>OX375756.1:26992857-28213928 GCA_947359355.1 Acrocera orbiculus | reverse complement strand
TTCTTAAGGTTTATAATACCATATTATTTAAGGTAAGTCAATTTAATATAATAAAATAAGTCAGAAAGCATAAGTTATACAATTTTCAATCAAACCGTCAAACTCAAACAAACTGTTTAGTGTAACCGCGCCTAAAAATTCTGCTGTCATCGACAATGCCGGCCGGCTTTTTTTAAATTTCCACAAAAACAATGACGTCATTGGATTTTATTCTTTACTTGATCATTTTGAGCATTTCAGTTTGATTATTTTGATTTATTGTAACTATTTGTGGTGTAGTGTAGTGTAATCTTAACGTATCGTATTTGTAGCGTTAATTGTATTTCTTTAACTTGTACTGTATGTACAGAAGTCTGTGTGTACTCAAAAATGAGCATTATTATTAATATTAACTGTTATCCGCCAAATCCGGAATCAAGACAACCTCAAAATATAACTATTAATATACAACCACCGCCGTCAGGGGAATCAACTATTAACTATTATCCGCCAAATCCTGAATCAAGACAACCTCAAAACTTAACCAATAACATACAACCAACGCCGTCACGGGAATCAACTATTAACTATTATCCGCCAAATCCGGATTTAAGACAACCTCAAAATATAACTATTAGTATACTACCACCGCCGTCAGGAGAATCAACTATTAACTATTATGCGCCAAGTGCGGAATCAAGACAACCTCAAAATATAACTAATAATATACACCCAAAGGAGCAAGAGGACGGGGTGCAAACGATTAATGAAGATGAATTAATATCATCACGGCTATAATTCGTGCCCCTTACAAATCCCATCTATGCGACAATTCATACATACAAAACGGCGGCTTAAGGCAGGCATATGGCAAGAAGTCATGCTGCAGATCCTGAAAAATACGAATGCAACGTGTGCGGCAGAGTATAGTGTAGAAAAGACACTTTAAAATCACATAAAAAAGAGAAACATTGGTTAAGTAATAAATAATAAAATTAATTTAATTATTTAATTATATAATATTAAGTTTTCGTAAAGAAAGTATAATGCAAGTCTCCAATCTAAATGATAACGAAGCAATAGTAGCATCAATTCAAGTATTACCATTAATTCAATTGACTTATATATAAAAATAAATAAAAATTTATGTTATTTTTTAGGATATCAAATCAATTGAAAACTCGTCATTTCATATTTTCGCATGTTTTAAGTCAACAGACTCTGTTTAATCTTGCAATTGGATATGCTTAAGTATAAGTTCAAGAAAAGATAAAAGCAAAAACTTCGCCTCTTAAAGATTTAGAATGATTTGATGTAGAAGATGATTGGGGTGAAGAAACCGAGCAACAAAACGAAAAAAATGGAAATATGATGATAACAAAGCTTCAAAAGAAAGCGATTTTTTAGATAATTTTGGGGCATGTTGTATTGATAACAACAATGCTTAATCTGTTGTCAAGGGTATAATTTTAAAGTTGGTTAATAATATTCAAAAAAAAAAAATTTAATTTAAGGTGGAGCCTTTGGTTTATTTAAATGATATTTTAGCACTATTGAAAGCAACAAATGTATCATTCAATCAAAAGAATATATTTCTTAAAAGGTTTTAACAAATGTTTACGAAGAAAAAATTAAAACTTAGAACTATTTAGGTGTTTTGGACCGTGTTAATGTTTTATTTAAAGATTACCAAAGTAGTAGTCAAAATAAATTCAAAAAGGCCGAAATCTTTAGTTGTGAAATTTAATGATAATGAAAACTATGAGAAATCTATTCCAGCCTGTTTCATAATTTTGTATCCGCCATTCAAAAATATCCTGATCAAATTTTAAGGTATATATTATATTTAATATTTATTTACTAATTAACTTTTTTCTATGTAGATATTCTCGGGATGCTTCTAAATCACCTTAGTAATAAATTACCTTAATGCTCACATTGTGGTGGAGACACAATATACGAATTACAAATATTGCCAACATTTTGGAAGATGGAAGCAGAACCCCAATTGACTATGACTTTATTATTTGGTTGTTAAAAGTTGTTGGGATATCCCAGATAAATTTCGTGTAGAAATTTTCATATTATCTAATATTATTTTTTACTGAATCAATGTTTTTCCTTTATGTGTGGTTTTAAAGTGTCGTTTATTTTATAAACTCTGGCGCGTATGTTGCAGATCTTTGTTGCTATATGCCTTCTTAAGCCGTTGTTCTGCATGTATGAATTGCCATGGCATTTGATTGCGGTAAAACCTAAGTTTTCAAAACTTAATTTGAAATTATAAACTCTTTAGATTAAATTTAATTTTTAAAGTTATATTATCATTGTACCTTAGGGATTTTTGTGTAGTATTTCTTTTTTATTTATATAAAAAAACATTACCAAAATGTCTTTTGTAAGATACAAATGTCTAACTTTAGTTTAATTACTAAATTAAATGCAATTAAAATCGAAATAAAGTTCATTTAAGAAAGTGAAATTTAAGATTTATAGAAATTTAAACAAATAGTTATTTATAAAACAATGACCTCTTTTTATGGCGTATTACTTTACAAAACCTTACACCCCTTCCTTTTTATTTCTGTCAAGTTCAGGTATTTTAACATAACGTAAAATACTCATTAGGAAAATGTCTCAATAATCAATATATTGCTCCAACTTTTGACGGTATTGGGATGATATCTTTCCAATTGGTTTCTCTACGACAATGTTCAAAAGTTGCACTGGGGTGTAATACAATCCAGTGTGCCAAGTAAGCTTGAATTTGATTTTTGGGAGTGAATTTTTTTTTGAGCATTTATTGACTTTAGAGTAAAGAATACACTTTTTCTGAAACTTGTTATTTTCGAAGTCGGAAGAGGATGTTCATCATGCCATTACCCTGTTTGCCAAATTCACGGAATCACTAATTATGTTTTGAAATAGACCTTCAAGATGTTGTAAACAAATTTTTTAAGCAAAAATGTTTAATAGTTTATTTCTTATAACAATTTTTTGTCTCTAGAATGTGATGCACCCCAATGTGCTAACTAAGTGATTTTAGAGTAAGGTTTAATAATTGCACATACAACTTAACTAAAATTACAAGGCCATATTCACTCATATTCACAGCTTCTCTACGAAATTAAATATTTTATTTGTTTTATTTTTTTGAAATATCAATTTAAAATTGAAGTAATACAAAAGCAAATAAAAAACAAAAAATTATCTCAAAAAAATACATAAAAACGTAGATTTATCTTTTAATGAGTACAATGCGGAACGCTTTCATTAGAACCAAAGAAAGTGAAAGTTAATAACACTAACAAAAAGAAAAAGTAAGAAAAACAAAAAAAAAGAAAAAATTCAATTCATAACTTGCATTGATAGTGAAATGTTAAGCTGAAATCGAAATTGTTTTATAAAACGAAATAGAAACAAACAAATACAAAAACAACAAAAAATTAAAAAATTTGTTGAACTTAAATTCTGAATGAAATAAAATTTGTATTTCTAGTAATTTTCTGGGCTACTTCTCAAGCAAAACATTTTTCTATAATATCAAACACTTTTATTTATTTTGATAACAATTATTTGAAAATTATAAAAATTTTAAACTAAATTGTTGTCCTACAATGATGTTTCATATCAAGGTACCTTGAACTAAATTATTAAAACACCAACGACTTTCTTTTGTTTCCCATCAGAAATCTAACAAATTTATATTCTCACGTCTCAAGGGTAATTACTCATTTTTTGTTCTGTTTTTTTTTTTTTTGTTTTTTAAAAACATAAAAATTAAAAAAAAAAACAAACAAAACAAAATAACAACAAAAAGTCAAGGTATATTGTAATAATTCCCTTACACATGTCCAATAGATGTTTATTTTGAAATTAAGTATGTAATGCCCAAATAGCATGGGTCAAGTTCATTATATATCCTTCTGACTACCGGCTATAGGCTACGCTTCTAGCGTTTTACAAGTAATACATATACTATAGATACATATAGGGATATATAGTATATTAAATTTGTTGTAAACGATCTATCTGTGCTGGTGGTCTTTATATACTATATATATATTTTTTTGGTTATTATTCTTAACTAAATTTGAAAATGAAAAAAAAATAAACTTAATAAAAATACTTGAATAAGAAGAAAAGCGAATCGAACAAGAAATTGTAGCCAATCAATCAATTGACTAAAGATCATTAGAATCAATTTAATTGGCCTAAGGAATAGATGTACATATGTTTTTCTGTTGTGAAAGTAAAATTTTTTTAAGGATGAATATTAAGTGTAACGAACTATACGGATAGGTCAGTTGGTGGTCTCTAAGGTCAGTTAAGCTGGTTGATGTTTTCTTTGTTTTTGATTCTTTCACTTCAAAATAATTCAATTTAATTTTAGCTATATCTATGCTTTAAGACCTTATTTTCAATTTCTTGGTATATCTTTTAAGTGTACACATAAAGTTACATATTGTCTATATATGTAACATATCTATATTAGTGTTATTAGAAATTATATAAAGGTTATATAAATATTTCTTAACTTTTACTTCTATTTTTCTTATTTATTTTTTGTTTGTACTTATTTAATATCAGTTTAATTTTTAGCCAAAAGGGATTTAATCTTTTTAAGGATTCCCCTCTTTAAAAATTTAAGAATGAAATTAGGGTTTGATTTAAATGATACACACTTTTCTTATGTTACTTTTTTATTAAAAAGAAATTTGTGTTTCTTTTAAGTATAAAAAGGTCAATGTACGATTCCTTACGAGGAATGTTATATGTATATATATCATTATATTTATAGTGTGAATATATATATACATAGATATATTTTGATAAATGTAACCGGTAGTGAAAAATCATTTGTTTTTCATGATTATAACCATAGGGTTAAAGTTCAGAAACCTTTAAAAATATTTCAAATAATCAAATATTTTGACGGTGACACATGATTATATTCTTAGGACCTTGGACAAGGGACAGATTTTTTAATAAGTTTCAAAAAGAAAATAATAATAATAATAAAATGACATTGGTAGCATGTCAGTGATAGAAACGATTAAGGAATCATTTTTGATGTTTTAGTTTCGTTGACCTCTTAAGCTGTTTTTTTTTTTTTGTTTTTGTTTTTTTATAAGGGCTAAAGATTAATTTGTTTTAAAATGAAATGGGCGGTGTGTGTTGATTTTAGAGTAGAAGTCAGTTTCTTGACAGGAATCTATTTTTCTTTTAGGAATTTTATTCATTTTATTAATCCTGGAATTTTTTTTTTAAGGTTATACTAGCTTAGCTTGAATTACTAGAAATGAATTTAAAAAAACAAAAACAAAAATAACTAGAAAAAATTACAGGTACATTCTTAAATTTAAATTACATGCAATCTAAAGTTTAATATTTTTAGTTATCGTTCATTTTTATGCGGAATGATTTTATGAAACTACCATTTTTGTTTCTATTATAACAAAAATAAAAATAAGAAAAATATATTTTTCAATTTATATTAACGGGGTCGGTTAATTAGATGAAAAAAAGGCATATTTTCAAGAATTTGTTTTAGCGATACCGGTAGTTCTAGTGATTTTGATGTCAAAGAGAGTAAGGCATCTTGTCATTCAACGAATGATCTGTATGAGGCAGTTGGAAATAGTTTAAAGACATATCCTAGCTCTGGAAAAGCAACTGGATATTAGGTTTTAATAATAGCATGTCTGACGGGGAGCACAATAGATCGAGTCTGTTTGCGATGCATTTTTACCATTTCTACCATTTCTACCATTTCTACCATAACTACTACTAGTTCTAGTTTATTTAATTTTTACAACATTTACACAATATTCTCCTAAATTTTGACTTAAAAATTTTAATAAGTGAGCGAATGGCAGTGAATGATGTAGAGGCACCTTGAAAAAATGTTATTTTGCGGTGTTATCAAAGAAGATGTTCTTTATGGGAATAACGAGGTGTTTTCTTTTTTAATTTTTAATTTTTAATCTTTTGGAAGTCAAAATATGGATTTTAGCTTAGAAAATCGACTTATTTATTATTATAAAATTAATAATTATTAAAAAACACAAAAGCTCTTGTTGTTAGCTGGTGAAATATATGAAGAAGTAGTAGGCAAAATTTTACTCATTCCTTGCTCTAAGTACGCTCAAATACTCATAACTTCGGCTATTTCGCTCCGATTGGCTTGAAATTTTGACACAACATTTTTAAGATGTTATACATTAAAATATATTAAATACCCCCTCTCCTACCTTACAAAAATATAAATTTTATTCTTGTAGTTTTTTTATAAAATTTAACTTTTTTTAATTGGCAAGTTTCAGGAAAACGCTTTATAGATTAATTCAAATTAATTAACGACTTGAGATTGATTTTTCAATTACTTGCCAATGGGCTATTTTCTCCAAATTTTTATAACATAAACTGTAATATGGTTAAAATATTTTTTGGAAAAATGTGAACCAGTTTACAGTTTTTACCACGGATGTAGTTAAATATTGTGACTTGATTCTTGCACTGAAATACATAGTGCAAGACTCATTTAGAATTTTATATCAAAATTTGATTAATTGGAAGGAGTTACGGAAATAATTTAATTAAAAATATAATTATTATAATTTTAATATATTTCATAGTATAGTTTAAAATTTCCAATTAAAATTTTTATTATAAAAAAAAATTTATCAAAATAAAATAATTAAATCTCCAAATATTTTGTATTATACTAAAATTAATATAATTAAAATAATTTTTAAGTATATTGATAAGATTTATTTATTTTTTCAATGTTGTGAGACTTTCCTTAATAATGTATTCAAATATCCTTAGCAACAATTGTGCCGAATTTTGTAATCACTCTGACCGGCTGAATAACTCTTTACAAAATCTTCTTGACATCAATTAAAAGCCAATGTTTGTTTTTATAATCCGTGAGTTCATGTCCCCTGTACACAAGCACACACACACACACACACACATAAATGCTTTAATTTTCTAAATTCATTCTAGTAATAAATAAAATTAGTTTAGGGAATCTAAAGTAGCTACCAACTTTTCTTATTCTTGGCACTTTGTATATTTTGAGTTCTGAAAATTTAAATAAAAATTGGTTAAACTAATTATTTATTTATTTATGAAATTATTTAACACAAAAATTATAAATCAAATGATTAGCCAATAAATTCAATTTTCACTTTCTATCATCAAATACATTTAAAATTCAAAAATTATGTATATGGGCTTTATAGCATATTAACACTATGTAATGGGGCATTTTTCCATTATTATTTTTTGGTCGATCTCAGAGTCAATGTATCAGCAGGTAGATATATCGGTTACCGTCTACAATAGATAACGTACGACCCCCCACTCGTTTAGAGCCCCTTGTTTCCTGCGCCTTACCACTTCGCGCAACAGAACGAGTAAACTTGTCTCTCGCGTTTTACTTTAAAAAAGGGTATGATGAGTTTTCTCGTTTCTCGAAAACAATGTGTTTAATGCTGGATAGATTGGATCCTAGAAACTATCTATTTGCAAAAATCTGTTGAATTTGGCCAGAATATTATGATGTAATAACTGCTGTATGTGCTGCGCTCTTAACTATATCTCAGAACGATATCTCAGTTAGTTTTGGTTTTAAATTTAATCTATATGGGATGTATGTAGTTGGCTCTATTCACCTCGTTTGACACTTTATCCTTTCCCTCATTGTCTATTAATACATTGAGGATGGCATAGTTTTTTCTATTTTACTTAATCCGACGGCATGTGATAATCGTACTTTGCTTTATTTGTTGATTGTTGATTTTAATTAAAAAATTATTTTTAAGCACATAAAGTTTTTTTCAACTAACCGGTGATACACCAGATAAAATATTCACGAGTGTGTACTACACCTCCTCAACGTTTTAATGACATTTCAATTATCAAAATAACTACATACCATACAAACTCTATGCAAAATTTCACAAAAGTTCAGCTACACTGGTAAAAGCGAAAATATTTTACTGTTGTGTGTCTTAAATAGTTCCTATGACCAGTCTTGGAATTCATTTATTATCTTGTGTAAGAAAAAAAAAGTTTGAGAATAAAATTGTTAAATTTTTGCATTCAGTTATGCTTAGTTATAAATCCCTTACTACGTTCATCTAACCAACAGGGAAAGTATCTAAATATAATTTTACTAGATACTTTTAATTTTACATGGTAGAAATCACTGGAACGAAGTCCTTCATTATAAAAATATCTAATCACATGGTTGCTTGTAATTAATTAAATGTCAAATTTTATCTAAATCAATTTTTCTTTTATCTGATAATATTATATTATGATACTTTGACAGTATCAATTTATTTAAAGGAATCAATTTAATTCACACTCCTTTGTATCAAGTTTTTTTTCTAAATTTTTTTCTTCTTTCAGTTTTTGTTATGGTTAGTTTTATTATTTTTTTTATTAATTTTCAATACAAATGTTTAGTTATAATAAATTAAAAGGAATTTCTAATGTAGATTTTTATCTGACTTGGTATTTTTCCACAAAAAAAAAGAAGAATTTATTACTATTATAATTCTTAAAGTAAAATTAGATGTTTTACATAATTGCTACAACTTTAGGATAATGGCTTGTTATAAACTTTAGTATCCTCGGGAATTATAGATTTAAGTATCAAAAATAAAATCCATTGTAAACCTGGAAAGATAAATACAATAAATTGTTATTTATCTTTTTAAATTAATTGCTCTGCAATTCTTTTCTCTGTTAATAATAAATTATGGCTTAATTCAATTACATCACATCCAAAAAAAAAAAAAAAAAAATCAAAATAGTAACCAAAAAAGATAGAAAAAGTTCTAATGTGTGTGCTGGATAGTTTAATTTTTAATGATTTTTGTTTTGTTTTTTGTTGACCCTTCTCTCTAATGCCTGCTAGTAATATGCACTCTAGAAATATAGTTTTTTTTTTGCCTTGGTCTTCTACTTCTTCTTCTTTTTTGATTGATCTTAGCTTTGGGTGTGTGTTACACCTGAAAATTTCATAATTTGAAGCTGGACAACATAAAATTTTGACTGGTCGTCCTCAAATAATATTTATCTTTCAAATGTAAGAATAAAAAAATGTAAAACATAGAATTACTAAAAATAAACTAAACCAATCAAAATAATGGAGTGGGGACTTTTCCTTAAATAACAAATCATAAATTTAAATGGTTGCATAACCAAACTGATCTGTTACGAGAAAGAATATTTTCCTTTTGGACTACATTGGGAATTTTAACCACAAAAAAAATATAAATTTTTTTTTGTGGATTAATTAAACATAGAGGACATCTACAAAAATGATGGCTAAAATTGTGAAAAGTTTAGTGGTATGTGAAAATTTTTTTGGTTTTTGGTTTTATAAACAATTTTGGTGTTAAATTGTGTGTATTGATAAAAGGAATATGTGATTGTTTTTCTTTTAGAGAAAAAAATGTGTTTGAAAAACTGTTAAGTTAGATTTGTGAAAAAAATTTCAAATTGAAATCAGAAAAATTTAGAAATATTTTTTTTAGTGTTAATTAAAAATTTAAAATTAACAATTTTTATTTAAATATTAAAAAAATGATAGTTAATTTTGATTTTTGTGAAAGTATTTTATTATTTATAAAAATAGTTGAATGTTTTATATAATTATTTTATTTGAGTCTAATTTTTTGGATCTTTATGTCATTGCTTTTCTGTTTATGTTACAAAATTAAAATGATATCCAAGTTTAAGTCTTCTATTACATGGAAATATTGCTTTTATCTCTTAGCATTCGATAAATTTAACAATTGTAGCCTTCGTTCCTCGACCCCACTTTATGAGAAACGGTCACTATGTAAATCTGGCCTATATTTTTCCTTTTTGGCTTTTTAAAAAATTTTCTTCTAACCGGATTGAAAACTTTTCAAGTAGTTTCCTTTTTTAAATTTAAGCATTGGATTTGAAATATGAGCTAAGATGGTTTTAAAGTTTGTCAAAAAAGTAATAAGAATTTTTTGAGAATTTCGAAAAAATGCAAAACTTTTGGGATTCAGATTTAATCTTAAAAGCTTTGAAATATGAAATTCTTTTAAATAATTCAAAATTTAATTTGATTCCTTTTTGTTTTTAATTTAATTAGGTTTTCTTTTTTGAATTTTCAATTTGAACAAAATAATTACAAAAAAATTAAAAATTTTCTACCTTTGGTTGCCGATATTTTGAGATATTTTTAAGAAGGCAAAAATTATTTAATCAAATTTCTTGTTTAAATTTTGATTAATTTGTGTTTTTATATCCTTTTAAATGATTCATAAAATTTTAATTTGATTTCTTTTTTGAAATTTGAATTGGAATATTTTTAAAAAGCTACTTAAAAGTTTTCCAATAAAAGTCTAAGCTAAGCTTTAATATAAAGATTAATTTTTATTTATTTTATTTTAAAAAGCTTTTTTTCGATCCTTTAGAATTAACATAATAATTTTGTATATATTTAAAAAAAACTTAACAAGAATTTGATTTATAATCTTTTCAGTTATGTTTGTTGGTTTTGTTTTTTGGGGATGGCCTATCTTAACACAAAAAAACTAATATTGTATTTAACCGGTTATTTTTTTCTTGGTTTATCTTTTAAAATTGAATCAAAGAAATTTTTTAAAAGAAACTTTAAATATTTAAAATTTGGTAGTTGATGTTTTACGGTCTTTTAGGAAATTCGTAAGACTATTTTTAAAAAGGAATTTCATAAATAAACTTTACGTTTTTAATTTTTAAAAATTTATTTATGTTCTTTAAAACAATTTGTATGCAATTCTCAGTTGGCGAAATGGATCCTTGTAAAGTTTTAAAATAATATTTAAATATTTATAAAAAACAAATTCTTTTTATTTATATTTAATTTTTTACCTATAAATTTGATCTAAGTTTATTTCTTTTAGAAAAATTAAATTTCTTTTACAGCTATAAAGTCTGTTTGTCCAAATCAAAAATTTTTTATAGGAAGAACAAGGCAATTTAATTTATCTCTAACTATTCCCATGAAATTGAAGAGCTAGACTTCTGAAAACTCATTTTTCAAATTTTTTCAAGGCAATATTAAAAATTCTGTAATTTACCAAAGTTTCCATTTATTTTGATTCCTTTTTAGGCAAAAGCCTTTTAAATTTGTTAAATGAATATGATTACCTTTGTAATAGAAACAAAATTAATTATGCTTTTGTAATCCTTTAATGGGTATTATATTAAAAAATATATCCTTAAGACTGTAAATATTTGACTAATTACCAACTGTTTGTTTTTAGCATAATTAATCGAAAAGATGTGTTATAAAAGGCAATATTAAAATCTATGAAACAATTAAAGCTATTCCAACCTTGAGTGTAGTGTAAAAGTTTTTGCAGAAAAATCTGAAATATTCACCTTAAAAGGTTTTAAGCTTAGGTTTTTGATGTATCACATTTTCCGTATTCATTCAAAGTTGGTCTCATCCAAAAGATCCAAACTTTATAATATTTCCAATGTTTTAAAATGATAAAAGTCAAAGTGTTGACGTTATAACTTTCAAATGATAAACATTTTGCTATTTGGTGATCTTGAAGACGTTATTGCTGTTAAGTTTTGCATTTTTGGTTTAGTGGCTTTAACAATTTTTAACTGTTTTAACACTGATGTATCGAAAACGTGAAGCTAAGCGTAACTGTGTCTTATATCATTTTTTTTTTGGTGCTACCCATTTTACTTAATGGCAAATGCCAAACTGCCATCTTATGAATATACAAAAATTGAATTCTGTTTTTCCAATTTAAGGATTAGCTAAGGAGTTGCTAACGATTGAATTAAAAAGCAACTTGTTTGGAATTTTTTATCAGAGATAATGTTAAGGTTAATTTTTGAAAATATTTTGCATATTATTGAATAATTTTTCCACACCACTTTTTAATCAAAATATCAAGAAAAAAGTCAGTGGAAAAGCATTTTTCAAGGCACTAATTAACGATAATCACCAAATTTCAGCCTAGAATTATCTGAAATTCAAATTTATTCAGTTAAAACATAAGTTTTTTGCCTTCTTAATATCCTTTTTGAATTTTTTTTTGTCGTTATATTTTTTCTTGTTGTTTGAAGTCAAAACTGTGATCTGTGAACTGTGAAAAAGTCCAACGTTTTGTCATTTTACAATCCTCTTATAGGTTTTATTTAAAAAGAAACAATGTTGGGGGATGTACTTGATAAGTAAAAAGTTAATAATAAAGTTTCAAATTAATTTGAAAAATAGTTTTTGAATTTTGATGAAAACGAATTTCTAAAATGTCTTTTTTGAAAAAAATGGTGTTTAAAGTTTTAAACTCTCAAAAATATATAAAAGGGGAAGTTTTATCCCGATTGACTTTAAATTTTTCGTCTCCTCATATTTTCAAAATACTAAACAATAAGAAAATGTAATAAAAATTGATTTTTGAAAAGTGAAAAGTAATTTTAAAAAGAAAATTGTATATTATTATTATTTTTTTCCCATTTTTTTTTTATAGATGGTGCTGTCTACAGTCATCATGCCATCAAATGGATTTTTCTTTAGTAGTCAATCAAGGTAAAATTAATTAATAATATTATTAATGATTAAAAAATAAAATAAAATCTTTCATATATAGTACTACCAAAGAACCAACTCAATCAGTTCGACAAATACCAGTAGGATATTTTCGAACATATACATATCAGCCATTAACATATCCATCAAGCCATTCATCATATCCATTAATTAGAACTCAATCATATAGTGGTTATCCACAGCATTCATTTGGTAGTAGTTCAATAACTGGACTATCTGGATATTCACCAATAACAACATCACAAACATCATCATCTCCATCTGCATCATATTCATTACAATCAAATCCACAAATTCAATATATATCAAGTGGTACAAATTTTCGTGATTTACAGGCACAATCTCAATCAAAAATTCAACAGCAGCAACAGCAACAGTTACAGCAGCAGCAGCAACAACAACAACAACAGCAACAACAACATCAACAAGAACAAGTATCAATAGGTCATGGTTCAAATAGGCCAACTTATGCATTACCAGATCAAACAAATTATCCATTTTATCAAAATGTGCCATCTGTACCTGTACCTCAGGTACAATTTGTTCCCTGTATGTGCCCAGTAACTGTTACAGTTGCATCAGAATTTCCTGAAAGTCGTTCATCATATGGTGGTGAAGATATTTTAAATGATAGCAATGATCAAATATCATCGAAAGAGGAAGCTCATTAATTTTTTTTTTTTTGTTTTGATTTTTTTAATTTATTTTAAGTAATAGCTATAAGCAATTAAAATGATTTAAAAGCAAAAAAAAAAATGATGTAATAAAAGACTTAAAGGACTGCTTTGACTGTGGTTTTATATTTTTTTACGTTTCAGAAACTCTTTCAAAATAAAGGCGTTTTGAGAAGATTTTAATACTAATGAAAGTTATGAAAAAAGTTATCAGAAAATATTTAGGGCATTTTTCTAAGGACTATTGCCAAGCTTCTTTAGAATTGGGTTACATAATGGGCTGTAATTGGTTAAAGTCCTAATGGAAAGAAATCACTTTTTACAAGAGAAGGGAAGCTTATCATCGGTACTGATTTAATTGGTTTAAAGAGAATTTTCACTTTTTAAATGTATTTGTCTTTCAAAGGGGCTTAACTCCTTTGTATCGGGTTTCAACTTTTTGTTTTTTTCTTTCTGTTTTCTATTATATTTCGAGCATAGTTCTCTTTTTTCCTTAAATTCACTCTTTGCTAGCGAGAATAAGTCAGTGTAGTCAATGGCAAGAACCGTCCTTCAAATTTTACCGCAATACCAGCATATAGCAAGTTTGCTACGATCCCATACTAATCACACTTGACCAACCGTGCCAATGTTTGATCCTCAAGCGTATGGACCCAAGTCCAAGTTCCCCCAATTTTGTATGTCAATTTCAAGCAAATCTAGTTTGTAATAAAATGTTTTAAAAGATAAACAATTTTCTTATTTTATTTTATTTATTAAACTATGCTACAGTTAAATTTGGTGTACTTTGACAATCATTAGGAAAATAAACTTTAATTAGTTCAAAAAAATCACTGGGGATGAATTCATGTCACAACTTATCTTTAATAATAATTAATATTTGGCCTACTTAATCTCAAAAATTTCATACACTGACGTATGTAGTACAATAATTTTACCCCAAATGGAAATGGGTAGCAACATTTGATCTGACGTGCGAGTTATGAGTCATATGATAACTAGAGAAGATAGAAATAAGTGCAAATAAGAATTCATATGATAAGCAATTTATCAATAAAAATATTGACATGAGCCATGTACCATCTGAACTTTGTAATTTAATAAAAACTAATTCGGTAATCGGGTCAAAAAGTATAGATGAAGCAACTTCTATAAATACAGAAGAAAATATTAATAAGTTAGTTAGTAAATTGAGTACGATCAAAGCATTACTCTTGCTATGTATACATTGACACTTGTTTATATAAATACAGTTTAATTTCAGACAAGTTGAATTGTTTCATACTTTTTCTTATAATTGATGCTGCGGACTGGTAGATAAGTTAATTCCCTTAAATTATGTGTACTTAAATGTAAGAATACCACATAATTAGTTATTTAATGAATTAGTTCAGAGTTACTTAAATATATTTTAATTATGTAGGTGAAATATGATGGAGTGTGAAAGAAAAATAACTGATGAAATGTTCGCAGCAGTACGGGAGGGAAACATAGAAATGGTAACAAAAATAATTGAGAAGTATGGACTGTCTTATTCTTCAGATTGGAAAGAAGGATATAAATTACTTTGGAGTGCTCTTGAAAATAGGAATTTAGAAATTGCTAAACTACTCATAAACTGCGGTTGTGCGGTTAATAAAGAATGTGAAAGTTCCATTCTTGATTTTTGTATTTTACATGAGGATGATGAAATACTTAAAATGATTTTAAAACGGGGAGCTAATATCAATATCTCCTTCCCGCTAAAGAATGAGCTCAGATGGAGGCAAGTTATTGAAATACTTTTACAATACGGAGCTGATATTGATGCTGAATACTCGTTCCATGGAACTCTACTTCATCAAGCAGTCGATAAAGAGCGCTTGAAAAATGTTGAGTTTCTTTTAAATAGAGGAGCTAATATTAATAGTGTGGGTACTTGGTTTACTGAAAAGGGGATTACACCACTGCATATTGCTGTTAAAAATGATTGTAAAAAAATTGTCAAATTACTTCTGAGGAAAGGTGCTGATGTTAATTTTACGGCACAGAATAAATCTACCCCTCTTCTAATTGCTATCAAAAATAAGAACGAAACTCTTGTGAAGCTGCTCTTACAACGGGGAGCCGAAATTGAACCTCAAGAAATTGTTCCAAACACTGCTCTTATAGAAGCTGTCAAATGTAAACACCTTGGAATTGTTAAGCAAATTTTACAGTATTCTCCTGATATTAATAATCAGTGTAATAAATGTTGTCTTCGAATCGCAATGATGGGCCGTTATAATAAGTATATTGTTGACTCTCTTCTAGAATATGGTTTTTTTGTTCATCGTAAAGATGCAAATGATGCTGAACTATTGCTTCAATCTGTTAAAAATGGACATTCAAGAGTTATTGAAGACTTATTGAGGTATGGTGCAAATATTAATGTTTTATTCTCTGGAGGTTATACACTTTTACATCATGCCACCCGATATGGACAAAAAAAAGCAGTTGAACTATTGATAAAATATGGTGCAAATATAAATGCAAAGGCAACAAATGGAGAAACTCCAATAAATATTGCTCTTCAAACGGAATTCTTAGAAGTTTTCAATATATTTCAAAATCTCAAAGCAAGTAAAGAAAATCTAACTGATTTTTTATGTTTAGCTGTAGAAGCTAGGAACAAAGAAATTATTGAAACTCTTTTGCAAAGTAAATTTGATATCAATGCCAGCAGCTCCGGTGGATTTAAAGCATTACATTACACTGCTCCAAATGCTTATACTTGTGATTCCGATGAAAGTGGAGCAGAAATTGCTAAGCTGTTAATTACTAAAGGCGCTGATGTAAATGCTCAAGATCGACGATATGGTAGAACAACACTTCATCACGCTTGTATTAATGAATTTCCTAAACTTGTAAAAACTCTTCTTTATTATGGCGCTGATATCAATATTCGGGATTATTCTGGGCACACACCAGCTGAAGTTGCTTTTGAAAAATTTGATTATGTGTATGATGAAATTAGTAATTTATATGACCCTGAAGAAAATTTCTTTTCAAGTAATAAACTTCTTAATATCGTTGCATGCCATGTTACTCAAATGGAAGAGGCAAATTTCTATTTGCACGATAGAATTTTTCTAAAAATGGATCGAACTTGTGCAATGTACAATAATTTTAAGAATGAGTGTAAGCAAGAAATTGCTGAAATGAAAAGAAAAACTTTTAAAAATTCGAGCATTTCATTGTATGAAATTTTAACAAATAATACAGAAACGTTAGCAAAATATATGAACCAAGAAAACATTGTGGAGGAACTAAAATCAAATAACTACAAATCAGAATTTCCTATTTATGCCAGAATGATGGAAATCAATTTCTTAAAAGGCATGGACCGTAAAATACTGTTTGATGAAGCGAAATATAATTTTTATTTTGTCTTTGAACCTTTTAATAATGAATGTGCTAACCTGCTTTGTGCAAGCGACTTGCAAAATTTTAAAAATGCTTTTAGCCCTTCTCATAGCCTGTAGAATACTATAATTAAGAAAATTTACTCATTTTACAAATACAGATATTTGCAAAACTCTGTTTTGTTTAACGTGTAGACGTGTATTTATATTTATATTTATTCATTGTTGAATTATATTTTGTTTTTTAATAAAATTATGTTAGTTGGCAATGTGTTTATGTGACAAAATAATTTCTTATTTACTTGAACATAAAAAAAAATAATTTTTTTGAATTTGTCAACTTGAAATATGATTACTAACTGAAAAGCAAATTCAAGCCACAGGCTGTTTAGCATAAAACTTGTTATAATTAATATCGCTTTTATATTTAACTGTTTAGCAAATTCGTCAGTGTATAAATATATTCTGATTGTAAACGCGTTGGTACGTTGCACACCAACATTAAGTTTTGACAATCAAATTCAAAGGTGATTAAAATCTTTTAAAGTTTTGTATTTTATTGAAAAAAATCTTGTGTTTCACCTATTTTTGAGCTCGTCATCATGCAATGTACTATAGTCAACATTAAACATTTTTAATCTTTTTAAACCAAAACAAAAACACATTTTACTTCACGAAGAGAGTCCTCAAAATGAACACAGGCTAAATTTTAAGTGAAAATAATGCAAATAATTTGGATTTTTTGTTAAATAATTAACAACAAACTTTTACTTATTTTCACTTCGCATTCCATGATTATCGGCACTATTAGGTATACAGATGCCAAATAGATCCTTCAAAAATAAGAAGAATTTCTAAGATTTTAGTAGATATTATCATATTTTCATATATTTAATTTTACATAGCCAAAATCTTGTCGCAAATTCGTAGTGTCAATTAAATTTAAACTATTTGTTTTAACTCCTTAATGAGTTTATCCCAAGGGATGATTGTCCTCGTATAAATAAACCAATTGTAGTCCATTTTAGTTAAATGTCTTTTTTTTCAAATTTTTTCTATGAAATGCTTCTAATTTAACTGATTTTGAAAAAATTTAAAGAGGCAAGGATGAAATATTTCTTGAAATTTGTTCAAATATCTAACAAACTTTAAAGTTTACAGTCAAAATCACTCAAGTTAGATTTTATATAAACAAATATTTTTTAATCCTCTCTGAAAGACTGACGAGCAACAGGATAGCTATTTATTCTATATACCAATTTAGTGGAGAGTTATTGCCTCACTAGCATTTGGTGCTAAATTTTGTGCCGCCAAGCGTTACTAAGTCCTTTAGTGCGTTTTCACTGAACTTAGTACTTAGTATTTAGTACTTTTTTTTTTTAGTATTTTTATGGGAAATCTTTAGTTTATTTCAAAAATATAACAACAATAATTGAGTAGGTACTAGGCACTAGGTTCAGTGAAAATGCACTATTAGGTACAAAGGCACTAAATTGATATCTAGCTTATCAAAAAATTCTTAATTAAATAAAAAGTAAAATATGATCTTCACAAGCTACCAATCGAGAAGCGAATAGTGGCAAAAAGCAGAGAGCAGTGGCTAACATTGGTATTTGTATTTTTTTCCAAAATGCTAACCTCTCTTTTTTACAACAATTAATAAAGCCATCCGCTTTAACGTATTAGAGATCGGTGGAAATTATTTAAGATTAACCATATCCACAGTGTCAATATTTTTTGTAGACTTTACCAGAAAGAAGTTTAAAAATTCTCAAAAGTATCAGAAAAATTGAAAACAACTTGGGAAGCTTAATTTAGACCTTCTTCTCTAACAAATTTATCCAAGTAAATTTGTCCGAGATTTACACAGATGGGATAAAAATTGAGTATTCATCGATATTTATCTGCATAATTTAATTAAATACCACAAAGCTTAAACATAAATTATTCTTAAATATATTTAATACATTTTAATTGAAGTTTATTTCCAAAAACTGTTTCATACCCAGAATAAATCTAGCTAAATGACCTGATTACATCTTCAAATAACAATCAAAGCCAAGTGGTCAAGTGAAAAGCAAAATAAACTAAAACAAAACAAAAAAAAAACAAGAATAAAAACTATTTTTGAATAAAGGTCATTTTTAATATAAAAAGAACTAAACCATAAAACTTGTTCTTTCTTAAATATTATTCTAAAGTATTAAATTGTTCCAATGAACTGGCGCATTTTTCTAACTTGACTGACCTGTCCAAAAATCGGTCAAACACGCATTCAAAGTGATTATAAATTGTCAAAACTGTCTTTAGAATATTTTATTATTTTGTTAAACTTTGTAGTGTTTGGTAGAAATTTAAGAAAAAAATGTTAAAAGAAAAATATTAAGAAAAAATTGTTTATTTTTTTTTTGTTTTTTAAATGAAATTACTAATAAAAAATAAGTGAAAATGTATAAAAATAAAGTGATTTATGGAATTTTAATATTATATTTAAAACAATTAAATTGTAATAATTTACGTAAATGTTCTGAAGAACAATTAGATGAATTCATTTCAAATGGTTTAGAAATACCAAATTCATGGATATTAAAAGATAATATTAGAAATGGTCGTGTTTATAGTTATAGAAATCCTAATTCTGGTAAAAATTTTTTATATCATAAAATTGATAGACCAATTACAAATCCATTGACTACAATTAAAATTTTATCAAAACTTCCTAATCATTATACAAATTTACCACAAAAATATACAGAAAGAAAATTTCAGTTAGATGATAGCTGGATAACACATTCACCAATACTTAAATCAAAAAAATTTAATGAAAATAATAAAACTAATAAAAAAAATTCAAATTTTAGTAAAAAAACAATATATAAAAATGATAAAAATTCAGATATAAAAAATGTACAAAAAATTATACCATTTTATGCACATGAAGCAATAATTCCATGGTATTTAAAGGATTCAACTGATACATATGAAAATAATTATCAAATTGAACGGCAAGGATTTGAATTAAAAAAAAATGAAAGTCCTATAAATAAAACTAATACACAAGAAATATATTTATTGAGTAATAAAAATCATCATAATAAAAATTATGAGTTAAATACAATGATACCAAGTGATACAACTATAACTGTAACAAATAGACCATATTTTTTATATAAAAACCAAGATAATCAAGGATTAACATCAGAAATATATGATTGGCAATTATTACCAACAAGAAATATTTTAAATGATTCTCAAATACAATTAACAAGTCCAGTAAATAATAACAAAGAAGGAATAAAATTATCAAAAGAAAATTTAAAAAAAATTTTTTATCAATATTTGACAGAAAAATATCCTGGAAATAATAATGAAAATAAATTATATTCAAAATTGAAAAGGAGAAAATTATTTGATGTTATGCGAATGCAACGAATGTTGCCATTTAATACCAGTACCAAAAAATCTGGATTTATGGCTCCTAATTTAAAGTATTTATAAATTTTATAAAATTTTTATTAATGAAAATTATTAAAATTTATTAATTAATTTGTGTTGTTGTTTTTTTTTCAGTCACAAAGTTATTTCTTTACAATCAAAAAAATCATCTATGAAAACACCAAAATTTATTTCGGCCGGTTTTAATTCACTTTCAAGTAAGAACATTTTTTTACCTAAGGCTAATGCAGGTCACGTGATACTCGGAACAAGTATATTGGTGCAATAAGGAAGTTTTTTGTTTTTTTTGGTTTTGTTTTTAGAGTTTTTTTTCATCTTTACGATGTACGAAAGTATAATAAATGATTTACATGAATTTTTGTTTGTGTTTTTATTAATTTCTGTAATTTATCTATTGGAATTTATCATAAAGAACTCTAAGTCATATAGAGCCATTTAAGTCTTAAGTGGAGAATGATTTATTACATAAAAATGGTTTTTGGTTTTTTTTTTTAATGAAATTAATGGATAAGCATAAACACTATTTTGATATGATTTCATTTTCATTTCTTTTTTCTTGTTTTTTTGTATTGTATTGTAGCTAATTGATCATAAAGAATCCCAAGGTTGTTTAGAATTTTTAAATGTTAGAAATTATTTATATAAAAATAGCTTAAATTAAATTTTTTGAAAAGTGACTAAACATAAAATTATAGTTTAAAGTGTTGATAAGATTTATAACTCAATTAGGATAAGAATAATTTTTACTTTATGTAATTTTTATGTTCGTGTAAACATTTTTGCAACATTGGGGTCGTTGGTGTTTTAGGTGTTTTAAAAATTAAACCATTAATTATTTTTATGTCAGTATTTTTGTAAAAGATCTAAATCTAATAATATTGATATTTCCGATGAGTTGACAAAAGAAGCTTAGCTTAGATTTGATTCTAATTGGGGAATGCAGTCTCTGGAGAATTTAAAAGTAAAAAAATTGGTATAAAAATAAGTTAACCAAACTTTTTATAGTAAAAAACAGGAAACAAAAATATATCGAATGGGATGTCTCTTCCAATCTAATCTTGCGAAAATATATTTTCCTCTTATAGCCGCATAGAATTAGAAATAGGCTCTTCATTAGATGGAAGAATTTACACTGAATATGTATTGGGTCATTCCGAAAGTTATTCCGTTTTTGTTTTTGGTGAAAATGAAACACGAGTTTTTACAGTGTATAAACATTTTTGTTAAATTATATATTTTCAATTTTGGTTCAATAACTTTTGCCATCTTTCATGCAAGAGATTCATTCCACGCGTATAAAATTTTTGATCTTTCCTGGCAACAAAACTAGTCCAAGTGATATTTGATGCCCTGATTTGAAGTTAAAGTCTTTCCACCCAAAAAATATTCAATAGAGATCAGAACAAGTAATATTCTAAAGGTGCCAAATCTGGAAAATATGGTGGGTGCTTGAACTGCTGATATAGATGTCAAAATATAAAATAATTATGTGGTTTAAGTGTGAAGTTGGGTGTGAAAAAATATAATTAGATTCTCTGTTGAAAAACTCGAAATGACTTTTCGAATTATCCAATACTTTTCCAATTAAATGAGTTGATAAAATCTTGAAAAGTATGCTAGCAATACTTTGAATAATGTACCAATTTATGTTGTTATTGAAATAAAACCTCAAAATCAGAAAAAAATCCGTAAAATCATATATCAATATTTTACTAACTCCAGATTTATGTGGATTGAGAGTTTACTTACAGAAATCTGTCATTTTGTTGTCCGAAACTCATATTTCGATTATCAAAACTTTATTAGATCTTTCCAAAGTAGTTTAAGGGGGACTTTTAGTTTAGAAATTCAAAAAAAAACAAGTTTTTTTTGCATATTTTTATAGCTTAACTCCTTACGAAAATGTTCTCAAGAGGATTTTTTGAAATTTGAGTGCATTTAGTGCTTAGTTCAGTTCAGTCTTCAAAACTTTAAATGCGTTTTTCTTGAAACTACTTTTTTAGGGACAGTGTGAACGATATCTCAAGATTTACTTAACCGATTCACTTGAAATTTGACACAGAGATTCTTTAGAAATCCAGCTATTGTACTACGAAGTTTTTTTTTAAATCCAGAAAGGCTGAAAAAACAGGAAAGCAACGTAACATTTTTTTTCAAACTGCCACCATTTTGTGAAAAAAAACTCTTCGTAGTGCCATAACTACGTTCTTCTAGTTGAATAATTAGGAAAGATTTTTTTCTTCAGATTACTGAAAAGGCTGAAATCGTGCACACCAGTACACAACCTTTCTTCAAGAGCTCCCACTATTTTCAATTCTGATTTCTTTTTAATATTATTAATTTTTTATATTCTCAACACATCAATAAATAAAAAACAAAATTATAAATTTTTGCTAAAAATATTAATTGGTTCTCTTTTATGGCGTCCGAAGAAACACCCAAAATTCAAGCATCTAATCCAGAAGATTCCCTTAAAATTTGGTTGCAATAATCCACTACATATACAGCTAAAACGTAAAATGGATTAGTTTTTTGTGTAAAGTTTTTATGTTACATTACATTGTCACATGATAGGATTTCTATTAAAAAATTGGATTGCTTCTTAAGCAGCTTATGTTATGAAAATTTGAAGCTAATAACTCATTGAAAAATTTATTTAAAAATTGATTAAAGACAATTAAACAAACTAACAAAGTAAATAAAAATCTAAAATAAGGTGATTAAATTGTTCTCTTTTCTTCCTGTAGGCCTACTTCTTTATTAGAGAGTGGCAAAATCTTTTTAGACTTCTTCAATCTATAGCCTAAAAAACAGGAAAATGAATTTTTGGCTAAGAAAAAACCTTATTATTTATAATTTCTAGCAATAAATAATACTGTACTGTATCTAATTGTACAAAAGACAAAAAAAAACAACTTTCTTACTAACAACTAATTTGATTTTTACAATTACTTCTTTGATAAAAATCACTGAAGTGATTCAAAAAATTTTATGCATGCAATTTATTTTTATTTTCTTAGTATTTATATAATTCTTAATAAAATAATTAATACATTACGGAAGAGTTTTTATTTCTTATAAAAGAAATTTTCCAAGTACTTTAAAAATTAGTACAACCAAATCAATTGAGTTGAAGTATCTTCAAATAATCAAAATGAATCTAAATTGCAAAGTAATATTTTTTTTTGAATAATATCAATTTTGGATTTTTCAAAACTCTTTTTCAGATATTACTCATATTTTTAATAGTATTTATATTTAATAAGTTTACTAATGGATCTGGGTAAGCTAATGATTATATCAAATTGAACGAAATTAAGAAAATTGATAACTTGATTTATATATTATTTTCTTTGTTACCAGGGATTATTATAAAAAGAAAAAAATTATTATCCATGTACCAGTTGAAGTGAAACAACAAAAACATACACATACTATTGTTAAGTACATCCATCATCATTCAAAGCCCATTGTCATCAAGGAAGTGAATAAAGTTCATAAGCCTATAAATATTCCGGAGGATATCCAACATGAACATTTTCATCACTACTATAACCATGATCATCCCATAATTGACGAAGATCCTCACGCGATCTTATATTAAATTTTAAAAGCAAAAACAAAAAGAAGATGATTATAATAGACGCTAAGCAATTGAACTGATTAGAGTATCCGCATTATATAAGACTGTTTTTCTGGTTAATTTTTTTTTTTTTAACTTTTTCTTTTATTATTTAACTTGCTTATAATTGTAATAGCAAGAAATTAATATGTTGCGTGTCTATAAATGAGTTCTGAATAATTTTCCAATTAATGATTTTTATATCTTTTAAATCTATCTAAATTTGAATCGATAAAATTGTTTTAGATATACTATTTAATCAGGCTACAAAGGAAAAAAAAGCGTAAAATAAAGTCTATATCTCACCTGTAGAATTAAGACAGGATAAATGTCAAGAATAAAATTATAGATGACAGTTTTTTTTAAAATACAATACTTAAAGTAATTTTTCTTAAAATAAATTTTGTATTTTTTTTAAAAAGAAAACAACAACAAAAACGATTGAAGCACATTTAATCTATAAGGAAATTAAGTGTTATTTGGATTAAAACAAAACAAAACAAAAAGTGAGATATACCTTTAAGAAAAACAATAACAAAAAAAAAAAGAAATATGAAAACAACAATAAAAATATATATAGTATCAAAATTAAAATTTTTGATAGCTATTATGTATATATGGGCTTCATTTTAATTCAAATAAGTTTTATAGATTTAGGGCTTAAATAAGTTATGGTTAGGTTTTTAATAATTTTATAACTAAATATCTGACTAATATCTGAAACTAAATAGAAATATAACCACCTACAGGAGTAAAATGAGATGATTTAATAAGTGTTTTAAGTATTTTCTTGTTTTGAAAAAGGAACAATGAACTATTATAAGTTATTTTAGAGAAGTGTTAATATGGGTGCATCCGATTTATCTTCTTTTTCTTTTTTGTTGTTTTTAGTTACTGAAAGTATAGCGGAAGTTATGTTGCGGGGAAGAGTAATTTTATATTTTACTTTAAAAGGAAATATGAAAAGTGACACAAAAAACTCAAGTGGTCCTAGATATATGCTTACCTGCTCGACAATTTAACGGTTAATCAATTAATATTTGCTATATTACTTAAAGTCAACGCAAATAAATAATATATATAATAAAAAATATATAATTTATGAGGATGGTTCGATTAATTCGGTGAAAGGGAAGGTTTTTAAGAAGTTTTTTTCGCAGAGGAATTGTAATAAAGAAGATCTACTCCAATTTATGAAGGGAGAAATTCATAACACTTCAACTTATTGGTTATTGGGAAATTAATAATTTTATTAAAATATTTCTCAAGATAACAACAATATGTATTATTTTTTTTTAATAATAATATATTATTTTTTTTAATACTCCTAACTCACTTAAAGCTAAAATTTTCGAAAATTTATTAAAAAATCATTGATTTTCGCAAGTATTCAAACCGTATTCTTCTTCTTCCCATGAAAAATACTGAAATTCGTGCATTTAACCAATTGAAGCAATGACTGTTGATTTGAGCTATCTTTACAAACGGCTAAAACTCTATTTAAAGTATTAAAAATTATTCGAAATCAAATAAAAAAATTTTTAGCTTCGACGAAATTCGATCCGAAGGCATCTATGCCGATCTATGCCAACGTTCTACCACCTTTCTTATGAATCAATATTTGAAAAAACTGTATTAATATGAAGTGTCATCCGGTTTAAAAATATGTTTTTTAACTTGAGTTTATGAATAAAAAAGTATTTTACTATTTAAGTATTTTAGTTATTTTAAGTATTGAAAATTTGAACATTATAGAGGGAGTGTGGATTAATAGTGTGAATTGAAGAAAATATTATAAAATGGTGGATTTATATATATATATATATATGTATATACATATATATATACAGATAATTCTTATTTAGTTCAAAATTTAAAAAACTTTAATAATAAAAACAACCTTCCTCTTTTCTTGTAATATGGCTTCTTACTGTAATGTAGCACAGGAGTTCCAGGTCTTTTAAAAATTCACTTTTTTATTTTCTTATTTATGACACTTAAATAATTACTCTCAGAATTCGTAAGTTCTTCTTGACTCCAAGGATTTAGTTGATTTTAATATATTACAAGAATGGTCTACCTCATAAGCGGTTAAGTGATTCCTTATGCTATTATCTAATTCCAAATGTTGTATTCTTTTTCTACTTTTTAATATATGTAACTTTGTTAGAATTTTTAATTTGTTTGATTTCTACATTATTTCCTTATAAAAAATTAAAATATGATAAAATCTACTAAAATCTTAGAAAATGTTTTTATTTTTGACAGATCTATTTGGCATTTCCACAGCTAATGGTGCCGGTAATCATAGATTGCGACGAAGAGTTTTGGCAAGTTTAAGAAATTCATTAAAATTAGCGTAATGAAGTGATGTGTTACCATATCGATCTTCAGCATTTACATTAGCGCCTTTAGTAATTAACAGCTTAGCAATTTCTGCTCTACTTTGATCGGAATGATAATTAGAAGAATCTAGAGCAGTGTAATGTAATGCTTTACATCCTTCGCAGCCGCTGGTATTGAAATCCAATTTTTCTTGCAAAAGAGTTTCAATAATTTTTTTGTTACAAGCTTTTACAGCTAAACATAAAAAATCTGGTAGATTTTTTTTTACGTGCTTTGAGATGTAGAAATATATTTGTAATTTCTAAGCATTCTTGTTTAAGAGCAATGGGTATTGGAGTTTCTCCATCTGTTGCCTTTGCATTAATATTTGCACCATATTTTATCAAGAGTTCAACTGCTTCTTTTTGTTCATATCGGGTGGCCTCATGTAAAAGTGTATAACCTCCAAAGAATAAAAGATTAATATTTGCACCATACATCAATAAGTCTTCAATAACTCTTAAATGTCCATTTTTAACAGATTCCAGCAATAGTTCAGCATCATTTGCATCTTTTGGATGAACGCAAAAACTATATTCTATAACGGTCCATCATTGCGACTCGAAAACAACATTTATTATACTGATTATTAATATCAGGATAACACTGTAAAATTTGCTTAACAATTCCAAGGTGTTTACATTTGACAGCTTCTTTAAGAGCGGTATTTGGAACAATTTCTTATGGTTCAATTTTGGCTCCCCGTTGTAAGAGCAGCTTCACAAAAGTTTCATTCCTATTTTTGATAGCAATAAGAAGAGGGGTTGGTTTATTCTGTGCCGTAAAATTAACATCAGCACCTTTCCTCAGAAGTAACTTGACAACTTTTTTACAATCCCTTTAGCAGCAATATGCAGTGGTTTAATCCCCTTTTCAATATGCCAAGCACCCACACTATTAATTTTAGCTCCTCTATTTAAAGAAACTTAATATTTTCCAAGCACCCTTTATCAACTGCTTGATGGAGTAGGGTTCGATGAATCGAGTATTTTGCATTTATAACAGCTCCATATTCTGAAAGTATGTTATGTAGTAGAAGTATCTTGTGAATTGGCCATTCCTTGACAGCGGAAAATGGGTAAAACTTTTAAATATTTTATCATCACTCTTAGTTGTTATATTGTTTTCATTCTTTTTAGCTAATTTTGAGTTTCCTTTATCAGCAGTTTTGTTTAATTGTGTTGGAAAATCACAACTTTTAGCGGTCAATTGGACATTTTCATTATTATCTTTCTTTGCTTTACAACTTAATACACCAGTTAAGGATATTATACCATCTAATTGTTTTGGATCAATATTTGATAAATTTAAATTATTTATTGTTGAACTTGAATCAAATTGATAAGCAATTTTTGAATTTTCTGATACTTGACTTTTTTTTTAAAATTCTATCGCATAACTTTTACAAATTTTTAATATTTTTGTTCACAGAGTTTTTAATTAATTTAATTTTCTTTTTTTTTATTTATAAATAATTTTCACACAATATTTAAAATTATTCTAAGTGCTAAAAAATAAAAACAAAAGGGTTAGAAAAATTGTCCAAGTCCCCTCATGTAAGGTGTCGGCCAGAATCAGCCGGAGTTACATGAAAAGACTTTGACAAATTTTTCTAAGTCGATTCTTAAAAAAGAAGTTAAAGTTTCGGCCAGAATCAGCCGGTCTCAACTCCTTGATCAAAAATTTTACCCTTTACTGACGAAAAACTACTGAGAGCTTGTTAATTTTTATGTCTTTCTTTTATAGTTTTTTTTAAATAGCTTGTCCTCCCCAATACTCCAAATTTCCCATGATTTTCTGTCTGTATAATTTCCGACTGTCTTGTATTATTATTTTTTGCCAAATTTGCGAAAAATATTATTTTAATAAAATTTTGATTTCCGTTTGATTTTTTATTTTTTTTTTCTCACTGAGCAAATTTGAAATTCATGAACTTTCGTTCATGGGACTTTGTACCGGCTACGTGCTATATTTTCCTCATATTTTTCTCTTTATTTTTTTCTAGACCTAAAGCTTTTTCTTAGCGTTGACTTTTTCTTGATTTTAAGCTCTTTCTTGTCTTAATTCTAGACTTAAACCTAAAGTTTTTTATTAATTGTACAGGCTCTTACAAAAGTAATTCTATTTTTAATGATTGTTATCCTTTATAATTTAGAACTCCCCTTTTTTTTTTTTATTAAATCTGACTGCATTTTTTAGCGGAACAGAAATATTGATATTTTCTCCTCGTTTTAAAATCATTTCAATTATTTCTAAGTCATCATGTAAAATACAAAAATCAAGAATGGAACTTTCACACTCTATATTAACCGCACAACCGCTCGTTATGAGTATTTTAGCAATTTCTAAATTCCTATTTTCAAGAGCATTCCAAAGTAATTTATATCCTTCTTTCCAATCTGAAGAAGAATCTGAAGAATGAGTGCATAATTCTGAATTAGTTTTTTTACGGTTTCTATTTTTCCCTCCCGCGCTGCTGTGAGCATTTCATCAGTTATACTTCTTTCATACTCCATAATTTTCTACCACTCTGCAGCATCGATTATAAGAAACATTGCGAAACAATTCAACTTGACTGAATTAAACTGTATTTATATAAACAAGTGTCAATGTATACAGAAATAAAACTTAATTAATTATAACAATAAACATTACACGCATCAGATTTATGAATTAAAAAATTATTCACACAATCTGCGTACGCTTCAATACAAAGATTTGCTTTGATGTTTGCTAATATTTTAATGACTGCAAAAAATAAAAGTACTTGGATATAATTAATAATTCAGAATTTGATTTTAAATTCGAAATTACTTTAAAATTGAAGTTTCCGTTTATGTAATTTTATTTAATTTTATGCAATTTTTGAGATGCAGTAGGCCAAAAATTAACTATTATTAAAGATAAGCTGTGACATGTATTCATCCCCAGTGAATTTGTTGAACTATAATTAAAGTTTTCTTTTCCTCTTGAGTATCGAAGTCAACCAGTCAACTGTTAAACAATACTTTAGCATAATTTAATAAAAAGAATAAAATAAGAAAATTATTTATTTTCTAAAACATTTTATTACAAATAAGATTTGCATAAAATTGACATAAAAAGTAATCTTACGTGACTTGGGTCCATACCCCTGAGGATCAAACATTGGCACGTTTGGTCAGGTGCCATTTGTATGTGATTGTAGTAAACTTGTGGTCGAATTTCAAGGGGTTTTTTTGCCATTGAGCAATGACTAATCGAAATGGCAAAAAATCCTCTGGTCTCAACTGATTTATCAGCAGTTTTTATTTTTCACCTCTCATGTTTAAAAGTTTTTTTTTTCTGGGCGAATATCAGGCACACATTAAATACCACTTAGATTATATTCCTTATATAATTGACTTTTGATCGTGAGATTTATAAGCATCATATGTTTGTCTCACAAGACTCGATAAATTCTAAACAAATGAGAAAAGGGGCCAGTATTTTTATTTTGCACAAATGATAAATGTTGATGAAAGTCATCTATATCCTAAAGGCATTTTAACCATGATATAGCATAAGCAAAGAAGGAATTTTATCCTTTCAAGTGATTTCAGAACTAAATAGTAAAAATTAGCAGAGCATGATTATTTTAGAGAGAAATTTGAAAATAAGAAAACTGAGTTCCTGAATATAAATCAATAAAATTATTTATTTTATTAAAAAAATAAAAAAAAATTTATCATTTTATTTGCAGTCATATACAAAATAAAAAGTTGATGTTAGTTGGTTTAAGATAGTTCACCTCATCAATATTGTACATTAAGACTAATCGTAAGATCCCTTTAGAATGCAGGAAATATTTTTAGATCGAAATGAGACTTGAAATTCGTTAATATCAAAAGAGTAGTAAATATTTGCTTTGTGCGATTTTCTTGCACTATGGAAAACAGTTAGGCCATTACAATTAAGGTCCGACCGAGAGTGATTTTTTATTCTCGGCCGAGAACGAGACTGAAAACATAGCAGCTAAAATGGGTAATCCATACAAAATTTCCGTCGTTGTATTGTAATAATGAGTATAAGCTTCGGTGGAGAATGGGTATAAGACAGTTAAAAGTTAAAAGTGCAAAAAATGCAATAAATTGTTATATTTTCTGTGTATGAGTATATGGACATTTTTAATGATCAAAATTAAATAAGCTAATGTTATGACATAAAAACAGTAATTTTTCTTGATTTTCGCCTTTTAAGTTGTGCCGCCTTTCATCATATAGCTGCTCAGTTCTACTAAAAAGTCACAACGCTAGTCATAGGCGTTTCACACAGAATTGATATTACAATTTCGATTCCGGCATTTTGTAAATTTGTATGGAAAATTCAATCTCCTCTAATATATTGTAATATTTCAATTGCAATATGTGGAGCTGATAAAACTTTGCTGGCATATGATAGCTTACTAATAGACTGGCATGTGTGCAGTCTCGGCTATGGCCGAGAATCTCGGCAAATTTACGCCGAGAACGAGAACCGAGATCTCGGCCTGGATTTCGGCCGAGAGTAGGCCGAGACCGAGTTCTCGGTCGGACCTTAATTACAAAGTACAAAATTTTTATTGAAAAATATTTGTAGTTTAAGAAAATAAAAAAAAAAGAGAAGCAAATTATGTTGGCGTTTTTTTGAGAAAAAAGCAAAAAACGTCAAAAAAATGCACGAGATTTTTACCAACGATTCTACTTAAAAACTTTTTTCTCCACCATTTGTTGTTATTTTTAAATTTTTGCTCTTTTAATAATAAAACAATATTAGAGGCTATAAAAAAATCTATTTTTTTTCTCGTTATTACATAGATTCAAAAGTTATAAGTGATCAAGTGCGTGGGAGTAAAAACGAAGCCTGAAAAATACAAAAGGCTGTAACTCTAAAACGAAAAAAGTTAGACTACCACTTTTTATATTTTTTGTGAAACAAATTTTATGTACTTTCTACCCTAAGCGTTTCACCAACCAATCTTGTGTTACGGTACATATATCTTAAGATCTACACTCAGATTTTAAGATCAATATTTTGTAACATTTTCAATAAAATAACTAGGTTACAAATATTTTGTCAGTAACCTAGTTAATTAGAAACACGGAATTGCACTTAATGCAATTTCCGTACTTACCATAAATATTGAAGGTCACAAATATGTTGTTGACAAAATATTTGTGGCCTAGTTTAGATTAAATTATTTAAATTAGTTCTTACGTAAAAATGAAATTTGGAAATTGCACTTATTGCAATTTCCAGATTTCATAACAGAATTATTTTTCTTGTAAGAATTCTACCGGAAGAATAATTAGTATTTAAGGGATTCTAGAATAGACACGAAGAGTCAGTTTTTAATATAATTTAAACGAGTTAGTGTTCATTTGGTTTTTTAAAGAAAGAATAGTAGGGTTAGAATAAGAAAGTGATGTTAGAAAGAATTTAATCTGTTTTTTGGTTTCAATAAGAATAGATAAAAAGATTTGTGTTATGTTTAAGCTAAATATTAACTCGAGAAACAAATAGCTAGTTCTTACTGAGTTAAGTGAAGGTAGTGTTAAAGTTTAAGCATCATTGTTTAACTAATTAATAAAACTAAAATTAATAAAAAGAAATAAAAGCAAAATTACATTACAAACTTTGGTGTTTTGATATATAAAAAACAAGGTAATCCAACATTTTGGCGCAGCCGGTCAACTTCGACCTACGAACTGTGATACAACTTTGTTATTTTAAAATAGAAGGAATACAAAGAACTATTAGTGTTTTGTTTAATGTCGAAAAACATTTCAACGCCGAGTATTCCTTTAAATAAGAGTTTAAGCAAATTCGTCAGGAAAATAGATTCATTTTCTTTCGAAATAACAAGCCCAAGCAGCGAAGATTCATCCCCTTCTTCTAGCGTAGATACACCAAAATACTCCTGTGAAAATAGGACACCAAAAGAAACTTCGGCAAAGCAAATCAACATTACTACAGATACACTGGAGCACAACCAACCAATAGAGCAACAAGCGGAAGCAGAAAATCAAGTAACAAACCCATCAGCAGCTAATAGATTATCATTGGTAGAACTTAGATACGGCAGGCTATATCCAAGGATAACAACGTCAGCATCAATAACAGCAATAACAACAACAACAACAGCCACAGAAACAATAACAACAACAGCAGCAATAATATTATCAACAAAAGCAACCACTACAAGTACAACAACTGAATCAACATTACCAGCAGCAACAACAACAGCAACAGCAGGAACGTCAATAGATGCTTCAGAAGCAAGGTTAGAAAATATTATTATTAATAAAAAAAATAAAAGTAATTCTAAAATGAATACTATAAGTTCAATTTTATTTAATAACGTCCCATTATTATGCGGAGAAAAGGGACCAGGTTTACAAAACGAACTTTGTGCTTTCTTGACCTGCTCCCGTCTTGCCCATGATAGTCTAGAATCTGAGGAAGAAAAACAACTATTCTTAAGACTCATACCTACCCGATTCCGTGGACGTGCTTTAGAAATATCGCAAAATCAGGAATTTAGGGATATTGATACGTTAAAAAAATTTCTTACACACAACCTTATTCAAAAAAGATCTTATATAACTTTAAATAACGAACTTCGAACTGTCCAACAAACTACTAAAGAAACTTTGAGTCAATTTTTTACTAGAGTAACGCATTTGTTAGACGATTGTATTGAGCAGGCTAGAGAAAAGTACGAAAACGGAATCGAATCGATTAAATTAGAATTAGAAGAAACGGCGGTCCATAGTTTTAAATTAGGAATCCTTAATCCAAATCATAAGTTTCATCTATTGCAACAACCTGGAAACAATCTACAGGAACTTAAAAACAAAGTTCTAAGGTTAGAAGAAACAGAAATATATATGTTTCAAAATAATTTTTCAAACTACCCCCAACAACAAGTCAACGCTTATCCACCAACCTACACCCCATTTTCACCTCCAAATCAGAATACAATATTTTCAGGGCCCTACAATAACAAAGTTCAAGTATATCAATCACAGGATACGCAAAAACCAAAATGCACATTTTGTAACCGTTTTGGACATACATATAGCGAATGTCGTAACCGGCAATCTTCTATAATTTGCAATTATTGTAAAATACCAGGCCACAAATTTGAAAACTGCCGTAAAAGGTTGAACAGAAGCAACCCCATCCACAATAATGACACATATAGCAAAAACGCGAGGAAACCCCAAACCTATGATAGGAAAAATATACTTCTTACGAACCAGGCTGATACTTGTAATTTTTGTCTACAAAATGGTCACGATGAAAACTCCTGTTTTGCTAGGGAAAGATGGGAAAAGGCTCAATTGGAAAAACGCATTCAAACACTGGAAGCGGAAAACTTAAAAGAGGCAGCCGCAAACACCCCGACCAGCCTCTAAAGAATGGAGAAACAGGGTGTTCATCAAACTTCAGTGTCCCCTCAGTAAAATTACCTCTAGATATAGCAAAAAAGGAGACAACAACATTTATAATTGACACTGGAGCTGACGTTAGTCTTATAAAAAAGAAACACTTAAAGGATAATGCACGAATAAATAACAAAAGAAAAATATCATTAAAAACAATAAATAGTGAGGCGATAACTTCTGGGTCTTGTATGGGTAAAATAAAAATTGCCGAGGAAAGGTCTTTAGACTGCGAATTTCAAGTGGTAGAAAATTTGGAACTATCTTCCGATGGATTACTAGGAAATAATTTCTTATGCAAATGTAACGTCGAAGGTCCAAGCAAACTTCTTAAATTTCCTCGCACGGAAAAACAAAAAACAGAGATTTGTGTACCATTCGACGATACAAATGAAAAGAAAACATCAACCGCTATTGAAGCAGGTATTCACAAGTTTTCGGAATCAATGTCTGATTTCCATAGAGAAAGCAGCAACGCATTGCAAACCGAAGACCAACCGCAAGAAAGAAAATTTTGGTATAAACAAAATCACCAAATTCCTCCAACTATTGTAGTCCCACCCCGAGTAGCCATTAACGTAGCAGTAAACATAAGTAGCTCGGCAGAGATGTTATGCATACATGAAGAGCTACGCGATGGAGTATTTGTGGGAAATGCAATAGTACAACCTCGAGAAGGTAAGGCAATAATTAACATTCTGAACACAAGAAATGAAACCATAGAATTACAAGACTTATCCCCCAAGTTTATCCCTGCAAGTGACTACGATATATATAGTTTAAATAATAAAACGCTCCAAAAGAGAACCAAGTGGCCAATAAAACAAATAAAACACGTATTTTTTACAAACAAGAAAGGTATTAACAAAAGAATTCAAGAAATATTTAAGCTAATCAATATAAACGAAACCCTCAACGAAGAAGAGAAATCCGAGTTGCAAGAAGTATTAGTAGAATTTGAAGATGTTTTCCACCTCCCCGGAGATAAACTTAGCTGCACTAATAGTATCAAACACCCAATACTCACTAAACCATGCCAAGTAGCAATTAAGCAAAAAATGTACCGACTTCCCGAAAAACATAGGGAGATAATAGATCAGGAAGTGCAAAGGATGCTGGACGAGCAAATAATAGAACCAAGTAATAGCCCTTGGAATTCCCCACTTTTAGTAGTCCCCAAAAAACCAGGACCTGATGGGCAGAAGCGATGGCGAGTCGTGGTAGACTATCGAAAGTTAAATGAAGCTACGATCGGAGACGCATTCCCATTGCCAAGAATCGAAGATATTCTTGACCAGTTGGGACATTCCCGATATTTTACCACGTTAGATTTAGCAAGCGGCTACCATCAGATAAAAGTGGAGGAAAAAGACAAACATAAAACGGCGTTTTCGACCCCATGCGGACATTACCAGTTTCAACGCATGCCGTTTGGACTGAAAAATGCTCCAGCCACCTTCCAAAGACTTATGAACTACGCACTAACGGGATTGCAAGGTATCTCTTGTTGGGTATATTTAGATGACGCTGTCATTTTTGCTAAAAATTTAAGTGAACATCAGACAAAGCTACGTACAGTATTAGCCAAAATACGAACACATAAGTTAAAATTAAATCCCGAAAAGTGCAATTTTATGAAAAAAGAGATAATATTTTTGGGCCACAAATGCACTACAGATGGCGTCACACCCGATCCCGATAGAATTAAATGCGTAAACGACTATCCAATCCCTAAAAATATAAAACAAGTACAGTCATTTTTGGGTTTTGCAAATTACTACCGCAAATTTATCCCCAATTTTTCAAAAATTGCTAAGCCGATAACATACCTCCTGCAAAAAGACGTAATTTTCAAATGGAGCAACGAAGCTAATCTAGCCTTTGAAACACTTAAAGGTGCACTCGTCACCACTCCGATTCTGTCATATCCAAATTTCTCAGAGGAATTTTTACTAACAACAGATGCAAGTGGAGAAGCTTTAGGGGCAGTCCTGTCACAGGGAACACCGGGCCAGGACAAACCAATAGCATATGCCAGTCGCAGCTTGAACAAAGCAGAAAAAAATTATTCCACCATCGAACGAGAACTCCTTGCAATAGTATGGGCAGTAAAAAATTTTAGGTGCTACTTATACGGTCGACCCTTTATAATATATACGGACCACAAGCCATTGAAAGGAGCAGTGCGAATTAAGGATTCAACAAGTAGAATAATCAGATTGTGGAGCAAGTTATCCGAATACGATTTCCGAATAGAATATAAAATGGGAAAAATAAACACTAATGCCGATGCGTTAAGCCGAATACCAACACAAGAAAACTCCAATTGCCTTGTCACCACTAGAAGCCAGAGCCAGCTAGAGAAATTGAAGGCAAAGGAAAAAGAAAACAACAAAGCAATTTTAAAGGAAAAAGAAAACAACAAATCGACTACTAAAAATAACTCGATGGAGGCTACCACCAACTTAAACGAAAAAGAAGCAGATAATGCGGAAGTTCTCACCAATCCAAATGATATACAAACCATCTTAAGAGATTATCACGACCTACCCTTAGGCGGACACTTAGGGTTCTTTAAAACATACAAAAAGATCAGGAAAGACTTCAAATGGAAGGGAATGCGAAACCACATTAAAACACATGTAAGAAAATGCAAAAAATGTCAACAAAACAAAACAGGGAAGCAATATAAATGTCCCATGGTGATAACAGACACTCCTCTACAACCGTTTGATAAAGTATATTTGGACATAGTAGGTCCACTCCCTGAGACACTAAACGGCTCCAAATACATCTTGACTTTTGAAGACGATCTAACCAAGTTTATGGACGCCGTCCCCCTCGAGACAATCGATAGTAACACAGTAGCCCAAAAATTTTTTGAAGAAATTATTAGCCGTTACACCTTACCGAAAATATTAGTCACTGATAGAGGGACAAACTTCACCTCTGAAATTTTCAAACAAGTATGCAAAATGTTAAAGGTAAAGAAGATTCAAACAACAGCCTACCATCCACAAGCTAACGGATCACTGGAACGATCCCACAAATCTCTGGCTGACTATCTGAGAAATTTTGCGGGTGAGCAGCCAAATAGATGGGACGAGTTCCTGAGACCCGCTATGTTTGTGCGAAATAACAGTATCCACGTTTCTACTAATTACTCGCCCATGGAACTCCTATTTGGATTTTCAGCAAGAATGCCCAACAATCTCAAGAGAGAGCCTCAACCAATCTATAATTTCGAAAATTATGCTTTAATTTTAAAAAACAAATTGCAGATAGCCCACAAAGCGGCTAGGGAAAACCTCCTAAAAAACAAAGAACTCTCAAAAAGATATTATGACAAAAACACAAAAACGGTTGATTTTCGAATCGGCGATCAGGTACTGCTAAGAGATGAGGCAAGAAAACATAAGTTATCTCAATATTGGTTAGGTCCATTTACAATCACAAACCTTGATAGCCCCGTTAATAGTACCATCACTGTAGGAAAGCGCAAATTTCGAGTCCATAATAATCGGTTGAGACTGTGCAACTAATGGAAGCTCTATTCCCTACAGAATGAAGCTGATGATGTTTTTCCTAATCATCTGTATTGGATTGACTACAGGCACTCCCGTATTAAACGAAAAAATAACTTCTACTGGTATCATATTCGAGAATATTGGAAATACTTTAGTGTATCGAAACTACTGGACAATTGTAACCAACCTTGAAATTCCAGAGTGGAAGGAACTAATCGAATTCATCGAGAATTGTGACAACACAATGTATATACTGTGCGAAAAAATAAAAAACATAGCAGGAGGAAATAACTGTGAACATTGGAGAGCCGAAATAAAAAGCCAAATTAAAAAACTCAAGGAAAAAATCGGTGAGATCAATTTTTTCACCGGCGACAACCACAGACAAAAGAGAGGTTTGGTAGATTTAGGAGGTAAGATCTCGAAATTCCTTTTCGGTACCATGGACCATGAGGACTCAAAATTAATTAACACAAAGTTAGAAGAACTGGAGGCCACCAACAAGAAACAGATTAATTTAGGTAAGCAACAAATTACCCTCTTACAAACAAATAATCAGATCTTGAGCGATTCGTTCAAAAACCTGACATGGCAACATAATCTCCTAGCTAATAAGATTAATCAATTCAATAAATTATTAAGCGAAACGATAAATAAACAGTCCAGAGATATCTCCTACTTACAAATCAAGACAGAAATCAATGAACTCGCTCTCTTCGTCTTGAACGAGATCCAAAAATCCTCCGAGTATACCACCCACTTGTTTTTCATTTTGGAAGCAATAAGCCGCCACGAACTCAGCCCACTAATGATACCCATTAAAGAGTTTGAAACCTTGTATCGCAATATCACCTCGGAATACCATCGAGAGAACATAGACAATTCATTCCCTATTATCAGAATGGCCACCCGGGTATTTTCACAATCCCAACTAGGAAAAATCCTTATCAAAATTAAGATTCCCCTAATAGAAAATTACCCCGTCACTTTAAACAAAATATATATAGTCCCCATTCCATTAAAAGACGGAGGTTTCACTCTAATAAACACCAATGCTGTATATTTTGCAAACACTACACAATCACAAAGAAATTTTGAAATGGATGAATTAAAATTTCAAAAGAATTGCGCTCCAATAAATGAAACTTTGTATATCTGCAAAAATAATCAACTAACATCCAACATACCGAATAAGGCGAGTTGTATTGCCGACCTCTTTAGAAAAACCTCCATCGACCCCCCTCAATGCGAGCACAGAATAATACACCACCTCAGCGATATACTTATCCCTATGCATCAGCCTAATGCCTGGATTTACATTCTAAATAAGAAAACACCTTTATTTAGCCAGTGCAAAGACGGTGAATTTATAGAAGACCTTTCAAAACTGGGAATCTTGCAATTAAAAAAACCCTGTAAATACCTACTCGCAGGTTATTACCTTCCTTACCAAAGAAATACCATAACCACCTTAAGCTATCACAAGCCAGAGAACCCTCCAAAGTTTAAACCTTACAGGGAACCTTCAAGATCTCGCACCGACCTCGAACCACCAAAGCTTGAAATACTAGATTCCTCCTCGTTAATAAATCGTTTAAAAACTCAGAGTAAGTCCACCCAGGGAGTTAAACAGGAACTAGAACATCTAGAAAATTTAGAAAATATAAAATCCCTTCATCAAAAAACAAACACAGTCCTTGGTGGATGTAGCAGTTTTATCCTAATATTAACAATAGCCGTTCTTTACCTATTTTTTTCAAGGAAAAAATCCACCCAGAAGTCTGCCAAAGACAATCAGAAAACCCCGGAGATCACTGTCATCTCATCACCTATAACTATCCCCAGGCGAGACCAAATCTTGAGAGACTACGAGGTACCAAGACCCCCTCCCTCTCCTAGGTCTACTGACCCGCATGCAGTGTCAAATAAGCACAAAGCACCATCGGTTCAATTTCAATAATTACGAAATGACAAAATCAATCTTTATGTACCCATAGAAAACCCTAATTGAATGGGGTCTTGAAATTTTAGTAATACCAAATTTTTTTTTTTTTCCTCTGTATGCATAATAATAATGACTAAATTAAGACTAATAATAACAGCTCAACATATAGAAAAATGCTCAATAATTTTAGTTGAAAGTATATTGAATGTAACCAAAAAATCTAAACAAAAATAAAAGGGCATTATATAAAAAAAAAAAAACAAAAAAAAAATATATAATAATAAATTTATTAATTAATATTTTTTTTTCTGAGATTGTAAAACAATTCTCCCCCTTTGGACCCCTTTTTATAAAAGGGGGAGGAATGTTACGGTACATATATCTTAAGATCTACACTCAGATTTTAAGATCAATATTTTGTAACATTTTCAATAAAATAACTAGGTTACAAATATTTTGTCAGTAACCTAGTTAATTAGAAACACGGAATTGCACTTAATGCAATTTCCGTACTTACCATAAATATTGAAGGTCACAAATATGTTGTTGACAAAATATTTGTGGCCTAGTTTAGATTAAATTATTTAAATTAGTTCTTACGTAAAAATGAAATTTGGAAATTGCACTTATTGCAATTTCCAGATTTCATAACAGAATTATTTTTCTTGTAAGAATTCTACCGGAAGAATAATTAGTATTTAAGGGATTCTAGAATAGACACGAAGAGTCAGTTTTTAATATAATTTAAACGAGTTAGTGTTCATTTGGTTTTTTAAAGAAAGAATAGTAGGGTTAGAATAAGAAAGTGATGTTAGAAAGAATTTAATCTGTTTTTTGGTTTCAATAAGAATAGATAAAAAGATTTGTGTTATGTTTAAGCTAAATATTAACTCGAGAAACAAATAGCTAGTTCTTACTGAGTTAAGTGAAGGTAGTGTTAAAGTTTAAGCATCATTGTTTAACTAATTAATAAAACTAAAATTAATAAAAAGAAATAAAAGCAAAATTACATTACAAACTTTGGTGTTTTGATATATAAAAAACAAGGTAATCCAACACTTGGGACACCTTTTATTTGCTAGTTCTTCCCTGCTAAAAGTATTCAGGATTATAAATTTCGTTTCATCAATGTTTACCAATATTAAGAGAAGCAGCTATTAACAAAAAAAGCTTGCAAATCGTAACAAAAAGCTTTTTTCCACAAAAAGAAAAAAACTCTCTTTTTTTATTCTTATTAATTTGTTCAATTTTCTTTAATCATTTCTAGAAAAAGTTAAAGAAAGTGTGATAAATTATTCTCAATAATAATACCTTGTCCCTTACTTCATAAAGCTTTGCAAAGTAAGGCTTGAATAGAAAAGAAAACAAAAAATTTTTTCATAAAAAACAAATTAAAGACTTTGTGCAGTAGCTGAACGCATTTCTTTTCAATACAGACGTGATATTCTTTTTTATATTGAATTTTGTTTTGCAATGGTTCGTTGCAGAAGTATAAGAAGCGGCATCATGGCGAAAATAAATTCATTTGTCACTGAAAATTTCTACTTGATTGTTAATCCAAATGTTTTTAGTTCTCTTTTCTACTAAAAAATAGGAAATAAAAAAGCTATAACATCTTTTTAGTTATTTTATTTTTGAACTGTAATGAAAATATTAAAATTTTCAACAATATTTTTATTCTGGGTTTTAAATTTATGGCAACTGTCTTATGCTGTTGATAATGCAGAGCAGTAAGTATAGAATTTTATTGTTTTAATACAAAATTTTTTAAAAATATTTTCTTTTTATTTCCAGTATTCATATTAAACTTCATATTCCAGCTAAGCATAGATCTGTGTTTGATAAACAGAAACTAAGGCCACAAAAAAATGTTAACAAGCATCATCAAAATTTTTATAGAAATTTTTCACCAACAAAGTACAACTCAAGCTTTTTTCTAAGAAATTTAAAGGATTTGAACACAATAAAATTTTCTAATAATCAAAAAAACAAAAAAACACAAATTAAATTCCCAGAAAATTTGGAGTTTGATGAATTTTCATATTTAGAATGGTTAAAATATAATAACAAAGATTTTCATCATTTTGCTACACAATTTGACCATCAATTAAAGAATTATGATTTAATAGATAACGAAAATGATTTTGAAATGGAAAACGGGGTTGACGATGAAGAAAATAAAGAAAATGAATTCAATTATAAAACATCAGATTTTAAATATCCCAAAAAACAAAAGTTTTATTTAAAAAGTCTAAAAAAAAATCAATATCCAAAATTAAAAACGAGTTCGAATTTATCTAAAAATAATAAATTGAAATTTAATTATTTGAAACAACCAAATTTGGAATTAAAATATAAAAATATTTATGCAAATAATAAAAATACACGAAAATTAAAAATGAAAGAATGTCCAACCAGAAACAGTTTATATAAATTAAAAAAGACACAATTAAAAATAAAAATCCCATTAGATTATTTTGATAAAGGAGATGTTAAATTTGTAATTTAAAGTGTCCTTGTTAAAAATATATATTAAAGTTTTTTTTTTGTATAGACAAAAAAATTATTTTGTGTAATATAAAGACATTTCCGAACTGTTTAACCTTGAAAAGGATATCAGATTCAGGGTAGATTTTGTGTTGTCATCTGTAGATATATAATGTCAAGATATTTTATATTAATCCATTCAGTGCCAACTATGAAATATCTGGTAATTAAGGAATGCATCAACGTTTTGCTTGGTAGCGAATACTTCAAACAAAACTGTGGCCACAATTTAAAATCACTGCTAATCGTTACCGCTTGTTTAATTATAGTGCACAACTTTTTGTAAGTATAAATTTTTAAAGGTACTTAACCTAGTTATCAAAGTTTGGTTTAAAGTTATATCTACTAGCTATAATAAAAATATAAAGTTTTGTATGAGTTTTTGGTGTATATTGACAAAAACATAAAAAACTGATCTTAAAATATTCATCGAAAAAGATATGTGACTTTTGTATTTTTCTTTTAGTTGGACTTGTAATAAATTTTAATAATTTTCACTGATTTTTAATTTAAAATAAATCAACGGATGCTGGTCAAATCTGAATTCATTTGTCGTTTAAGTCTTTTGACATAACAAGTCTTGTCATATTTACAGTCAACATATTAAAAAGCTTAAAAAATAGCAATAAAAAAAATGCTTGCGTTTATTGGAAACAATTGACAACTCTGCATCTCAAAAGTTTGCTTTCCTATTATCTTTTCATTGTCCTGTTTATCTGAAAAGTATTGGCCCAATTCATTTTAAGACTGATTCTTGTGTGGGGGTTTTGATCATAATTTTTTGCGATTTCGAGGATTGTAAGTCATTTACATTTGAACTTACATTCTTTACATTTATATTATAAAAAGTCTTTTTATTGAAGGATACATAGTACATCTCGTAAAGGGATCTTATGGATGTATCACACTTGGATATGCATGATTTTAGTCATAGATAACCCGTATAGCTAATACCTGTAGCTTGCATGTTCCCTATGTAAATTTAGATGATCAATGCCACTTAATAGAAATTTTAGGTATTTTCAAGAAATACTAATTAGTTAGTTTATTAGGCCCTACAATATAACATAAATTCAACTCAAGTTTCAATATTTTTTTTCCTTTAAATAAAAGAAATGCTTGTTTCTTCACATGTCAATTTATAATTAAAGCCACAAAGTGTGCTATTTTGTCAATAACCTTAAAAAAAATTTGGCTTTAAGTAAAAAAAAAACCAATAAGAATATTTGATGATCCTGCGAAGTTCTACAAATTTTTTTTTGAATTTTAATTTAATAATAATGTGAGCTCTATATTAAATAAAATGATGAAAATACTGAATGTGTTTTTTAAATCAACCAACCTGGTTGATTTAAAAATCACATTCAATGGGAAAAATAGTAAAATTTGAAAACACTTTATACTTGTCACTTAACACTTGAGACACTTGTCTGAAGATGCCTTGAACAAAAGTTAATCAAAACTCACAACAGAATCAAGTCAACATACTGATTTTCGCTAAAAAAATAATTTATTGGTTATTGGGAAATTAATAATTGTTAAAAAGTATTTATTATCAAAGAAAATATTTCTCAACAGGGGTATATATACAAATATATATATATTTTTTTTAATATTCCAATTTTTGGTACCCTTTGGAAGTCAAAATACTGATTTTCGTTTAAACAAGTAATATAAAAATAAACTTTCTAAAGTCAATTTCTAGTAAGGTCAGCCAAAACTGCTAACTCACTCTCGAAAATCATTTGGATCAAAAAGTCTACTTAAAGCAAAAATTCTCTAAAATTTATTAAAACATCATTGATTTTCGGAAGTATTCAAATCGCATTCTTTTCCCTCACGTGAAAAATACCGAAATGCTTGCATTTTACCGATTGATGTAATGCCTGTTGATTTCAATTATCTTTACAAACTGCCAAAACTCTATTTAAAGTATTATAAATCATTCGAAAATTGAATGAAAAATTTTTTAGCTTCGACGGGATATATGCATATAATTCTTATTCGTTCAGTTTAGTAACTTTAATAATAGAAACAATCTTCGTCTTTTGGATCAGTTTTATGAAAACCTTTCAACTATTTTATTATCTTATTTACGATACTTAAATAATTGTTCTCAGAATTCGTAAGCTGTTGTTAATTGTTAATTGTTCTGTGTTATGAATACAGCAATATTTTCTTTGACACTCCATGTGTGCTACAAATTGTCTTCTTTTATTTGTAATAATTTTATCATTATGGAATCGTCTGATCACTCCACGAATTGCATGGTACGGCCAGTTAACTGTTTCGTAAAAATTAAGCGATAACGAATATATTCGTCATACACAAAGTATGTTTGAATATATTTTATATTCTTGCATAATATAATAAAATATAAAATATATTCTTGCAGTTTACGAATATATTTTAGTTTTAACTAAAATTGCAAAATTAAATACTAATGGTCACTACTGAAGATGCACGACGAATATATTCTTCATAGACAGTTAACTGGTTAATTTATAAAAGTTTAGAGAAAAAAAATGTTTGAAATAATTAAAAGATTTTCCTATCGCACGCGAACAGTCCAAACTCTTTCACAATTGTACCTCGACTCTATGGTTTTAACTGATCCGCCTTTGTTGCTGAGTTTATTTTTGTCAACGGCAAAATAATGAGTTTGTGTATCCATAATTGTTCATGTTTTACCTTGTCTTAATTGTAATTTTTAGAACATGTTTCTCATATCTGTATTTGTAATACACATTGGACTTGCTTTAATTGTTAATTTAGGTAGTATTAATTGTGTTTGATTTAATATATTAAAAGAATGATCTACATCATAAGCGTTTAAGTGGTTCCTTATGCTACTATCTAATAGGATCTTTACACCGGCCTAAGGCCGTAGTATCATACTAAAAAACTTGGAAGTTCAAATGAGTGTTTACTTCGTAGTCACAAAATTACAAATACACAATATTGTCAACTAATTTAATTTTATTAAAAAAAACAAAATTTGATTCAACAATGAAAAATTAAAAATGTTTTAATTTTAAAAAGATAAATTAATAAAAGTAAAAGTAAAAATTTATAAAAAGTAGAAGTTTAATATAAACTTCAATTCTAAACGTTGAACAAAACAGAATTTTGCAAAAGTAAAGTTTAAAATTAATTAATTTTCTGAATTATAGTACCTTTTTTGAGGACTGAGGACTAAAAGCATCTTTTAAATTTTGTAAATCCCTTGCACGAAGCAGATTTAATATTAGATTAGCACATTCATCATTAAAAGGTTTAAAGACAAAATGAAAATTATGTTTGGCTTCGTCAAATACTTTTTTTCTCTCCATGCCTTTTATAAAATTGATTTCTATCATTCTGGCATAGATAGGAAATTCTGATTTGTAGTCATTTGATTTTAGTTCTTGCACAATGTTTTCATTGTTCATGTATTTTGCTAATATTTTTGTATCATTTAACAAAATTTCATACAATCAAATGCTTGAATTTTTAAAAATTTTACTTTTCATTCTAGCAATTTCTAGCTTACACTTATTGTGAAAATAAGTATTCTGATTCTTTGTACCAATAACAAACTCGATTATACTTAAATTTTCCTTGTCCAGAAATAAATTTACCATTTGCATTTTAATTACATGGCATCCAAGGATATTAAAAACTCCTCCGCTTGAATAGAAATTTTCTTCAGGATTATATAGATAAAAAAATTCATAGTTATCAAATGGGTTAACAACCATTCCAAGTGGTACATTGGAACAACAATCCCTAATATTGATATCAGCGCCATAATAAAGAAGAGTTTTTACAAGTTCAGGAAATTGATTGCTACAAGCGTAATGAAGTGTTGTTTTAAGCTCACAATCTTGAGCATTTACATTAGCGCCATTAGTAATTAACAGCTTAGCAATTTCTGCTCTACGTTCATCGGAATGATAATTAGAAGAATCTAGAGCAGTGAAATGTAATGCTGTACATCCTTTGCAGTCCCTGGCATTGACATCAAACTTATGTTCCAAAAGAGTTTTAATAATTTCTTTATAACCACCATATATTAAAGCCAAAGCTAGAAAATCAGGTTCGTTCTCTATACTTCCGTTAAGATTTAAAAATATATTGAAAATTTCTAAATAATCGTTTTCAAGAGCAATGCGTATTGGAGTTTCTCCATTTTTCGCCTTCGCATTTATATTTGCACCATATTTTATCAAGAGTTCAACTACTTCTTTCTGTTCATATATGGTGGCAACATGTAATGGTGTAAAATTCGCCCTGTGTAAAACATTTACATTCGCACCATACTTCAATAAGTCTTCAATAACTCCCAAATGTCCATTTTTAACAGATTGCAGCAATAGTTCAACATCATTTGCATCTTTAGGGTAAACAGAAAAACCATATTCTAGAAGAGACTCAACAATATCCTTATTATAACAGTCCATCATTGCGATTCGAAGACAACATTTATTATACTGATTATTAATATCAGGAGAATACTGTAAGATTAGCTTAACAATTCCAGGGTGTTTAAGTTTGACAGCTTCTATAAGAGCAGTATTTGGAACAATTTCTTGAGGTTCAATTTTGGCTCCTCGCTGTAAAAGCAGCTTTACAAGATATTCATTTCTATTTTTGATAGCAATAAGCAGAGGAGTTGAATTATCTTTTGACATACAATTAACATCAGCACCTGCGTCTAACAATAATTTGACAATTTCAGCCTTAGGTTTTTCAGAAACTCTCCTTTTCTTAATTTCCGGGGGTTTTAGACGGTTCAGATCGTCAACTTCTTCATCATCATCATACCATTCATCACAGCATTTATTAGCAGCAATAAGAAGTGGGGTCATTTCATCTTCTGCTTTAGCACTAACATTAGCGCCTCTGCTTACAAGCAACTTGACAACTTTTTCATTATTTAGAGCAGCAATGTGCAGTGGTGTATAACCCTTACTACACCAAGTAATAACACCATTAATATTAGCTTCTCTATTTAAAAGAAACTCAATATTTTTCAACCACCCTCTATAAACTGCTTGATGAAGTAGGGTTCCATATATTGGGTATTTAGCATTAATATCAATTCCATATTTTAAAAGTATTTCAACAATTTGCTTAAAACTTTCTTCATGCTTTATCGGAAAAGAAATATCATAATTGGCTCCACTTCTTAAAAGAAAGTCAATAGTTTCCAAGCACCCTTTATCAACTGCTTGCTGAAGTAGGGTTCCATGTTTCGAGTATTTAGCATTAATATCTGCTCCATATTTTAAAAGTAGTTCAGTTACATGCTTCAATCTGACTGCGTTCTTTAGCGGAATAGAGATATTAATATTAGCTCCTCGTTTTAAAATCATTTCAAGTATTTCTATTTCATCATATAAAATACAAAAATCGAGAATTGACATTTCAAATATTATATTATTAACCGCACAACCACCGGTTATGAGAAATTTAGCAATTTCTGAATGCCTATATTTAAGAGCAATGAAAAGTAAAAAGCTTCCTCCTTCCCACTTTGATGAATAAGATAGTCCATACTTCTCAATTATTTTTTTTACCATTTCTATTTTTCCTTTCCGCACTGCTACGAACATTTTATAAGCAATTTTATTTTTACACTCCATAATTTTTAGAATATTTCACCTATATAATTAAGAATAATTTAAGTAATTCTGAAGTAATTCATTAAACATATGTGGCATCCTTACATTTAAATACGTAGAATTTAAGCGAATTAACTCATCCACCACTCCGCAACATAATTATAAAAAAACGTGAGGAAATAATCAACTTGATCGAAGTTAAACTATTTATATAAACAAGTGTCAATATATACAGAAATAAAACTTAATTAATTATAACAATAAACATAACAAACATTGGATTCATAAATTAAAATTAAAAAATTATTCACAATCTGCGTACGCGTATACTCAATACAAAAAATTGCTTTGACGTTTGCTAATATTTAATTGACTGCAATAAATACAACTGCTTTGATAATAATTCAGAACTTGATTTAAAGTTGATTTGAAATTGACGTTTCCATTTACGTTATTTTATTTAATTGATATTTTATTAATTGAAATTCTTTTAATGATTTATAGTTCGTTTTTAGCAAATTTGTTAGCATATATTTGTTAAAATTGTTTTTTTAGCTAATTGTAAGTTCCATCGTGTATTGCTAAGCTCACCATTAAAATAATAAGAGTAACACTTTGATCGTACTCAATTTACTAACTAACTTATCAATATTTTCTTCTGTATTTATAGGAGTTGTTCCATCTGTACTTTTTGACCCGATTACTGAATTAGTTTTTATCGAAGTTCAGATGGTACATGGCTCATGTCAATATTTTTATTGATAAATTGCTTATCATATGAATTCTTATTTGCACTTATTTCTATCTTATCTAGTTATCATATGACTCATAACTTGCAGGCCAGATCAAATATTGCTACCCATTTTCATTTGGGATAAAATTATTGGACTACGTCAGTGTATACAATTTTTTTGATGAAGTAGGCCAAAAATTAACTATTTATTAAAGATAAGTTGTGACATGAATTCATCCTCAGTGATTTTGTTGAACTAATTAAAGTTCGTTTTCCTAATGATATTCAAAGTCAGCCAAAATATAACTGTTAAGCAATAACAGTAGGACTAGGACAGTAGGACTAGTGTAGTGACTAGATAATAATAGTAACTGTAGGATAATTAAATAAAAAGAATAAAACGAGAAAATTCTTTATTTTCTAAAACATTTTACTACAAATTAGAAAAAATGAGACCAAAAAACTCTTCATAATGAGGCCAGAACATAAGACTACATTTAAATTATGTTTTATATTAACAAAAATATTAAAATTTACTGTTCTCTCATTAAAGCAAAGTTCGTATTGATTTTATAGCTCAATAAAATGATTAATGTTTTACTCTATCGCGGACTTATATGTATATGTATATATAATATACATATATTGTTCTTCCATTTTCTATTAGGATTTCATTTTAAAGTAAGATATGATAAAATAAAACATTTTGCCACTTAATATTCTGCGCTTTATTAGTGTATTCGATTCTTAACTAATATAAAAATATTCATATTCTTTTATTCTACATAACCAAAAGAAAGACACTTTGAGTTCTTGAGGATAAATAAATTGAACAAGAATATTAAAATGCTTTAATTTTTTAATTATAGAAGATATCTTAAGTCAAATATGTCAGAAATTGTGATCCTATAAATCAGTCTTAGACTTCAGCTAATAATTAAAAAAGAAAATTAAGCAAAATCTATTTTTATATATCCAAATAATTATCAATAAGTACATAAGTATCTAAAAGATAACTACCTCTTTTCATTATTTTAAATGGTAATAATAAAATTTCCCAAAGTGGTCAAGTGCATTCAAATATAACTTCTAAGTTTGATTGCCTATGCGTATCCAAGTAGTTTACATTTCTTACTGCTGAATATATATATATATATATGTATATATAATAATAAATAATAATAATTTTCATTACTTTAATGTAGTGAATCAAGCAATTCACTTTCCACACTTCCTACACAAAATTAACGAACCATTTATGTACCTTCCTATAAATCAAACACGTAACATATGTTATCAATGTATTCCTGATTTAGGCAGACAACGACCTTAACATTGCAATAACTTTTCTTTGTTTAAATACCGTATGATTTTTAATTGGTACAGAGAAATCATCTGCCTGATTTTCCCTTCTCCATTAACTTTAGTTTTTCTTTAGGAAAGTTATTTAAACTGAAATATCAATTTCAGGGCTATGAGTAGGTGTTAAACAGTTTTACTTGACGGTTAGGTTTTTAAAATATTATATAAAATAGGGTTTTTGTTTTAAATAATTGATAAATATGATGACTATATTAAATACAAAAAGGAACCAACGGATAAATGGTTGCCTTTTTACTAAACTAAGTATGGTGATTATAAAACTACAAATTATTGTGTGGTGTTTTATTTTTTTCAATGAGATTGAAGCTTTAACACATTCGTAAGTATTTAAGTTGTATAAATTAGTAAAAATGAAAATAAAATTAATTATGGGAATAGATTTCATAAGGTACGACATCCATCTGGGATAGCAGCAGAATCTACAAATTTTGTAATGAAAATGAAAACACCTGAAAATATGCAATCTGTTAGCAATTTTAATCCAAGACGACGATTTATGTGGACTGGAATTGGAGATACTTTTAGTGGTATGTTGGATGGTATGACAAAAAGTGCACAAAGAATTGGTAATATTTTTACTGGAACAAATACTGAAGAAACACGACCAAAAAGATATTTAGTAAAAAATCCACCTGGACAGCCACAAATTATTAAAGTTGTACATAATCCAAGAAAAATAATGAAAATTTTATCAAATGCAAATATTGTTTATGGACAAAGACCAATACATAAAGAAATTGATAATAGTGATAAAATTAAATATGTATCAACTTCAACAGGTTTTAAATATTTAAATAATCATGAATTACGAAAACTTGAAAAAGAACAAGAAACTAAAATTGAATCAGTTACAAATGGTTGGATACCAAATGTTATACATCATCATGTAACTAAATCAAATGAAATTATAACACAAAAACCATTAATACGTCCTTTATTTGAACCAAGTGCATCACATCATAAGCTAACAATACGTAAACCATATACAAAAAAACCAAAAAATACATATGAAGTGACAGAAATAAATAATGATGATATACCACATAAATTTGTTGAAACAAATTTAGTTAAACACCGTAGAAAACCAAAATTAACAACAACAATAACATTAACAACTGAATTACCAAATTATCCTGAACATTTTTTAAAACATTTACGTAATGAAAATTCAACAAATTCAAAAGCAACAAGTTATGCAAGTGTTACTTTTGGTACTAGTAATAATATTGGTGGTGGTACAAAAAATGAATATGCAACAATACAACAACAAAAAAAAGGACGAACTGATAATCCAATATCCAAAATTTCATGGTCATGGAGTACTGGTAATAAAACACAAAGATTTGATGAAAATGTACCAAAAAGAGGATCACTAAAACTTGATAATACAGTATGAAGAAGGATTTGCTATTAATTAAAAAAAGATAATAAAATATAATTTATTTATTATTAGAAATATTAGACAAAGTAGAAGTTTATTTCTAGAAGAGTTTTATTTAAAATTTAGAACACCTGAAATTTTTAGCGTTAAAAATTTCTTTTTTAACCTAATGCAGAGATTTTAAAATATTTTTATTGTTGCAAATATTTAGGATTATCAATTATTTTTTGAAAAGATTCATTCAATTAGTTTCTAAGCTTTTAATCAACATTTTGGTTATTATTACATTTTCTAATCTATGTAGAAAATAAACAGCGATATTTACATTTTCTAAAAATAATTAAATTTTTCGATTGAGAAAAAGTGAAATTATTGATGCTTAAGTACCTGAAACTTTTAAATTATTTTGTATACTGAAATTATTGCATTAGAAGGGATTTATTTTAATGAACCTTTCAGCACAGAGAATAATAGATCTATAAATTTCCCAAAAATAATATATCCAGATTTATATAAAAGTTAAATATTATTAATGTTGTGATTAAATATAATCATTTTAAAGGCTTAGGTAATTTACTATAAACCAAAATTGTTCATAATTAACATTTAAGTATATTTTGTTAGCTTTAAAGCTAATAGTGAAAGCTTCTATTATCACTATATTAAGCTTAGCTAATAACTGTTACATATTCAATTTTATAGCAAGTAGTAAAAATGTTTTATTACTAAGGAAATTTTCTAAAAAATATAATAAAATGTTAAATATTTTAAGTATTTTGGTTATTATGTCTTTTTGAATATTTTTCTTGAAAAAAAAAATGGAACTATGTTAAATTAAGAAATATTTCAAACTAAATTCAGGCAAGTTAAAGTGTATTAAATTTCGTGAAAAAAGATGAGTAGTAATAAATCAGATGAAATAACTAAAATAATCTGTATTGGAATTTTTTTGTAGGTTTTTGACCTAACAGGTCATTAAGTGATTAATTTTAGTATTTTCTGAGAAAAAATCAAATAAAAATATATCAGGTGTATCAAAAAAACAAAAATTATGTAAATAAATAACAAAAGTACAACTTTTCATTCTCTGGGCATTCACTTTTACTGTTATTTCGATTTGGGAGCTACTAACCTAAAAAAATACCATAAAACTCCCGAAAGTTATTTTGTTACGACTTTTACTTCCTCTTACCCCCCCTCACACTTACAGGGAATTCCACGTTTATGTGAACAGTTTCAGCTCACAATCCCAAGTTGTGCATTTAAGAAGCTAGTGTCCGTGTCCGTGTCCGTATTAATGGAATCAACCAATAAGTACGGCTCAACCTATATAAACACATTCAAATATTTTGTATATTAGTACTAATATAAGAAGGCTATATAAAGTTTCACCACCATAATCCTGTAAGCATTTATTTAATATATTTGAGACTTGTTCGTTATCGGAATTAACCAGACAAATTACTCAACGAACTAAGAACCACCACCCATAGATTCGAGAAAGAGCTATCAATCTGCCTTATTCATTTATGTGCGGACCTGGTAAATTTTCCCGTGAAAGTATGCTTATAAGAAAAAAATTACCCCAAAGTATGCTAATAATTATAGATAAAAATTGTTGTACTTAAGCTGTGTGGTCGTAATGCAAACGATCTTCATTCATTTAGAAACAAATAAACGACTAGCATCTTCTTTGCTTACTTGGATAGCATTGGATATTCAATAGGGATTCTTGGTAGGAAACTATTGCAGTCTAGTTCTGCTTGTTTTGGTTAATTCCTAATGCCAGACTCATACCTACATATTCCTTAAGACACATTTAGGTAATGTGTATTTGATGAATTTATATAAAAAAGAAGCTCATAAATGCACATTAAATAAATGCGCTTCAAGGGTTATGTATGTCTTCATCAAAAGTAAAAAAATATTCTTTTGCCATTAGTGTACTACCTTGATCAAAAAGTTCCTGGAATTTATTAAAAAAATAAACAGTTTATTGTCTCTTTCAAAGTATTCCCTGTTGACTGCAACGTATATATGCCAACGCTTGATTCAGTCCTCGAGAAATTTATAAATTCGATATCAGGTATCTCCATTTGATCCATCTTAGATATTTCCATTATCTCCTCTTGGCTGCTGAAACTCGTTCCTCTCATTGGGTTTTTGATTCGATTGAACAAGAAGAGCTTACAGAAATCAAGTGAATTCGGTTGTTGTTATTTGCTTTTAGCCAAAAACTTACAGATAATGATGGTACCAAAATTCTCAAAAATCGTCGCATTGACACATATATTCAACTCAATGTAACTTTACAAGTGATAATAGAATAACGCTAAAATTTGGTAGAAATATAAGTGACAGTTGAGCCTATAACAACAACAAAAAATTGACACATCTTTCTAGGAATTTTGATCAATGTAGTAAAATGAAATATCGTTTTTATTTTTTGTTTTTTTTTTTTAAACCTGGGAATTTTTTAATACAGAAAATAAAACTCTATTAAAAAAATAAAGTTAATTTTCTTTTTTTTTTTTTCGTTGTAAAAATTACAAATCTGCACTGTGTATTTATGTTAAAGACGAAAAACCCCGAAACTCTTCTCATCCAAACTACTAAGAGAATGTTTTACTTTATCGCCCTTTATACCTAAAAAATTAAAAAAAAAAGAAGTGAAACTTCCCTAATATCACAGTAAAAGCAAATAAAAATGAGATAAATGAAAGGAGAAGTGTAAGTATAATTGGTTTCTTGTTAAAATTTTATTAAGAATACTAATGAGGAAGCTAACTGGAATCTTATAACGTCAATTTGTCTTCTCGTTATGCTATTCGCTTTGTGTGAGTATTCGTCATAAGAAGAGTGATTCTTCCTAAATGCTCATTCAGTAATCTAATTTAAGGGGAGCAATTATATGTCAAATATGTATAAACTTTATCTTGGTTGTATAACAAATGCTAGAAAACTTTTTTTGAGTATATTTTTAGTAGAATCTTAAAACATTAATTGTATGGGAATTGAATGAAGTTGATGTCAGCCTACATAAATGAATGAGTTACGCAATCAAAGGAAGTTTTCATGTTATAAATCTAAAGTACCAAATTGTCTACATATGTTTCAAGCTGTTATTTCAAGATCTTTAAACATTCAAGAAAAACTTAATAAAGTAAACATTTTGATGTCCAAAGGTATAATTAACTCTACGACTAATCAGATAATTTTCATGTAATATATTGCTTAAATTACATATTTTTAATGATTTTCAAATAAATTTACCTTTAATGCGTGAGAAGAGAAAAAAATTTCACTTTTCTTTTTACTAAGTTTAAGAGATGCGATATGTGTTTTATTTTATTTTTTTTAAACAACGCAAATCTTCTTCAACTTTTACCCATCCCTGTTTAGTTTCTCTCATGGATATATATCTAAAGATATTGTTTTTATGTTTCTAGTTATCATAAAAAACAAGTTTTGATTTAGTTAAAATTAAAAAAAAAAATGAAACCAAAAATATTTTTCCACTTTCATTGAATATTACCAATGTTACGATTGAAAAATTATTTTTCTTTGACGATTGTCCACCCAAAGAAAGTCTTATTTTACATCATAAGGTCATGTCGTAGACAATTGATGTACTTGGTCAGTTGAAAATAAAAAATTATTTATAAGAAAAAAAAACAAAAAACTTAAATTACAGTCTTGCATAATCTCGCTGAGACCATAGTCGTATAATAATAATCTGCAAAGAAATGCTGGTTAATGTCCAGTTTTAAGACCGCCCTAAAAAACTTTCTTTGTGATATTTAGATCGATAAAACAACCATAAAACATGTTAAAGACAATAAGAGCTGCACAACAGACATGAATGTTAAGTATTTACCATTGATTAAATCTAAGAGTAAATACTTTTTTATTTCACAGCTTCCTTCCGTGCCTTAAGCAATAGAGTATTAAATAATTTTTGATTTTGTTTATTTAATTCTTTTGTTATATGAAGTGCAATTGAAATTGTTAACTAAATGTGTTTCTGCGAATTTGATTGTTTACAGGTTATGCATTAGAAAGTATACTTTAGATAAATAAATAAGCCGATGAGGTGAGAAAGCAAAAAAAAACAGCAGTTTTTTCAATTGAAAATTTTCAATAAATTATATTTGTACAACTGGATTAAAACAATGAAGTTGTCAATCATGACATAATAAAAATATATCAAATGTTTCAAAGTAGTAAAAAAAATAGAAGCAAAGTGATGAGCTGATGAAACGTTTATTAGATTAAGTACAAGTTTTTTTTCATTTAAGTTTAGGATATGAACCGTTTTAAATAAGCTCAAATTATGTCAATTAGAATTTCATTAGCTTAGCCCTTAGTTTAACTAAATATTCACTTATAACTTAATTAAAATGTGCAAAACTTTCTTATTGGATTTATGATACTTCACAATAATTATTTATTCAAAAACTTTACTCACCTGCTTAGTGCGTTTCCGGCGTTAAGATAAATCAATAATATATTAATAATTCTATTTTACTGTCACAATTGTTGCATTTAAAAAAACCATGAGTTTTAGATTGATATTCTGAATACGGATGCAATTTTGATCGTTACCTGAAATTAATTAGAATCGAAATAGATTTAGAATTGAAGGAACTCAGATCAATACTCTGAATTGCTTGTAATATTTGCTTGTAATTTTTAAAAAATAATTGAATATTATATTTATCCTTTTAGTTTATTAATTTTATACAATGATCATAGATAAAAACTCACTTTTTGAAAGATTTTTGTAATATTATTTTTATTAGAAGCATTAAAAAATTTTCTTTCGTTTTGAATGAACTTTATTGAATTGTTTAAAATTTGATTGTGAACTAACAAAAGAATCTTTGCGAAAAAAGAAAGTTATAAATTATGCCTGGAAATTCAAGGAATACTATTCAAACAATACTTTAATGAAAAGATGTAGGCACCTTTACCATATCGGCAAGAAATTGAGGAAAATATTGAATTTTTGGAGTTTTTGACACGAGATTTTAGAATAGATTTTACATACCAAGCGTGTTCATTTAGGTACAGAACGGATCAACAGATTGCAGTGCATGCTTAATCGCCAGATTATAAATACAAAAAAAACTTAAAATATTTCGATTTTTTCGTATTTCTATCCTAGTTTTAGTCATCATGAAAAGTCTAGTTTACAAAAAAAATTAAGTAAGACAAAAAGGTATTTTCTATGCTTACTTTAAGCCTTTGAATTCAAAAGTGACAACCACTTGTTTTACAAACAAGTGGTTTTAAGATATTTCCAAAAACGTGTTCTTGGTTGCTCCTATCTTTTTTTCTATGTCTCCAAAAATAAATTCTTGATATTTTTTCCTTTAAACAAATAAGTATATATATATAACATTTTGCATAATTCAAAGAAATTTTATTTATAGTTTGAAAGAATTAATTTCTTTGTATTATTTCGCAGAATTTTGTGACCTTTTCGTAGCAGACCTGAAAAATGAAAAATTTGCGTAATTTCTCAAACAATTTTCTGCTTAAAATATTTGTAAAAAATTTATCTTTTGGTTAAATCCTTAAAAACCTTAAATATAAAATTTTTTTAACGAAAACAAAAAAAAAAACACAAAATTGCTCATTTGCAAAAAAGGCGGGAAAAATTACTTTTCCAAAAATTGACAGTTTAAGCGAATCCAAAAAGCAAAAATTAAACAAGAAATTTGTTAACAAGAATATTGTGATAAATCTTCTTTGAAAAAAAAGGAGTGTCATTTTCAGATTCAGCAATTCAAAATCAGCTTAAAAAACACCTTTTTCCTTGAGATTAATGAAAAAGGTTTAAAATATATTTAATAATTAATTTAATAACCGGTACAATCCGGTACAATCCAAATCCAAAAAAAAAAGAAAAGTGTAATAAGATTCTAAGGAATCTATAATTTATCCATTGTTGTAATTTTTAATTTTTAAAAGTATTCCGCCGGGCCGGGAGCTATTATACTCCGTATAAGAAGATCCTATTCTCATTTTCATCATTACAGAAGCAGAGATTTATTTGAATTAGGAAAATTTGATATAAAACAGTAATAGAAATCGTTATAGTGGTTGTTTTTCTCTTAAAGGAGGTTATTTTGAAGAATTAGTACTTAAAAAATGAAAAAGAGAAGAAAAGTTTATATGAAATTTAAAAAAACTCCATTTATTAAATTCAAAGGAGTTATATAATCAAAATATTTTAGTTAATTTTTAATTTTTTTTTTTTAGATTTTGTTCTTCAATTAATTTACGGATCAATACCTAAAGATGACATCATAATAAAATTATCAGCTTAAATTGTGATTCACTTTCGAACTTGTTTTTTTACTGCTTTAGCTTTCATCTTGGCTTGTCTCTTGCACTTGATTCGTGAATTTCCAAAAATTTCGTAATATATTATTAAGTTATATAACTTTAGCGATATATTCTTAAATATCTAAAAATAGTATTTTTCTTTTAACAGTACTAATTTAAAAAATTTAGTATTCGTTCAAATGACTTAAAAATTTATGACAGTGATTTATTTAGTGAAATAAATTTCCACTTTTTTACCAGTTTAAAAATAATAAATTAAAGTATTTTTACTTTCTTCCTATTAATTGATTATAAAATCGTTATTTTCATATTTAGCTAGCTTCCGCAAATTCTTTGTTGTTGTTTTTTTTAAGTGTCCCATTTATCAAATTTGAAGGAACTTTCAATATGTTTGTCTAGAAGGCAATACCAGTAAAGAGTCAAATACTTAGAGTTAAAAGTTTCTTTAGATTCAAGTCGTTGGAATTGGGTGGCTTAGATGAAGTAGAGTGGGGGCCAGGGGGTCCATACTTTCTTTTGATAATAATACTCTAGTTTCAATCAAAGGAAATAAGCTCTGACGACCATAAAAATTCGCATGTCCACTTATTTTTATATATTTCTAACAAGTAAGTAAGTATTTACGATTTCAAATTCATTAAAGAAGTAAAGTTCTTCGGGGCATAAAGTAAAGTATTTTTGATTAACTAAAGTCTGGTATTTTCAATTTAATATTATTTTACCATTGGATTTTGCTCCTTTTGTAACTTTTTGTAGCAAGGTATTTGAATTACACGAAGTCGCGAGAATTACTATTAAAAATTAAGTAAATCACACATACATATACATATCTATGGCTAACAAGGAACTAAATTCGAAGGATGGTTTTTAGGGATGTCTCAAGAGATCGTTTTAATAAATTTTATAAAAAGCCAGACCATAAAATTTATAAATCAGCATTTTTTAAGTATATTTTTACTAGAAATTTATTCCCTTTAAAATTTTTCCTGAGAAAAATATATTTTGTGAAAATGTAATAAATTTTTCCAGCTAATATTTTTCTTAACTTGAAAATTGAAAATTTTGGTATTTTGTTGTACTACAAAACAGGTTCGCAGAATATAATGGAGCAGAAATAGCTTCCTAGTTAGAAATAAGTTGTATCATTTTAGAAATTTATATTAAAACTGAGCATTCAAAATAGTTCTCTTGATTCTAAGAAAAAGGAAAATCAATTTGTATGGATATGAGTTTTTTTATTTCAACAAAAAGATTATTTATATTTAATTTCTTGTAAAAATGCACTTAAGAAATGTTGATTTTGAATGTTATATAAAAAATTTGACACTTTGAAAATAATAGAAATTTTCTAGTTGTCAAACATTTGGATGAAATTCGAGCCGACGGAAGTTACTGGCAATATTGAATAATGATTACCAAAAATATTCCTCTAAACATATCAGTCATTTTAAAATAGGAGAGGTTGGCAATGTTTTAACACACCTTTTCTCCTTGATATCTGTAAAAGTGTTGCCTAGCTAAGCTAACAAACACACATGCATTCTTCGGTTAAGTCGTTGAAATTTAAGAATGCTTTCAGGAATTTCTTTTTTTTTGGCTATGCAAGTAAGTTCCAGTTTATTTAATTAATTTCATATAGTAAGACAATATTTGAATAATATTTCTCTAAATTTTCAATTCAAAATATTAGTAGTTGAGTGAGTGACAGTTAATATCTGGAGGTGCCTTGAAAAATAGTTGTTTTACCGCTTTCATCATAACTAGCAACAGAATCATTTGAAGCAAAAAAATAAAAATTTCTTTATTAAAGGAGATATTTCTCGAAGTAAAAAGACGGTTTTTTTAACTATTCTTTCTATTTTTTAATTTTTTTGAAGCCTTTGGAAGTCAAAATACCGATTTCCGCTTAAAAAGTCGACCTTTTTGTAATTATGAAATTATAAATCTTTGAAAAAAAAGGTATCGTTGTTACTTGGTGAAATAAGTGAAAAAGTCAATTTTGAGTTATCATGAGCACCGACTTCGTAAATAACAACAGCTAGTACCTTTTATAATTTTAGAACTATTTGCCGTTTAATAATCAAACATATTCGCTCAGAAACTTTTCATATGTAGTAAGAGAAAATTTTTATTTTTTACAAACTTACAAAAAAAAAAAAACAACAACAGAGAATCCAAAAGTTTAATAAACCTTAGGATGTTAATTATTTATTTAATATTAATTTAAATTCATTAAATTTATATTCCTCATTTTAAAATGAATTATTCATTGATTTTGATAAAAATACTTTCAGTGTTAATGAAAGTGAAAAGATTTCAATAAAATATTGACTTTTATTTCATTTGAAATTTACATATGATATATTTAAGGTAAAAAGGAAATGGTTCATTTAAATATGTGGACACGTTCTTAATTCTTCGAACCATTAAACTCCTGATAATTTTATCGTATTTGATGTATTCTAATTATGTTTGTTTTAATAAGGAAGCACTTATAATTACTTTATATACCGTAAAATTCACCTTCATTGAAAGAATGGCGAATGAAAATCCAAAAAAAATTTTTTTTATATTAATTATGTTAATGAATTATAAAAAAACTATATTTCATTTTTATTAATTGAAAAACATAAATTGAATGTAAACCTATTTTAAAATATAAAAACAATATAAATGACCTTGTCAGAAGGATACGAGAATTGATTATGAAATATTTTTTAACTTTCAGTCTATTATGCAAATTAAAACTTTCTTTAGTGTCTGTTATGGGGAAATATCTTTCTCTTAGTTATAACATTATCAAATCATATTAAGCTGACCAGATGGTGTCATTCTTCAAAAATTTAATTATAGTCATTTTTTAATGAATTTGTTAGAAAATTTCAAGTTTGGTTGTGGGTAAATTTTGTATCATTTTGAATTAAAATATGTTTGGTTTTTTTAACATACGTATTTATGTATTTTTTTTAAGTTACTTTGGATGAGTGTTTTGCTAAGTTAAAGAGAAGCTATAAGGGAAGTTATAAAACTGAGAGTAATAATACAAAAGAAAGTACATACAAGTGCTTCCTGTATTTATATTAGAAGTGTTTAAATAGTAAAAATTATCGATAATGTGTATATAAAAATAAATAAATAAAAAGCTGTTATGTAGATTCAACTAGTTTTTGTAATAAAGTAAAGTAAAGGGCGAACCTTTATTTGTGGGCGTGCAAATTTTATGAGAAAAAAATTAATGTTGCGAAGAAATGCTTTTAAGGAGCATTTATGTGACAAAAATGAAAGTAGATACTATTATTTTATTTACAAACTGTAATTTTTATAATAATTGTAATTTTACTGGTGATTGCATTGTCCGAGTTAATTTATCACGTCCCACCACTGAAACACGTGCCACTAAATTGCCATCTACACTTTAATATGAAAAAAATCTTATTTTAAGCTTAAAAAACTTTAACATTTGAAAAAAGTAATGCTAAATGTCTAAAAATTACTATTTAGTATTATTTTATTTTAATATTTTTTTTATAACTAACTTTGATTAATAGTTATGAAAGTTACTAAAAAGATCCATACAGTTAAAATATTAATTAATTAAGTACATGTGCCTTTGAGTGTGTTCATGATTTTTGAGTATTTTGATGGCATTATTATTTGCCAAATTTTAACTAAAAAGCAACACGAATTCACTTGATAATGCCCCTGTGACTTAATTTTGTTTAATCGAATTAAAAAACCACTGACTGAGAAGAACGCATTTCAGCAGCGGAGATAATAAAAGAATTGAAGATGGCCCTAATGTTGAGCTTAAAAAATATTTCGAGGACTATATCAAGTGTGGACATTAGTGCGTTGCAATCGACGGGAAATACTTTGAAGGGGACAGTATCGATCTGTAACAATAAACTGCTATTGTATATTTTTTAAATAAATTTCGGGAACATAGTAGAAGATAATATTAAATATTTTTGACTAAATACAAAAAAATAAATAGCTCAGTAGCTCAAATTGAGTGGCAAGTCATTAAGGAATTCCAGTAAAGGAATTTTTTTTTTGGCTGTTTCCCGCAAAGCTTTCCAATTTAAGTATAGAGCTTAAAAAGACCCAAATAAAACTGTTTAACAGTACTTGTTTTTCTCATTGCGCTGTTAGCGTTTTAATATGTTATTTTGGAGATGTAGCAATCAGTTTTATTAAATGATTGGATTTTTGTTGAACACCACACGAACATTGATTTACCGATACAGAAAACGAGGAATAAGGTTTTATGAAAAATATTCGCTTGATATGCTGTTGGTATAAGGAAACCTTGGGTTCACTCATTGATTTTCTTGAAACTCAGGTATGTTCTAGTTTATCAGAATCAAAGGGGTCTGTATATTTTCTATCGGCTGACATTTCTTTAAAAGAAATGAAAAACTATAAAGAGTTTTTAATGGCTTTCTTTTCTAGAAAATGCTTCTTATTCTTTTTTAAGGGGGGGGGGGGCGTGTTTATTCTGTATCAGACTATCAAATTTTTCGGATGTCATAAAAAATACCAGTAAATATTTCTACCATTTTATTCTTTTACTTGTTATTTAAAAAGAAAATTAAAATTGTAAAAACTGTACGCTGGCAAAGTGGGGGATCACGACAAAATGTCAAGCCCCGGTGTTCAGGATACCAGCCATTTTTTTTTAATTCTTTAAGAAAAAGATGTAGCTCTAGCACTACGAGGAATTTTTTTTCAAACAACTTTTTCTACAGAATGGCGGCAGTTGACAATGTTTTTTTCCTGGCTTTTTGTACCTTTCGGGGTCTTTTAAAAATAAAAAATAAAATTTATTAAAAAACTCTTCCTAATGCAATGCTATAATGTATAAAAACGCTCTGTGCCAAATTTCAAGTGAATTGGTTAAGTCGAAATTGAAAAATGCAGTTTCTATAAAAGTTACTTCAAGAAAAAAGGGTTTAAAGTTTTAAAGCCTAAACTGAACTAAGACTAAATGCATCACAAAATAAGCTGTAGCTCCAAAAATTATTTAAAATTCGAAGAGGGAATTTTTTAAAGGGTTAAACTATGCATTTAAGCAAAAACCAAAAATTGATTTTTTTCGAATTTCTAATCGAGAATATCCCCTTCCTTAACATGATATGCAGAATTGTATTTTTTTTTTTGACAAAAAGAAAAAAAATTAAACAATAAAAAATTTGTACTCATTACACTTCAATAAATTAAATCTGATATACTTAATACTTAAATAATATTTTGCTAAATCATTTCCCTTTTACCGTAATCACTATTCGAATTATATAATTTGAAATTATTAAGTAATCCCATAAAAATCCATGTTTGTTGTTTTTTTTTCAAATTTTACTCATATTAACTACTTAAATTTTTTATTATTACCGAAATAAGGCAACCGAAACGTTAGTTCCTATCTAAAAATGCAAAGAAAATCAAACAAAAACAACAAATAACAAGAATAAACAACTAAATCAAAATTTAATTGATATCTCTATGAATTTTAAATTAGTTACCGTTCATCATTTTCATTTTTAATTTCCTTTACCAAATAATACAAACAAAATTATTAATCTGATTGTGTACTATAAACCGTTTTTTTACGATGAATTTTTGTTGTTGTTGTTGTTTTTGTTGAAAATAAATCAAATAATCCTCAAATTTTATAATAAAAATTGAAAAATTTTAATACCCTTTTAAGAGTTTTAAACGAAAAAAAAAACAAAATTTCTATGGATAAATAATACACAACTATAAAATGATTATAAAAAAATTACGTCAAATATTTGAATAACACCAGCATTGTATTTATATTTATATTGATACAGTTAAAGTAACAAATGGACAACTAAAACATTGCATGCAATTTAATTCAACAAAATATTCATTTATATCGCATAACTTGAAACGCCCGGAAGAACAACATCTCCTATGTTGCTGGTATGTTAATGAAACTGAAAGTGATCAAATTGGTCATGTCTGATACTGTTATGAAATCCATTCACTTGCTAAAAGAAACGTTATAGAGAGAAGGCAAGGTGGTAATCACCTTTCTCTTAATCTTTAAATTATATATATTTCAAATAATTCATTTAATTCTAAGTAAAAGTTAAATAATTAAATAATAATTTGACAAGAAATTTTTAATAGTATTTTAAATAAAAATATAATTAAAGATACTTAATCATAACTGACCTAGACCTCACTATATTTAAATCAATTTACCAATAAATATACAATTACATAGGCAATTAGATTTTCAGAGAAATGTTTTATTTAATTTATTTTAAAAAAAGCATAAACTTATGGTACTCCCACCTTCAAAATTGGAAGAGAGTCAAGAATTATGTTTATGGTCCCAGACTTTGAGATAAGTGAATACAAGACTGTTACGTATATAAATAAGATGACGGCTTGATTCGAATGTTACAACAAATTGTGGATTTGCATTGTACACACACCTGGGACAGCTTTGGTTACTTAATTAATTTTTTTCTCGTTATATCAAGTGAAATGGCTTTCAGATTGCTTGTGAGTAAAGTTTTTTTGTCATTCTTTTGCAAGTTTTAAAATTTAAAATGATTTTTTAGACTAACGGCTAATTTTGTGTAGTGAAATATTTTTGCTTTGAAATTCTTATCTATTAATTTAATATTTTTATAATTTCAGTTCACTTTAGTTTTGATCTATGCTACAAATGTATATTCAAAGCCAACATTTGGAAGAGAACATGTTCATATAAGGATACATTTACCAATTATGGAAGATCATCATCATCATGAAGAACATTCTGATCATTATAGTTCTGGTGGTGGTTTAGGACTAAAAGGAATAATTGGTGGTATATTTGGAGCAAGTTCTGGTGGATTACATGGACATCATGATTCACATTCAAGTTCTGGTGGTGGATATTCTGGACATGATTCACATTCACATATTGAATCATCATCAGGATTAGGTTCTACAGATATTGGAGGATATAGTAGTAGTTTAAGCAGTCATGATCATGGGCATGGCCATAGTTTTGGAAGTGGTGATTCAACTAGTGGCCATCATGTTGATACTGTCATAATTGATCATGGGAATGGAGGAGGGTTTGGGGGAGGAGGACATCAAGGTCATGGTATTGGAGGACATCATGGTCATGTACAAACCGTTAAAATTATTCATGGTGATCATTCTGCTGGATTTGATGGGGGTCATGGATCTCATGGGGGTCATGGGGGTCATAGCAGTGGTATTGGCCTTGGTGGATACGCTGGTGGTAGTTTTGGAGGTGGACATGTTGGAGGAGGATCATTTAATACCGGATCAAGTGGTTCATTTAGTTCACATTATGATGGACTCGGCCATGGAGATAGCCATATTGAAACAATAGCTGCTGCTGTACAAAGTACTAGCCATGATCATGGATTTGGTAGTGGAAGTGGTGGATTAGATAATATTTCAGCAATATCATCAAGTTTAGGTGATCATAGTAGCCATGGTGGAGGCTATAGTTACAGTGGAGGCGGAAATACGAATTTTATTGATAATAATAGCATTAGTTCAGGTCATGATAGTTATACAGGAATCGATAGTTATAGTGCAGGACATGTATCCGGTTCATCAAATACTGGAAGTGGTTATAGTTATTTACCACCTGGGCATCATTAATCATTTTTTTTAAATTTCATTCTTTTTTTCTCTTTATATCTTCTTATTTTGATCTTTTCTATATTTTCTACTTTACTCTCTGTACGTAATCTAGTCTCATTGTTAATATCATCTGATCATTAGAAATTTATTTATAAAATTTTAGGAAATAAGCCATAACTTCTCAAAACATTTGCCAGGCATATAAGAAAAAACGAAATGCTGCCCTCAGAATCAATTTTGATAAATATTTGTTAATGTATTAGAAATTTATAGATATAAGTTTGTATTAAATTTTTCTGTTAATTAGTATGTAAGGTTTTTTTGCTTCTTGTATTGTGAAAATACTTAAATAAACGTTCAAAAAAAAAAATCAAAACTTTCTTATCTACTTCTGGGGTTTTCCTGGTTTTGGACTTTGAATAAATATATTAAGCTGAAAATTATGATAAATAGTTTGTTATAAAAAATAAATATGATGCATTCGGGTTTCTTATAATTATAAAACAAAAATAAAGTGAAACTAGTCTGATTTGTTTAACTTTCACTTTCTTTGAAATGCAAATGGACATTTTTATTTTATAAAACTTTTAGTGTCAAGTTTCAAATATTTTCAAAGTTTTTTTCTACAATTTAATCATTAGATAAAAACTTAATAAATTAAGTAGGTTATATTTTTAAATGCTAGCTTACGCAAGGGGATGTTCTTATACACATACTAAGGTTAATTGAGGAGTAAAAAAAAAGAGGAATTACAATCAGGCAAAACACTTATAGAACTAGATTTAAAGAAAAAGTTTAGATAATTACTTTTAAACCTGTGCCATAATACTGTTTAAGGGGCTAATAGTTTGTGTTAATGATTATTTTGATAATGTAGCCCGAAGGAAACCAAAGTTGTTGAAACTATGCAGAATAGAAGGAATTTGATATCAGAAAGTTCTTTAATGAATGAAGATCTTTATAAGTAAAATGTCTTTGCCTAACAAATTGGAACACTTTGAAGAGAGGAATCTTAACCCAAACAAACATTACATAAAGTGGTACTGTGAAGGATAAATATAAAAAACGCTAGCATTTATAGCTTAAAATAGCAGCTCTAAGTTTTTTGACAGAAACTTTTGATTTTTAGACTTTCTTGACCTAATTTATTTAAAGAAGTTTAGAAAAACTCACATTTACAACGTTTCTAACTTTCAACCTACTAAATTAATATCCTTAAAAGTACTAAATTTTAAATATAAAGCCATATGAAAGCTTAATATTGATAACAAACAAACTAATCTTTTTAAGACAATCTGATGAGGATATAGAGGAATAATAAGGAAGTCTGTTGAACGTCTAGAGTAGATTCAAACATATGCAAAGGAAACTATTCATTACGTTATGCATATGACCACATGATGTCATTGTTCATATCAAAAATTGGTTTTATCTGTTGGTGAGAAACATTTCAAAAGCATTTGTTGACTTGTTTTTATATGGTTTTCAATTGGTTGTTGTATAAGTCATTTGCTAATACATATATGCGAAAACTGTTGAATAATTTTTCAGCAAAATTATGTTAATTTACACAATAATGAAAAGTGTGTTGATAACATATGTATGTAAAGAGGAGATGAATTTTCAATAGGGAATAACCAAATCGTGCTGTAAAATACAAAATATATTCAATATTCCCCTTAAAATTCATCAACAACCTCGTACTCTATAGGTGTATATGTATACAGAAACGTTACTTGAATGAGGACTTTCATGCTCATTGCCTACATCATACCGCTTTTCATCATTATTATTGATGACGCTTCCATATCTCCGATTCTGAAACCCTCAAAGTTTGAACCGAAGTCCAATTTCTCTCCAAATCAAAGTACAGAGTGCTCAGACAAAAAGCAGAAATTTTTCCCACCACAAGGGGTGGTTTCTGAATGTTTCAGCCTCCAAAACTCTGTTTTTTTTTCAAGTCTCTATCAGGCGACTGGAAAACACATTGCTACGGCTCAGTGCATTCAGCGGTTGTAACTCTAGAGTCTGGCCTCCGCGAATCCTAGTCACCTGATATCTATCCACACTATACAATTTCTACTAAGAAATTATATCATACAGGAGCACCATCTTATGTATTAGTACAAGGAAAGACCAGATATAAATGTCAAATTAAATTTAATTAGAAACAAGCATTGCCACAAGAAAGTCCTTAACATCATTAAAAGGAACTCACCAACCAAATAAAATTAGAACAAAAAATGAGGAGCATCACTTCCTCAAAATGGCACACCTGTGGCACGTCGTCGCTTGGTCAATCTGAAATTATATAGATGAATTATTTAATTTAAATAAGTTAAAGTAACTAATTTTTTTATACTTATAGCGCTGCCAGCGCTGGTGCTGACCCCTGGATCTGTAGTTTCATGAATCTGAAATTAGAGAAATTATTTAATTTAAAGTAAAATTTATTAACATCAACCTCCATCACTGGTATTGTCGAAGGCGTTGTCGGTGGCGTTTCATCAGTCTGAAATTATAGAAATTATTTAATTTAAATAATTTAAAGTAACTAATTTTTTAATACTTACATACATAATCAGGTCTTCTGGCATGGTAAGGTATTCTTCTTCAGCCTGAAATTATTTAATTCAAAGAAATTGTTAAATTTTAAGTAAAATTTATTTACTTCACTTTCCATCCTGTCAGCAGCTAGAGGGGAAGCTGACGATATTGCTGGTGGTGTCGCTGGCAGTTGATCATTCTGAAATTATATAAATTATGTAATTTACGAAAATTACGATGACATAGTTTCAATAAACTTACTTCAAGTGGGAGATCTTTCAGGGGAAGGTCCGAAGCTTCATCTTCTTCATTATTCTGAAATTATATTAATAATGTGATTTAAGGAAATTAAAGTAACTAATTTTGTTTTAACTTACTTCAACTGAAGATATTTTTTTTCTTAACTCCTCCAACTGCATATCTTTTTCTTTTAAAGCCTCTTGGAGTTGGAGATTCAATTCTTGTTGTATTTCATTGGTTTTCCTCAATTTTCTGAATTCTTTTGAGGAAAACCTTTCCTTCCTTAATAAGAGAAAAAGATGAATTAGAAACAATAAGTTAAGGTAGAAATTTAAATAATTACCTATTAATACCAGGGAAGTTTTTTTCTATTACCCTTGTTATTGGGGTACGGGAGGAGAGTCCCAACTTTTTCATAATCTCCCTCTCTGAATAGAATTTATTAAAATATTTTATAATATCTTTTTCCATTTCTTCAGAAATTTGTACACCGCTAACCATTTTTCTGAAATTGTAATTAATGCAACAATTTATTAAAAATTCTAGAATTATTAAAGTTCAATTTTAATAAAAATTTCTTAAAAATTATATAACAGAAAAACTTATAGCTTTTAATTTTAAACAACCTTAAAAAGTGAAAATTGTACAAGTTCTAACAATCCTGTTGATTTATTTTAGTTATTGTTATTTTTATGTTTTGGGTTCGAAAAAAATGAACTATTATTAGAAGAATTTTTGATGGAAAATATAATTTTGAAATACATATGTATTGTATATTTTTAAATTTATTTTCTCCCAGAATAAGTCATAGAATTTTTCGTTAAAATAAATTGCACCGTTGCTCTCATTTAAGCCATGTAACTACATAAATGCTGTTAAATATTTTTGAATATTTTAATTTATTTATCATCCCTTTGAATGTGTTCTCGAGCCAAATTTACAAATAAGAAAATATAACTTTCAAGGAAATCTTTTGAGAAAAATATTTTTAATTCTTTCATTTAGATTAATTAATTAGAGTACTTTTGTATATAGGTTAATGGTGGCTTAATAATAAACTTTTAACTATTAAACCTTTTGACAATTTTTCAAATTTTTATAAAACTTGTCATGCAAACATGTGGCATCGATAAGTCTCAAGATAAAAATATAATTAAAACTACAACTTTTCTTAGTTCTATACATATGACACAATATTCATAATAAATATGTATATGAAAGTGTTAATTCTTGAATTTGCGTAATCTGCCATTTATTGTATTGCAAAATATCCTGCAGCTTTCAGGAAAGAAATTGCTAACCAACATCGCATTATCAACAATTCGGGCAGAAACTGGAGGACAGAAAAAACTAGAGTTGATTTAGTTGAACTATAAAACAAGATTCTAGATAATAAAAATTTTCATTGAACTCAGTCGTTATATTTTGTCTTAGAAGTAATGGAACTAATCAACCATAAGAAGTTAAACCATTTTTTTCTATAAAAACTAAAACTTTAAGTGCTTAAGCTCACCCAAATTTTTCCATAATTCATTTTTCCATAGTTCATTTTTCCTTTCAAATGCGCTTTTCCCTGCAACGACACATTAAACTAACAATAAAATAGTTTAATAAATAGTTCACATAATAAACTGAGAAAATGCAGACTGCTCAATAGGTTAAAAAATAAGAAATTTCAAAGATAATTTGTCAAAAAATAGTTATAAAACAAAATTAAATTTTGTAATTTTTTGACTTTATCTGGTTATTCTGTTGTTATGGTAAATGATAAAAAAAATTGAAAAATAATGTCTCATCGAAAAAAAAGCATTATTTTTTAATTAGGTAAACATTAGAGTTCTTTAGTAAGCTCCTTTATTAGAGAAATAAAAATATTTTCTTAATTCAAAAGTCAATAAATATAAATAAAGAAAAAAGTTGTTTAACACAAAATTTTTAAATTTAAATGGAGTCAATTTCAGAAGTTTTAAGTTTTAGGTGGAAGACAATTAATAAATTTAATATAAAAAGCCAATTCTGCTTCTATTCTTTTAGTATAGTGTAAAGTTTTCCCCAGAAATTTATGAAATATATTATCATAAGTGGGATCAAAATAAGACAAGAATCAGGGAAAGCCAATTGAAAAATTTTATTACTAAATGATTGAAGAGCAAAAGCATATTTTTGATTTATTGATAGTAATCACTTCTAGGAATTTCATGAGAAAATATTTTTGAAAGTCTTTACAAAATCCATAGTTGACAGTGTTTTCTACCAGGCACGCCACTTAGTAGATAAAAGACAACAACAAAAATATTGGTTTTTGATCTGATCTATGAAGTAGCTAATAAGAAATTATAAAACATTGTTCCACAATGAGAAATAAAAATAACAAGTGGACAGCCAAGGAATTAACATAGTAACACTTAAAAGTTGTATGATAGAATATTGAAGAAAAGGTTCATGTTACATCAGATCCTTGCAGCACGAGATCTCCAAAGCTCTATATATTTTTAACAGTAAAAATAGTCAACTTTTGTATCAAATACTCTATAAAAATTAAGGAAAGGCTTTTGATCCAATCAATTTTGATCGTAGCACTTATTGACTTAAAACACTCAAGTGACATTTTTTCTTTAAGGACTTTCAGAAATTGAAGCTACTTCTTGTGACACACTAAACTAAATTAAACTTGTTGTATTGAACAAGTTTGATTATTGATGAATTGATTTTAGATTTGAAACAACATAAATATTGTAGATATTGGCAGCAGTAACAGATTTGTTAAGGAATTTTGCATATAATATTTCACCATCAGAAAATTTTGTGCTAGTTTATTGGCAATCAGTATTGATCTGAATTTTGTTAATATACATTTTTCTATAGGGAGAGTCATTTTAGATAAACATTTTATATCTATTGATTACATCGATAAGGACATGAAATACTGAGGAGACTTCTGAATTTTCTTTGATTTTGAGTAAACCAATAATTATTGCCAAAATTTGAAATTCCAGAGAATTTTATGAAGCTACTTACAAAAATTCTATCAGGAATAAAGTTGACTTCCAAGATTATATGTATGAATATAAAAAGATTATAACAAAAGTTTTATTATGAAAATTGTCAAATATAACAGATAACTTATTTGGAGTATTTTTATGTCATATTAAAATTACGACCAACACTGAAAATAAATTCAAATAAATTAATTTACTACCAAAATAATTAATAGTATATGCATGAAATGCTGTAAAGCATTATTTACCTCCTTTAATCTGAGAGCCAAGTATATACTGTGCTTGCTTCGGAAGAATAAGGACTGATTTTATGAGTGAAGTATAGTATACTATGTGACATTTTGAATTATTTTAAATAAAATTACATTACCTTGAATTTTTATGGATCAATTACTGAATTCCCTACCGAGAGCAACTATGGGTAAAGTATATTACATTCAAGGAAAAAAAAAGGTTTTTTAAGGGAGGGGAACTCATGTCATTGAGTTCTTTTTTGTTGAAAGAATAAAATTTATTAAATGAGACTTTAACTAAATTTTTTTCTATTATTCTATTACAATGTCTTCAATAAAAAAGTGAATGTAATTTTTTGAAATTTTTTTTTGTAAGGAATCATTGACTTTTTTTATTATTAGTCATAATAAAGATCCACTGTTAAAGAGCAGACACTTCTAGTCAAGTCTTACGTCTTAAACTTTTACTTTACCCGAAATTTCCGCAAAGTAAAACAAAGCATGCTAACTTCAACGGAAGCATCGCGTAGTGGGTATTTGTGCAGAATATGATCAGATGGCAAGAAGTAAAATTAAATCTTGTAACATTTAAATTCTTAAAGTTCTTATACTAACAATAATATCATACGCCATATGTTTCTTATTCTGCTGGTAAGAGATTGCTACAATATTCTGAGACCTTGGCTTCTATTAGTGTATATGTTACCGTGAAAGACCGAAATTGGAGAATGTCGACTTTCACCGGTGAATGTCAACAAACACAAAATACGTCGGTGAAAGATCGAATATTTCATTTCTTTTTTGTACATTCGGACCCTCACCGGTGTATGTCGACAATCACAGATATGCTTTGGTGGGGGTCGAAAAAAGACGAGCCGACAAAGAGGCGACTGGCTGTTTCCCGCCAAATCCTTTGTTCAGCTGGAGTCAGTCAACTTTGTCAGTCTTATGCAAGGTTTGGTTTGACGTTTTCTTAATTTTTTTTTACGATACCCTAATTTATACAAAATGGATGCTGCAGTGAATCGCGATATTTTTCTTGAAAATTTAAATGCATTAATTGCGAGTAAACGAGAAGACAATTGTTTTTATTTTTCTCAAGAAAAGTACTCTAAAATACTTTCTGAAGTGGTTTCTGCTAAAACAAAGTGCAGCACACCTTTGGATTACAGACGATTAAAACGTTTTGACGTTTTAAAAATCAATGACGAAGAGAAGTTAATTGTACCAATGATCAGTTCTGAGTTAAACTCAAGATGTCAAGTTGATCTGATAGATCTGCAGTCAAACAGAGATGACGAATATAAATTAATAATGCTGTATCAAGATCATTTAACTAAGTTTGTCCAGCTACGACCTTTGAAAACTAAGAGGGCGGAAGAAGTAGCGTATAACGTTCTTCCAATATTTTTAACATTTGGTGCTCCAGCAATATTGCAATCAGATAATGGTAGAGAATTCAGTAATCAAGTCATATCCGAAATATGCGCTATGTGGAAAGATGTTAAGATAGTTCATGGAAAGCCTCGTCACAGTCAAACACAAGGCTCAGTCGAAAGGGCCAATCAGGATATACAGAATATGCGAAAAGAGGCATAGCATCGTCTTTTTTGAATAGCGAACAAATCGCAAATATCGAAACCGAAGAACAACTTGAAGAAATTGCCAATACTTTTGAGACCGAAGAACAGCTTGAAGAAACTGGTAATAGTTCTGAAAAAAATTTGAGCGGTGGTCATAACGAAAACCATATTTCAAAGAAAAATATTGAAGAAGACTTGCAATCTACCACGTCTTCAAATCAAGTTTTGACTGAAAAACAGGAGCTAATTTCAATAAAAAGAGCGGCCGCGAAAGATAATCTTCTACTGCAAGCAACAAAAATGTTACGAACCTCACAAAAACAATTTCCCCCTGCTCAAATTGGTGAGACTGTTCGAATACAAGTTCCTGATGTCGACCGTGGTCGCACAGATAACCGAAATGTGTTAGCGGTTGTTGTTGGAATAGAAGACTCCGACTTCTATAAACTTGCAAATAAAAATGGTACCCTTAAGCAGCTTTACACACGTAATCAGTTCGTAATTTGTAAAGAAAAGTTACTTTCCATAGATGAGACTCATTTTCAAGAAATTTCGCTGCGAGAAGCAGCTGCAGCTAATTCGAGAAGCGGTGGGCAAGGTTATACACGCTGTCATTGCAAAAGGAAGTGTTCCACAAATAAATGCAGTTGTAAAAGTAAAGGCCTCTTGTGCAATTCAAAGTGTCATAATAGTTTAAATTGTTGCAATAAATAAGATTTGAATCACATAATTTAGTAAGTTTTTGATTACTATTATTTTATTTTCTCATTTAGAATGCATGTGTGTTTTAAGTTCTTAGTCATTCCTCTCAGAAAGAAAGGCGAAAAATTTATCGCGACTGAATTAGGGAGAAGAAAATATAAATCTCGGATATGTTCAACATTCACCATTAGTGCATGGTGAATGTCGACATTTACCGATGTAAGTCAGAAATTAGGGTATTTAGCAAATATTTCGGACATACACCAAGCGACTAAGTGCATGTTGACATTCACCGGTGAAAGCCGACATTCTCCAGATTTCGGTGTTTCACCGTAACATATACATTAAGTAGGGCAAACTTTATGCTCCTTGCAAACATGAAAGCAGATAGTCCGTATAAGGTATCAATCTAAATACAAAAGTCTTATAAAGATCTTGTTGTATGTTTAAATTTTAAACTGTTTTAAATTTGACTTATTATGATAATTCTAAGTGGTCCATTATCAATTTTTTGGTTTATCAAGGTTTAATCTATGTTTGATCAGCTCGCCTAGTATTTAAATTAATATTATTAAAACTAATTTCGATATTTAATAAGCCATTCCATATAACTATAACCTATAATTCTATAAATCTATAATTTCCTTTTGTAACTAATATTTTCTTGATTCAGAGTAACAAAGCAAAAAATCATTGCTCTCATTTCTTGGCATTCATTTTTTGCCCCAAAATAATGTCAAGAAAATTCTATACATTAAATTTTATAAAAAATTACTAAATGTAAGCATTACAGACTTTAATAAATATATTGTCAATTACTTACTTAAGTTGTATAATAATAATAACACACTTTAACTCTTAAGCAATGGAAAACTTGAAAAACACTTTTACAGTCCTAATTGTAAAAATTACTGTCAAATCAAAAGGTGACGAAAATTCGAAAGAGATTTTCGAATAATAAGAATAAAAAATAATTCTTTTCCCGTTTGTATTAATGCTATTAATTAAAAAACGCGTTTTTAACGAAAGTAAAGGATGGGGAAAATTAAGCGACGCGCCTTCTAAACATAATTCAACTCCAACCACCTGTTACACTCCTTAAAGCTTTAAAGTTCAAAATTAGTATAAAGTGCAAAAGCTGTGCTGAATTTAATATCAAACTCTGATATTTCTCTAAAATAGTTGGTTCTAGGAATTGCAATAATTTAAAAATATTAAAATATTTTTTGGATTGATTTCTCTCTCTTGATTTATTTTCTTTTAAAAGCATTTTTGTATTATTGCAAGTAAGTGGTCAGTTTTTTTCAGAAATACTGTACTTTGCCTCCTTCCTTCTATTGCATACTTCCGGGGAAAAATTTTTTTATATTATTTTGGATTTTGAAAACTTTACGAGATACTCAAAAATTAAATAATTGGAATGCATTAATTCATATTTGAGTTCATTGATTTTTGTTATTTTTGTTTGAATTGTATGAAAAGTTAAACTCCTGAACTTCATACTGCTTTATCAATCAGAACGGTTATAAAACTTTGACTAGAAATAAAGTTACAAGTTTTTCTTGATTTTTACATTCATAATCGATTTTTTGGCTGCGTGAAAGAGGAGCTGAAATAATTTGATTTGTCTAAATATAATCTTAACAATTAATTTCAGGAAAGATTTTTTCCGCATATTGCTTTGGAAAAGTTATGAATGTAAAAAATCCTCTTGTGTCATACCCCAAATGATATGTTTCTCGATGTCAAGTGATATACTTATACAGGGTGTCCCTGCACGAAGGTTACAAACTTTGAGGGTGGAAAGTAGATAAAATTTCATCGGCAAAAAACATAAAAAGTGGGGGTCTAACTTTTTTCGTTTTCGAGTTACAGCCTTTTGAAGTTTTCAGCCTTTTTTTTTACCCCCACACACTCAATCACTTATAACTTTTGAACCGATGCGCCTAAGAATAAAAAAAAAATAGTTTTTAATAGCTTACAATATTGTTTTATTATTAAAAAAACAAAAATTTAAAAATAATAACAAATGGTGGAGAAAAAAATTTTTAAGTAGAACCGTTCGTAAAAATCTCCGTCATTTTTTGAGGTTTTTTGCGTTTTTCTTAAAAAAATACCCTAATAATTTTTGTTTTTTATTTTATTTTCTTAAACTACAAATGTTTTCCAATAAAAAGTTTGTACATTGTTATGGCTTAACTTTTTTCCAAAGTGCAATAAAAATCTTACAAAGTGAGCCTTTCCCGATAACTTAATAAGAATTTTCTTTATTTTTTCCCTAGAAAAAAGTCCAAAGGGGTTAGATCTGGAGATTTCTGAGGCCAAACTACAGGTCCACCTCCACCTATCCATTGATGAAAATGTTTGTCCAGATACTGAAGAAATGAGGCGAAAATGAACCAGAAAACCGTGTAACCGGAGACTTGTAGGAATCGTCAGCTCTTCTAATAAATCTACAAAATTATTTCGAAGAAATTTTACAAAATCTAATGAATTCATAACCTCAGGTAGTTCAAAGAACCAATCAGCTGATCATCTATCATAGCTGCCCGTCCATTGATGGATAATTGGTGCTGAAATCTTGAAGGCCGAATAGCATGTGGGTTCTCTCTAGCCCATTTATGTAAAAGAAGCCTCATCCGTCCTGATTGCTTTTTTGAACTACCTCAGGTTATGATTTCATTAGATTTTGTAAAATTTCTTCGAAATAATTTTGTAGATTTATTAGAAGAGCTGACGATTCCTACAAGTCTCCGGTTACACGGTTTTCTGGTTCATTTTCGCCTCATTTCTTCAGTATCTGGACAAACACTTTCATCAATGGATAGGTGGAGGTGGACCTGTAGTTTGGCCTCAGAAATCTCCAGATCTAACCCCTTTGGACTTTTTTCTAGGGAAAAAATAAAGAAAATTCTTATTAAGTTATCGGGAAAGGCTCACTTTGTAAGATTTTTATTGCACTTTGGAAAAAAGTTAAGCCATAACAATGTACAAACTTTTTATTGGAAAACATTTGTAGTTTAAGAAAATAAAATAAAAAACAAAAATTATTAGGGTATTTTTTTAAGAAAAACGCAAAAAACCTCAAAAAATGACGGAGATTTTTACGAACGGTTCTACTTAAAAATTTTTTTCTCCACCATTTGTTATTATTTTTAAATTTTTGTTTTTTTAATAATAAAACAATATTGTAAGCTATTAAAAACTATTTTTTTTTTATTCTTAGGCGCATCGGTTCAAAAGTTATAAGTGATTGAGTGTGTGGGGGTAAAAAAAAAGGCTGAAAACTTCAAAAGGCTGTAACTCGAAAACGAAAAAAGTTAGACCCCCACTTTTTATGTTTTTTGCCGATGAAATTTTATCTACTTTCCACCCTCAAAGTTTGTAACCTTCGTGCAGGGACACCCTGTATAATATTTTTTTTTGCATTTTTCTCTATCTTTCACAAATTTCGGGATTTGCGGTAGCAGCATGAGTATTTCTATTGTTTCTAAACGTAATATAAAGATGACGTTGTTTTTAATAAATTTGTATTTTTTAAAGAGATGATAAAAAATGATAAAAATTCTTGTCAGATGACTTTTACGTTTTTTGGTCACAATGGATGTATTTTATCGGCTTCCTTAAAACTCAGGTCACTGTTGATTAGATTTTTCAGTGTATTAATTGATTCGTATTTTATTAATTGAAATTTTATGCTGTTCAACAGACACCTTTGGATGAAGAGTCAATTCCGAAATCATGTGTCAATGTCACAATTTTGCTATAATTGATGCTATAGCAGTGTAATTTGCCATTTCTGTAAAAAAGACCAAGCAACTGACAATGAGAATCATTTCTGTAATCCTATACAAATAAAGTAAAGTAAATAATTTTATTCTTATTTAATTTGTCAATTTTTAAGCTCCAGAAAATCAGTGTAATTTTTTTTTTGTTTGTAATTTTAAAAATTTCATTAATATTTAGTCAATATAAAATAATTTAAAAACAAAAACACAAATATACTATTTCCTTGGATAGAATTTATGTCGTCATTTGCAGAGATATAATTATAAAGTCAGACTATTTAAAAATTTATTATAAACTGTTTGGTGTTTTTTTAATACTTAAATCCTTAATAAACATTTTTTTTTATAAACACAAAAAAAAAAATCATTAACAAAAATATAAAAATATCATTCTGGTCTTATTTTTAACATAAAATGACGTTTTTTATGTCTCTTTGGTGGTAGACGTTCCTCCTCAGAGCTATCATCGTCCTCTTCTTCAAGTAATTGTTCACGTAATTCATAAACATCGTCCTTAACTTTAATTGGATATGGGATTGGTATTTTTTTAAATAATGTCTTCGTATGAAAATGTGTATGATGTTTTACAGGAACATGTATCCGAATTCTAAAAATAGTTTTTGATATAAGGAAATTTGTTTTTATAATATAAATTTACGACTATACCTAATTCTGTTTTGCACGATTTAGATTTAATATGATCTAAAATTACTGTACTTTTTACATGGTTTTATAGAGCTAACATAAAAATCCAAAATAAAAATTTTCAATAAATTAATTCAATTAAAAATGGATAAGGTAAGGGTGAATCATTAATTGTTTTTATGATTTTACTTTGCTTTGCCTTGCATTCTATGTGTGTTTTGTTGCTAGGATTAGAGATGGAAGTGAATTAATGTGCAACACTCAAGAATTTTATTTTTTTGCAATTTATGTTAGCGCGGATATAAAGCTGAATCATGAAATACAATACCAAAACTGAACAGAAATAATTTCGTGCCGAGTTCAGTCACCTATTCTGAAAATTTTCGGTGCAAATTTTCGGTTCAAATTTTTTGTTGCATACTTATAAAATTTACTAGAGTTTCACTAAATTGATATTATTTTTCCTTTGAAGAATTCAATAGGAAATAATTGCTCTCTGTTTTACCCTAGACCATTAGCTTTCTTAAAAGAGTTGTATTTACAAAACTTCTTCGATCTTACTTCTAATTCACTTAAGAGGGTATTCGAGTCTAGAAGTTTGAAAAAATCGATTTTTTTAAAAATATTTTCAAAGTTCAAGCCTGTGAAAATATGTCTTTGCGAGGACTTTGTAAAATATACAATAAATTATTTTTGGTGATAAATGAAGAGTAATCCAACAGTATCTTTTTCAACCAATTTCTTTTCACACAAAATTTTCAGTAACCTATCCTTCGTGCCAAAACAGAATTAAGTATATTCAATATTTAGTTTTTAAATCCAAAACAAACAAAAAATTCTTACTTTGTATGATCTGGAACAGCTTCAGTCAAATAAAGTATGATAACTACCACAAAAAATACACTAAAAATCTAAGAAAAAGAAATAAGAAAAAATAAAACTTTTAAAATAATATTTTTTTAAAAATATGAAATAAAACAAAAAAATTATTTACACTTGATTTACACAGGAATAACATTGCATTTGTACGCTAATCTTTTGCCAAAGACAATTCACAACTAAATATTAAAATCGTATAACATTGAAGTCGTCACTATAGTCAACTATAACCACTGTACCAAATAATTATGGTTCACTTTCCATTCAGTTTGGTTATTTAAATAAAAATTTTTAGATCTAAGGAAAAGTTAATGATTACAATCATGAAGTTTTATTTTCAATTTCTTTAACCAATCAACATTTGGTCTTATTATACAAAAGTTGAAAATAACTTCATGGCCATTTAATGTTCAGGTGGATAAAAAGACAAAATAACATTAAGAGCGTTTTTTTTTTGCTTTTTTTAAAACTTGGGAAAAGATTATCTAAAATGTAACTAATGAAACTAAAATTACAATAACAATGAAATCAATTAGATAATAATTATTAGATAGTAAGGGAGAAAATAAGAAAAAAGGAAATAAAAGAAATTTAAAAAAACTTGAATAAAGTTATCGCTTCATTAACAAGTCTTGCTTCATTTTTATATTACTTAAAGATAAAATCAAGTGAAACGAATTGCTTGGTACTAATATTGTTCCTGTTCCTTTTTTTTTTGTTTTTTCTTGTGGTGTGTAATACATCAGTCAATAAGTTCAATCATCAACCTACTTGGAGCAAGTTGCTATAAAGCTAAAATTTAATATACTATAAATAATTTTAATAATATTATTAGAAAATTCCCCTATTGGAAATTATGTATTCAAAAATTTGGGATTGTATTCCTCATAAAATCGCGCGTTTACAGTGGCCAGAATACTTGGTAAGAACACTGTATCTTTTTCCATATATAAAAAGAAATGTTTATGCTTGGCCATAATATTTTAAGATTAGTTTTCTAGTTAACCCTTTGCACTCGGAACTGTTTTCGCTTGGACTAATCAGCAACTCGAAGCATTTTGTAGCGCTTTTTTTGAATTTGTTACCTCTGACTTAAAATGATTACAAACATAAAGTCACACATAAAACTTTTATATTTTAATATTTAATGTATCTTTACATCGTTTGATGTCTTTTGCCGGTCTTATTTCTTTGAGAGTAGAGAAATCTTTCCTAACTTCTGTTAGAATGTTATACAGCTTTCCATTTAGACATACATATGTGTTCGGAGTCGGAAGTTAAATTCAAAGTTCGAGCACGTGTCTAACGAAAATCTCCAGTCAATTGCTGAATTAAGGTTTTCACATACCGTAACTAGTAAGGCGGCTGTTCTCCTCTCTGTTTAATGTTTTTATAGAGCAAATTTCTAGACCCTAAAACATAAATTGTTTACACAGCGTATCAAATTTCTGCACCAAACAAAGTGGTGAGTAACAATCATCTCTCGAGCTGCGGCATTAAATCATCGAGTGCAAAAGGTGAAAAATACTAGAGATCTTCTATACAAAATTTGAAATTTTCTAGACTACTAGATTAGTATTCCGGCCTATATGATAAATTATCCTGACAAATTAAGAGATTTTTTATCTCATTTACTATGGCGAACTCTTTTGTGGATTTAAATAAAACTATTTAAGTTCAACTTTTATTATTTTTTTGTCTGATATAAGTAAGCTTTTCAATTTTGGCCAGAAAAAGTTATCACGTGTCTGACGTGTTCTCATTTTATCATCACATCTTCCGCGTTGTTAAAGGTTTAAAGGGTTAAAATCTTTAAAAAAGTTAAATGACTTATGTGACGATACTATATCTTCTATCAACAACTAATGATAAGCTAACAAATGAAAATATTTTTGTTGTTTTGAAAATAACAAAAAGTAATGTCACAAAAATTACTATAACTTTCAAACTAAAATGGCAGATTGTCATTGAAATTCACTTTTGATTGAAAGCTCTGCAAGTTTTTTGATTTTTAATATCAATTTGATAAAATGCTGCTAAAAGGACTTTTCGACACTTAAGTTACAGCTCATTTTGTGATGGATTTAATGTTTAGTCTTTAAAACTTTAAAAGCGTTTTTCTCGAAGTTACTTTTTTCGAAGAGCTTTTTTATATGTTACTAGGATCCCCCAGCTGTTGAAAATTTCAACAATAATTCGAAAGAGCGTTGCTTTGTTTTTATATTGTTGTTGTTTTTTCTCCCATACATTTTATATGGGATAAAATATGCAACACACATCACTCATTTGCGAGTGACTTGTGTGGAATTTTGAAATTAGTTTTACATTCCACACATCTTGCCATCGTCACCTTTCGAATGAAACTATTTTGAGTAAAGCCTTGTTCAGACCAGAGCGTTTTTCCATAGCTCGACGCCTAAGATCATAAAACGGGTGATGCATTTTCTGCAGCCATAGCTAGAAGAAATAATTTCCTTTCATGAGGACCATTTATGACACTAAAAGGACACTTTACGGCCCATACAATTTTTGTTGGGCTTGAAATTTTTGTTGTATTTGAAATTTTTGTTATATTTATATTAAAAGGAATAGGAAATAATGATTTTATTACTTTTAGTAATAATTATTAATTACACCAAAAATTTTGAAGGTCACAAAATGCTTCTCTAAAAGTAATAAAATCATTATTTCCTATTCCTTTTAATATAAATACAGCAAAATTTTAAAGCAAAACAAATATTTGACGTACAGCAAGAATTAAAACAACAAAAATTTCCAAGGCCATAAAGTATCCTTTTACCATTAAATGATCCTCATGAAACAAACATTTTTCTTCTAGCTATGGCCAGAGCGAATGCCCCACCCGCTTTATGACCTTATGCGTCGAGCGATAGAAATACGCTCTGGTCTGAACAAGGCTTAAGAAACATTTTAAAAAAACACTTTTCGTTGTGCTGAAACTACAATTTTCTTCTTGACGAATTAAGAAAGAATTTTGTTATCAGATCACTTTGCCAATCCACAGTTTTTTCAATTTTAAATTTCTTTCTATTATTATTAATTTTTTAGAGTCTTAAAATATCAATAAATAAAAAATAAAACAATGGATAGTAAAAATATTTTTTGGTTTATTCTTATAGCGTCCGAAAAAACAATTCAAATTTAGACGTCTAAGCCAGAATACCCTCTTAATAAAGGAGGGGTAATACTGTCGGCTTTTGTAAGTAAGTAATTGGGTCTAGTAATAATACCATTTTTTCAAATTTTATTCTTCTATAATTGACGATGTTCGCATTTTTTAAATTTAGTCCCTATTATTCTACTAACTTTTTAAATTGAGTCCTTAGGGCTCAACTTATGTTAAATAAACAAACACTTTAATGATTTAAAAATTTCGAAATTATTTCTATAGGAAACTTTTAGCACATTTGATGTTATGGCCTCTAATTTTATGTCAGCTTCAAAACGGGGTTTTTTAGGGTGAAATTTAAATGTTGGAAATATTTCAAAAAACAGAAAACAGAACAAAAGAAATATAAAATAAAGGTAATGTAAATCGTTGTGTCTTCTTATAAAATTTCTTTGGTGTGGTGAACATCCACCAAACTATTTAAAATTTTTGGTTTTATCTTTTTAGGAATTATTTTAAAACAGAAAAACCAAAATTAAGATACTTTTACTTATTTTTTAATGGCTGAATGATTTTGTATTCAACAAATTTTTATAAATTTTAACTAAAACTTTCCGGAAGAATTATTGTCTTGACAGAAAATATTTTAAAGTGCAATTAGCATACATATATTTGTATACTAGTCAGCTGGCAGCTGGTCGAATGATTTTACATTTCATAAAAGATATTATTATTAATAAAAGTTAAACAAAAATTGCATTAACTCAAATATACTTTCACTATTAATGAGTTAAAATTACAGTTATATTACTTATTATTATAGTTTAATATAATTTTGCGTGCTTAAAAGACTTAAAAAACATTGACATTGGATATGTGGAATGTGAATCGGTAGCAAAATTGTTAAGTACAAAAAATGAAAATTGTTTGTTATATTTTCTACTTCTTGTCTTTGAGTAATTTAATGTCAATAATAATTAGCTTGAGAGAAGAAAGCGAAAGTTTAATTGATGTATTAATGGTATTTTTTTTTACATTGTATTTGTATTTCAATACCTCAAATTATTTTGTAAGCATTGTGATTAGAAAATGATATCATTGTTCTTTTTGTTTACTACCTTGCGTTAAGATATGTGGATTTTTAATAGTTTTATTTGACGAAAATTGTCAAATCACATTTTTCTGGACCTAGAAATTTATGTTCTTTTTTGTAAGGTCTAATAAATTAAGTGTTAGTTGAATAAATTACTTCTTTTCCTTAGTTTTTATTTTTGAATTGTGAATGAAACAAAGAAAAAGAAAAACTTAGTTATATTTCACAATTATCAAAAAAATTTGTTGATTCCTTATTTAAAAACTCTCTTGACCAATCCCCTCAATATTCTGAAAGACACTCTGTCCAGTTACTTATACTCTCTAAAAATGATGATTTTTTATTTGAAGAATTCTGTTGACTGTGACAATACAGTCAAGTTTTTATCATTCAAGTCTTTGAACCATTAATAATCATACTGCTTGAGAATAAACAAAGAGCAAGAGACGTAAGATAATGGGTATACATAGCACCTGATAAAGCCCATTAAAGTTAGTCTATCAGTCTCTTCGTTTTGTTGAATAGGCTCATGTCTAGAGATCCAGAGATAAGCTGGAGGTGTTTGTGATAGCTTCATATAATTTTTGACGTGAAAATTTGGAGTTAGCAATGTCTTCACTGTTAGCAATATGACTACTAAAACTACTAAAACTTGGATCATTGATGCATAATTTAATACCAGAATCTGTTTTAGACCCATCAGTGTTATGTATGCTTTACAAGAAATATTATGGGATTGAACTATGTATATTTATCCCAAATGTTATTACTATATTCCGCATATAGATAAAAGACTTCTGTTACAATCCGTTACTCTGTTAATGTTTCGTCCGTTTTTAAATAAATTGATTAGCGTATTTGAAGTAATGATTACAAGAAAAATATGCTAGAAATTTTAATTCAATCTTTTGAGAGGAAAAATACAACTTCCTAAACTATTAACATTCGATTTTTTGAGTTTTGGCTTTATACAAAACTTTTAGCTGAAAAAAAATTTTTGCTAGAAAATAGAGAAATTTTTTCCCAATTATTTTTTTGATTTTGATGGATTCAATATGTAAGAGTTTCTGCTTAGAAAAGATATAGCAGAAAATTTGAAATTGCAAAGTTTTAAATATGCCTGATCCCATTAATATTTTCAGAAGGAAAGTTCCATTAATTCTTTGAAAGAAGGTATGTTTTCATGCATGTTATTTGGCAATACAGGTGGTTGTAGTTTATTTAATTAGTTTTTATATAATAACACTATATTTGAACAATATTCGTCTTTTTCATATCAAAATTTCAATAAGTGAGCGAGTGGCAGTGATTACATGGAGGCGCTTTTAAAAAATGGTTTTTTTCCGGTGTTCATCATCAGAATCATCTGAAGCAAAAAAATAAAAAATTCTTTATTAAAGGAGAAAATTCTCGAGGTAAAAGAAGGGTTTTTTATTCTTTCAATTTTACTTTTTTTTAAAAGCCTTTGAAAGTCAAATTGTCTAAATTCTGCTTAAAAGTCGACCTTTTTGTTATTATAAAATATTTCCCAACAGATATATTTGAAACAAGAAAATAAAAATTGATTAATTAAAAAAGCTGCTTTTCAAGGCTATAAATAGTTAGGAGATTTTTTGTTTATTCCAATTTTTCAATTTTTGGTAGCCTCTAGAAATCAAAATATCGAATTTCTTTTAAAAAGATCGACTTATTCGCTATTGTGAAATTAATAATTATTAAAAACCAAAAATCTCTTGTTGTAACCTGGTGAAATATTTGAAAAAGAAGTGAACAAAATTTCAAAACGATCAATCTAGAAAATTTTGAATTACAAGTTTCAGGAAATGCTCTTCATTTCATGCTCCAGAGCAAAGGGCGTTCAAATTCTAAAAATTTCGGTAATTTCGCTCCGATTGACTTGATATTTTGACAAATTATTTTAAAGATGTTATCCATTAATTAAACAAGTGGAAAAATATAAATTTAAATACCCTTAAAATAAAAACTTTAAAAGAATTTCATATGTACATATATGAGAGATCACGTTATTGCATACCTTTAGGCATTAATATTATGAACAGAAATGTTTTCATTTGTTTCAATTCATTTTCATGTACCAATTTCCAAATGTTTGTAAAAATACGTTTACCTTTTTCAAGAGCAGTAAAGCCAATTTTGATGTGTAGTTTTTATATAAACGTGTGAAATAATTCTAAAAATAAAGAATTCCAGAACTGAGCTTAAAATTGTTGAAATGAGAAATCTGTTTCCGAAAATTAAATTATATAAGTTGAAATTCTCTTTTGTAATCTTTTTATTCATTAAACAAGTATTTGGTATATAAATCAAATTCGGCAATAAAAATGAATTTTGAAAATTTTAACATTTTTAATAACTTTAACTCTTCAAATATTACAAAACCAATATATTACAGTTATATTCCTTTTTCATCTATATCTTAATTGTTATTAACTTTATCAACAAAGACCTTGGAACTATTTCTTATGTTTGAGAAATTATAGCCTACCTTCAGGTAAAGAGACTCATTGGCCTTCATTTCCGATTCTGAATGTCAATTCTTTGATATTTTCTGATACTTTAGTCATTTTTGGTTTGAGAAGTTGTGTAGAATGTTAAGCTTTTAACTTTTTTCCTCATACATTTTTCCTTATGTATTTTTTGCCAAAAACTGTGTGTAATTATTATGCAAATAAATTCACAAAATCAAAATTTGGAATAAACTCACCTAAACTCACCGAAACTCATGTTTTAAGTGTGTAATTTGAAGATTTAATACTTCAAGTATTAAAAGGCTTGAATTCTAGGGAAAGTAAACAATTTAAACCGACAAAATATTCTACAAAAGTACAATGAAAAAATAAAATAATATTTTTATAAGTAAAAAACAAAACTTTGTTCTTTTCTTTAAAAGACGTTTTGAGACATTTATTCATACTTAATCTTTGATTAAATTTCTCTAAAATCGAAAACAAACTGAAAATATATATTTTCCAATGAAATTATATCAATCAATTAATAAATATACAATATACGCACACTATTAAAAAATTTTCAACATATTTATACCTCTCAGGTTTAGGCCAATGTCAAGTTTAAATTGGAAGCATTTATCATTGTCGGTAAATTGTGTTTTGGGGGTCATTGTTTGAAGAGGTTTAAAAATGAAATCGCTGTAATTAGTAAACAATTTCTGTTTTGTTTATATTTATTATATGAAAAATTTGATAGCAAAAAATGTTAAAAATTATGTAATTTTGATCTTTGACGTGAAGTACAAATTGCATTTAGGTTTTGTGTTTTTTTGGAAACAAGTTTAATGGATGGGTAATATTTTGACCTAGATATTCATTATTTCATAACTAAAACAATTTTATTAATTGTATATAATCTTCTAATTTAAGAAAAACAGAAAACTGTTTCCAACATCCTTCCTTTAAGGAACCTATAAGGAAACTTGAACTTTTAATCAAAAATTCATTCAAGGTTAAAATTTTTCATCTGCATTGAAATCCCAAAAATGCAAAGTTCAATCACACAGCATACGTATAGAAGTTTTCTATTTCATCGTTAGAGCCTTTTTTCCTTGATAAAGTATTAATACTTATTTTATTTTAATTATCAAAAAAGGTTATAACTGAAAACCAAAGGGTTTGTGAGAAATTGTATTCTGCAAATCACAGTCTGAATAAAATACTTTGTTGGTTGAAGGACTATTTTGACAATTCATGCAAGATAAAATGAAACTTTGATAAAATTTCAAGTCGTATAATTCATACTCAAAAATGAAAATTATTCCTCATATTTCAATTTGGAATATTTTTGTGGAAAAGGATAAACTAAAAATTGAAAAATGACAGTTTAGTTTATGCTTGTCATGGTAAGAAATATTTTTCAGTGTTGCACTTCTCGTTATGCTTTCTTGTTGAGGTCTATACCCGTAAGGACCAAACATAAGCACGATATATCTTGTGTAGTTTGATTAGCAGATGTAGAGAGCTTGCTATGTGCAACTATAGCGGTAGAATTTAAGGGGTGGTTCTTACCTGATTTATTTCTCGCTAAAAAATGTAGAATTTAAAGAGGGAAGGGTGCTAGCTCCTAATTAAAATGTTTACACGCCACTGAAAATGGGGAATAGAAATATAAAGGAGAATAGAAAAAGGAACTCCAAACAAAGAAGTTGAGCTCTTTTGTTTTATAGCCGGACCAGCTGATCCCCTATTTTTCTGCTTTTAACTAATATTTTAATCTTTACACTTTTACAAAATGTTTACAAAATTCTTCAATACAAACAAAAAAAGGATCATAGTTTTATCAACAATATATTCCATATAGCTACATAAAAATTCTAATTTTAATTTGGCAGGACATAATCTGAAAACAACAAACATTATGTCTCACTTGACTCCTAAAATTAATCGACCGCGATCGTCGACTTCGTAGACTGGACTGGCTTTTTCTTGCACGCAGCAAATTTTTGGTTACTATGTAGATTTTTTTTGTCAATGAGATCCTTAATCAACGATATTTTTATTGATAAAAATCCACTTTTCATTGTAAACAAGGCGTCAATCTTCTCCGCTTGAACTTCTCCGCTATCTCTTCTCAGATTCAACTTCACAATATCTGTAATCATTTCAAGGACTTATAACAATAAAAGGAGAAACATAATTTTTAATACTGGAAACAGAAATATAATAACTAATCTTAAACTAGATAAGAATTCAGTCACAATATTTATCTACATTCAAGACTGGAATCAAAATAGCTTACAATTTCCTATCTGGATAGCCCATTCCAAAGTTGATGAAAATTCAGTCACACAAGAATTATATACATTCAAGACTGGAACTGGGAATGGGTTAATTTATTGGCACAATTTCTTTAATACAGTGAATTGTCATCAAAGCAGCTTACCATTTCGTAATTTAAATCCGAATTGCCCATCCTAAAGTAGGTGAGACCTTGCACATGAAATTCCACTACCCAGAACTGAAACCAAAGAAATTTGTTTGGCAAAAATTGCTTAATTGCATTACGGTATTCAATTAGCAGTTTATCTATGAAGTAGTAATAGCTCTTTAACAGATACTTTGCAAATCGATTGCAATCCTCTAAAGAACAAAAAAAAAGAAGTTAAATTGAATTCTATAAAAACAAATTCCCAATTACTTTTTACTCAAGAAAATCAAATGAAGTAATCACTAGGAAAATTTGGCAGGAAATGTAGGAAATGTAATAGTTAAACTTATTTCAATTAAGTTTTGAAATTCTATGCTCATTCATAGTAGCGTAACATGGATAAATTTCCGTTTTGGCAAACATTTATTACATGCAATTCGAATATATAAAATGTCTTGTCTTGTTCGATAACAATTTCTACAATTAATGATTTGTGTTATTAATTTACACTAAATTCTTTTTTTTTCTCCTATTTTTACTAAATTACTAATTCAGTCGGATATTTCTTTTTATATTTAAAGCACGATACATGGCACTTTCAGTAAATATTTGAATGACTGCATTCCCTATGACAATTTAATTTGTAGACAAAACAAAAAACAAGCAGAAATGAAAACAATGTTTTACAAAGCGAATAATTATTGTCTGTGCCAAATAAAATAATATTTATTTAAATGCTTAGAAAAATGATAGTAAATTTTAGAAATTATAATAAAAAATAAGAATTTTTTTCAAATTGGATTTTTTGTTTAATTCTTTTCTCATAATTTCAGACATGGTCAATTTAGAGCACTAAAAGAATTAGAAAAAATTTTGCAATAAGATTATCTGACGTATCATCTATCGAGAAAATAGAGTTTTGCAGTGAAAGTTTATGCTTGCAAATTAATTGATTTTTGGGTCTCCTTTTATAAAGCTCGCAAGATATGACCATGAAACTGGTTTTTTTTTTTTTTGAATTAGATTATGAACATGGTGAGCATAATATTATATAATATTGTGCCATAATTACAATTCTTTTTGCACTTAGATGCATTAAACTGTATAATTTTTTTATAAATTTCAAAATGTATACAATTGGCAAGCATTAAATTAAAAATTGTTTATTGTATACGGAAGAAAATTACATCATTTTGTTATGCTTCATATGTAACAAACAGTTAAACTAATTTTGTTGTTGTCTGTATCTCTCTCTCTCTCTCTCTCTCTGTTGTTATTTTAAATTGAGTAAAATATTTTGAGAAACAGTTGGCTATGTGTTATAACACCTTTTAATAGCTTTGATGAAACTGAACATTAAGATATCATATCCCGCATACGCTTTATTCATTAAAGTATGTTGTTTATAGTTTCGTAAAATATTTAATTGACCACAACGACTAGACCTGTTTGCAAATTTAACATTCAAAAATTATAAATTTGCTATTAATTTATATAACTTATTTGATTAGATAATAAAACCAATCTTCTTTGTTTTTTTGTGTTTTATTTATAAAGTTGAATTAATATTGAGAGCAAGAATTTTATTTTATTTTGTTTTTTTATTCATTTTAGTTTGGGGTTTTCTGGTGTTCAAGTAAAATAAGCAAACTTGAGATTTTAAATATTGAAAGGAAGATTTTTTTCTTAAACTTCTTAAGGTGGGCACTCACTTAGTGCGTATATTTCAGCGGGTAACTTTTATGACGTAATAGACTCACGCTAAAGTTCCCCCTCATATGTAGATACTTCAGCGTGAAATTCATTTGTACGTCATTTTGACGTCAAAAAAGTTACCCGCTGAGATATACGCACTAAGTGAGTGCCCACCTTTAGGTATAATGAAGACCAAAACGACAAAGAGCGCATTTACAGTAGCAGGAGTAGTCTCGATGACAGCAATATTTATTTAAAAACGCTTCTGTAGCTGTCACTTTGCGTTAGGCTTTCATTCTTTTTAAGAGCAGTAGGGTTAAATTCAATGTAATTTTTTGACAAAAACTTATTAAAGATATCCAAAGATATCTTTTATTAAATACATTTTGATTTTTTGGCGTTTTGGATGATTCTGTTGTGAGTTATGATACGCACCGCAAAACAAACTTTTTTTCAAGACCGCTCCAGATATTCACTGTGAGATATTCGCTTACTTATTATTATTTCGAAATAAAAATTTAGAAAAATATTGTTCAAATGTTGTGTTATCATATAAAAATTAATTAAATAATCTAGAACTACCTTTTCCTCTACTTTCTCCTTTTATTTTTTACTTTTTCTTCTTACTTAGTTTTCTCCTTCATTTTCTTCTTAGTTTTTCTCTTCCTCTTTCTCTTTCTCCAATACTCTTTCATTTTCTCCATCTTAAATAAATCATACTACACTAGTAGTTGCACTCATGAAATGCGGAGTCATTCAAAGCACTCCGCTAAAATTTTTAACCAACAAAATTTTCTATTTGTTAAAAATTTTCCAAAAATATTTTACAATGAAAAACCTTCCTAGCAATAATTATCATTTTCCTATCACATATACTCCTTGCAAAATAATAATCCTAAAAAAACTTTAAATCAGAAAAATATAAAATAAGAAAGAAAAGCAAAACTTATTTAAAGAGAAAACTTTGAAATCAGAAAAAATCTTGCGTTTCTACTGAAATAAAACCATCCCTGTTAATTATGAGCTTCAAAAGAAACTTAATTCATAATGAAAAAAAAAAAATTTTTCAATTAAACAATTATTAAAAATTACAAATTAAAACAATCCTACTTTTCTTACTATTTTTCTTTTAATTCGAGCAATTGTTCCTGAAGTTTTAATCACGCCTTGTCGATTTGTGATCTCTCCTTTTCTACAGTTAATCTGTCTTTCATTAGCTCTCGTATTTCCCTGATGGTAATATCGGTAATACCCCAATGGTCGTTTTTGCTGTTAATTATATAAAAAATTAATTATAAAGTTTAAATTTTAATGAAAAGAAATTCTTATTAAAAAATTACATTTACATTTTAGCATACAGTGAGCAGTATTTTACTCCTATCTTCATTTTTCTTTTTATATCATTTTCATTCAATTGTCTAAGGAATCTTACGCATCCTTTAATTAGCTCAATATATTGTACAAATATAGTTCAAGTGCAAATTCTTACATTGAGAAAAATAAATAAAGGTTACAAGTACATATATTCAAGTACATCGAAAATCAAGTAAATGCACGTTTACTTGCGAACCAAACTTTTTTTTCAGTGTACAGGAAAGTATAGGAATATTTTTTATTTAAGGAATATAAAATATCACAAAATAAAACCATAAAAAAACTAAAATCAAAGATAAATTTTCTTCAAAATGTTTTTTTTTAAATTTCATTTTACAAAATTTGATTTACTTTTGTACTTTAAAACTTCGATTTTTGAATTTTTTAACAATTTTTTTCACACACGCAAACACTTTTTACGGAATTTCATTCAGTGATGCTTAGGACTCACTAGCGCTTACCGGCACAAAATTTAGCACTAAATACTAATGAGTCCATTAGTCTCCACTGAATAAATATATAGCCTGAATTAGCGAATAGTTAGCGCTAGCTTGTCAGTTTTTCAAAGAGAATCAAAGGAATTGGCATTTCTGTCAATGAAAAAAGTAATATACTCGTGAGTCCACTCCGATTGGTATTTTGGAAAACTTCCCATTTTTAATGTGCTAAGTCGCTAATACGCTAAGCCCTAAGCGCTTTTTATTCTCACGCAAAAAAGAAATATCAAAATTCAACTCTCTCATTTCCACCCTGAATTCTCAACGATATCGAATCCCATATCTGTAGTAGTGCAAATCTGCAATTTGCAAATCAGACCTGACAGGTTTTAATACCATAACAATATATAAGTGTATATAGTTAAAATGCAATGGCACTTTGATCATAAATACAATATCTAAGACCATATAAGACCATTTCATCAAGTCAAATCTATTTGTCTACATTTTAAAAGCCCAGGGATAGAATTCCTTATATCATCTGTAGATAAACTGCTCTTATTATAATAAGTAGCAATAGTGCATACTCCTAAACAGATACTGCTAACACTTTAATTAATAAAACAAACAAAAAGAAAAAGAAATTAAATCATTTAATACTTTCATCATATCCAAATTTATGCATTTAGTTTCAAAATACATTTTTTTTTTTAGATCATCTTGTATAACCTCACCTTATTTTTCTTTAAAAAATTATCTAAAGACTTTTAAATCACGACTTACAATTGATTAAAGTTAATAACAGTTTTGTGTAAAAAGTCTAGATTAAACTAAATTAATGAAATCAATTTAAATATTTAAAAAATTTCATAACACTATTAAAATTCCATATTCAAAAATGTACAATTTAATCCAAATTTTTCCAAAACAAAAAAAATATAAAAATCTTGTAATCTTCATTTAGTTTTTCTCTTAAGATATTTTCTTCAAAATTATCAATCATTTATAAACTATAGTTAAAAATTTCAATAATTGATATTAATAACATGGAAAATAGTTAATAATTCAAGATCAATATTACAAAATTAGTTACAAACAATAAAAAAACAATTAAAAATTCACCCAACTTGTAACCTTAAATTATATGAAAATTAGAAATTTAACCTTTTCTTAGTTTTACAACATGAAAATATATAAAATTTTGAACTTTGTTCATGAAATCCTCTTATTAGCTAATAGTTTGTTGTTGTTGTTGTTGTGAATTGTCCGAATATTATAAAAGGAGAAGCATTTAGAAATTACTTCCAATTAATGAACTATATACAAACTAAAAAATAAAAATATTATTACCCCAAAATAACAGTAAAGATTCAAAATATCAACAAAAAACCAAAACAACAAAAACACATAAAAAAAAAATGAAGACCCAAATTTTATAAAAGTTTTACGCATTATTCATTTTTTTAAGTAATTTTGATTGCATAATAATTAAATCATAATATAAGGCAGCTGGTTTTTTAACAAGATTTATCCATTTAAAATATAAAATTGCATTCATTTTTATTTGTGTGTCTTTTGTTTTTTTATCTTTTATTTTCCTTTTTATATATTTTTTCTTCATGAATAATTATTGCATTGGTTTGCAATCTTCTATAAAACGAATAAAGAGATAATTGATGTATTACTTTTTATATTTTCTTGTTTAATTTTAAATTATGATTCATGTTAAATATTTGATAAATTTTATTAACATTCTTTTTTATTGTTGTTGTTGTAATTGACAAACTATCCGGAGGAGAAATTCTTAGTTATATACATATACTTAAATGATTTAAAGGAAGTGAAAGTAAATGAAGGCGTTATTATATATTTTGAAATGTGATATAGGATATCATCTGTGTATTAAGTGTCTTTACTATACTCGTACTATTCATTTAAAATGATTTTTAATCCCAACAATTTATAAATTTATAGGAACCTGTTTTTTTTCACCTGAACAACATTAAGATGATTATGTAATATTCATTAAATGCTTCCCGAAACGCAAATATTCTGCAAATATTTTCCAGGTAAGTTTTTCTTATTTTTTTTTATATAATATTAACACATTGAAATTATTAAAGTGTATCTATTGTATGTTAGATATATCTTCTAAAACCTGTATAATTGTTTTATTTTAGATTTTACCTTTTTTTAAAAGGCCTATAGCTAAATTCATTGCATTCACTAAAGTAATTGTATCTGGTTTAAGATAGAAATAATAAGTGAAATGTTCAATCTTGAAATATTGTTTTTTTACTATATGCTCCGCATTTTGCGATTTTTTTTATTTATTTTTTGTTTATATAAAATAAAAAATGTAATTGTTTCCTTATAATATTCAATTTATTATTTTTCCTGCTTTTACTGTTTATATTTATATAACTTTTTAACTTTTTACAATATTTTTACAGAATTACTATTAAAAAAATGCAGCTAGACCATTGGAAACAGAAGAAAAGCTTATGAAAAATTAATAACTTTTCAATCTAGAATTTGAATCTAATGTTTTTAAAGAAAAACATTCTTTTAGGAATAAAAATTTTCTACATATTAAGATATTAAATAAAAATTATTTAAAATCATTTAATAAAAGAAATGATAGCTTCCTAGTAGGAAAAATGAACATCTCTATTGAACATGCATATTTTGGATGGATCCCTAATGTATGGGCAAAAATAAAAGTTATTATTTGATCATATTCTAATAGTAATAATATGTTGTCTTAGGTCCAAAAAAATAAGAATTAGTAATAAGAAATTAAATTAAAAAATATCTTTTGCTCGCACATGTCATTCAATGTTTCAGTGTAATTCTCAAATAACCGGACGTTTGGCTAGACCTTTATATGTATATTTTATCAAGAATAGATTAATAGAAAGTAAAAAATATTATATAAAATGCATTATTAATTAACATAATATAAAAATTAATATACTGTACAAAAGGATTTAACTTATGATGTTTTGGCCGCAAAATCTCATTTGCTTTTAAATCACATGGCATGAGTTTCCTAGATTTAAGTTTTGCTTGTATTAAGCTTCTTTTTTTTTTGATTTTTTTATCACATTAAGACATAGAAGCTTCCATTACTATTTTTATAGAACATTTAACCACCTGTATATGACATGGTAGCTTTGAAAAAATTAAGTTTTCGTCACAACGAGACTTAAGATAACCTCGTTTAATTCTTGATTAGTCATTTGTCGAAAAACTGGTGGACCGAAAAACTTTTGTTTCCAATCTATGTAGTCAATTTTTAGCAAAATTTACTATCGGCACATCAAATACACGAATTAGCGCTCTCCTGTATGAGGTGATTTTCATGCTTTAAGTACACTCCCAGCAGTGAGTTGTCTCATTGTTTTGTTTCCATCAGACAACATCGACAGAAGCAAATTTTAGGGTTGAGCAATATTTGGGCATTACGTTTATGTACTATTAATTTAAATTCTGCAGCCAGGTATCACCTACTTTTAACTTATTTCCATAAATTCTTAGACTGATCTTTGAAAGTAGGATTTTTCTTTATTTGAAACCATACCCAAGCCTATACTTCAATACAGCTAATAACTAGAATTCATTTGAACAAATTTGATGAAGAAATATATAGTCGCAATATTCTATTTGCATTTGCCAACCATCAGGTATGGGACATATTTTCTGGGGACTTGTTAGCCAAAACATTAGAACATCTTCCACTAATTAGCTGATATTTTGATACGTTTGGGTTTACAATTAGTACGTTTGTTGCTAAAATCTGCTCTTAGGTGAGAAAGATGAGAGCAAGAATATTTCACTCATAAATTTAACGAAAATGATGTCAAATATCATTTTGCCTACCAAGTAAATTTTTAAAGCTTATGAGTGAAACAAATTCAAAGCAGATTTTAGCACCTTGCTAAATTTTAGCAACTTAGTAAATTTGTGAAACAAATAACTTCATTTTTAAATGCAAGAGGAAGTAAAAAACTTGTACTAGATTTGTATTTTTGTCCTAAAGTAGTCAAAAGGTACAAAATATATGTAGAAACACTCTATGAAATGTAATCAAAGCATTATGAAATTCTACTGGAAATATTTAAGTGAAATTGTAATAAAAATAAAAATTATTACTTTTAGAATTTCCTTCTGTATTCAATTAAAAAAAATTTAAGTTTATTTTATCTAATATCAAAAACATTAACAAGATTTAATGTATCTTATTATTATTTATCAAACTAAATCTTTCTGTTTTTGTTTGTTTTCAAAAAAACGAAAAATAATTCATAAACAAATTATACAATAAAAAAGGCTGCACTTGAAAGCCATTATGTGTTTTGTTTTTATACAAAAAGCAACAATAATAATAATAATCCAATTTAATCAGTATCAAAAATCTTTTTATGCGTTTAAATGTCACTTTAAACACACATTATTCGATATATATTTTTTAACTCCTTATAAAATGCGGATATTATTTTATAATTCTACACACAATTATTTACTACATAAAATTGTTAAAAATGTTCCGATTTCAACAGATTACTCGCGTAACTGTTATTTCAGAAAAACAAAAAAAGAAAATAAAAAATAAAATAAAAATTGTATTAATTAAGTCCTAATGCAAGCCGCCCCTCTGGATATTAAATAAAAAAGACAAACAGTTGGGGGATATAATATTAACAGAAAGTTGGCATAGTTTAGGCCATCGGGTGGAACTTTCTTATCAACCAACTTGATATATAAATAAATAGATCATCAAATTGGGTATACAAACAACATTGAGTTCGCTGAATCCGTTAGTCGTGCAGCCACTTCAAGTACCTGTTAAAAGTTTTTGAGATTCTTAAATCACATATTACAAAAAACTAAAAAATAAAAATAAAAAAATAACAAAATAAATAATAACTATGGCCACCCTTAAATTATTTGTAAGTTTTGTGTTAGTGAATTTTAATGTTTATTTCTGATATATAAAAATATATTTTTTGTTGTTGTTGCTTATTTAGGTCATCTTTGTATGTGTTTTAACTTATGTCAACTGTTTTCCAGCACCAGAGCCTGGATTTCATAACAAACAGTAAGAAAGTGTATTTTAAAAGTTTTTATTTGTGTTAATTTCTGTTAAATTTTTTGTTTTTTTAACACCTATTTTATTATACGTTGGTTTTAAATTATTACTAAATTGAAATTAATTAAATTTAACACAATTGATAGTTAATAGTTTGTAAATAATATGAAAAAATTATTCAGTTTACAGTAACAAAAAAGTGACTTATAAATTAAAAATAGTATTTTGTATCATAGAAAATTATTTTTTATTTAATTTATTTTCATTTTTAAAAATGTTACTAGCTTTGAATTTGAATTTTCTCATAGAAATATAAAATTAAGCCTTTTTAGGCTTAAATTTTTGTTAATAAAATTATAAGCTTTATAATTTGTTGAATAATATAAGGATTTACGTGTTTCGTTTTGATTTACATGTACAAAATTTGTTGAAGTCAAATAAATAAAAGATAATTAATTTTTGCGGGACAAAATTGTTTAGACCGTGATGCAATGGCAGTGACTTTAAATAACCTTTGACCCCGCGAAATATATTAATATTTGCATAATAAATATCGATAGATCCTGTTCAAAAGATTTATCGTATACTTAAAAATAGTAAATTAAAAAAAACTTTTTATATGCGTATATATATATGTATATATATATACACTCATCACGGAAGATACGACCCGTGTAAGACGAAACTATGTAAAGCGAGCCACAGATTTCATACAAAGTAGACGGATATGTTCAATTAACCTGAAAACCATGTAAATTGTTTTAAAGAAGACAAAGAAAAGTCGAAGATATGTTCATTATAATCGCTTAAAATGAGATAAGGATTGAAAAATAAAAGTAGGATTGATTTTTTCAAATTCAGTTCAATTAATTTTTGAAAATTAAAACTGTTAATTTTAATTACTGATAAATTCATTTCAAATCAAAAAAAAAGTCAACGATATTTTATACAAATAAAACAATAAAAGAATGCAAACATAAATAATCTCATTAACAACTCTATATCTTAGCGAATTATTTCCTCTATCCAAATTACTAGAGCTTTTTCTACTGCTTCTACTAAATCATCTCCATGATATGTGGAAAATTTGGCTTTTACAGTAGTCTCCCTGGCCACAATTTTTCGAATAGAACCATCTTTACTATTTATTCTCTTAACAGTTGACTCATTCATTTCATATTCTTTTGCTACAAATCCTGAACTTTTTCCAGTTTTTAATTTGTCTAAAATTTTGAATTTATTTTTTCCAAACTGATTGTTTTTCTTCCGTTGGGCTTTCTTTTTGTTGACATTATAGGACTCTAATAAAATTGAGCACTATAACGAAATAAATTTTTGAAACTAAAAACTACCTCTTTTCACCTCTTTTATTTGAATTCAATCAAAACAGATGACTTTGAAGTTGAATCGTGTAATTCGAGCCCCGTGCAAATTGAGGATGATCTGTGAGTTTCAAATTTCCCTGAATTTTTGATTAAAAGGGTGGCTTTCAGCGAATTCTATGAAAATGAAAAAATTCATTTTCACGTGAAGAAGTGAAGCAAAAATATGAAATTACCAAAAGTTACTTCTATGGACATTACAGCCTTAAGGATATCTTTTTATTACCGTTCTACCTTTATTATAAAAATCAAAAGTTTTTTTAATTCATTTCGAGTTGTATTTGCTTGTTTTTCCACAAATTAATAATTTTGTGGATAACCTAACCCTTCTTTCGAGTTTTCAGTTGCCTACGAACTGATAGCAGGAAATCGTTAATTGTTTCAATCATGCAGGTAACTGCATGCAACAAATCTTTTTGAGTTTTATAACTGTCTTAACTTACATTAGCTTCAATTTTTTCAGTCAAAATCAAAATTATTAAAAATCTCAGTTGCAGGTGTCTATACACAGCTAAAATATTCAATCATTTCACAGGCAACTAAAATCTTGAATGTAGGATAAGATTAATTGTTTTTATTTGACAAACAAGAAAGGAGCCATGTTGATAAGTTATTGAAATCAGAGTTCTTGGGATTATTTTGTCCAAAATTCGAAATTTCAATTATAACATGTTCCCATTCTGTTTATAAGGAAGTCTCAATTTCTAGGTTGCGTGTACCATTTTCGGTTCACGGTAACCTTTTTAATAATTTTTTATAAATACCTATTTTTTCGGTTTTTGAGAGAATATATATCATTTTCCTAAATAGTAGAAAGGTGTGATTCTGTCTCGGTGAAAAGTTAGCGATAGAATCGGAAAGTCGGATTTTACCAAATGTATGGCAAATGAGTCAAAATTATGTCAAAATCAGACCTTCTCATTCTTATGCTGACTTTTCTTATCAAGAGAGAATTTTTTCTTAATTTTATTACAACTTTCAACAAATTAAGTATCTCTAAATTTTTGAATACCAGTCGTTTTTATACTTAAAATTTTTTAAATAAAATTTTGTATTTTACTGAAAAAATTTAAAATAACTACAAATTCATAAGTTAATCCCAAATTAAAATAACTTTGAGTAAAAAAAAGTTATTGCATTTCTTTCAAATCTTTTGAAGAAAGTGAAACAAATAATTTCACTTTCAAAATAAAAACTTTTACATAGTTTTTTTTAGTTTTCAAAAAAAAAAGTCACAGCAAAGATAAACTGGAAGTATAAAATCTTATAATCTTTAAATATACTTAACAATTATTTACTTTAAGCTACATATCTAAAAAAATCAAAAAAGGTCATTAAATTTTATTACATAGAACAATAAAAAAATTATATAATGCGTGGATAAAACATTTCAAATTAATAGCACTTGGCTTGCAAATACAAAACGTGATTAAAATTTGTTAGTAAACAAAAATAAAAATTATTTGAAATAACTATTGCTAAAATAATATTATATATATGTATTAGTGAATTAAAAATATTTTGCATTCATTTCTATGCATTTGCCTAGAAAATGGAAATTTTGTTAAAGTTTGTTAGACTAATCGACGACCACCTTCAGTTTTTTTTTGGAAAATTTCAGCAATTGAATACTAAATTTTCGCAATTCACTTGAATTTTAAATTAATTTTCACTTTTTATAATGTTTAATTATTTATGTTAATAGTCTTTTATTTATTCTAGTGAACATTTTATTATAAATGTACCATATAAAGTTCATACGGTACATCATCATCATATCTCTAAAGTTCCAGTATATAAAGAAGTTCCAGTTATTAAACATGTTCCAGTCTATAAGGAAGTTCATGTTCCAGTATATAAAGAAGTACATGTACCTGTTGTAAAGGAAGTACATGTACCAGTTCCAATTCATTATGAGCATAGCGACCATAATGAACATAAAGGATGGTCTTCTTCTTCTTCTTCAGACTGGTATTAAAGATATCAGAAGTTATAACGTTCTTTCCAGTTATGAAAGGATCTCTTTAATTCTTTTATTAATTAATTTTTAGTTAAATTTTTTTACTTGTAAATAAAATTTGTTATCTTTTTTTTTTAGTTTTAAATTTAACTGTATACAATTATGAAATAAAAAATAAATTTTAATATAAAAAATTGATTTAAAAATCAACATTCATTATTTTGGATTGAAAGTATTGTTCTGCTGTATTCTTGGATGTATCTTAGGGATTAAATAAGGACTCATCTTTAAGAAGGGCAAGATCTTACATAAAAGTTATTATTAATTGCTAGAATCATATCTATCCAAACGCCAGTTCCAGGTTATAAATAAAAAAGCTTTTTCCAAGTTTTGTCAAACAAAATTGAGAATTCGGCAGAAACCTGTGTCCTAGGACTCTTCTTCTTTTTCGTCCACACTGAAATCGTCACGTAATACAAAAAGCAAAGCAGATAAAACTAGATCAAATATATATTGGTTTATGGGGCACCATTCTTAGCTTAATCTGCATTGCGAAAGATTGAGCTTTTAATCCACCACGAAGCTAATTTGGATGTATGGAATCCACCATGAATAGAAATATCATCCATCGAAGTCAAAATAAATTCTTGAATATTATAATAAAACTCATAAGGATACGTGAACGTCTTAGTCTAGCAATCTATCAAATTTTTCCGGGAATTAAATTAAGATCATATTGCTCAAAGTTGACTGACTATTCTGTATTTAAAACATCAGTGGTGACACGATAATTTTTTAGTAAAAAAGCATGTAAACATTTTTTTTTTAATCAGCGCAATCCTGCTAACGATGCCTTATTTAGGTACAACTAAACTGTTTGTTGTAATTTTTCTAGGAGGCCATTTAATGACCATTTGTGTATCCTATAATACTGCTGTCCAAATCGCTAATTTAGACACCAAATAACGTAAACCAAGCCAAGGTAGGCTAATATTAAGCATGCATATTTCGTTTGCCAGAAACTGATGTTGCATGCGGAAGGTGGAACGACTGCCCCGAAAAGGAGCTTCAAGAGCTAATTATATAAGTGTCAAAGTTAAAAGTTAAAGAAACGACGAATATTTGAGTTATAGAAAAATTGTAAAAGCATTTAATTATATCAGTGAAATTGGGTTATTTCACGCTCCTTTACAAAAGGATATTTATTGCAAATGACTCATTTAGGAATATCAATGGATGCTGCCGCCTAACAAGTATTCTTATGGATTTGCTTTGCCTGAATGATAAATCAAGCAGAAAAATTACCCATAAAATATATAACGAACTACTATTACACTTATATTTAAACTAAAAATTTGTTTTTGCTTTAAATTTACGTCTTTATATGTGTAGCTTTTAAGCAAACTTGTCGGGGCAGTCGTATCAAATTACATTTATTTTAACATTTTTCTGAATAGTCAAGAGCACGCCAGTCCAAATGTTGCTACTCTTGCCCATGAGGGAGATGAAAAGCAAGACGGAGTATCGAAATGTTACAAAACTCCGTGATGCATAAATGTTTCCTTATTTCATCTAGAATCTTACATATCTATATATATAAAATTGAATGTGTGTCTGGCTGTACTCGATAGATTCAAAAACCATACATACAATCGCCGTGAAAATTTGGGAAATTATTAGGTATATCCCCGAGAAGGTTTTTGTCTATTTTATACATCCCTAAGTGATAAGGGTGGTCCACCCTAAATTTATACCACCACCCTTTTATTTTTTGGACAAAATTTTTCTTTACAACCCTATGTTTTTACCCTTCTACCATCAACCCTTATTTTTTAATAGTGGCTTGACCGATGTTGATGGAATTTCATATGTATATTCAATAGGTCTGAGAGGTTATCTATTTTTTATACCCTGGAGTGATAACTGATGTCACCGGTGTCACTTCTGACCCAGTAAACAGCACGGAATTGGGATGAGATCTCTCTCACACAATCAGCCGTTTCTCAATCCCTACAGTTTTCAGCCATTATTATTATTGTTTGTGCATCAATCGTAATAGTGACGTTTACAATTATCATTTTCTTCATTTTTTAACTATTTTTGAATGTTTTGTGTTAAATCTACTTCGTTAGCTTTAATTTTTTGTAACTGTCTCAGATATATCGCCCGTGATATTTTAATTTAGTTTTACTAAAACGCTAACAAATTATATAAAAAAACATTTTATTAAAGTCAATTCCTAGTTAGATCAGCCACAACTGCTAACTCATTCTCGAAAATAATTTGGATAAAGTAGACCTACATAAAACAAAAGTTTCCAAAAATGTATCAAAAAATTATAGATTATTATAGAGTGAAAATAACACTGAAATGCTTGCATTCCTTGCAATCCTGCTCAAACTCTATTTAAAGTATTCAAAATTATTTGAAAATGAAACAAAAACATTTTTAGCTTCGACGAGCATGAAGATTCTACGCTAAGGCTCTACCAACTTTGTCATTGTAACAAGATAAGTTTTACTTTTTTAAAAAAAAAATTGAGTCTGAAGAATTTTCTGAATTTTTTTCTTTCATATAAATAGTTAAAAAAACTGTAGTAACACGAAGTGTCATCCACTATGAGTTTAAAAAATGTATTTGAACCTGAGTTCATTTTATGAACTATTGAAAATTTGAAATTTGGTATAGAGAGTGTGAACTAATAGCAGGAATTGAAAAAAATATTATAAATTGGTGAATATATATATATATATACAGATAATTCTTATTTAGTTCAAAATTTAAATAACTTTAATAATAAAAATAATCTTCTTTTTTTGGATCAGTTTTACCAAACACTTTTAACTATACTTAAACAAAAGAAATAAAACCAAACCAAACCCCCCCTATTTTGTAATATGGCTTCTTATTGGAATGTAGCGCATGAGTTCCAGGTCCTTTACCAAAGAAATATTTTATTATCTTATTTACGACACTTAACTAATTGTTCATCAGAATTCGTAAGTTCTTGTTAGATGAGCCCAAGGATTTTATTGATTTTGATATACCCTTTATTTTTTGTTTTGCCCTGTGTTATGAATAAAGCAATATTTTTTTTGGACACTCCATGTGTCTACATATTGTCTTTTATTATTGGTAATTATATTATTATTATAGAATCGTCTGATCACTCCACGAACGACTTGGTATTATTAATTTATAAAAGTTTAGAGAAAAAAATGTTAGAAATACAATAATTAAAAGATTTTCCTATCGCACGCGAACCGTCCAAACTCTTTCACAATTGTACCTCGACTCTATGGTTTTAACTGATCCGCCTTTGTTGCTGAGTTAATTTTTGTCAACGGGAAAATAATAAGGAGTCCGTATATCCATAATTGTTCATGTTTTACCTTGTTTTAATTGTAACTTTAGAACATGTTACTCGTATCTGTATTTTTAATACACATTAGACTTGCTTTAATTGTTAATTTAGATACTATTAATTGTGTTTGATTTAATATATTAAAAGAATGATCTACATCATAAGCGGTTAAGTGGTTCTTCATGCTACTATCTAATTCCAAATGTTGTATTCTTTTTCTACTTTTTAGTATAGCTTTGTTAAAATTTTCAATTTCTTTGATTTTTTATAAAATAAAATTAAGCGGTTTTACTTCATCTGATATCAGAATTTATTGTTCTGCTGTCACTGCTAGTAATGTTATGTTCATAAAATTTGTTTCCACAGTTTGAGATTTTTTCTACTAATATATGTTGAACAATTAAATCTTTTATAAGTGTTTAGCAAGTGTCCATTACAATTAGCGTTCTTTTCTGGGTAGCATACTTAATCTATAAAAGTTGTACTGGAATTATATCTAGATTTGTAATTTTGGGAATGGTTAACAGTCTCTGAAATGTCCTCAAACAAATGATATAAGAGTATTTCACAGAAAAAAAAAAAACATTTCACTAAAATGGACTACATTTGGTTTATTTATACGAGGACAATTATCCCTTGGGTAATATATAATATATATATATATACATATACATATATGGGATAAGCTCATTAAGAAGTTTAAATTTTGTTTGAGAGACTTTTCGTGCAACAATTACATTTTTGTCTACGAATTGGCAACAACATTTTTGCTATGTAAACGTAAGTATATGAAAATATGATAATATCTATTAAAATCATAGAAATTGTTCTTATTTCTAAAGAATCTATTGTACATCTGTATATCTAATCGTGCTAACACGAATACACCGTCATCAAAGGCTGAGTCAAAACAAGTAAAAATTTTGTTCTTAATTATTTAATATAAAATCCAAATAATTTGCATTATTTTCGCTTAAAATTAAGACTGTGTTCATTTTAAGGAATCTCTTCGCGAAGTAAATTGTGTTTTTGTTTTAACTAAAAAGATTAAAAATGATTAATATTGAAGAAGATACTTTTCTTGACGACGAACTAGGAAATAGGTAAAATACAAGAATTTTTTCAACAAAATAGAATGCTTGAAAATTTTTTAATCACCCTTGAATTTGGTGGTTGATGATGATGGGGAAGGTACAAACGCCTTCACAATCAGAATATATTTATACACTTTGTGACAAAGGTCAAGGTTCACGGAAAAAAATATTTTCACATTTTGCTCAGCAATTAAATATAAAAGCGACCTATAGCAACCTTAGGCCAAGCAGCTTTTTCCTTAAATCCGTTTAGTTAATAGTTATATTTTTTGGCGAAGAACTTACAAAAATTTATTTTTTGTGTCCAAGAAATATTCTAGTTATAAAAAAAAACAAAATATAATTCAAAAATGAATAGTTCCTTAGAAAAATTAAAAATATTTTAATTTTAAAAATATATAATAATAAAAGGAAAATTTAAAATTTATAAAAAATGAAAATTTAATATAAAGTTTGATTCTACACGTTTAACAAAACAGAATATAATAAATTTATACTTGTAAAACTAAATTTTAAAATTATTAAATTTTCTGGATTATAGAATTATGCAGACAATTAGGAAGGCTAAAAGCATCTTTGAAATTTTGTAAGTCGCTTGCACAAAGCAGGTCTAATATTTTGCATGCACATTCATCATTAAAAGGTTGAAAGACAAAATGAAAATTATATTTCGCTTCATCAAACCGTATTTTACGGTCCATGCCTTTTATGAAATTGATTTCTATCATTCTGGCATAAATAGGAAATTCTGATTTGTAGTTATCTGATCTTAGTTCCTGCGCAATGTTATCTTGGTTCACATATTTTGCTAATATTTTTGTATCATTTGCCAAAATTTCATAGAATGAAATGCTAGAATTTTTAAAAGTTTTACTTTTCATTCTATCAATTTCTTGCTTACAATCATTCTCAAAATAATTGTATTTTTCAAAAAATTTTATCCTATCAATTCCTTGCTTACTCTCATTTATTGCACCACATTCCTTTATTACTTTTAAATTTCCTTCGTCCAAAAATAAATTTGCCATTTTCATTTTAAATACATGGCATAGAAGGATATCAAGTACTTTATTTATTTCTTCATGGTTATGTGGATTATAATTATCATTTTCAAGATATTTTGTCCAAGTGATTTCAAGGGGTGTATAGTTACGTCCATCCTTAATATTGACATCAGATTCATAATAAAGAAGAGTTTTTACAAGTTTAGGCAATTTATTACTACAAGCGTAGTGAAGGGTTGTTCTACCATCATTATCTTGAGCATTTACATTAGCACCTTTAGTTATTAGTAGCTCAGCAATTTCTACGTTAATTACACCATAAGCTGATGTACTATAAATAGGCTTAGCAGTGGAATGCAATGCTGTACGTCCTTCCTCATCCCTGGCATTGACATCGAATCCACGTTGCAATAAAGTGTCAATAACTTCTTTGAAACCAGCTTTTACAGCTAAACTTAGAAGTTCAGGTTGGTTTTCTATACTTGCATTAAGATCTAGAAATATATTTACAATTTCTAAACATCGTCCAACAAGAGCCATGAATATTGGTGTCGCTCCACCTAACCCGGTCACATTTATATCAGCACCATAACCTATCAATAGTTCAACTACTTCTTTTTGTTTACACTTAGCTGCAATATGTAAGGGTGTATAATCATCGCTAAAAAAAAAATTTGCATTTAGACCATGCTGCAATAAGCCTTTTATAATTTTCAAACGTCCACGTTTAATAGATTCCAGCAATAGCTCATCATCTCCTTTTTGAAGAGAAAAACCATATTCTAGAAGAGCCTCAATAATATCTATATTTTCAAAGGGCTTTATTGCGGTTCGAAGACAACATTTATTTAACTCATTATGAATATCAGGAGAATACTGTAAAATTTGCTTAACAATTTCTGTGTGATTACCTAGGACAGCTTCTCTAAGAGCGGTAGTTGAAAAAATTTCTTCGGGTTCAATTTCGGCTCCCCGTTTTAAGAGTAGCTTTACAAGAACTTCATTCCCATTTTCGATAGCAGTAAGAAGAATGGTCTTACTTTGGGTCGTATAATTGACATCAGCACCTGCGTTTAACAATAATTTGACAATTTCAGCCCTACATTTTTCAGAAACTCTATTTTTCTTAATTTTCAGGGATCCTCGACAGTTCAGATCGTCAAAATCGTCAATTTCTTCACCACCAACATACCATTCGCTAGCAGCAATAAAAAGTGGGGTCATTTCATCTTCTGCTTTGGCATTAACATTAGCACCTTTGCTTAAAAGCAATTTGACAACTTTTTCATCCCAATTTTTAACAGCAATATGCAGTGGCGTAATCCCCTTATCAGTAAGCCAAGTACACATGCTATTAATATTAGCTCCTCTATTTAAAAGAAACTCAATTGCTTCCAAGCAACCTTTATCAACTGCTTGATGAAGTAGGGTTCCATTATTCGAGTATTCAGCATTAATGTCAGCTCCATATTTTAAAAGTACTTCAATAAATTGCTTGAACTTGTTTGACTTCTTGAGCGGAGTACAGATATCAATATTAGCTCCCTGTTTTAAAAGCATTTCAAATAATTCTATGTAATCACGTAAAATACACCAATCGAGAATGGGCAATCTATAAGTGAATGGATCATACTCTCTATTAATCGCACAACCTTTGTTTATAAGCAATTTAGCAATTTCTGAATGCCTATTTTTAAGAGCATCCCAAAGTAAATTGTATCCTCCTTCCCAATGCGAAGAATAAGATAGTCCATACTTCTCAATTATTTCCTTTACTTTTCCTATTTGTCCCTCTTTCACTGCTGCCAACATTTGTTTATTTATTTTTCTCCTACACTCCATAATTTGTAGAATATTTCACCTATATAATTAAAATATATTTAAGTAACTCTGAACTATTTGATTAAATATCTAAATATGTGGTATCCTTACTTTTAAGTACTTGGAATTTAAGCGAATTGATACATCAACTAGTCCGCAGCATCAGTTATAATAAAAGTGAAATTAAATTGTATTTATACAATTATAGCAATAAGCATACACGCATTACACATTTATAAATTAAAATTTAAAAATTATCAACTGACTGAGCACGCGATTACTTTCAATATCAAAAGTTCTTTGACGTTTGTTAGGCAGGTTTACATTTGGTATTATAATGAGCGCAATATTAAAAACTACACTATGAGAAAGCAGAATTATAGGCGATATTATAAGAGTTTTGAGGCGCGGTTATACTCAGAGTATATTGACTGCAATAATTACATTACAAGCCTTTTAGTAATGTATAATGTGTACCTTTCAACTAATTTTATTGCATTTGTAATGCATTATCATTAACGGTAAGTCAATTCAATGTAATAAAACTAGTTAGAAAGCATAAGTTAAATATTTCTAATCAAAATGTCAAACAATTATTGCAGTCAATATATTATTGACTATCATTGCGCCGCAAAAACGTTTGGAAAACACTTTCTAAAGCGCTAATTTAGATACAAAATTGTACTCCATTTAAAGTAATTAATTTCAAGAAGTTTATCGTTTTTGGTTATTTTTGTTCTGAAAGCTTGTTTTATACTTTTTATTTGTTAAAATCTATAAATAAGAATTTCATAACTTTGCATAACTAAACTACTCGTGCCCTATGAGGAAAAAATTATTTTCTAGTGTTAAAGAATCTTAAAAATTGCAGCAAGGACTTAAAAATGAAAACTTTAATTAAGGTCAAAAAAATATCTTATAAAAGAAATCAATTACTCAATTTTAGATATATTATTATTTTTGTAATGAATCTTATAACGCTTTGAGGGCTAGCGGTGTTTATGTCCTATTAATCTTTTTATTAATATTACAATTATTAGTTCTAATTAAATTAGTGACGCCATTGAAATGGCGTAATGGCGTAATCTTATTCTTAAACATATTCTATTAGAATATCTGACTATGATGGTTTATGAATTGTACTGTAGTTAAAATTTTTATCTGTTTTCAGCTAATAGTTTATTTTTATTTAATTTTTCTTCATTTTGTAATGAATCATTACGATCCCAACCATGTAATTATAAAGTCATATAAATCATTAATATGAAATTATTTTTGATATAAGTAAACCTTTTTCTGTTATTTTCTGTTGTTGTTTCAATTAAATTTCATTATTTTAACTTAAAAAATATTATTATAAAAATTTTCAAAAAAAAAAGAGATTATTTCACACGAATAACACAAAACCGAAATTAATTTTAGACAATACTTTCATACACAACTTTCACTGTGAATGATTTAAAAGTTAAACAATAACTTAATATTTTAAAAATATCTAAATTTTAAAAAATAGCTAAATTTAGCTTAGTTTCGTTTCTTTTTGTGCCCGAATGAAAAAAGTAGAGCTTTCGCTTTTGGTATTTTTAATTTTTTCGAACTTTTGATTATTTTAATGAGAATTGGAATTGTTAAAGCAAAAGCAAAAAAGAAGAAAAACAAAAAAAAAAATACAATTTAAAGAACTTATAATTTAGCACAACAAGGAGCTTCTTTTCATAACTTAATATGATTAATAAAAATGCAGGAAATAAGTTTGACACAAAACCAAAACAAAAAAACACAAACATTTTTGGTGTTTTTTTGTTTTTTTTTAATTTTTGAAGATAAGCTAAAACAATCACAATATGTACATTGCTTCCGTTTTAACTAAAAATTTCAACATATTTTTCTGGAAAAAAAATGTTTGCTGTTTTTTGTTTATGTTGTAATATTATGAATCCTTGCTAACCCTTTAATGAACAGATAAACATATCAGTTGCCTTGAATATTATTGTATCAAAAAAACTATTAAGGACGCCATGATCGCTTAAATGATAGAAAAAACAATTATATCTGCTTTAGTTTTAAAAAATATTTATGATCTGTATTTATTCAAATATTTAATTTTTATTAATTATAATCATACAATTTAGTTCATATTCAGTTCGGATGTTTCTATTTATCTAAAGGTGGGCACCCACTTAGTGCGTATATCTCAGCGGGTAACTTTTTTGACGTCAAAATGACGTACAAATGAATTTCACGCTGAAGTATCCACATATGAGGGGGAACTTTAGCGTGAGTCTATGACGTCAAAAAAGTTACCCGCTAAGATATACGCACTAAGTGGGTGCCCACCTTAAGAGTCTAACACAGAGCCACTAATTACTTTTTCTTTAACATAAAAATTAGAGATTTCAGTCTTATCAACTTTTTTGATTGAAGTTTTCAGAAAAACTCAAATTTAAGTCTCTTCCAGCTTCCATACTCCCAGAACTTAAGAATTTGTAAATAAGAAATGAGTTTAAAAAAATTTCAGAATTAGAGCTATTAGTACTGCTATGAAGTACAATTGTTAAATAAATAAACAATATTAAGCTAGATACTGTTCAATTTAATTATGTATTATACAAACATTTACATATATTTAGGAGGAGGAAACTAGAATTTAAAATAAAAATATTTTAACTTATTTTAAATTACCTACAAATCAAAACTAACTCCATTGGATTTGAAATAAAAATTGAGCCTTAATTTCCAAATAAACTCAAATTTGTTTTCTTTTAATTCATTGGAAAAAATTTCAACACTTGAAAAAAAAAAAATTTTCAAAAAAAAATTAATTTAAAAATTTGTATTAATAATCCAATCTTTATTGAACTTAAAAAAATTAATTTTGTTTAATAGAAAATCACTTAAATTGGAACCGCCATCTTCTGTACCAAGTTCATCTTCATGTAGCTCCAAGGTATCTTTTAATGCGTAGATATACCAAGCTTAGCCTGCCTAAATTTATCACCAGCAAAAACTGTAGGTTCGATGCGAATAAAAAATACAAATGGAACTAAATTTATTCCTACTCATCGTAAATGTCGAAGTCTTGGATCCAAGTAAGTAAAAATAATTTTACTTTTTTCTTTTGTTTTACCACAAAAAATAATTAACAACTATATTTATATAAATATATATTTTAATTGCATCAATAATATACTTTATCATCTTTCCATAAATCACTTTAACATGCCTTGCTGTTTTTGTATGGTGTCTGATGCTTTAAAAAACGTACCAAAAAAAATCAATTTTTGATATTTTTGTTTTTCAAATAATAATTTACTGGAATATAATTGGGAAAATTACATAAAAATAAAAAACATTTATAAAGATTTCGTAGTACAAGTTTACCACGTAGTTTTAATCATAAATGTGACTGCCCAATTATGATGTTACCAAACGGCATTGGAACTATATCAAATAAAAACTGTAAATGTCGGTGAGTGTTGTTGATGATTATGAAATGCCATTTTGCCTGCTATTTAGTTATTAAAATATTAAATTTTTCAGTTTTTTAATTTTCTGATTTTTATTGAGAACAAATTTTTTGAATTCATTTGATAATTGGTCTTGTTTTATTAAACGAATGTGATATTTTTTCCTCAGTTCGAGCTTTATTAATTACTATTTGAATTGAAATAAAATATAACAAAAATATTTTTCTTATATGAAATATAATTTTAAAAATACTAAAAAAAATACTACACAGCTGCTTTTTTCGATGTGAGAATTCACCAAACTCTCCGGATTTTAGAAATAATAATTATCTAAGCCTTCAGATATCAGAAATAACGATAGTCTTATGTGAAGAATCTGGATACATAGTTTTTAAGCTTTGTTTATTGTTTTATTAGTTTAAAATTGAGTTTAATAGTTTGAGAAGTTGTGAAGCTTGTTTAATTGTTTCAATTAAGAATTACATATTATATATTAAAGTGCTTCAGAAAAATGCGAAAACCGTAAAAATGCACTAATTAGAATTTTTAAATTATTATTCCTGTTAGTCGAAGGATTAATTAACATGAAGTACTATTTTTCATTTTGCGTACATCAGTTATAAGAATCGTACCGATAAATGTTTAGATTTTTTGATTAATTACCAAAAATAAATATTCTACTCCAAAGTGCAATTCTTCTTTTATGAATAATTATATCTCTCTTTCTAATTAGCCTGCACGTCGAACACATGCAAAATGAAATTCAAGAAAATCTGTTTAAGTCTTGTACTGAAAACGGACATAATGCTTGATTAATTTACTTATTTCGTCTCAATGTTTTTTATATGTTTTTACGCTGACGTTGCCAATATAAAATTTTTTAGTTATGATTTAAATTTCTGTTTCTAATCATTTAAAAATTTTCTGTTATTGGTTCAAAAGGCTTTAATAAATTTTATTAATGGCACTTTATTTCATTTATTTATTGTTATTCATACAGATAAAATATCATTTATGTTTATATATTTTTATTTTATGATTTTTGGTTAAAATTAAAACTGAAATTTAAATCTTTTATATTTAATTTCTGTTCTTTCTTTTTTATAGTATTTTCGGAAAAATCTATTTACATCAATCAACTGGAATACAACAATCAAAAGATATACAAGAGCCAACAATAATAGTTCCACGCCATTTAATTGATGATTCATTACTTGAAGATGAATTAAATCATTCACAAGCAGCTGCTCCTGATACAATTTCAATAGAAAGTTCAGATGATATTTTAACCAATATTGATATTGAAAATGATTTAAATGTAGATACAATAGAAGGATTTAATTTTCAAGGTTGTGTCAGACGTAAAACTATATTAAAAGATGGACGTAAGCCGGCTGTAGCATCATGGCAACGTTATTGGCTACAAATATGGGCTAATTCTTTAGTTTTTTTTGCACCAAAATCATTCAAAGGTTCTACAAGAAATGATTTTAAACGTGAACCATGTAAAGTATGCCCATTATATGGTTGGTCTGCCCAATCATTAGATAACACAAAACATAAAAGTTCATTTGAATTATTTAATTCGGGTATTGGAACAATTTATAAATTTCGTACTGATTGTCCACGTATAACAAATTTATGGTTAGATGCTATAAAGAAGACAACTAAAAGGAATATTGAAAAACCAATACCAATAAATTTAATGACTTTTGAATAAAATTTTAATTGAAAATGAATTTATTAAAAATATTTCTTAAAGACTGACAATATAAATATTTAAGAGATTTACTTTTGAATATTTGGCAAAAACAAAAAGGAAAATAAAGTTTAAGACTAAGGATTGAAAAAATAAAAATGATAATTTAAAATATAAATTAAATATTTTACTCATCAGCAAAATTGACTAATTGTAATAGAATATAAAATTTTTTGTAGTCATTCTTTATGATTATCCCTGTATTTAAAATAGATGGAAAAGATGTTGTGGCATATTAAATAAATATGGTAGAAAATTATATTGTTTAACGCTATATATAATAAAATTAAAATTTTTGTGTTAACTTTGTCTACCTTACCAAATTAAAAGTCACTCTTTCAAGTGTTGAACACTAAGCAGAGCATATTTTAATAAATAAGGATATAAAATTCATATCAAAACTGTAGTAGACCTTTATTTCTTTGATAATGAGAAATCAAATAAAGATTTAGTTTGTGAACATTATTTGGCATCAAAAATGAATTGATAATAATAGATTAATATTTGCATTTTGGATTAGAATTTACACAAAAGCTTAAGTTTTTTCATTTTTGTATAGCTTCGGATTTTAGTTTGTTTTAGAGAGCTTGATGGAATCGATATTAGTTTCACTAAAAATTTTGGAAATTAATTATGGTTTACCATAAAAGATTTTTAGAGTTTTTCAATTTGATTAAGATCTGTAACTGTGACTTCTATTGCTAAATAGAAGGAACTAATATTATCGCTAAACCACGCTTAATACTTTATACCTAAGAACCTAAAACAAGAAAAGAAAGGGGGAAAAAAAGTAAAATGGTTGTATATATAACAAAAAGGAAATTGATTGTAGAAATATATATATAAAGTAAACATTTTGTTGTGTGTTTAACATTTTTGTACCCATTACTCATATTTAAAAAGAAAAAACAATAAATATTAAAATTTTCAAATTTAATTGTTGACCTGTGCTATCAAAATTTCACTAAACTTAAAGAGTCAAGTATGAATCATGTGAATAGTCAGTGGTCTAACCATTAGTAGGAGTGAAATTTTTTTTAAGATGCCTTTCTAAGATCATAATTCTACTGTGCATTTTATGTGAAACATTTTAATATCGTCTGAAAAGAAACATATTGATAAACTATGTCTGCTGGTGATCCGAAAATATTTAAATAACTAAGTAAGATAAAGTTTGGCTAACATAAAACATTTTTTTTTCTTTATGGGTTCTAATATATGCATTAATGGTTATAAAAAGTTGTCACTAATTAATTATGATTGGTTATTTAATAATTTAATTAGATCTAAAAGATGGCTGCCTATTAATAGCCGTTTATTTCCTTAGATTAATAGAAATTTGTAATAATTATTTGATTTTTTTTATTGATTTAGAAATTTGGAGATTTGAGATCTTCATACTAGGCTTTTATTAGAAACTATTATTTATTTATGTTTAATGATTTTTAAACAGATATGTTTCTAGATTTTGTCTCTAATATTTTCATTTTTTGTATTAAGCTTTTTTTATTTCCCGGTGTGTTGTTATGTAACTTCTCCAATTCCTTTCTAATCCGTGCTGTTACACTGCCACGAGGTTCATTAATTTCTACTCCCGGTAGTGTTTTAGTAAATTGTAGTTAAATAATTGTTATCATAAAAACAATTGAACCATTTATTATTTTATCGATATATTCCTTCTCTTTTATTTGACTTCTTTGACGCTTTGTATAATTGAATACAAACTAATTAAATCTTTGATATTTGTGTCGATTTCTTTACAGTTCATGATTTGCGTAAAAAAATTTTATAGCTATCAGCCAAGGGAGGTGATAAATTCTTCTAATCTAACCCCTTCTATGTCATTTCTGGGTTAGGATAATTGTGAAGCTGAATCAAAATTTAGGTTCGGAGATAAAGCAAAAGCTAAACAAACTTAAAACACAATGAATCACGTGAACAATAAATAGGAGGTATTCTTATGAATAACAACACTCATCATTAAATCACAGATTCTGTATCCAAGCGTCGATTTAGAGATTAAAAATTATAGTAACCTGAAGCAAAGCAGCCAGTGCTTTAAATTTGCTGTTCAGGTAGTAATATTTTAGTGGACAAATGTCGAAAAAACTTATTTTTTGAGTTCAAGTAAATAAGAAATATTTTAATGAGAAAATATAAAAACCAATATTATCAACAAACTTAATTTTATTAAAAAACAAAATATAATTCAACAATGAATAATTCCAAAGAAAAAGTAAAAAACAAGGTTTAATTTTAAAAATATAATAAAAATTTATAAAAACCGGAAGTTTAATATGAACTTCAATTCTACACGTTAAATAAAACCGAAAAATGCGGATTGATCTTGGTAAAACTAAAATTTAAAATTAATAAATTTTGTTACATTAAACTGTCATCAGGAAGGGTCAAAGCACCTTTAAAATTTAGTAAATCTTCTGCACAAAGCAGGTCTAATATTTTGTTAGCACACTGACGTGGTAAATCATTGAAAGGTTTAAAGATAAAATGATAATTATGTCTCACTTTATCAAATAACTCTTTTCTCTGCATACCTTTTATGAAATTAATTTCTATCAGTCTGGCATAGATAGGAAATTCTGATTTGTAGTCATTTGATTTTAGTTCTTCTACAATGTTTTCATTGTTCATATATTTTGCTAATATTTTTGTATCCTTTACCAAAATTTCATACAATGAAATGCTAGAATTTTTAAAAATTTTACTTTTCATTCCAGCAATTTCTTGCTTACACTCATTCTCAAAAAAGTTGTATTTTTGAAGAAATTTTATACTAGGATTTCCTTGCTTATCCTTATTCTTTGCACCTTTCTTCATTACTTTCTTCATTACTTCTAAATTTCCTTCGTTCAAAAATAAATTTGCCATTTTCATTTTAAATACATGGCATAGAAGGATATCAAGTACTTTATTTATTTCTTCATGGTTATGTGGATTATAGTTATCATTTTCAAGATATTTTGTCCAAGTAATTTCAAGTGGTGTAAAGCCCCACCAATTGATAATATTGATATCAGCCTCATAATAAAGAAGAGTTTTTACAAGTTTAGGAAGTCCACCAATACAAGCGTAATGAAGTGTTGTTTTCCACTCATCATCTTGAACATTTATATTAGCACCTTTATTTATTAGTAGCTCAGCAATTTCTGCCCCATTTGCATCAGAATGTACTGTAGTAAAATGCAATGCTGTATATCCTTCCTCATTACTGGCATTGACATCGAATCCACGTTGCAATAAAGTGTCAATAACTTCTTTGTAACCAACTGTTACAACTAAACATAGAAGTTCAGGTTGGTTTTCGATACTTGCATAATGATCTACAAATATATTTACAATTTCTAAACATTGTGTTTTAAGAGCCATGAATATTGGTGTCTCTCCCTTTGCCCCCCTCGCATTTATATTGGCACCATATTTTATCAATAGTTCTACTGCTTCTTTTTGTTTATATTCAGCTGCAATATGTAAGGGTGTATAGCCATCCCTACAAGAAACATTAACATTTGCACCATGCTGTAATAAGTCTTCAATAACTCTCAAATGTCCACGTTTAACAGCTTTCAGCAATAGTTCATCATTTCTAGAATGAAAAGAAATATCATATTCGTGAAGAGACTCAATATCTTCATTCCAAATTTCTGTGAGCGCTTCATCAATATCATTTTCCCACTCATCCATAATTTTTAGAATATTTCACCTATATACATAATTAAAATATATTTAAGTAACTCTAAACTAATTCATTAAATAACTAATTATGTGGTATTCTTACTTTTAAGAAGAATTTTAAGCGAATTGACACATCCACCTGTCCCCAGCATCAATTATAAAAAAAAAAGTACGAGAATAATAAACTTGAGTAAAATTAAACTCTATTTATATAATTATAGCAATAAGCGATACACGCATTGGATTTATAAATTTTAAATTCAAAAATTATCCACTGCCTAAACACGCGGCTCAATTCCAAAATTTTTTTGACATTTGTTAGGCAGGTTTACACTTGGTATTATTATGAGCGCATATAATACACTATGAGAAAGCAGAATTATAGGCGATATTATAAGAGTTTTGAGGCGCGGTTATACTCAGAGTATATTGACTGCAATAATTACATTACAAACCTTAGAAATGTATAATTTGTATTTTTCAACTAATTTTATTGCATTTATAATGCATTATTATTAACGGTAAGTCAATTCAATATAATAAAACTAGTTAGAAGGCATAAGTTAAATATTTTCAAACAAAATGTCAATCAATTATTGCAGTCTAAATATATTATTGACTATAAATGCGCCGCAAAAACGTTTGGAAAACACTTTCTAAAGCGCTAATTTAGATACAAAATTGTACTCCATTTAAAGTAATTAATTTCAAGAAGTTTATCGTTTTTGGTTATTTTTGTTCGGAAATGAAAAACCTTGTTTCATATTTTTGATTTGTTGAATTCTATAAATAAGAATTTCATAACTTTGCATAAACTTACATATACATATAACTTTGCATAACAAAGGTATATCCTATATGCATATATAATTCTTACACTTATAAATGGACCTTCCTGGCCTTTTGCACTGCAAAAGTATCAACAATGCCTTGAAAATCCGTTTGTTCCGCTTCTTCTCGCTCTATACTGAGCAAAGCTAAGTTGTATAATCTTTCCTGATCCATTGTAGCCCTGAAACATGAAAGTATTAATTTCAGCTTACTAAATGATCGCTCACAGCTTGCGATGGTTACTGCAATAGTGAGCAGGATTTGAACAGAAATGCGCAGATTCGGAAACACGCTTTCATCTCCATATTGCACAATAAATTCAAGAAGTTCTTCGGATTTATTTATGGTGATGTTTTTTATTGTGAATATTAGCATTCGAACATCTAATATTTCTTCGAATAATTGTTTTCCGTTAACGTCGCAAGCATAAAAATCTCCAAATTCTTTACATATCTGCTTTAACTTATTGCAGTCGCCAGTGTAATAGCATAATGTCTTAATATCTAGAAGAAATCCAAATCTAGCATCAGTTTCGTGTAAACGAGTAAATCTTGCGCTCATATCACATACAATACAATCCAGTGATCCTTTCATTACTCTTTCCATTTCTTCTTTAGCAGTTAACCTTGCGTCCGACACATTCTCGTCAAATGTACATTTTTTTCGCCTTCGACCCTTTCAATGACTACATCCAATTTCTGGCAAAGATTGAGTCCATTTTTTAATGCTTCATTAACTATAACTTTCTCTTTTATTTGAAAAATAGTCTAGGAGCGCTTTTATGTCCAAGGCAACATTATGAAAATTCTTGGGCCTTGGAACCACTTTTGGACACAGTCAATGGAAAGGAGTACATTGTTCCAAAATCCTAGTAATGTCAGGAAACAAACAAATAGTACAACATGCGATTATAAAGAAGTCTGGCCTCACTTCTTGTTTCAGCGTATCCTTCGAAGTTACACAGCTCATTATCTCGTTATATTCCGCATTATTTAAATTAATATCCTTCTCGTCTATTTTAGACTGAGATTGATTGAGAGATTGAGATTGATTGGATTGATTGGATTCCTCAGAACTAATCGAACACCCTTTAGCAGACTTTTCAAGGTATTCCTTGAAGTGCTTACTCGATTTCTGCGTTGCTTTTTCTTGTAATTTCCGTCTTTTCTGCCTTTCAGCCCCAGACTCTTCTTTCAATGACAATATTCTTTTCATATTTTGTTGTTATAGCTGGAAAATAAAGGCTCTAAAAAAACCTAAAAATAATAATATAAAGGATCTATTAATCTAATAAAATAAATTATTACTATCGACTGTGTGGAAGAATACGGGCTTATGTTTTCTTGTTGTAACTATAGATAAAGAACAATTAGCAAACGTTGAACCATAAATTAATCTTGATTCCTACAATACAATACTTCTCGTAGTTCAACTCAACTGACTAAATTTTCTTTTACAAAAATCATATTTTGCTATTCCTCATAAACAGGGATGGAAAAAAAATTGTGATAGTCTGCCACGCAAATTAAATTTTATTTTATTTTTTTATGAATAAAATACTTTATTTTTATTTATATAAGATTTTATTTAGTTCTTAAGATTACAAAAATTATAAATTTATTAAACTTGTTGAACATGTGAAACTTATAAAAACTGCAAAAGAGATTACACAACTTATACGTCCTAGTTAACTTAAACTCTGATTGAAACTGACTGACTGATTTTATTTTTCAAGCAAGTATTTATATTCAGGATTCTTTTTCTTATCTTTTAATTTATGACTTAATTTATATTTCGATTGAGTTTAATTTATGACTTTATTTATATTTTGGTTTGTTTCTTTAAATTCAAGTGGTTACATTTGGTCCACATTGGGTGATCAAGAAATCTTAAGTACTTAAGGGTTTAAAGTGACCAAATGTCAAGTGGTTACATTTGGTCTATATTATTATAAACGTTATATATAATAAAATTAAAGTTTTTGTGTTAACTTTGTCTACCTTACCAAATTAAACGTCACTATTTCAAGTGTTGAACACTAAGCAGAGCATATTTTAATAAATAAGGATATGAAATTCATATCAAAACTGTAGTAGACCTTTATTTCTTTGATAATGAAAAATCAAATGAAGATTTATTTTGTGAATATTATTTGGCATCAAAAATGGATTGATAATAATAGATTAATATTTGCATTTTTGGATTAGAATTTACAAAAAATCTTAAGTTGTCCATTCTTGTATAACTTTGGATTTTAGTTTGTTTTAGAGAGCTTGATGGAATGAATTAGTTTTACTAAAAATTTTGGAAATTAATCAAAGTTTACCATAAAAGATTTTTAGAGTTTCTCAATTTGATTAAGATCTGTAAAACTACTTCTATTGCTAAATAGAAGGAACTAATATTTTCGCTAAGCCAATACTACTACTGACACATTAATCCATCAGCAGCAACTGCTTTTTATACTTGCAATTACAGCGTCATTTAGAATTTGTAAAAAATTAATTATTGGACTGTTTAGAAATACGTGGTTTATTTAAAATAAAAGAACTCAGAAAAAGAGGGAAGGACGGGCAAGACTGATAAAAAACTGCAAATGATTCAGTATTCGCTTAAAAATTAAAACGATTGGATCCATTTGGTAGCCTCCACGACTGTGAGGTAGCGACTTGTAGGGGGGGAATGTCTAGAGCGTATTGTTAAATTGAATACAATTGAATGAGTCATTGATATTTGTGTCGATGTCTTTACAGTTCATGATTTGTGTAAATTAGTTTTATAGCTTTTATCAGCCAAAGAAGGTGATACATTCTTCTAATCCAACCCCTTTCTATGCCATTTCGTAGGTAGCTCTGGGTTAAGATAATTGTGAAGCTGAATCAAAATTTACGCTCAGAGATAAAGCCAAAGCTAGACAAACTTAAAACACCATAAATCACATAAATATTAAATAGGAGATATTCTTATTCATAACAACACTTATCATTAAATCACAGATTCTGTATCCAAGTGTCAATTTAGCGATATAAATTATAGCAACTTGAAGCCAAACAGCCTGCACTTTAAATTTGCTGTTCAAATAGTAGGTAATATTTTAGTCGGCAAGTTTAAAAAAAATTTATTTTTTGATTTCAAGTAAATAACAAATATTTTAATGAGAAAATACAAAAACCAATATTATCAACAAACTTAATTTTATTAAAAAACAAAATATAATTGAACAATTAATAATTCCATAGAAAAAGTAAAAAATTATTTAATTTTAAAAATGTAATAAAAATTTATAAAAAACGGAGGTTTAACATGAACTTAGATTCTACACGTTAAGCAAAACAGAACTTAGGGAATTGATATTTGTAAAACTACAATTTAAAATTAATAAATTTTCTTACATTAAACTGTCATCAGGAAGATTCAAAGCATCTTCAAAATTTAGTAAATCTTCTGCACAAAGCAGGTCTAATATTTTGTTAGCACACTGATGTGGTAAACCACTGAAAGGTTTAAAGATAAAATGATAATTATGTCTCACTTTATCAAATAACTCTTTTCTCTGCATACCTTTTATGAAATTAATTTCTATCATTCTGGCATAGATAGGAAATTCTGATTTGTAGTCATTTGATTTTAGTTCTTCTACAATGTTTTCATTGTTCATATATTTTGCTAATATTTTTGAATCCTTTACCAAAATTTCATACAAAGATATATTAGAATTTTTAAAAGTTTTACTTTTCATTCTAGCGATTTCTTGCTTACACTCATTCTCAAAATAATTGTATTTTTCAAAAAATTTTGCCCAATCAATTCCTTGCTTACCCTCATTTATTTCACCACTTAGCTCCACTACTTTTAAATTTCCTTCGTCCAAAAATAAATTTGCCATTTTCATTTTAAATACATGGCATAGAAGGATATCAAAAACTTTATTTTTGGGAGAGTCTTCAGGGTTATCTAGATTTAAGATAAAAAAGAATTCAAAATATTTGTTCCAAGCGATTTCAAGTGGTGTAAAGGAATTCATATCCATAAAAAACAGGAATGAATAGGTATAGCTATCCTTAATATTGACATCAGCCTCATAATAAAGAAGAGTTTTTACAAGTTTAGGAAAACTTTGATAAACGTAATGAAGTGGTGTTCTATCATCATTATCTTGAGCATTTACATCAGCACCTTTACTTATTAGTAGCTCAGCAATTTCTGCATTAAATGCACCAGAATTATCATTATAAAAAGAGTTAGCAGTGTGATGCAATGCTGTACGTCCTTCCTCATCCCTGGCATTGACATCGAATCCACGTTGCAATAAAGTGTCAATGACTTCTTTGAAACCAGCTTCTACAGCAAAAACTAGAAGTTCAGGCTGGTCTTCCAGACTTGCATTAAGATCTAGAAATATATTCACAATTTCTAAACATTTTACACAAAGAGCTATCAATATTGGTGTCTCTCCCTCTAATCCCCTCTCATTTATATTTGCACCATATTGTATCAATAGTTCAACTGCTTCTTTGTGTTTATATTTAGTGGCATAATGTAAGGGTATATAAAAATTTTCACTTAAAGCATTAACATTTGAACCATGCTGCAATAAGTCTTCAATAACATTCAAATGTCCACGTTTAACAGCTTCCATCAATAGTTTATCATAATTCGCATTTTTAGAATGAATCAAAGAAAAATCATATTCCGGAAGAGGTACATAATCTTCGTTCCAAATGTCTATTAACGCTTCATCAAAATCATTTTCCCATTCATCCATATAATCTCCCCACTCATCCATAATTTTTAGAATATTTCACCTATATAATTGAAGTTAATTTAAGTAAATCTTTACTAATTCGTTAAAAATTTTATTATATGGTAGTCTTACTTTGAAGTACTTAACAATTTAAGCGAATTTAAGCATCCACCACTCCGCGGCATTAATTATAAAAAAAGTACGAGAATAATCAACTTGAGAGAAATTAAACTGTATTTATATAAACAAGTGTCAATAGCAATATATCTTAATTAATTACACACTTGGATTTATAAATTAAAATTAAAAAATTAACAGCCTGAGCAGGCGGATACTTCAATACAAAAATTTGATTTGACATTTGTTAGGCAGGTTTACACTTGATACTTTAAGGACTGCAATAATAAATTTACTTTGACAATTTAGAACTTGAATTGGAATTTGAAATTGACGTTTCCGGTTACACTCAATTGTTTTTTTGAGTTTAACATTTCGATTGAAAATATATAATTTATTCTTTTTAACTAGTTTTATTATATTGAATTGACTTGCGGTACATAATAATGCTTTATAAATGCAATAAAATTAGTTGAAAGGCACAAATATTAATTTTCGAAAGGACTTGTATATTGAAGTCAATCAGTTATATTTGACGGCGCATAATGAAACAGCATCATTTTGGTTTTTTGGCTAGGGAGGCACTAACAATAAGTAAGGGGAAAATTCGAAATTTTCGATGTTAATTTTGAGCCGGAAATTTTTTTTTATTTAAAAATTAATATTTTTAGTTAATTAATATTTTTCTTACCCTGAATTATGCTTAAATTCTTAAAATCTATTATAAAATTATTTTTACTTTAAAAATTTATACACTTTTCAAAACTGTCAAAATTTTGTGTACATGTAGGTTATCACATGTATTAGTTATTTATTGTAATATTTTAAAGTTGTGCTTAGGCCCGATTCCCCTATCATGATCTGGGAAACAACGTTTGATAAAAATTTCATACAAATTATAATTTATATATATACTAAAAATTACGTGTAAACAGTATGATTAGTAGCAATTGTTGAATTTATTTTTTTATTTTTTATAGATCTTTTCTTTTTTTAAATAAGACTTATAATCTAAATATTATTTTATTAATTAATTTCCTTCAATATTGTGAAGATGCTTTAACAATCCTATTTTAACGGATTCAAATCCAGAATTTTCTTTGAGTTATCTTGATAAAAAAATGAAAAATGGACATCAAAGAATTAATTATCTAACACTTTCTGAAATGTATAATGAAAGTATCAAATATATAGATAAATTCAATTATGATAAAGAAAGGTAAATTTTTATTATCTTTTTATCATACTTGTAGCCAAATAATTTCTTATTTGTTTAACCGCTTGAAATGCTGTTATTTTATTGAATTATGTAAACGGGATGCTACACGTCAACGTAAAAATAATTTGCAGTTTGTTTCTATTACACAACTGAATAAAGAATTGAAAAATAAAATAATTAAACACAAATTTATACTTGTTTTAACTCTGCATTTGACTGGATTTTATTAGTGTCGCCACCATTAGATATGCAGATCGTTAAAAACTCAGACTAATTTTTAAGAATTGCGTGGATATTATTATACTTTCTTATTTTCAAGTTCACATAGCAAAAATATTGTCGCCAATTAAAGGCATACATGTATTAGTTTAATGAAAAGTCTTATTTGAAAAAGGAAAAGATCTATTAAACAAAAAAAAAAAATCAACAATTGTTACTAATCATAGCAATTATTAGCAAAAATAAAAAAAAAACTTAGTAGCAAGAGGCATAAATAAACACTAAAAATGAACTGTAAACAGTAATAACAAAAATTAGCAATATTTAAGTTTAAGTCACAATAATAAACAAACAAAACTAATAATCAACAATAATAAACAATATTCCACAAAAAAAAGCAATCTACATTAAAAAAAACTTGTCAACCAGATTTTGATACACCCATTAAATATAATTGAATCGGCAGCTGAAGCCGCTGCTGTAGCGACTACAGACGCTTTGGTCTGTGCTAGCCTTATAAAATTGCTTTCCAAATTGCTAATCTAGACCCTAACTAACAATAAGTTCGAAGTTAAAGTTATAAGTTATAAGTTTATAATCGCATTATTATAGTTTTGATCAGAAAACTGAAACTTAAATTGAAACATTTGTACTGCCAGCTACTAGAAAATTTGTTTTGTTCCTCTAATAGAAAAATTAGGATTATTTTTACAAAAACTAAAAACATATAAGAAACTTTTCTTTTATGTGTTTCTTTTATAATTAATAGAAAATAAGGCTATCAATTTTTGTACTAGACTTTTAGTAATTTTTCACTTGGACTCTGAAAACTAAGTTTTTAGCATACCTCGAGGATAATAATAATTTAGTACACTTACCCTAACCGCCGCCGCATCTGATGTTTTTATTCTTTTTAAATATTTAAAGAATATTTTTACTTTATTTTTGTTAAGGACTTCAAAATGTCCGTTCTTCCTGTTGGTTTGATGTCGTGTTTACTTTTCTATTCCAAATGCTAAGATTTCTTTTCAACTCAGTCTTTGCTGAAAAACCTTAATTCTATTTTCTTATTTTCTGCCGAAACCGAATTAAACACAAAACAGAAAAAAAGATAACAATCTATCCCTTAAAATTCTAATATAATTAAAACAATTAAAAGTAACCAATTTTTTGTTTTTATTTCATTAATTACATAGTAGCTTACTATTTTTTAAAACTTGATTTAGCCTTGGTTCCCAACTTGCTGAGTATCTCTAAGTTATTCATTTTGTTTCTGATAAGTTGTTATTTGATACCCTTTCCATTCCAATCATTATCCTTTTTCTATCTTTATCTGCCATAAAAACCTGACATTATATTTTCTTTATATATAATACCCAAACCAAGTCACACCAAATAAAGCAAGAAAAAATTGGACAGATATGAGAAACGTAAAAAGAAAGTACAAGAGACACAAAATACTATATAATATTTTTTTTATTGAAGATTTTAATGTGTCTGTCTACCTTTATCTCTGAATTTTTTAAAGGAAAATCTAAAATGGTTACACGTCCTGTAGACCTTTATTATCTGTGATAGTAAAATAACCAAATCATTAACTTTTTTGCAAAGTATTTTGATGTGTGTGCTTAGGTTCACTAAATTTATCATTAATTGTTGCAAGTCAAAAGACCAATAACTTAAATAGTATTTATTTATATTTACAGAATAAATAAATGTGAAAAAATAAATATATAAATATGATAAAATATTGTTTTAATTTGTTTTCATTTTTTCACCTTTATTTATTTGATGAAAAAAACTAATTGTAAGTGACAAACTGTTATGATAGTTAAATAATCGAAAAGAATTATTTAAATAAAGTTACATCAATAAACAAACAAATCGAATTATAAGTAGCAACATAAATTGAAGATGAATTAAGATGAATTGAAAATCATTAACACTTCAATTAGTATTTAATATATCGAATGACTTGCTTATATTTTTTCAAAGGGCTCTAGTTTATTGTTCAATAGAAATTTTTTTTAAAAAAAAAGAAAACTACTCTTTACATAAAGCCAAAGATTTTGTTTAAAGATTAATTTAACTCTAAAGACCAAACTATGACAAAGCTAAAACTGACAATAAACTTGATTAATGCCATTCATTAGGCACCCAGTGTATTTTGCATCTAAGATCAATATTTTGAATTTTTTCTATGGAAAAAGTAATACTTACAAGATCAATTATGAAAACCTAATAAGGCACAAAAATTTTGACATTATCTTAAAAAAAAAAATGAATTTCTGAAGAAAAAAAAAAAAAGATTCATAATATTATATAAATCGAAAGGAATAGTGAAGTAATTTACAAAATTAACGCATTTAAAAATGAAATTTTAATTTCTTTTGGTTTTATTAATGGAAATTTTGCAATTTATTAGGAAAGCAATTACAATGAAATATCTAGATAATCGCTTTTAATCAGAAATGATTTTTTTTTTGTATAATAAAGGAAAAATTAATAGAGCCCAAAACTTTGAAAACTCATTCAAAATAAATTAGTAAAATTTGCAAGACCTTCTGTTATAATTTTTGTAAAAATTATCATGTTTATTTTATTTTTATATTTTGAATTTTAATGCTATCCCACCAGACTTGGGCGTTTAGTGACATTTAACTTGGCAATAAAAAATGATCTGGCAACATAACATAATTGATTGGTAGATTACCTAAATTAGAAAGTATTTATCATTTCCATGTTTGTTTTTGGTCTTTTTTGAATTATGTCATATTTAAAAACTCTGTTTGATATTATTTATCAATCCGGTACTCAAGGGTCACTACAATAATGAGCTTAGTTCCCTTTTTCGTCTCTATAGAGTAGAAATCCGGTATTTTCCTAAACTTTAATCAAATTTAACTTCGTATTACTACCTTGACCAAAAAGGTCCCTGAATTTATTAAAAAACTAAACAATACCAGTTTATTGTTAAAAATTGATTTTGTATACGTTAAGTGTAGGGTTGTTCCCCTACGCGTAGACTTTAATTGTCTACACTTCAGCGTAAACAATGCGCAGAAAATTAAATTTGGCTTAGAAAATGCCATCTATGTCGACAATGACATATACAATGTAGACAATACAATATTTTAGGTTAGGGTAACATTTCATCACTATATCGTCATACAAATTGAAATGTCAAATATTATTGTGATCGTTCTTTTGACAGCTTGTATTTACTAAAAGAAACGGTTGACATTAACTTTATTAACTTAATTTTGGCAAATTTTGATTTCATAAAAAATTTTAAAACATATCGGGCCGACATAGCTTTGAAGAGCTAGGATTTCAGTTGCTAAAAGTTAGTAATAAATATATCGCTTTTTCAACCTGTGTAACAAAACATGTGTAGAGAAAATTCCTGGGAGAAAAGCATTATCGACCACTTTACTTGATAAGGCTTATGAAAAGTGTAAAATATTACAATTATAATGAATAAAATCTTACGGGCGGCAAACTTTTGTTGAAATCAGTCGAGATAATCTATGCATTGCTTACCTCTTCTAACTGAATAATGATATATTTTCATTCATATTCGTATTTAGGTTCCAGGAAAGAAACATTTTTATATGATGAAAACACTCTTTATAGATATTGTAATTATTCCCATTATCAGAATAATCTCTGTTTTAAAAGACTAAAAGAAAAAATCAGTTAAGTCGTCTATTAGCACGGATTTATTTAGTATACATATTTACATTCAAACTCCAATTTCATTGTCTACGCGTAGAGAATGTAGACAATAAATTATTGTCTACATCAAATTGTGGACGGGTAAAGAATGGCGCAGTCTACATGATGTAGATTACGTCGCACAACGCTGTTCAAGTGTTCCTCGTTGACTGCAATGCACTTATGCCAACGCTTGATCCAGTCTTCGAAGCATTTATTAAACTCGATATTAGATATCTCCATTACAGCCATCTTCGATTTTTTCATTATCTTCGCTCGACTGCTGAAATGCATTCCTCTCATTAGTTTTTTTAAAATCGATTGAACAGGTGAAAACCACTGGAGGCCAAATCAGGTGAGTTTATTAGTTGTTGGATAATATTCCTGTTATTTTTAGCTAAAAAATGATGGCACCAAAAGTTCTCAAAAATCGTAAAAACGTCCAGAGGCACATGTACTCAACTCGACGTAACTTTCACTACTGATAATGAAATAATGCCAAACTATGGTTGGAATATCAATGACAGCCAAGTGCTAGGAGGAGCACAACACGGGCACCACACATCGTTCCGGGAACTTTTTGATCAAAGTAGTATTGCTGATAACCAAATTTTCCACTTCTTCAATGCAATTCTATTTAACTGGGTTGCAAAATTTAATCAAACAGCAAAGGAAGCTTAGGAAGATTCCTTTTGTCTTTTATTTCTTGGACCTGTTAATTTGTTTTTTTTTCTTCACATTATCCTTTATGTATCATGCATTCTTCATTATCATCAGACGACTCAAATGAAACTGCGGATAATAGTTATTTCTTTTTTTTTTCTTTTTTGAGGTAGAAATAGTTTTTATGCTGTGTTTAAGGTTTTCCTTGGGCTAGCTCTAGTCCAATTATTTGAGCTGGCTTGAGCTGTTGGTACTAAGGAATATGTATATGTGAACTAGCAACATCTCAACATTTGAGTTACTTTAAAGAAGTAATGGCCCAAACACAATCACACGGTTTGCGGCAGCTCTGCGTTTTAATTCCGAATTCCGAAATTCAGCTATATAAATTCTTATAGCTGTGAGAGCTGTCCACGCGCGGCTACCGCAGACGCGTTCATTGAGCTTGCATCTTTATTGTGTTTGGGCCATAAGCTGGACTAGACTGTAAATATATGAAGTTTTCTTTTAAATTGATTACTCTCCTATTTTATATATTACATTTTTTGAAGCTACTGCTAGTATTCCTTTGAAGTATAATCAAGAAAGTAAAAATTTTAACAAATTTTTATAAAAATAAATCAAACTATTTCTTTGGATTTTTAACTACTATGCTTAAGGAATAAATATTCCCAGAACCGAAGTAAATTTTCATACTGTTATGACTATAAAGAAAAAGAAACAAATTATGACCACCCATCATGGTCAATAAAAGTCACAAAAAAAAAAATGCTAAGAGTAAAAAAGTTTATATTTATTTCCTTTAATAACTTCAATCAAAAAATTTAATTTACACTAAATTTATTGTTGTTAACGTGAATTTCTTTCATGTATTTAAAATTCTATTTTGACATTAAAGATGACACAATTACTGACATAAATAACAACAGAGACCCTTAATTTATTATTTTGAACTCATTCTTCAGACTTTATGTCAATTACATAATATGAAAATTATTTAAGAAAAAAAGAGGCAAAAGAAATAAAAAACAAAACACGCAACTATTTAATCTGAGTAAATTTTCTTTTTTTACGCTTCTGTTTTGTTGTTGTTGTTGTTAAAGGCTCATTAAATATCATTCTGTACGGATAAAAGATCATTCCCGTTGGGGCAATTGCCTGCAGAGTTTAACGATCATATGAAAAAGTGATGTACTTGAGAGCTTGGGGATTAAACAAATACCTGTGGAGTTTTTTTTCTTTTTCACTTTTGTTTTCGATTTTTTTATCTTATAGTTTTGGATGCTTTATAAAAGTGTAAACTAATTTTTATCGTTGTTTTTGCTATAGGTTATATTTTCTCCCCCATCACCTGGTGATTGTAATTATCACTTATAAGAGACTGCAACATCTTCAAAATCCAATTACGTAAATAAATTATTTCAAAAAAAAATATCAAAAAACTGGAGAAAAAAAAAGCAACACATTCTCTTTTAAAGAAAGTGCTATAATAGTTCGCTTCTTTTTTTTTTGTTGTTGTTTTTGACCACCGTTCAGGATGATTTTTTGTAAATATATTAAAGGAACTTTTATTATATTAATTAACTACTTATTATATAAAATAATGTGTATGTTTTTTTTTTTTTTATTTTGGAGAAAAGGAGAATTTTTGTTACTTTCTTTTTCGTTTTATTTTTTGTTAAGGCTAAAGATGAAACCTGACTTGATGACTGTAAAAAATGCAAAATTCATTTTGCATGCAACAGTGAAAGCATGATTTCATGAGTGCTCCTATCGAGACAAAAATAAATGAACTGGTTAGATATGAAATATAAAAAGAAGTTTACCTTCTTATAGTTGGTTAATTTAGTTTAAGGGAAATTATTAAATTATGTCGGTTTTTGTTTCTTTAGTTTTGTTTTTTGTTGGACAAATCCATTTGTAACTAGAGTGCTTGAAGCAATAAATATATTTAAAAATTATATTTGAAGTTTAACCATGAAGCGGTATTGACAGAAAAACATAAAGAATCTGGAGGTCAAAAGTATAATTTGTTAATCTTTTTTTTTTTTTAAATTTTACTCGAAGTATAGAGATGAGTTTTTGTCTAATATAATGAAAAGTATTGGAATTTTACAAAAAAAAGTATTTAAAGGTTTGTGTAGAAATAGATAAATATCTATTTTTTATAATAAATATATTTAGTCTTTCCAATTAAAAGTACTCAAGCTAAATTAATTTGGTGATCCCGTTGCTGTTATGTAATTATATTATAGAAGCACATTTTATCCTTTGTCACCCAATAAATGGGTGATGGTTGTTAATTTTTCTGTACTGATTTGCTATGCCAAGCTATAAAAGTAAAGCCTAAGAATAAGATCTATATTTTAGTAAGTTTCATAACAATTTTTGATGTTTCAAATTATCGTCAATTATAAGAAAAAGATTCCTTTATGTGGTACTTTCATGCAGCAAACAACAGAAATGCGACATAAGTCGCCATGAGAAGTTAACGTAAGAATGAGAGAGTCAGATTTTGACTTATTTACTATACATTAAATGTTAAAATTTGACCTTTTCTCACCGAAATATAATTCCACGTTAGGTCTCTTCACCGTATAACAATCTCTATAACGGTATATAATAAATAAAAGTTGTTAAGATAGGTTCAATTAATTTTATCATAAGCAATTTAAGGGTATTTTTTCTGGTCTTTAGGACAATTAGGGTATCATTAGTATAAATCTATATATATTATCTGCTTTTCCTAGAAGTATGTAATCCTTTTAATGTGGCTTAATAACAGGAACCTTATATAAAGTTTGGACCTTATTTTAAAAAGAATGGTTATAGGTCAAGGATGGCGAACCTTTACGTATCAACGTGCCATGTTTCTAAAAAAATGTTTAGTGAGGTCATAGACGTGCCACCAAATAATTTTGACTTTGTGATAATTGGGAAAATAAAAATAATAAATACTATCAACTGAAAACTCTTTATTTTCTACAAATGTGTCAATTATACGCGTAATTAAATTAAAGTAAAATTAGTGTGACTTCTATTGTTACAGATTAGATGACAAATAACATATGTTATGGTTGTTAGATGTTACTTTTAGCAGAATGCATGCTGAACTGGAGTTATCTGTCAAACGGGTTCTAACCGAATCTTTAATGTTATTCATCTCTGAAAATAATGACTCGCAGGTAGAGGTTGATGAAAATATTGTTAAAATAGCATGAGCCAGCTTCTTTAAACAATTAAATGTGTCTGGTAACGCATTCCATGTTTCCAAAATTTTGTTATTAGCATTTTCACTTATATTAATTGCCAATCTTTCTGTTCAATTAGTTCTAACTGTTTCCTTGTTTCAATAAGTTTTTGAATCCATATTGAACTAGACTGGAAATCAATCAGCTACATTTCAAATTCTTCAATTGCCAACCAATCGAATTGGGACAAATTCAGTTCATCAAATGATGTCACATCAGGGTACATAATAAACTTGAGTTTTTCCGATAATTCTTTGAACTGAGAATATCTCGCTGAAAATTCCTTGATTGAAGAATCAATCACAGAAATAAATTCTTCAGTAGCTTGGTCTTCGTCGTCTGGTTTCTCATGTATTTCTAAATTGAATTGAGTCAGTTGGTGACAGATTACTAGAGGAGTCGTGTCATTTAATTATGAAGTAATTATGAATTTTATGATGTGACGTGCCCAAAATATTCTGTCGCGTGCCATTGATTTGCCATAAAGGTGAAACTTTAACGGGCGATGAAAAAAGCCGTATTCGGGATTTAAAAGAAAAAGGTTATTCAAATTGTAAAATATCACAAAAGCTTAAATATAATAGTGAATAATTATGACATCAAAATCCTGATCAGAAACAAAGCAACATAAAATGTACAAAAAAAATTATTATTAATTATAATTAGTTTGAATTTATTTTCATATTCAAGGAACAAATTGAAAATCAATCAAAGTCCTATGCGATTGTCTTTAGAAGGGTTATACAGACAAGCAATCTAAAATATAGTGTGTTGCTTATCAAATTCAGGACATATTTATGCCTTTAACATAAACATATGCTTAATACTTTAGAGTTTAGAGCACTTGACATGTTGGACGATGAAATTGAGAATGTTGCTCAAAATCAATCAGAGTAGAATCACTAACATTCTTGTTTTCTTGATCGAAAGTAAATGTTAACACTTCAAACTTTCAAATTCTATCGAAATTTTAGTTTTGGTAGTCTATAATCGCTCTCGTCAGATTTGATACGAATGAATTTTTTTGAAAAACACTATTTCAGGATATAATATTAATTTAGTGGGAGCGAGTGGTATTATAAAAATTTGGGGTCAATTTTTGTTCCATCAAACATAAAAAGGAAATATAAAGATAATGTTTATAAAGCTTCTTAGATGTTTCCATAAGTGGAAAAATGTTACACGTAACACTACACGTATTTAAGAAGTAACGGCAAGAAGCAAGGAGTAAACTTATAAAAAGTAGAAGACAGATATAATTCCGAAACCATTTCTATTTCACGGGCAACAAACTAATATATATCAACTAAGAAAATATTTTTGCTTCTAATATGAAATGTTAAAAGGCACATTTACAACCTTTGTCTCCAAATCAAATGATTCCAAGCATTAAAATATTTTGTGTGGAAATAGTTCCGCAAACAAACCAAATTGCTAAGTGTAAAAAAGTATTCCCGTGTGTAGAAATAGCCATTTTTGTCCTTATATATGTCATTCATTTACAGCTTTAAGAATAATAAAATTTTTCCATTGATTATAAGAACTATCATAATAATTTCCATTTTTGTTTCTTACTTTTCTTTCTTATAAAAATTTAGTTGTAAATGTTTTTGATTTAAAAATTGGTTTTATTTTATTTAAATAATAATTCAAACTTTTCAAAGCAGAATTAATGCTCTTTAAATAATTATCAAAGTAGGATAAAGACTTTGCTTAAAAATACCAAAATGCTAAGGATTTGAATGACAAAAAATTATTCCTCTCCTTCTAGATTTTTCAAATCAAAAATCAAAAAAAGAGAAATTTATGGATACTAACAAAAATAATATAAAATCAATAGAGAAAATTTTTTAAAACTATTTTGAAAAGGGTTAAACTTATTGTTTACATAGATGAATAGAAACTGTTTTGTTTTATTCAAAAATTTCTGCTTAAGGTCAAATTGTAACTTTCGAGGTTATATTAGTTTTCTTTAACAATACTTTTTAGCTACCTATCAATAGTTTTAATATGATCGAAATAAATAAAGAAAGGGCCAATTTGAATTCATGTTTTTTTCCTTTTGATGAAAAACACAAAAAACTTTTGTTATATTAATTTCTAATCGTGGCTAGATGACATATTGATGCTATTATGAAGCTAATTAACTTTAATTTGAAATTATGATCTTAAAAATTAATTAATGGAATGATGTAAACTATTTTTAAGTGTTGTAAATATTTAGTGGCGGGTTAGATGTCTAGCTCATCGGTTAGTAATCTAATTATCGGAATGATTCATTCTTATAATTAAATTATTGATTAAATGAAAATGATATTTGTTTCCTTAAAAACTAATATCCCACTGATTTGTTGGTAAATGTTTAAACCCTCTACTCAGACTACTACATACATATACAGTGGAAGTAAAAAGTTTGCCGACAAAAATATATTTCAAAATATTTTTCGCCACAAAATTTCTTCCAATTAAATTAATATAACTTGATATAATATTAAATAATAGAACAATAAAACAATAAAACAAAACTTCTATTCCTAATAATTTACTTGCTTCTATTTTTGTTGTAGCATGAAAATACGTTAACATATCAATTAACCGTTTGAGTCCCAGGTAGCGCGATTGTAGATGCTTAATGTCGAGAAAACTCAGAACATTTCGACAACTGATGGTGCTTGGATGCTTGAGTCTTTTCGTACTCATTTAGAGAAAGCGCGCTTGCGTTGTTTTGGATTTTTTGGCAATGTTTTTTCAATATCTTCTGAGACTTAAATGGTTAAAACAACGTATGTATACATCCTGTCAGATATTTTAAGTTTTAGAAAAATTTGTAGCCAAATAGGCTCTCAATGCTACATTAGTTATAAATCGGGTCTAGGGTATTTTTTCATCAATAGCTTTCTCTATTGGTGAAATTGATGGTATTTCTCTTCTTCTTCTTTTTAAAGGATTTGTGGATGCATGAAATACAGATTTGTTGCAATTAAACAAAAATAAAGACTGTCAACTGCTTAAATTTTATTAAGTCATAAAATACTGACTTTTAAGAGTCTAAAATACTCCTAAAAAATTCTGACTACGAAAAAATATTTTTAATTTTTAAAACTAAATTTCAAAAATCTTCACTACTTATCGTTCTTCTTTTGAGAAAAGAAGTGACAGGTGACAAGTATTTAGTGTCACTATAAAAACTTTTTTTTAGAATTTTTGTGAATTACAGTTAAATCAATGGAAAAAAAAGTCTCTTTTCTTACAAGTTATTTTATGAGAATATTTTAGATGAACAGAATAAAAGAATTTAAGGAATAACAAAAAATAATAATCATTTTTGTCAAAAAAAAATTAATTTATTAAAAGGTTCATATATGGATTTTATTATTCAAAGAATTGTACCAGTCCAAGGCGTAAAGCATTTTATATAATTTTTGTTAACGCTTTTGACCAAAAGATTTGCGGAAATACAAAATATTTATTTTGAACACGTAAAAAAAAAGAAAATACACAGTATGTCCCAAAAATAACCGAACTTTCTATTTAAATCGTATAACATGAAGCGCCATCCATTTTTGCATCACTAAAAAGATGAATTCATCTTCTTTCAAACGCACCTACATTCATGTAAATCAGATGACAGATGTCAAAGTAACATCATTTTAATAACAGAAAGAAAAGTGCTAAGGTTCCAAAGCAAGAATGGAACAAAGAGCAAATATAAAATTTTTGGAAAAAAAATTCGCTGAGACATAAAAATTGATAAAAAAAAGTTTATGGTGATGATTGTATGAGTCTTACTCAAGTTTATATGTGGTTTACACGATTTAAAAATAGTCGTGAGGATTTAAATGATGACCTAAAGCCAGGTCGTCCAAAAGCTAGTAATCGTGCTGAATTGATGGAAAAAGTCCATGAAATCTTTGGTATCGATGTTAATTTTACTATGAGAAGTTGTCTAAGGAATTTAATATGAGTAAAAACACTATTTGGGGAATTTTATCTGAAAATTTGGGTAAAAGAAAGGTCTGTTCGCGTTTTGTTCCACATGAGTTACCAAAAAAGTGAACGAATTTTTGATAAAAAAACGGATTTCTCTCATCAACTATCCTCCATATTCACCTGATCTATCACCATGGACTATTTTCTATTTCCAAAAATGAAAATCAAGATGAAAGGAGCATTTTATGATGATATCCCAGCCATTCAAGCAGCCGTAACCGAGGTGCTGAAGAACATTCCTATAAATGACATAAAAAAATCTATGCATGCGCTAATTGATCGTGCCAAACGTTGTATTGAGTCTAATGGAACCTATTTTGAATAAACATTAACTTTTAAAGATAATATCATGGGTGTTTTATTCTATATCTAAAAAGTTAGGGTATTTTTGGGACATACTGTGTATATTCCTCAGGAATACAGTATAAATTACAGGGAATCTTGAAAACAAGCCTTAATTCCTTAGACCCATTCTACACAGGCCAAATAACAGCAATTCTGTGAGTTTTGTATGAAAATTAACGGTTTCGCTGATAGTTTCTGCTGTGAGTTGCCCTGTGTAGAACCACTCTCTTCTATCAAGCTGGCCGCACACTATGTAACACGTATATTCTTTCCTTAAATTTTCAAACGGAAACAAAAACAAGAAAAAAAACTATAAAATATCAAATTTTATTGACTTACAATTACAAAAATTTTCACACTTCTCAGGAAGCTATCAAATAGTAAATCTCATGAATATTCCATGAATAGTTTTTTCATTCATTTTACAAAAGTTCAAACTGTATGAATAGTTTGGATAAAACAAAAAAAAAAAAAAAACGAATTGTATAAAACGTATAATAATTGTGGTGTTAATTCAGAGAATTTCATTAAAACTAAATAAAAATGGAAAATGCTAAAACAAAAAAAAAAAAAAACTCAAAAAGAAAGAAAAATGTTCATTTCCGATGTAGTAATTAAAATTAATTCAGATATGGTGGGTAGTTCAACGTAATGTTTAGTCTATAAATTTCTTCGTCAATGATTTAATTAACAAATCTTTAAATAAAATATTTTTCTGCAATAAAAATTTGTAGGAAAAAAAAACATGTTTTTTTTGGTTTCTTATTAAAAGAAAACAACAACAATGAAAAATTCATCTCATGCATAACAATCGCTTAAGTTGTAATTCAAAAAAACAGAACAATTTTTAATTTTTAATGATCCAAAAAATAATTTAAACTCCTACTAACAAAATGAGCAAACATAAAATTTATCTAAATAAATTTTTAATTCTGAATTTTAGAAAATTTTATGAATATCAAAAATTAGCTATGAAATAATAACTTTTAACATAATTTTGAAGAGAAAAAAAAACAATAAGGAAGCCAATGAGAGAAGTAAACTACACTGATTGGAATATTAAAACGTTAACTTCTTTAGAGAAACATAAATTGAAAATTGCTTTTTAGATAATTTTTGATTTTTAGTTAAATGATCCTTAATATAAATAAAAATAATATTTAAATATGGCTTTCTGTAGCTTAATAAATGTAATTTAGATATTCTGCTAGGAAAAGGGATGATATTTATCTTATTTGGTAGAAATAAGTCTGGGTATAAGGCTTCGTTAAAGACGCAGCTGGAAGAAATGTGAAATTGTTGCGGTAAATATGATCAAATTTTCTTTGTGAAAGCGATTTAAGTTATTAGTAAGGAATGAGTTCCACTTCTTCAAATACGCCTTTTTTCACTGAATTAACGGATTCACACCTCTTTCCCTTAAGAAAACTTGTAAAAGAAATGATTCTGATTCTTTGTTGTTCTATTTAACTTTCATGAAGTACAAAAACATGAATTAATTTTTGAATTTTTTTCTTAAAAATTTTTTTAACTAAAATAATCTTTTTAGTTTCTTTAATGACTTTATTTTTATAGTTTAGGCTACTTAAATATTTTGAAAATGTTGATTTTGTCATTGCCTCAATTTAAATGGATTTTTATTAATTATAGTTGTTGTTGTATTTTGTAATTTTTAACTATTTTTGTGTAGTTTGTAATTTTGTTATTTAATCATTTTAGACATTTTAATAGCTTGTAATTTTTTTAATTGTTTTTACTAAATTTATAGCTTTACACGATTTGATTATTCATTTCGACATTTTTAAATTTTGGTAATCTTAAAAAGTCACTTTTGTTACTAAGTGGCCAAAGTTGAATCATCTTTCAACTTTATCGCTCTTCTTATTGTTAGTAAGGAGTTCAAAGAAAATGAAAGAAGGAGGCTCAAAATTTAGACTCGGGGTTTTGTAGTAGTTTGTAATGAATATTGAAATCAGAAGGAAGTAACTCAATCGATGGGATACAGGGTTTTAGATTTTTTTTACATTAAGGTGAAGAATAAAATTTCAAGCTTTGCAAAAATCAATAATTTTTTGATAAATTTTTACTTAAAGTAGACTTTTGATCCAAATGATATTCGAGAGTGAGTTAGCAGTTATGGCTGATCCAAGTAGAAGTTGATTTAAAATTTTTTTTGTATATTACTTGTTAGAAATGCGATCATATAATTTTAAGCTAACTTTTAAAAGTTTCTGATACAAACAAAATGTTTAGAGATATTTCTATCTGTTGTCTTTAATTTTAAACAACGAGATAACTGTTTATTTTAAATTTGATCCAAAAAATCTTCAATAGCCATAAAACTATTAACACAGAAACTATATCTTAAAAAATATTTTAATTAAAGGTATCATACGAACTTCAAAAGACAAATGTGAAGTTAAAAGTCATCATGTGCACTGGACTTAAGTTAAAGAAAGCTTTAATTTTATTGATAGAAAATATTTTGCTGTTGTATTGGTTGGTCCTTGAAGACCTGGATACATTTCAATCAACACATAAAAATATATAAAAAAAAAAAAATTAATTTTTGCTCAATATGTTAGACTAAAACTAGTAATAGAATTCTTATAACAGTTTTAAATAAACATTTCTAAGGAAAGATTATCAAATGTCTGTGTTGTGAAGTATAATTATTGACCTTGACACCCTGTACAAATTTCATACAATCGCTACGCAATACTCATTTTTGTAAGTCACCCTAAATCTTATAAATAATTGCCTTATACGGCAGAGAAAATAGTGGCTAAAAACCCAACATGTTTACAACAAAATTGCTCAATTCGGGCATTTTATTTAATTAATATTTTATGACTTACCTGCCAGATAGCCTGCCTGGTTCATCTTAAAAAATTCTATAACAACTTCATAACTCTTCATAAATTTATCATTGGTTTCGCACTAACTTTAATTTTGCACCTTTGATTTGCTGAACCAGAAAAAATTTTGAAATTGCAAATCAACTTACAAAAATCAATAATTAAAAATTATGTTTTGCTTGCGGAATTAAAATCAAGTGATGATGTGTATACACAACAAACCAAGGCAAAATGGTCCTTTTAGAAGTTTTATGAAAAATGAATTTTTATTTAAGAGGAATAATTTATTTTTGCAAAAGTTATTGTTATTATAAGCTTAAAAATTCTAGAATAAATCAATAAGTCAATGGTAACGGCGACAACTAAGCACATCGAATGCATAGAGATTTGATTTGACGTCTATATGCATGACAAACGCGCTTAATTAGTTTATTAGATTAAGCGAATCAAAGGAAAAGTTCTTAATTATTATTATGACCACACTCTAATATTAAATTTTCATTAAGTTACATATATTTACATAGTTTCTATGCTTATGTATGTATATATACCTTGACTTAATTTTCTGATTAAATATAATTGGTTGCTAATTTTTTAAATTAAATTTTGAAAATAGCCGTGTGTTAACGGTCGTTTATTTATTAAAATTAAAAGAAATTGGAAATTATTACTTATTTCTTATTAATTAATTAGAAATAATTTTTGTATATTTCAGAAATATGAAGATTTGAGACCTTCATACTTAACACTTGATATGAAAACAATCTGAAAAGACAAAATTATACCTGAAAAAATGCGAACAATAATTTCAGGAATTAATTAAAAAAAGAAATGGTGCAACGAAAAATTTATTTACTGAAATTTTTCACAAATCAAATAATACTTTTAGATGCTGTCCCATAAAATATGACAACTATTTTTCTTAATCTGAAATTTCATATGAATATACGAGTATGAAACGGTAAAATATCTTATAATAACATTCATATAAATGTCTTTAATTTAATTAATTAATTACCGTTAATATATAAATATTATATGCTATGAATTTATAGCTATTTTATTTCTATATACATATATATAAATTGTCAGCCAGAAGCTTAATACGTACAATAAATATTTCTACGAAGATGTCGACTTTCTCTCTAGATTATCAATTTGCAATGGTATCCCGTTTTTTTTTTTTTCTTTTTTGTTGTTGTTTTAAGTAACAAAAGTTGGCACTATATGCATGAAAGTAAAAGTGAATTGCAACCAAAAAGAATTACAAAATTTTAAAACTAAAAAAAAAAGTCATTTAAGTCGCAAATATATTATACGAATTACATCATGACTCGGAAGTTTTTATTTGAAAAATTACTTGAAAAACTTGTCGCTTCACATAAATTTTGCGATAATCTACAACTATTTCCGACTACATATACATATATATTGTATTTACTACTGGATACCATGAAGTCATTAAAACAGATGTAATGTACCTGATTGTAATATTAAGTAAACAGTGGAATTTAAATTTGCACATTCACTTTAAGTACTGAATATATGTATATCAAGTTGAATTAAATAACAGTAAAAAAAACAACAACAACAAAGTATCAAAGTACCAGTATCAAAACTGACAAATACCTAACTAAAATAATTATCTTCATTGAATATACCGTTAGGGATTATTATAAAATCGTTTTTGGTATTATTAAAGTCATCAACTGATGGTTTGTTGTTTTTGTTTTGTTACTTAATTTGGCTTAGAAATTGTTTATTACAATAACAAAAACAAATAATTGCTATTGATTTAATATGGTTCATCTAGTAATTTTTTATTTATATTTTGAATACTTTTGTTACTCTTTTTCCATATAAAATATATTTAGGAATGTTAAAAAAAATATATATTTCAAATGTTTTATAAATTTTTTTAAGATATTACATAACAAAAATTTTTATTATGATATCAACATCTTTCCGGGTAAAAATCATTGAATTAAAATTTAATTTCATCAACTAAACATGAAAATCTCAAATTTTATGTACACTTTTATTACTTCATTAGACAAGCAAAAGTCTAAATATACATTTTTAAAACTTTACTTAGCTTTGAATATATATATTTAAAATATAAACTTGATAACTGTCAATGTCTTTTGTGTAATAATAAATTAATAAAATCCTTTAATAACAGATTAAGTTGATGAGTATGGGGATTATAAATTATGTTGTTGTTATTTGGTATGTTGTCTTGTCTGTTGTTTTTTTTTGTGATTACAATACATATAAGAATTAAATAAAGTTGAATACTTGAAGATTTATTATATTTATATAAATATTTAATACTTATATAAGTGCTTATGTGTATATGTTGTCAAAATACTTTCGATTTTAGATCTGTAATAAATTTTATGATAAATCAAATGAATTTTTTCTTTAGTGTAAAATTTTTGTCAGTTTTGTTAAATTTTAATTTTTATTATTCTTGAATGAAAATAGCTTTTCATGTAAACTACAAAATTTTTGAATAATAAAAGTGAAAAATTTTATGTTGGTTTTACACGTAAGAAAAGAAAAATACAAATTTATTGCTTTTTAATCTCCAGATTGATAAAAGAGTGAATAAAAACCAAATTTCAAAGTAATGGTAGTTTGGTTTGAAAAACGTAACCAAAATAGGTTACAATAGGAACACATTAACCGAGTAAAATGTCCATTGTTAGCTTTAAAATACAGATTTAAGCCTTGAGCAATTTGGTTTTCTTAGTTTATGTTAATTTTTGTTAGCATTTTTGTTTTAATGTGAAAATATCTTATACGGTCACACTTGGACTAAGGAGAGAATTTTTTCAATAATTATCATTCTCTCGTCACACTTAAAAGCACTATAGGTCATTTAAGGCAGAGGTTCTCAATCTTTTTATACCTGCGACGCCGTTTATAGGCTTTAATTTTTACGCGATGCCCTTCTTTAAAAAAAACTGTGCATTAAGATTACTTTATTTGTAATTAAAGAGAACTCATAAAATCATCTTATGATTTATTTTTCTTTTTTAGTAGTTTTTATTAGAACATATAATAGAACATTGTAAAATCAATGAGAAAGATGAGCCTGATTTTCCGAGCGTAACTTTATAAATCGAGATTGACCCAATGATAAAAAAACAAAAGAGTAAAGAAACGAAAGAGGGGGAAGCGAGGTGAAAGAATATTCACTCATTACATTGGCAGCAGATCACCTGTACGTATAATTTCGCGATGCCCACTTTAAGAACCCCTGATTTGAGGTATTTAAGGGGCTATTCTCGTTTAGAAATTCAGAAAAATCGATAAGATTTGTACTTTTTTGGATCCAACTATTTAATATCATTTAATGATTTTATGTTACAGAAAAGTACTTTCTTTTAACCCTACAAGAAACTCTGCACACTGTGGTGATTTTTCCTGGATCAAAACCCTTTTTGTTTCTAATATCAGAAATATTTAGTATTCTAATAATGTCAAGTATTGTCCCTGATCCGTTTTTGTAGTGATTTCATTAGGAAACTCTTCATCTTAAGAACGAATGCTAACTATCACCTTGTCCTCTTTGATTAGTATTAGTTTTACTACCACGAAGTGGATGTTATTATAAATAATTCTAATCGACCATATTTTTGAATTGATCTTTCCATTTATAGGGATTTTGTATTATTATCAATAAGTTCTATTTAATATTGTGGGTTTTAGAAACTAGATGCAGTATTTATAAAGTTTAGTAGTTTAATATTCAAAATAAATAGCAACTTCAATTTTTTTTATAGTTTTTAATAACTTTATTTCAGTGGTTTTGACCCTGTATTTTAAAAATAAAGATATCGACATTTCTTCTAGTTTCATTCAATATTTCAATGTCAAGAGTACTCTAGATTTTGTTATTGTTTGAGTTATTAATTATAACTTTTTGAAATTAATTGTAATTTTAATTAAAATCATTTTGATTATGACTTTAACAAGGCTCAAAGTATGTTTAAAATGTAACCAGTAATTGAAGGACATTTTATCAAATGTCAAAATTAAAACCTAAATTATTTTTTATTTATTTTTTTCGAATTAAAGTGTCATATGCTACATTGGTTAAAAATTAAAATATTTTTGGATTTTTGTTAATGTAGAAATTTTTGCGCTGAAAATAGTCACGCTTAATAAATAAAGTGTGTATGTATTTCTAAAATATAAATTTATTATGATATTTTATGATTTTATGATACTATAAACCGTACTTACCAATATTCTGCTGCTCATTGGATTAGCGGAGATGTTCATAAGGGAAAGCAACCACGAGGCAAACATATCGAGTGAGCCATAGATGCTTTTTCATTATTCTTCCCTGAAAAAAACATCAAAATTATTGTCAAATATAGAAAACATGTAAGATTCTGATGATTGAAAAAAAAAACAGACCCAATCTTTTATTGAACTTCTTGTAAACGCTGGCCAAAAAATGGAAGACATAAATGATTTTGGAGAGTTTTGGAATCTTTTTACAGAGCAATCGATTATTCAGAATATATATATACATATCAAGGAATAGATAAGTAAATTTTCACCAACTATTAGAATTTCACGATAGAAATATCATCCCCCCCCCCCCTACGGAAAGACTACGGGATTGATAAAATTCCGCCATTTGGAGATTTTTGAAGAATGATTAACAAAAAATTATTAAAACCCTACATCCTTAAATTTTTCCCCATTATAAACAAATAGTCCTTTATCGCAAAAGAGTATGTTATTTACTGTACATAAACATCAAAACTAGTCAACAATGGGGTTAAAAGTATTTGGATATTTAGTGGGAACATTCATTGAAATGATCCTGGACAGAAGAGATCACATCGAGTACGAAATTTGAAACAGAGAAATGTTGAGTCATATCAAAAATATTTTCACTCAATCCAATCTTCAAATGTAGGATAAACAATTATGATAGGATGAGCTTACGTAATCATAGAATTCTTATAATTTTTTGCTTGCTTAAAAAAGTTGATAAGTCAGAAAAGAGATAAACTTATTGTTAGACTCTGCCAGAAGCTTTAAGCAACAACTGCTCATCATCTTTTACATCGAATTGATTTATGGTGGAATAAATAACACGTTGAGGATGGCGTGTACTACCATTGGTTCACATTGGTAGTTTTGTTAGATAAAAAAAACTTTATGTAATTAAAAATAATTTTGCGCCGCAATATCAGGCAAAATACTATTTTCACCGCCACCGTCAACGTGTTAAGGCAGCAGACCCTATATATTATGATAACAGCTACCAAAAATTTTTGCAAATGTGTGCTTCAGAGAGATCATAGCAGCAACATGAGAGGAATGAAATTTACATTGAATTTCAGTGCAATAGATCATCTGGTAATAGGGCGTTTTCGCGTTATCTATGTCCAGAAAAAATTAAAGAAAAAAGTTAAAAGTATATAAGTAGACATAAAAAATTCACTTTTTTTCCGACCCAAAAATTTCATAAGCTAATAATTATATTAATTATTGTCATTTGACTCAAACTTTTCATACTGAACAAAAAATGAAATCAAACTAATCCAATTTATATCATTTTAGTTAGTCACCAATGAAATGAATATCAAAAATAAATTTAAAAAGGGTCATACAAAACATGTTAAATAATTTCAATAAAAAGAAAAAAAGAAAACAATTATACTTAAATTTATGATTATCTAACAAATAAATTAAACATTCTTCACAAATATTCCACTCATTACAAAATTGATAAGGAAGTAGTTACAGCTCAAAGAAAAAATAGTTTCTTAAGCCAATTCAAACTGAATAAATGAAAATAAAACTGATTTGAGGAAATGAACAAAGCACAGCTAAAAACTGATTCATATGTATACCACTTACTAAATCATCAAATTGACTCTAATTGAATCGTTTGAGATTTAAAAAAACCGAAACAAAAACACAAGTAAATCAGTAATGTCAGATACAGAATTTTCTTTTAAATAGATAAAATCTATATAAAGAAAATACTAGCGTATAAATTTCATAATGTCTTAACAATTAAAAAAGCATAGATTTTTGTCAATAGCTAAAAAAGATACAAAAAAAAAAAACAAATTATATCAATAATGTTTATTTTGTAGTGTTTTATGTACAGAAGATTTAATTTAAGATGGACTTTTAAAGAGCGATTATACAAAAAAAAAAAACCAAATAAACTTCTTCTAACTTCAAAAAGTCAATAAAAATTATTTAGTTAAGGTCTTTGAAAAGGTGTTAGACCGATAATCATAAGTGAACACAAACCCAACAAAAAAACACAAAGCAAGTATATATAACTTCTGGGTCCCAAAAACTGTCTGAGTGTCTATTTGTGATTTTGTTTACATTATGATGATGATTATAAAACAATATTTCATAATTTTTTGAATCATATTTTAAAAAAACACAAAAAAAAAGATTGCTATAAAAATCGCTAAATATTATGAAATTTCAATTAAAGAACAAGAAAATACAAAAACAAAAACATACATGGCCACAAGCTGTGGTTAAAAAATCATTTAAAACTTTCTATAAAATTTTTTGGTTTTTAAGTTTTTTTTATTTTTCATTTCAAAAGTTGCAATAGACCCTTTAAAATAATAATTTAAAGATAGAAAAACTTGTTAATGATTTTAATATCCATTAGCATGACAAATGAATCCTAAAGACTAGTTAAGATTAGACTAATACAAATGATTTTTACTAGTTATATAAATAATAGTTTGATATTTCGTATATCATCTATTCATTAATTTTATCAACATAAACAACAACTAAAACAAAATAACAACAATATGAATGAAAAAAAAAAAAAAACCAAATAAAAAACTTAGGCAATGGTCAATTATAATTATCAATTTGCAGTAAACTATTGAATGAATTATTAAAACTTTGACCAACTTAAAAGCCATTTACCTACTGGCCCTAAAATTTGACCTTTGTTAGTATTGTAGACATTATGTATTTAATATGAAATGTATTCAGAACCAAAAAAAAAGGGCTAATAAAAAATTACTTTAGGATACATTGCAATCAATGATTGCTATAATGTGTATAGTATAAAAATCATAACATAGTTATGATCTGTCATAATTTATGTTAGATCTATCATTCAAATGTTATTTTAATTTATTGATTTTGCTTTCAATATTACAAAAACAAAGAAAAAAAAATTAATGAGCTTACATTAAAAAAAAAAAGTGAATCTTAATTTAAAGTTTAATCGTAATAATTAAACTTAAACTGATCTATGATTAGAATAGTTTTTTTTGTGTTTGTCACTTTTCTTATATGAATGTATGTACACATATTGATAAAAAGTAAAAACCACATTAATAATAGTTTATAAACAAAAGCATATAATTTAAGAACTTTTTTTCTAATACAGTAAACATTGTTTTAGTGCAGTGGATAGGGACCACATAAAAAATGGGCACAACACAAAAAATTCTAAAAGCCGACAAGTCGATTTTTAAAAATATTATTCTCAATACATTTTTAAAAAAGGAATTTTTGTAAGGTCAATACGGATTAAATAAAAAAGATAGCAATACAAACGTCACAATATTGAGTTATAACTAGAAATTAGGTCTTCAGGTCTAATTAAAAATAAATTTAGAACATGTTTTATTAGTTTATTATTTTGTATTTATTAAAAAAGTTTTTTGTCGTCGTGTATGATGTACATGGCTATAGTACATAGTAAAATGGATAGAAAAAAGTCAGAAATTTCAGAAGAAAGACGATACTAATTTTGTTTAGAAGAACAGAAGGAAAGATCAATTAATAAAATAAAATAAATTTTGAATAAAAAAGTAAAAAATTTATCAAATGAAAAATTTAACAAGTTTTGTGATTAAAATTCTCTATTTGGATGTTTCTGTAAAGCAAAGTCCCATACAGAAGTGTTAAATACCCACTCTCCACCGAAGCTTATACTCATTATTACAATACAACGACTTCCTTTTTAAGGTATTTATACTCAAACGATTTTACTCAAGCCAGTTTCATTCGAAAAGTGACGTCATCAAATGAAAAAATTATTTCAAAATTTTACACATGTCACTCGCAAATGAGCAATCCGCCATGGCTCGAAATTGTTAAGCGGGGTATTCAATATATTTCCGAATCAATGATTCGGCTCTTTTAGTTCCCATTTAAGGTATATGGAAATCAAGAATAAGAGAGAAAATATCCAACATGTTGAATATCTTCTCTCAATTCGTGTTTCCATATATTTTATATGGGATGACAGAGTCAAATCATTGATTCGGAAATATAGTGAATACCCCGCTTTATAGGCGTTTCACACAGAATTGACATTACAATTTCGATTCCGCCATTTTGTAAATTTGTATGGAAAATTCAATCTCCTCTAATGTATTGTAATATTTCAATTGCAATATGAGAGCCTGTGTGAAACGCCTATTAGACTTCTTCTTGTACCTAATTGTACAAGCTACAAATTTTCTTCCAGAGGTAATTGTTCGCGTATTCAATGCTAAATTAAAAGAGCTCATGAAGAGAGAAGTTTTTGGTAAAGTGATATATATATACAATTGTACACATTGTGATATCTTTGGAAGAAAATGATAAAATTGTTGCTCAATGTGACATTGACAGGGCTGTGTATGCTGAACTCCCTGATATTAACACACAACCAAAGTTGCGTGATTATGTTTTAAAGCAAATGGGGTATGTTCCATGTGGTGCTTGATGTTTGAGAGAAAATAAGTGAAAAATTTTTCAAAGGAATTCAATGAGTTTATACATGAATCTGTCAATGACTATCCTTTGTACAGAAGACGTTACTCTTGAAGATACTCTTGAAGTCAGAGGAAGTCTAATGAAAAAATTAAACAAAATTTCACAACTACAGGTTTTATTTCTATGAAACTTATATTCATTCCACAAAAAACTATTATACTAAATATCCAGACTGTCTTTTACATTATAATTTTATAAATAAACAATAAAATCTCTTATCAAAAATGTGTAAAAACTAAGTGTTGTTTCACTTCTATATTTAAGTTCTCCAAAATATTTGTTTCAAAAGAAATTAACCGCTGAATAGGAGACATCGCGAAAGAGTAGAAAATTTACCATAAGAAAAAATTGAGAAAAATTGATTCTTATAGAAATAGAAAAGCAAAAATTTTGCTAAAATGATTAAATAAAATAAAACCGGGGTGACTGAGCGAAGCGAAGCTTAGGGAGTGAAATTATTATTATAATTATTAATTTAATTAGTAAATGTAAGCAAGTTACCCTGAAATCAGTGCTCCTAAATGTATAATTACATATTTAGTTGAAGGTACTCAGAAGTGGGATTCTGTTTCGATGAGAAGTCAGCGGGAAAATGAGAAGTCGGATTTTAACATAAAATATATGGCAAATATGTCTAAATTATGTTAAAATCCGACATTCTGATTCTCTTGCTGACTTTTTACATTGCCAGAATCCCACTTCAGGAGTTGTATTTGATTAACATGAGATATTTTTTTATCCATTTGCAAAAACCTTTTATATATCTCACGAAGATAGACACACAAATTTGAAGCTTGTTTCGGAAATTCGATTCCAAGATTTTATAGATTATATTTCCACCACATTATTCCAAAAAATAAGTAAAATTAGATATGGAGATATTTTTATTCTGTGTATATTATTTGCTTTGTAAGAAAACCTAGAAAAAAAAACCCTTTGTGATCTTCATTTTGGTATTTAAAATTGAGAAATAAATCTTTCCCAAGCCTTAAATATCTTTACAGAATTAACAAATTAAAACACGAAAACGAAATAATTCCATTTAATAACTATTTCCTTAAATTACATTCAAGATGCCACGCTCTATTTTTTTCTTCTTTTTTTTTTCAATTCTCTTCGGAATCACCAATTAAGATAAATTTCATAATTGCTTAAATTAAACTAAAATTATGTGATGAACATTTATAAAAGGAATACAAGCAATAAATTTGACAGATAAGATTTTTTTTTTTGTAACTCTATTTTTTTCTTTATCTTTTTTGTAAACTTAACTCGAAACTTTATAATTTAAGTCATGTTTACTTCAAAATACTAACAAAAAAATATGTCAAAATCAATTAAATAGCCTCAAAAACATTTTATAGAGTTATAAAACTAGCAGAAAAAAAAACAAAATTGTATTTTCTTATGAATCAATTTGTAAATTTACATTTAAAATATAAAAAAAGCCAAAAAACAACTTGAATTAATTTTTTTTTTTAATTTACCGCAAAATTATACAAAAACTAAATTTGTATTTTATCACTGAATTAATTTTTTTGCAAAAACTCACGGAACTTAAAAAAATTAAGACGGCTGGCACATACTACAGCTACCTAGTGCCAAAATAATAAATCATTATCACACGGAATTGAATTGTTAAATTTTACGGTTGTTCTTGTTGTTGTTGTTTGGTTCACTTTTGTTTTTATTATTTGAAAGCAAAGAAGCTATAGCCAAAGAGGCTATTTAAATGGATTTTATGTATTTGGTTTATAATTGAAATCTGTTTTTTTTTCTTTTAAATTAACAAATAATGAGATTACAATTACACATTTTGCCATTAAAATGTTATGCAAACGATTTTCTTCATTTAAAATTTGTGTTGTGTTTTTTTTTATTGAACTAAAATCTAAATGGAAGACAGAAGTTATTGCAAAATAATTTATTGCTGATATTAGAAGAAATATCTGAAAGGTTAATAGAAAATTTACATTACTAAAGCCCTGGTTTTACAGTTTATATTTAAGGGGATGGTTCGGTATTTAATTTACTTTTCCATATTTTTAAATTGATGCAAAACATCTTAAAAATATTTTTTTTAAATTTTAATTGTATCGAAATAAAATTACCGAAGCTATGACCAATTTGAGCGTTCTTTGCTCTAGAAAAAGGAGTCAGTGAGCAATACTTTAAAGCGTTTTTTTAATGCTTGTTATCTTGGAATTCAGTGGGCATGATAGCTCAAAATCGTTTTGAAATTTTACACACTACTTCTTTTTTCGAGTTTTTTAAATAATTATTAAGTTTACAATAACAAACAAGTCCAAAAGCGACCAAAAATTGAAAAATCAAAAAAAAAAGGAAGAACCGCCCTCATTGTTACCTCAAAAAATACCTCTTTTAATAAATAAATTTAAACTTTTTGGTTTGGGATGAATCTGTTGTCAGAAATAATGAACACAGCAATAAAAAAAACATTTTTTCAAGGCACTTCCAGACATTAAGTGTCACTCGCTCACTTATTAAAATTTTGAAATGAAAATTTGTTATCATATAAAAAAAATTAGTTAAATAATCCAGAGCTAGCCGTATTGTCAAGCAATTAACCGAACCATCCCCTAACAAGTATTCATACAGTCATATACAAATGTGTGTGTAAAATTTCATCTTAAGGGATTATATACACTTAGATTTTCAAAAAAAAAATTGTTTTTTTACTGTATTTTCGTATTGTACACACGCAGAAAATTTCAACTTGGTCTGACAATTACTCTTGAAGTTACACACACGTAAAGACTTCTCAGAGCGATTGGCTGTTTCCACACGAGGAAACAAGTTTCCAGAAACAATTCTGTTTTTAAGAAAGAACGGCAAGAAGTAAGGGGTGAAATTCGAAAAATTCGAAGTTGAATTTGGTTCCAAAAAATTTTTGATAACACGAGAAACATTCTAACACATACAATAAGTAATTTATATTTACAATTCACACACACATTTATATTGCCCTATCTTCACATGAAATGTTGCCAGGAAACTTTTCCTGGCTCGTGTGGACGATTAAAATTTGCTCGAACAAAAACCAGTTTGGATCGAAATGTTTCCGGAAACTTGTTTCCTCGTGTGGAAACACCCATTGAAGGTGCTGCTGAAACTTTAAACGCGTTATTCTCAAAACTGTGTTTTCAAAGACGGTGACCAAGATTTCTCGGAAAAGGCTGAACCAATCAGCCTCAAATTTTAACACAAGCTTCTTAAGTATATGTTTTAGAATCAAATCATAGATGTTTTATGAACAATAAATACTTCTTTTTTATAAAGAGTTTAAGGTCAAATTTTTTGTCAAAAATCGATTTTTTTGTTGAGAAGCCGGCATTTTGTCAAAAAAGTTTATTTTGCTTATTCTTATAATTCGGTTATACATTACTTTAACGAAATTTTTTTTAACTTTTTAAATTTAGATGATCCATCTTTTTTGAGTGCAGCTCCAGAAGATCAGCTATAGCAGCTTTCAATATTATTATTTTTAAATATAAAAATTGTTAAAATACAGATAAGAATTACTATAGTATGTGTTTAAATTTTTACATTAATAAATCTAAAGGTCTTCTCAGAAAATATTCTCGGAAAACCCCTATTTTAGAGGCTTCTAAAAGTGTATATAATCCCTATGCCTATATATCCCTGTGCCTATGAGTATGCCCAGAATATTAAGAATAAAACCTTAGTTTTACATGTGTTTTACTCATTTTATTAAGAAATTTCGAATACTCATAAGATAAAGGTAAAACTTGAATAAAATTCTCAAAAAATGTTTTTTGCCTCATTTCTTTAGTGTATTGAAAAATTTTAAATGTCTTGTGATTCTTTATAACATAATATACTGTCAGGAAAAAAAATCACATATGAATTATATATTTAATTACTTAAAAAGATTATAGCATTCCAGAAATGTTATTATAATAAAAATTTTACATTTGCATAACTGAATTAAAAACTTTTCCTCATTTTTGAATAATTGAATTTACTTAATCCAGTTTTAAATCTCTTAAAACTAACACCAAAATGCTTTGTTGAATCATTATCCATTTTATATTCCATTTATTTTAAAATAAATAATTAAAAATTCATTGATACTCCTAATATGACAAAGGTTTTAAATAATAAATCAAAAGTGTTCAGTTTATAATTTATTCTTTTTAACATAAGCAAAGTCAAAAAATCCATGACTTACTTTTATTAGGTAATTTATCTTGTGATATTTTTATGGATGTGATTTAATATTAGGTAATCTTTATAACATAATACTATAAACTGTATAAATTATGTTATAAACTAAAAACAATATTGATTCAGGTTCTTATTAAAAACGGTGGCCCTTATTAACATATATGAACATTTCTTTTGTGTTATTTGGTATTTGACTAAAGAGAATCAAAAGCGAAATCAAACAAGCTACGTTTTAATGAAGGAAGCGACAAAAAAGTAGGAGATAATTTTTTTGTTTGCCAATAATGAATTTGTCTGTTCTTAACCCTGAAAACGAGACTTGGCTCCAGCTAGACAGATATTCTTTATTAATCCTAAATTTAACCCATATCTGGTATAGGTCTTCAGCTTTCAGGTTGCTTTATGGACTATCAATTTACAATTTTGAACTTTTCAAAGCACTCCTTGAAGTTGGATAGTAAGTATGAGGATCACTTGAATCCATATATGGTGTCTGCCTAGACCTGCATGAAAGTTGAGAGCTCCATCTATTTTTTTGTTAGATATTTTGTTGTAGTTTGCAAGGATTGTGTTTATACTTTCGAGCTTCGTACACATGTAAACTTTTTTGGTATGGACACATGTTTATATATTCCCATTTTGTGCTGAATCTAAACAATTTTTTGGACATAAGTTACGATGAACGCTTCTTTCAATAAAATAGTTTTACTTGATAAAATGAAAAATAATCTTTTTTTGTCATGTAATAGGATCCTTTTGTGGTAAGAAGTCAAGTCTGTAATTCCGTAGTAAGATGATTGTACCACATATCATCACACTATTAGCTCAGATAATATACAGTTATAGTATAGATAGTATTTATCTCAATAAAAACTATTCCTTTTTCCATCAATTGTGGAAATAAGAGTTAAAACTATCAAAACCATCTAAATTAAACTTCTTTTTATCTGTAAAAATAATTAGTTCTCACTACGATGTATCTATGTAATCCTTATGTCATCACAGAAGATGTGGTTTTCTTTGCCTTTATTTTCTTTTCAAGCTTGGAAATGATTTCAAAATTCTTTTAACTGTTAAATAGTGGCTTTAAATCCAACATTGGATGCAATTGATACCCCCAATAAGGACGAACTTAAAGCTTTTCTTAATAAAGAACTCTTGATAAAGTAGTGAAGAAGTTCACTTGCAAATTTGAGCTAAATTTGTAAAAATTTCACAATACTTACTTCTGAGTTTTCAAGTAATATTTCTCTTTCTCTGACCTTGATAATAAATGATTCCCTTATTTTTATTGATTCTTCAAATCAATAGAAATATAATTAAATTCAGCTAAAATTTTTAAATACTCCAACTTCAGAAGATACAGAAAATAATAAAATACTAAAAGTAAAAAAAATCCAAATTTTTTTAGCTACTTATCCCAGATGTTTTTAATTACAAAACAAATTAATAAATTTTTTAGTTTCTTCTTGTTGTGTTTTAATTTTCACTTTGACCTTTCTCTAAGCAATACTCATAACGAGCCAATATTAGTTCAATACAAATCAAAAAAAAAAAAAAAACAACTAAAAATAAACATAAAAAGAAGTCAGTTTTCCATTTAAATTGAAAAAAAGAAGAAAAAAAAAAATTCAATTTACTTATAGTTGTGAAATTTTTGCTTAAAAACTTTAATTGAAACAAAACCATTTTTTTTTGTTGCCTTTTGCTTAAAACTTGGAAAAGTTTTAAAGCTTTACTTAAGATAGACAAACAAAAAAAACGCAGACAAAAGTATAAAATAAATGAAAAATTTTTTTTTCTTTTTTCAAAAAAAAAATTCCACTTCACTTCATAAAAAGCTAAATTATTTTGGCAATTAGTTGGCACGGTTACAAGTAATTGACAATTAAGAATCAAGTTTCTTTTGTATTTTTTTGTAGATCATAACAAAAATAGTTTTGGTATATTATGATCAAAGTAACTAGAAAAAGAAAAGAGGTTAACCTCTTATGCCTATCGCTCATATATTTTTTTTTTTTTTATTGTTTAAGTATAATTCCGAAATTCAAATTAAGTTAGTCTAATTTCGACATTGCAAACCGGTGCTCATCTCTTGGCCATTAATGCCTAGCAGCATATGTCAATAACAGCAAAAAAAATTGAATTTTCTTTTCTTTTTTTTTTGATTTATTTGTGACATTGGTTTTGTTTTGATTTTCGGTTTTTCTGTATTTTTTTTTTAACTTTTTAAGAAATCATACATTCCAGCTAAATTGAAAACCAGAAACGCAACATTAAGTGAATACTGCATTACTTATATAATAATGCAAACAAAATTTAGCTAATTTTATTTCTTTTCCACCAAATAATGGTGAATAATTGAAAAGATTAACAAAAGTTTTGACTACATTTAGTTAATTAACACGAAAATTTGAATTTATGACCATGACCTAGACAAGAATTTTTTACTCAATTATTGTGAAATTTGAAAAATGCAGTAAAAAGAAAGTTTTATTGACAAAGCAAGAAAATTTTTTGATATTAAAAAAATCATAAAATTTTAAAAGAAATTTATATTATTAATGGAATATATAATTTCAAATTGAAATACTAGAATTTTATTGGCTAATAGAAATATTATAATCCTAGACAAAATTTTTGAATTAGTTAAAAACTTTCAAATTACTCTGAGAGAATTTTTTGTTTTGTTTTTTCGAAATTTTTAATAGTACAGAAGACTAAATGTGAAGCTGGTTGTAGAATTGATACCAACAAATTAAATTATTTCATTATTTTTTTTGTTTTTTGGGGATAAAGACACAAAATTCATAGAAATATTAAATTTCTATCGTGCAAACACTGAGCAATAAAAACTTGAAAAGCATAAAATAACTTTAGTTCTTTTTATTGTTTTTATCTCTTAATTTAATTAAACATAATTTTTTTATATAATTTTTACTCTTATAAAATTAGAAGACATTGTCTGCCCATGTTTAAAAAACGAAACAATAAATTAAATTCTAATAGTATATAGTGCATAAATTCCGGGACGAATAAAAGCTTAATAGCAAAATTTAAATAAAATATAAATTAAAAATATGCTTTTATGAGCGCTAAATAGGAAAAATATAAATATTTATACGAGGTGGGTTCAAAAAGTAACGGGATTGTTTTAAAAATTTTGCGAGTCTGGATAAATTTTCTTTGATGTTTTAAGTATGAATCATTTGGCAGCAAAATCACTAAATGAAGTCAACAACGATGTAAATTTACTGAAATATCTTATAACAAGTGACTAAACTTTGTTGTACAGATATGACGTTAAACTAATTGTAAGACCCAATCGTTCCAGTGGAGGCATTTTATATCCCGAAGACCAAAAAAGACTAGACTAGTGTGGACTAACATTATTGTATTCTTCAATGGAATAGTGCATCACGAATTTTCGCCACGAGGTCAAACGATTTTTAATAAAAGCTTCCTACAAGCTCAACGCCATTTGCATAAGGAAATACAAAAAAAATATGCCTGGATTTGTGGCAAAAGAATTAAGGGCCAATACACCTGCTCACCTGCTTTATTGCTTTCATGTGAATTTTTGGCTAAAAACAAAAACTATAACGATGCTCCAGCCTCCATATTTGTCAGACATGGCTCCGTGTGACTTTTTTCGATTTCTAAAAATAAAGGGAACCTCAAACGGCTGTCGTTTTATAAGCATAGATGATATTAAAAGTGCATCGCTGTATGAGCTAAAGGCTATCCCAATTAAAGGGATTAAGAAGTGTTTCGGGGACAGGAAAAAGCACTGGCACAAGTGCATAATATCTAATGGGGACTATTTTGCAGGTGACAACACTAATATAGACGAATAAATGAATATTTTTGTCTAAAAAAACAAATATTCCTGTTATTTTTTGAATACTCCTCTTATATATATAAAAATTTATCAAGTCGTTCTAAAACTTCGTACGTATTTTAAATAAAAGATTCTTAAAAATATTGGAAAGTCAGAATCTGAATTAATAGAAGATTAGATAGTAAAAAGGATTATTGATTCATCTCATGGAATAAATTTTAGTAATTTATGAGAATGGGATTAAGGGAGGGAGGAGGTCATGTAAAATATGATGCACGCCAAAGAAACGCTGCTGAGGTCTTTCGATGAAACAGTGTCCGAATAGTTTTTTCAGTGAAAAACTGCTCATAAATATGCAATGAATAAGCCAACATAGAAAATTTTTTGGTGAATCGGTTGAGTGTAACTTCAGAAATCATGGCGACCAGCTCTAAGAAAGAAGTTTCGAGAAAAACGCCTTTAAAGTCCGATGTAAAGTAACGCGCAGTATGAGCCATACATACGTCACTAAAACAGCAATATCTCAAAAAATTATTTGAATTTTGAAAAATCCTTCTAGGAGCGTTTTCTTAAAGGGCTTATGCTTTGAAAATATGAAGAAAAAAAAAACCATTTTTTCAAATTTCTAGACCAGAATGTCCTCTTAAAGAAATTTGTTCAATAACAATATTGGTGCTATCTATAGGTCAGTTTAAGGATGTCTTTACTAAACATGTTAGTTTTTGACATATCAAGAGTAGAAATTGGTAAGCTCAGATTCGCAATTTAAGTTTTTCAAAAATACCAGCAAATCATTTATTGTTAGAAGAAGCCATTCCAAAAGAACTTTGAGCTAATATTAACATTATAATAAAATAAATACTAGAACAGAACAATAAAAAAAAACAACAACAAAATACTATATATTGGTTTCACACTAACTAATTATTAGCAACACTTGATGCTATTGAAATTACAAAATCTATCAAAAGTAACATAATATTATCTAACTTTCTAACAATATAGCCACATAATCATCAAACTGAGTACAATTATTAGCAACTCCTAATAAAAACTATGGAATTTGTTTTCTTTTCTTTCAATCTCAAAAACTATTTAGCAATCGATTTTTATAGTATAAAAATGCTAATAACAACTTTTATAACATATAAAACTATTATAAAAGTCTATTAAAATAAAACTATGCAATCGATTCAATAGGAATCAATTCGATGACCTAAATTTTTCATTGGGCATAAAATATGATTCATGTTTGGTAATTAATTCAAATTTTGATAGGGCCTCAAAGGGGGAAAAGAAGGCGTTTTTTTTTTTTAAAATGATACTAAAAATTATCATTTTGATAAACATTTAAGTGACAATGAATATAAAAGAAATTTTTTTGTCAAATTTTTGATATTATAACAGGGCGAGACCTAGACATGGAGAAACTAGTTTCATATTCAAAACAAAAAAAAAGCATAAAGAAAAAAATAAAAATAAAAATATTATTAAATAAGTTAAAAAGTGAAAGGATCTCTTATAACAGAATTTTGTTTGTTTTTTTGCTTTTATTAAATTTTATTTTGATTTTCTCACCCATTTTTTTGTTTTGGATTTTTGTATTATATATACAAAAAAATAGAAAAATGATAAAAATTAATGGCACATATTCGATGAGTTGATTTTTTATAAACGAAAAAATTTTGTAAAATTTAATCAATAGATAATAATATTTAGTTACATTTAAAAATGAGTTTTAAGGGGCACAACTAGTTTACCCTGTAAAAACAGGGTGATTTTTGTGAACTTTTTTTTAAAAAAGTATTACGACGGATGTTTTAAAATTTGCCAAATATATTTTTTCATAACTGAAAAGGACAGAGTAATTTTTTGAAATAAAAACACTCGCTTTTCAGCAAAGTTATCCAACATCTCCTAAGTGCTCAAAGACCAAAAAAAAAACCAAAAAGAAATGTTAACTTAAACAATAACCTACGATTGTGAAAAAAAATTAAAATGCGACAAAATAGCGGTTTTTAGAAAAAAGGTTAAATTTTGCCAAAATATCTGATGATTTTTGGCCTGGCAAAATTATATTTTTTATCTCAAGGTCAACAATAGCGTCCTCAATTCTTTAGAGGGATGTAACTATGTAAGAAAAAATATGAGATTTTTGCTTGAAACTTGAATATGTTAATTTTTACAAATTATCGAAATATTAACCCTTAACGGTCCGGAAGTATTTCAAGTTTACTTCCTACCAGGTCCAGCTATTTTTCATAGAAGAGAAGCTGTAAAACGGTTTTAAATCAAAGAAATATTTTTATTTTAGGGAAAGTTTATTAAAATACATATATAGAGGATAATAATACTAACAATATTATTTAAATTTTATATTTTTTTAGAGTATGGTACTTTTCGAAGCACTCTCCAATATGAATTCCGGGTTTTTCGGTGCAAGTGTCGCAAAAAAATTTTGTTTCTCGTCTTCCCCCTGAAACCTTTCGGTTCGAGCATACTATGCAGTCTCTTCTAGTTCTACTGCGAATGATGTGGAGCTTACCATTTAATCGCTGCGAAACTTGTTCAGTATCAGCGCGTCCTCGAGGTGTTTGCAACATATGAAAGTCATCTACTAACTGATCAACCAATTCTTTCATAAATTCGTAATGGGAAAGTGCTTTTTCGTTCCTTTCTTTCTGAAGGGATTTATATAGAATGTAGGAATTTGTAGCACATACTTCAAGGCCTCAGAAAAAGAGTTTTCGCCACCATTTAAGGGATTTCCTTAAGAAACAGTAGTTGGATACGCAGTGATCTGCCCGATCGACACCACCCATATTTTTGGTATAGTTCACTACTACTTCAGGCTTCTGGATTGTAATAGGTTTGCCATGTCGTAATATTCTACGGACGTTTGTAGTTTCTGACACATCTCAAGTACTAAGAAGTGTTACAACCCTTTTGTCCTTCCATGAAAGGAGTAAAGTATTATTTTTTCTGCAGGCTACTATGTTTGCTTTTGAAAATTTAGGCTTTTTTATTATAGGCGGTACACCTTTTCTACTTGTGTTTAATGTACCAATTAAGTGGCACTCCATTTTCAGTAATTCATTTACTGGTATAATAGCGGTCTGTATACATATGGTATCCTTTTGCACAGCCAACGTTATCAACAAGTTTCTTAAATAAATGCAAAGGAATTCGAGTAGTTAAGGGAAGATCCAATCTACGGAGGTTGTCTGAAGTTATGCTGCTATAATACCGGAGAATTGTAGAAATGTACCCTGTGTTTTCGAGTCAGCTAGTACATATATTCTTATACCCCACTTTGTTGGTTTTTCGGGATTGTAGGTAATAAAACCTAATCTTCCTTTAAATTCTACAACAGACTCATACACGGAAATATCTTTATATGGTTCAAAATACTGTAGGAACTTTGAGTCAATATATTCTAGAAAATTGCTGACTTTTTCAATACGAGTCCTCATGTTCTGATTACCATATCATTACCATATCATAGAAATTATTGTTACCTTCATGTATTATTCTCCTATAATTACCTGCCATATTTTATGATTTCAAACAAAATAAAATATAATAAACTAAATTCTGTAAAATGCCTACGCTCTCCTTAAAAATCAAAACAAGACTGAATTTGGATTCGAATAACACAAAAGTGCATGTACGAAAAACAGTAGCAACAATAATAGTAATAAAAATAATGAAATGATTTTTGGCGCGTATATGGCGCCATTGGACCCAGTAAGTAAAATTGTCATGTCGCTTAAATGGCGCCATTGGACCGTTAAGGGTTAATTTAAATAGTAACAGAAAATGTTTTTGCTATTAATAAGTTTTCATAACAAAATATATTACAAAAATGAAACTAAATTTTTAATAATAAAATTAAAAATAAAGTTTGTGCTTGTTATTTTAATAGTTGAAAATAATCTAATGACTTGCCCATATAGCCAAATAGTATTTTGAGGCTCCATAACTAACTTAGGAGAAAACAAAGAGAGCTTGGTAGTAGCAACGAAGAGCAATAAAATTAAAAAAATAGAAAAAATAAAATAAAAATATGCGCAAGCACACATATTGTTGTTGCTAGCCCACTATTACTGTTTTACTTGTCCAATAAATGACAAACTTCTAATAATGGACCTAACTACCACCACGAGTTAAAAATTTCTTATAGATACTGATAAGGCACAACCATAAAACCAAGGACTGTGTCCAATATTTTTAGGATAGATGAAACACTACCCAAGTTTTAAGCTAAAATGATCCAAGAATATTTTTGGCTTAGGAAAGTTGAAGGTAAACTTTTAACTTTTAGTTAAATTAAATTAAAAATTAAGTGGAGATACCAAACTCTGACTCCAGATTTGGAAGTACAAATACACTGCCTCATATACAAATAAAATATATTTTATTTCCCTAACTCAATCGTCTGATTTTAAAATAAAATCTCTGGATCTTTAAATGGGTGTAACTTTATAATTATAATTTGAATATTAAGAAAAAGGTGAAGAAATTAAGAATTTCAATACATTTTTGATCCTGACTGCCATCCATAGAGCTTATATCACTTAGAATTATGATAAAGCTAAAGAATACTTCAAACAAACAAAAATTTAAAGACTTCAGCCGCTTCACAGTGTTAAAACTAGATCCAAAATAGCAATTAGTTTTCTTTTGAGTTATACAAAAGTTAATTTAAGGAATCACTTTTCATCATGTTTTACTTTTTTCAAACAGAACTTGCTACTTAAAGCGGGAACTTATACCAATTATCCCTAAAAATAAACCTTTGTTATCAGGTGACGGTGAATGTCTGGAGATGCTATGAAAAACAATTGTTTTATTGTGTTCATCATTACTGACAACAGAACCATCTGGAATTGTGCTTCATCAACAAAAGTCGATACAAGCTCATCGATGCACTTTTGCTTTTTTTGTCAACTTGAAATCTTGAAGTGACTGTAAACAAGAAAACGGGTGCGCATACTGTAAAACGTTCTAAAAAATGTTAAATTTACTATGGAAATGTCAGACCGATGTATATGATATTAGTATTGCCAGATCTAAAGACTTGTTTAGTGCCCTATGTACCAATAATGAAGATATTCGAAGTGTCCCTCGCTGATTTCGATGATTCGATGATATTATAATACATTACAAAATAAGAAACATATATTTTTTATATTAGCAGACGTTCCCTTAATCTTTAACTATTCCCAAATTTCACTCCCTAAAAATAAACTTTTTTCTATAATTCTAGTTTTAGTTCATATTTTTTAAAATTAACCAAAAAGAAGACTATTTGTTCTAGAGATTGAAAACTAAACAAATATTTTATTTTTAAGTCTCTAAATTTATATCTCTTAATTTTTATAAGGAAACATTAATAAAAATAAAATATTAAGAAAATGTTAATAAAAATACGTCTGACAGCAGGCACCGCACAAGCAACTTCTTTTGAGAAAAACTTTTCTTTTTAATGTTACTTCGAAAATCATTCGATACTATCTTATAATTACTATATGGCACTATCTATTCAGACTAGACAAATACATAAGCATTTCGATAAATATCTATTTTAACTCTACGAATCCATACTTTTAACTTTGATGAAGCTGAAAAAATAACTTTTCAACATTACACAATAATTTATAATCTATTACCTGAAACCCCGCTCAAAACTAAACTTCATCCAATTTGAAGAATTTTTACAAAAAAAAAAATGACGGGTCCGCCATCTTGAATTTTAAAAAACTCATAAAAGATTCAAAATCAACACCTTCGAAAAGCCCCGTGTACCCCTCGATAGTTAGAATATGAAGGTTATATAAAAATTTTTGTTGCATGCTTGAGAACGTTAGTTTCTTTATCAATAAAAAACGAACCGCTGGACCGACTTCGCTCAAACTCTTTTTAGACCTAAGTTATGATCCGGCGTATCGATGGATATATATAACACGTAATTTGCTCTAGTAGTTTTTGAGAAAACGAATCTCATAAAAAAGCTCACATCCCTACATACATACGCACACACACACACAGACAGACACCACTCTAAAAATGATTGCAAATGATTCTCCAGGTCTCGAAACGTAAAGAAAACACAAAATTATTGATTTCAATTTTCGGACCTATTATAATAACTTCTCAAGAGAAGTTAATAAATTAAAGTAATTGAATTTTTGGAATTTTAAAAAATTTAAGAAGTTTTTGTTTGGACGTGTTTAAAAATATCCACGAAAAAAATTATCCGGCGGTAAGTTTTACCGTATTCATAAAAAACTCCAATTAACATTGGTTTTAAAAATGTTTTCATACATATTTTCATATTAACTATAAATATTCAACTTTTTCTAATCTCACTTACTGAGCTTAAGGGCGAAAACCACCCTTCCCTTCACCATAATAATCTTTCAATAAATTTTTATCATTTTTTTTGAAAGTCAAATATATTGTAGCCCATTCAAAACTGAGGCACCCATCTTTTTTTATTGGTGGACGTTTAATTTAAAAACTATTTAAGATTATATATTGGTGGATCTCTGCCTAATCTAACCTAAGCGGAATCGTATTAATCAGAATCTAATAAAATAATTATTTTGCTTCTACTATTATATATTTTTGCTTTATTACAAATCAAATTGGAAGAAAATCAATTAGAGAGAAATGTCAGACTAGAAAATTTACTATAAGGAAATATTCTTAAACATAATCTAAATGCTATGTTAAATATTACATAAGTGATTAAAAAACTGCAATTATCTAAACTTTAAAACGCTCCTGTTATTTTTCCATGAGTGATATGGCAAAGCGAAATGACTTAAATGAATTAATGGTATCTTTTAACCAATTAGGCCACCGGAAAAATCTAACACGTGCAATAAAAACAATTTTTCTCATCAAAAATTTCAAATAAATCAAAAGCAATTTTTTCATGTGAACCCAACAACAAAAAAAACACCATGTGGTGTAATAATAATAATCAACTTTCGCTAACTACAAGAAATGCATTTAATATTTTGTTGTTGTTGTTATTAGCGTCTTTCATTGTGAAAATATTGTTTTCCTTTATAAGAAACAAAAAGTTAAAAAAGTTGATTTAGCAAAATTCCAGAGTGCATCTTTGACAACTTTTACGTCATTTCATTTTTTTTTTAGCATTTTAAACATAACTTGCACCATCTTCTTAAAATATTCAAGAGGAAGTAAAAATAATTTAATTAATTCAATTGAAAGAAATGCAAACTCTCGGTACCATGTTGTCCATTTATTGAATTAATTTTCATGAATTTCTGATAACTTTGTATCATCTTCGTTTTTTTTTTTTGTCTTTGAAATTGAAAGTTTTATGAAGTTGATTACAGGAAGTAACAAATGTTTGGCTGTTAGTCTGTAAAATTTATAAAATACTCTTATAAAAATTTGTGGGAGTTTGGATTAGATGAGATTAAAAGAGAGAAACTTGTTTTGTAGTTAACAATTTTTGGTATTAAATTTATGTAAAACTTAGCACAATGAAAATGACGTATGAAATTTTATTAAATATGAAAAATTTTAATCTGACAAAATTTTTAATTTTTAATATTAAAATATTTAAGTCATTATTTTGAATTTCTTCTATGCAAAACTTTTATAAGAAATTTTATTGTAAATAATTGAAAAAAAAATTTTTTTGCATCAGGTTTTTTTTGGTTATCAGGTGACAGTGAATGTCTGGGTATGACTAGAAAAACAATTGTTTTATGGTGTTCATCATTACTGACAACAGAATTAAGTGAAACCAAAAAGTCAAAGGAGATGCTTCCCAAGATAACATAGAAGGGATTTTTTGATTTTCAATTTTCCAATATCTGGGAGCCTTTGAAAGTCAAAATAACGATTTTCGCTTAAAAATCCGATTTATTTGCTATTGTAAAACTAATAATTATTAAAAACCAAAAATCTCTCGTTGTAACCTGCTAAAGTATGTTAAGAGATAGCGTGCAAAATATTAATATGATTAATTTATTAGATTGTGGGTTATCGTAAAATTGTAGTTTATTCCAATTTTGTAAAAAGATTTCTTTAATTAGCTAATTTCAGGATATTTTTAGTGACTAATTTCTTAAGCACTGACCTTTTTACATAATTTCTATTTAAGACATTAACTTTTCTAACATTTTATAAGTTGCAAACTTCCAGTCTGGGATTAGCTCTTCTTTCCCCTAGAAATGAAATAAAGATAGTTTACTTTCCTCGACATTAAATCCAATCAATTCAAAATTTATGCTGGCTGGTACTTCTTTTCAAGTTTAAAGGCGGTATTTCTTAAATGAATTTTAATGAGAAAATTGCGTCATCATTTGACTCTTTTTTAATTTCAGTTAAATTAAATTGTTACAAATCTTTATAAGAATCTTTTAAATTTCTCACACTACATCTATTTGTTATTTCTTGTAATTTCATCTCACTTTCAATTGCATATTTTAAAATTCAAATTAGTTATCGAAAATTTATGAAAATTTATGAAAATTAATTCAAAAATGGACAACATTATTGTGGTACTGAGAGTTTGTATTTCTTTCAATTGAATTAATGAAATTATATTTACTTCCTCTTGAATATTTAAGGAAAATAGGGAAAATTGATTTTAAGGCTTAGATGAAAAAAGATTGTTACTCGAATGTCGTGAAAGATAGGGAATTTGGGTATTGAATTTTTGTCATATCTTATTTTTGCTTTTCATTAGATTTATTCTTTTTTCTTTTTGTTTCGTTACTAAAGAATAAATAATTTTTTCAATATGATGCTAACCCAACAACAACAAAATGATAAAATTTTTGCATTGTATGAAAAGATGTTAATGCTACACTATTTTAAAGGTTTTATTGGATTTTTGTGTGTAAATAATTGATAACTTTGTTAATTTCCAACAGGATTAATATTCTATAAAGTCTTTTACGAAAAGAATTTGACACCTTGTAAAAAGGTAGAAGTTCTGTCCTTATTTTTTTGTTTTCTGTTGAGAAAATCATTATTGTGATCTATTGTGCTCTTTGATTCATATATTGGCAACAATTTACCTCCATTTTTCGTAGTTATAGGTTAAAGAGAAAATGAAAGGGGGATAGTGATTTTTGTAAAATTTGTCAATAATTTATACCTACATATGTATTTGTTCATATTTACCCCATTTTTAATGGTAGTTCAAGTGGATGGTAGGGTTTTAGAACTTTTTTTCCCGAATTTTTTTTTTAAATTTTTTTCTAAATGTCCAACATCTCGAAAATATTGTGTCAAAATTTCAAGTGGATCAGAGTTAAATTAACGAAGATACAGCGTTTCAAATGACTGCTCCTTATATAAAAAACCTCGTATAAATAAATTTAAATCTATTCTCATAACTAAAAATCCATTAAAGCGATCCGTTTGAAATTTTGTACACTTTTTCTACATATAAATCACCAGGTAACAACGAAGAGTTTTTTTTTAAACAAGTTTGGAATCGTGCTAGAATTTTATTTAATATACCTCTCTCTTTATTGTATATCAAAAAGTTTTCTGTCACCGTGCACAAATTTTATTTTTTGTATCTCTCTTTCTCTCTCTGTTATATGTATTGAAAATTAAAAAAACAAAAGGAAACACATTTGAAAATGAGTTATAAGCTGTAGGTTAGAAGATGCATTGAACAGTGGTTGCTGAGCGAAGCGAAGCCGGGGTTTGAGAGCGAAGCGAGCCCACTACTATTTTTAAAAAAAAAACTTCAAGAAAGATGCTTAAAATGTTGTATCTTAACAATTTTATAAAATAAATAAATCAACATGACTCCAATTACAAAAAAAATCATTAAAGTCTGCCTGTTTTTGCCTTTAAAACCCTACCATCCCCTTAAGTAAAAGAAAATCATGATTAACTATGTGAGAATGTCAAATAACTTAGTTTCCAGCTTTCTATGTATTTGATGAATTTTTTCATCTAAACTGGTGATTAATATTTTTGACAAGGCCATTTTTTTTTTTATATTTTAATACCACAATAAAGTTGAGCTGGATCGGATTTATGGTTTTAACTCCAACTCTATTCATGCCAGTCTCTCCTCCACTACCTAATTTCCTTTAATTCAATCCCAAATAGTAAAAATTTAAAACACTAAATTTTTCATACAGTAATTTTTTCGCTCTTGTTTTGAAGAGGTTCACAAATTAAAAATTCATCAAAAGGCTGTTCCCAAATTAACTTCCAAATAGCTTTTCGGATTTATTTTCAATTTTATTCTCTATTTCTTTATATTGGAAATTATTCTTGGATTCGTTGTTAAATTTGAAATCTGAATAAATTATTTAATCACTATTAGTAAAATCTGGTTTAGATCGAAGAACTTAACTTGAGAACTTGACATTTAAAATGATTTTCATTGTCATGAGATGTCTTTTATTTGCTTTTATGTCAGAAAAAAATAAAATTAATACGTTTTTATTAAGTATTTTAATTAAATTCAGTTGAAAAAATTACAATTTGTTTTATTTTCATAACCTTAAATTTCATAGCAGGGGATATTTTCCAAACTGCTAAAAATGTTCTTTTATCATTATTTGCAAAAAATGATTGTTCAGGATTTCCTCTAATGAAAATGTCAAATACGTAAAAAGTTTGCATTAAGGAGGTCGAAGAGGATAAAAGGGCATTCAAAACAAAATACGCTGTTTTGAAGTTAAAGTTACACACGAGTTGTCATGACATGCATAACTTTTCGAAGCTACTGGCGAGATATATAAAGAGCAGGGAGTAACAAGGATGAAAAGTATGCTAAAAATTTCAATTTGACTACCCTCACATAAAATTAAGCATTACTTAAATGAAAATTCTGATTATATTTTAAAATTTACATTAAACTTCTTATTTACAGCATTGCTAATTGCTTTTATTATTTTTTTTTTTTTGCTATTTCACAATTATCACTCAATCAAAATCAAAATACTACTTCTTCTTCTTCTTCTTAGTTTCTCACTTAAATATTTATTAAAAAATTATTTTCAAATGATATCATCAAAATCTGTGGTAAATTTAAAAATAAAAAAAAAATGCATGAAAAAAAAAAACCAAATAGGCACAAATCTATACAACATAACAAAATTTTATTATATTATCTCTTCCGTGAAATTACTTCATATAATAAATAATTATCCCATTGTTAAGCAAATGCTAAGTTTTCAGTTTTTTCCAACTTATTTTAATCAGATACTGACATATACAACAACAACAAAAACAATTACAAAAATAATAATAAAAATTTAATTCTCTATCACTAAGAGTACTTCTCTATTGGTTAAGGTGAAGAAAAAAGATAAATAAAAATACAAATTGAATCTTAAAATAATTCATTTGGTATCTAAAATTACACTTAAATACAATCTAAGAAGATAAAAATAAAAGACAACAGTTAAACATCGGCTTTCCCAATAATCCAACACTTAATTTTTGGTCCGGTTAAAATGTCTTAATATAAATGTGGTTAATCATTTCGTAAATAAGAAGGAAATTTACTAAAACCAAAATATACTTGTGCAACTGCGATATCTTAGCAAAACACAGTGACATCTCCTAATCTAATAACGAGTGTTTTAATCCTTCTTTAGTTTTTTGACTTTTAATATAAAGATAAAATTTCAAAAAAATGAATAACAAATCTGAATTAATTTTTAGGTAACTTGATGACATATTTTTTTGTGGTTTGGACACTAAAATAAAAAAACAGACTCAGTACACACAGCATATAAAAACTAAATAAAAATTTTGAGTATAATCTTGTCATTTTCACTACTACAAATACGTATACAAATTATTTACCCTAGAAATTATCTTGAAGGTTTTATTATTATTTTTTTTTTTGAAACTATAAAATGTATATATGCATCAAAATTAGATAATTTATATGATCATAATCAAAAGATTTAATTATAAATTAAATTTACACAAAAGTTATGTAAAAATGTGACACAAATTTTTCATAGCATTTTCTATGTTAAATGTAAATTTATCAACCCTTTTTGTTATTTGTTTTGTTTCTTTTTTTCGTAATTTATATTTTCGAAACATTAAATATGAAATTTAAATAAATCAAAATTTGATTAAATCATTTTAAAAAATATTTTAAAAAAGTTCCTAAATCAAAATAAATGACCTAAAGCTGCAAATTTTATGGGAAAATCAAGTAAAACTTGAAAAAAATTATATACATATATAATTGACTGGAAAATCTTCTTTACTTTTCATCTTTCTTTTTTTATTTTTACAGAAAATTTTCTTCGATTAAAATTCATATAAGAGAGCAAATTATGAAATGGAAAGTAACCAAAAGTTGAAACTTTTGCATGCAGATTTAATAAATTTTTTTTTGTTTATTTTATTTACAGTTTTTTTTATGTTTTTTATTGCTATTTTCTTCTCTCCAGTCCAAGTCGATCAAACATCTTTAGCTAAAGGCAATTGAAATGCATATGAAAACCAGCTTAAAATGTGTAGAGATCTTAAGCAGGTTAACTGCAATCATAATACCTACCTAGTGACTTGCTAAAAACAACAACAACAACAACAACAACAAAATAAAGAGAAGAAATTAACAAAAACAACTTAGCCAGGCGGCCCATTGTCTTTTTTGCTTTAATAAAAAAAATTTTGTTTTTGTTTTTATACCTTTTCTGTCGGCTACTATTATTATTATTATTATTATTATTATTATTATTGTTGGTCGGTAGAGGGAGTAGTTTACCACCGTTTTCTTTTTGTTTTTAATAAAAATAAAACTCAAAAGAAAAGCCTTGGATTTTTGAGAGGTGGTGATGGGAATAACAACTTTTGTGAAATATGCACAACTAGTAATACTAAAAATCTATACAACCAGTAGTTTTCTGTATAAATAGCTTGAATGGGGTCCGAATTTGGACAGTATCTGATTAGAAGATATCACGCTGAGTGTGAAATTGTGCGTTTATTAAAGGATTGCGGGGGAGTCTATTTAATATGAGATTCCTAACAATATTGGTTTGTGATATATTTTTGTTTTCTGTTTGTTGTCATTATTTACTTATTTATTATTATTATTATTATTACTTTTTTTGGTTTATTTAATTGCAAAAAAAAAAAAATAACAAAAATTCTTTACATTTTTTCATTAAATATTTTTAATTTAGTGATAAATAATATAATAAAAAATAAGTGAATTTTATAAATGTGTATTTAGTATGAAAACATCTGCCAAGCAATTTTTTTGGATTATATTCGTAGAAATATGAAAAATTTGTGAAAAAAATTTTGTGAAATATTTGTGTAAAATTTAGTTTTACATATATTGATCCTTTTTTGTTTCAATCTTAAAATATTATTTGTTAGTTTTATTGTTGTTGTACTTTTTCTATTAGGGACCTAGAGAAATAAAAACAAGGATATTCTTTTTTTATATTAAATATTTGAATTTTTAAGGAAATTTATTCTTCCTAAAAAAAGGACGTAGGTATTCATGATAAACATTTATCATATGTTTATTGTTAATTTATTTTGAGGATATCTTCTTCTTGATTTTTTTTCCTAAGGCATTTGAAATTTTTGAATTTTTTAAGTCTTATAACGAAAACTTAATGGATATGTTTTTTTTTTCGAAAAGGATAAATTTTTCAATGTACTTATTTAAGGAATATTAGTTTAAAATTTTCTTTAGTAATTTTCAAAATTTAAGTCTGAAATATTTAAAATTTAATAATTTAGGGAGGCTTTATTTATTATACATCCTTAAAATCACTTTGTTAAATATTAGAAATGTTTCTTAATTGACTTTTGTGCCTTAATTCAAATTGATAGATTTTATTTTGAAATCTCATTTTTTTAGACCTTTAAATTTTGAAGCCTTAAATAATTTTTTGGATTTGTCAACTTTAACGGGAGTACTTTTGTAGCTTCTTTAAAATTGCTGAAAGTTTTAAAAATAAAATTCAATTATTTATTGATCCTAAATTAAATTTATTGTGGGACTAAATAAATATTTCTTTTACATTTTTCAAAATATTCATTAACTGCGTTAAAATTTTAAAGAACTTTTTCTGATAACTTTTGTTTAACTATAAAAAATTTTATTAATTGGCTTTCGTGCTGATTGTTTTTAAAAGTTTTTATTAAAGTTTTTAGATTTCATTTTGAAATCTCATTTTTTTCAGCCTTCTAATTTTGAAGCCTTTTGTAGTTTCTTTTAGATTTATAATTTTGGAATATTTCGAGTTTTGGTGGATTTTTCAAAGTCCTTTTAACATTTTTTTTAACACTTTTAAAGATTTTAGCTACATTTGCAAAACTTTTTCAACGAAGATTTTACTGAACTGAAGTTTTATCAATTTGTTCTATATCTTCTGTATTGAAATTGCTAGAACCCGGCTAAAAAATTTCTCTAAAATTCTTGAATTTTTGGCTCTCAAATATTTTTAATTCATTGATTTAGGGAGATTGCATTTATATTTGCTTCTTTGTTTCCAAAATTTTAATTTAATTGATGCTTGTAGACTTTTCTTCATAAAATGAATAATTTAAGCTCGTTTAATTTCTACTGAATCTCTTAAACTCTTTTAATATTTTTCTTGATAAATTTTAAATTTATGTCCTTAAAAAATTATAATTTATAACTTAATGAAAAGCTTTATTTATATTTCTCTGAAAACTAATTCTTTTGAGGTAAGGAATTAATTTTTAATTTAATCCTTGAAATCCTTATTTAAACTAGCAAAGGTTCGTTTAAATGTTTTACCAACGATCCTTATATAAAATTTTCTTTACAAATATTCTCTTACTGGATTGGTATTGAAAATGAAAATTTTTTAAAATTTTACTTTCGATTTTTAACCGAAGATAGAAAAAAAAATAATTGGTCTATAATTTTACTTTCGTTTTTTTTTCATACTTTAGTTACTCTAAAAAGTCAATTCAACTCATTTAAGTTTTCTTTGTAACAACTTATAAATTACATTTAAGGATTTACATAGTTTTTATTTTTTATTGACATTTACTTTCAATTAAATTTAAAAACTACACAAAAGTGCCCCTCAAAGTATGCATTCAACATAATTTCGAATAACTTTACTTGACTCATATTTTAGTCTCAGACTAAAAATGTTCTTTATAAAATTTCTTTGAATTTTTTACTTTGTACCTAAATTATTCTTCTATTCTAAGTTATTCTTCCTTCTAGCAATTATTATGATAGCAGAAACTTTGATTGTTTTAGCAGTTTTCGTCTCTACACCTACCTTATATAAATAAAACTTTTTTTGATTCTTTTACTCCTACAAAAGGAGATTCAAAGTTTTTTACCCTGACAAAATTTTCAGTGTTCTTGTGGTTAAGAATTAGAATTAATTAAGAATTAGAGATGGCCGAAATTTTTTCTTAAATAACTTTTTTGAACTTTAAATTGGATTAATTTTTTCATTACTCATTGAAAAACTTACATATCTTGCTTCTAGTGATTTTATGTGGTTTAATGTTTGGGCGTCATTTTATATCCGGTAATTCAAAATTAAAATGCAACAGTCTTAATTTTTCTTTCATATAGCTTTATTTAAGGCATTTAAATATTTTCTATTTTGAGAAATTTATATTTAAAAATTGCTACTTATAAAATCCTTTTTGTATTAATCTTCAATTAAAGAGATTACAGGTCATCATAGTAAAGCCTACAAATTTTTGTTTCATAAAACACCCGGAAGCACTTAATTTTTACCATAATTAGAGTTTTTTTTGGATTATTTCCAGGATAAAAACATTATATTGAAAACCACTAAAAATTGAGCCCACAAAATCATATTTTCGGGCATTTTTTCATAAACATTCTTTTAAGAAACTTTTTACTCTCCACACAAAAGTTTAAATAGCAACAACAACAATAACAAAAACCATTAACAACAAAATTATTTTATCAACATTATAAGTCCTTAACTTCATTTCCTTTAAGAAATCTGATAAAAAACAAAATATCAAAAGAAATTAAAATAATTTACTAAAAATTAATAAAAACTTAATATGAAATCCTGTTGAGAAAATAATCAAAGGCTTTTGTATGAAAAATAATTGAATTTTTTTTAGTTGGTCTTCCTTTTTTTTAAAAACAACAAAAAAACTTTTAAAATTTTCTTTGCTTAATCGTTTGACGGAGTTGAAAAACGTGTTTGAAAGAAATCAAACTTTTATTCAATTTATTACTTTGAAAAAATTAATTATTTCTTTTCAATCAAATAAAGTGAAAAGATGAAAAATGCAATTAGAGAAAAAAAAGTTTTTGCTAATAATAAAATTTGGAAACTATATTTACTTTCGATTGCATTATTTTTGTGAATAATTTAATCAATTTTTTGTTGTTAGTTTTGGTTACTGTTGTCACTATGAAATTTTGCCTTGTTTTCTTTAAATTTAGACAAAAATTATCACTTTTTTGTGTTGTAGATTTCTATTTTTGTTATAAAGAACATGAATGACATCTCAAATAATTCAAATTAATTTGTTATTTTAAGTAGATTTTAATATTTGATGATTTTATGTAATCTTACCTCAAATTTTTCAAAAAATTTGCCTATAATAATTTCTTTGACTAATTTTGATAATATAATTTTTAAATTTTTATTTGAATGTCTATTTTGGAAACAATTATATAAACCAGACATTAGATTTCTAAGGAAAACAATAGAAATGATCTTTTACAGAGAAAATCAACTCAACTTATTCCTTAAAATAAAGTTGACGTTAAATTTTATACCCATATTTAAAATATACATATAAAATAGTTTTCATAGTCAAACTAGTATGCAGCCTAAAAGGTTACAGAGTAGTAAAAATGCAGTAAAAACTAAACAAAAATATTACAGGGGTATAATTGGAAAATTTTTACCTTCTAACAGACAGAAATCTTTCAATAATGATCACATTTCCTGTTGAGCTTCTATTGTTCTATTCATATCGACTTTTAAGTCTTTTTATTTTTGCTTACATGGAAAAAATTAAAAAAAAAAAACAAAAGAAGACGAGCAATTTTAATAAAAGGAGGATTCAAACAGTAAAATATAAATTTTATTTTATTTTTTGAATTTCAATGAAAAATATATGCTCCGTAAAATTTTAGATGGAAACTTACACATGTATAGAAATTATATTTCCTTAAGAGATAAGCAAATTACAATTGTTAGAACTCTCAAAAGGGTAACAGTAAAGATAAAAACTAGTGTGATTATGTATAAATTAAAAATAAGGTAAGCATGCCCTTTAGTATTTCAATATGAATTTATAGTGTACAAATTTATGGTCAAGACAATAACAAAGTCTCATTAAGCTCTTTCATATTCAATGGCTTGAGATACAAATCATAATCGGAGTTCGACGTCTCTCAAATTGCCAGCTTTATAGCACGTAAAACACTTCTGATACGTTTTAATCGACAGAGGACTTTCTCGCAGAAAAAACGATGACTTTCAGATCCGTTTTTCTTCAGATTGAAGCATAAAAGCAAACACACCCGCAAATGTTGCTTTGTTGGCAAGAATTTTGATATTTTCTAGACAAACTAAAACGGTTTTGAAAGCAATAAATTAAATTTTAAATAAAATAATGAAAAATGATAGGACGAAAACATAAAAAAAAACTAAATACAATTAATTTCAAATAGTTCAAAGAAATAATTTAACATCAATTCAAAATCTGTTCTATTTTAGTGGCTACTATAAATATGGTACCTTAAGGAAATTCCCCTCTATGGCTGTGAACCTGGATCTTGTAGCTTATTGATGTCATTCATTTGAAATGCAAATACTTTTTATAAAAATCTTAAAAGTCATAAGTTGCGTAAATTCAATCACTGAAAATCACTTCAATATAGATCTTAGGATTCACTTCATGTTAAAGTTGTGCTCTTCTTAACAAAACTAATTTTTAGTTGTTTTTTTGTTTCTAGCACTTTAGGCAAACTTTATATTCATTTCCCTTTTAATACACTGTCATTTCATTTACATTTCAATATGTTCATCAATTTGATAACTTTTTTACAAAATAAAAAAGAAACATATTTTCTCAAAAACCTAAAAATTAGGTTAATTTGATGATGACAGGATGTTGTGGGAATTTTTTTTTAATATAATTATTTCTTTTTTATCCAACAATGATAAAATTTTATTACCAAAATTTCACTATTTACAACAATTCCATGAAATTTTTATGTAATCGCAGTCAGCAGTTGAAATTATCATATAAAATAACTTAATTTCGATATCAAGTTTATTTACCTAACTACAGAAAGTGTCAATAAAATTTGATATTTAAAATTCAACATTTGCTTTTTTTTTTGGTTATGTTTTATTTTTTTTTTCGCTTTTGTCTGCAAAAACTAGGTGCTAAATCTTTCAATTCAAATTAGCATGAATTAATTTCGATAAATTCAAATCGATTAAACTTTAAAATGTTCAACAAATGACAACACAAAATTTAGTGTTTAACCACAAATAATAAATTTACCGTAAGGTGATTAATTTGTTTCAAAATGAATAGTTGTCATCATCAAATAAATTTCATAGTAATTGGAACAAATTAGTCGTGTGCCTGATTAAAAGACAAAAAACTAAAAAAAAAAATTTACTTTTAGGCAGTAAATGATGAGAAGATAAAACCGGTTATCAATTGTGTTTATATAGCTTGAAATTTTTAAATTGTTTTACAAGTTTATAAAATTAAAATAGATTTTTTTGCAAGCAAAATGAATTAATTGAAATTATTTAGGGAAAATCATAATTCACAACTACAAAAGCAAATGCAATAATATAAATGTGTAGATTTATGTATAACTGCAAAAATACTTTTGAAAATTGAAAGAAAGTGAAAAGTGAATATTTAGTTCCGTTTATTCTTTTTCTTTTTCTTTTTAAATCTATTCTGCTGGCAAACTAAAATTGCAAATATTTAAGTATTCAAATATAGCATCATGAAATTTATTTAAAATGTCTGATAACACTTGAGATAACCCAGAAAGATGACCCTAAAGATGATTATAAGACAATGAAGTTAAAATTTTATACTTGAATGAACTCATACAAAGTTTAACAGCAAAAAATAACCGATTCTACCTTTAACTGTTAGATTTATTTAAAGTTTTGCTTGATTTTATATGTAAGCAAGCTTAAAATCTATTTATAAAATCTTTATCTGCTTTTTTTCTAGTCTCATTTTAATTAGTTTTTCTTTTTTGCTAAACTTTTATATCAGGCAATAAAATCTAAGAAAAAAATAAATTTCACTTTAGATAAATCGCTTAATTCCTCTTTTGATTTGCACTTTTCTTTTGAAAACGAAGCGAAATAAAAAACCTTTAGACTTATTACTTAAAATTTCTTGTAAATACTTAACAAAAGAGGAAATAAAATTTTAAGGGATGCAATAAAATATTTATCTTTCAACTATTACATGTGCATATAAAAATTTCAAACTACAGATTAAAAAAAAAAATGTAAAAATTGAATACGTTATATGAGAAATTATATAATTTGAAATAAAAGAAAAAAAAACAGAAAAATTACAAAGATATGTTATAAAAGAAAATAAAGTACCCTACTTAACATTTTTATAACAGTTAAATAGCAGGATGACTTAAGAAAATTTACATACACTTTAATTATTCATAATGTTAGTTTTTTTATTGATTTTATTTTAAAATTAAAACTTTTGATATTATTTAATTGTTATTTTAAGCAATTGCTTAATATTGTCATGAGCCCCATTAAGGAATAATTTTATAGAATCGAGGAAATCGAGGTAGTTTTCAACTCATTAGTGTATTGACTTGGATTACAATTATTTTAGAAAATATTTTTTTTATTTATTTTCGAAAATTTTTGGAAAAATATAATTTGTACTTATTTTTAACTAAATCTTATTATATTTATATAATGCATAATTGTTTACGTCAAGTCAATTAAAGCGTTAATTATATATTCCCAATCAAATTCAACTATATTTGACGGTGCATCAAAAACTTGACTCAATTTAGTTTTTTATGCCTAAAAACTAATGTGAGTCAGCTTTATGATGCGCCGTCAAATATAGCTGATTATCAAATAATTATTGCAGTCAATATATTTTTGAGTATAACCGTACCTCAAACATACTTCCCAGCACCCTTATCTAGACACAGCCTGAAAGGAATCAATTTTTCAGTAAAATTTTTTTATGGAACTAACTTTTGAAAATAGTAATTTATCTGCAAGTTATCATTATTAATATTTTTGACCCAGTAATACATTTCCAGTATTTGGTTAGTAGTTTTACCAAAAATTTAAACATTTATGTTAATTATAGGTTTTATGATGCCAATTTAAAGCACAATATTTCTAGAAAAATATTTCTCATGATCTAGAGCAAACTTTTTTGTTCTTTTATCCCTAATAACTCCATATTTAAAACTTAAATCTATATTTGAAAATTGATATTACTTTATAAATTTTCTACAATCAATTTTCTACTTTCTTCTACTCTCTGTATTTATATCTCTTATTCGGTTGCATTAATGCTCTCATTCTTAATCGTTCAAAAAATTTTAAGAGCTCATTTTAAACTTTATGGCTATATATAAAGCATAGGATATTTCTCTTCGGTGAAAATCTTTTCTTTCCGAGAAGGGGACTATTATAGAAAATTTTAAATAGTTTGCTCACAAATCTCTGCCTCCATATATCCCAGTAGGAAAATTAGCTCTACATTCTCGGGAAAAACATCAATAAATTTAACTCGCCGTCATGACGATTTTCTGCATGAAAATATAACTGAAAAGTAGCTTATGATGGCTACTTTCTGCATGCTGCATTAATGAATATTTGACAAGTGAACTTTCCGACATGATTCACGCATGAATTTATTCATGAGAAACTCACTGATGATTTGGAAATTATAGCAATAGGCCCCTTGACATGTGAAAACTAACGATAAGTATGTAAGTTATCACGGATAAAATAAATTTATGCGTGCTCCGAACAGAGAGCATATAAATTCTCATGAGCCCAAGATAGTCACTTATGTTTTTGCTGAAATTTATCACTCATTCGCTTTTAAGGGGAAATTCACGGCTGGGTAACAATTTAAGCTTATGTCTTAGGGGAAGCAAATGTTCCAGTTTTTCCCGAAATTATTTGTTTTTTGTTTAAATTTCTTAATTAGTTTTCACAATTAACAATAGAAAATTTAAGAACAAAGCAAATTTTTCCTATAAAAATACATAAAGATAAAATAAAACTATCAGCATTTAAAAATCATTAATAAAAATTTTTATTTCTATATAAATTTCAGATAGTTTGTGCTTGTGCACTTATTGTAGCTTCACATCCTCCCGAAGGAGTATGGAAGAAGAAACTTACATGGAAAGAAGATTGGGTACAAATATGGAAGACTGTTAAAAAACAAGCATGGGAAACAAAATGGAAAAAAATTCAAGTACCTATCTGGAAAGAAATTGAAGTACCAATTTGGAAGGAAGTTAAAGTACCTGATTGGAAAATAATCAAAAAACCACATATTGAAATTAAAGAAGTACCAGCATGGAAAGAAGTTAAAGTTCCTGAATGGAAAAAAATAACAAAACCAATCTGGAAAGAAATTCAAGTACCTGTCTGGAAAGAAATACAAGTACCTGATAAAAAAAAAATATGGGTACCAGAATGGGTTAAAATGGGTATACCAGGTGAAAAATATTTAGGTAAAGATCATGAAGGATGGGAATATACTAGCCATGATTTATGGCGTAAAAAATTAATATGGAAACCAGTTTGGAAAGAAATATGGCGTACAGAAAAAAAACAAGAATGGAAAACAGAAAAAAAACTTGAATGGAAGGATGAATGGATACAAGTATGGAAAACAGTTAAAAAACAAATATGGATTAAAGAGAAACATGAAAAATGGATTGAAGAAAAAATTCAAATATGGCGTACAGAAAAGAAACAAGCATGGGTTAAAGATAAAAAACAAGTATGGAAGGATGAATGGAAATCAATACAAGTACCAATATGGAAAGAAGTTAAAGTACCAGCATGGAAAAAAGTATGGAAACCAGTATGGGAAAAAGTTTGGGTACCAATACATCATGAAGAACATCATCATCATGTTGAAGAACATCATCATATTGAACCACATCATCATATAGAAGGACCATCTATACATCAGGAGCAACCTTCTCATGGTGGATGGGAGTAGAATTTATTTATTTTTTTTTTTTTAAAAAAAAAAAGAAGAAAATTAAAAAAACAGCACTGAACTTATATACATATTAGGCTTAAATTACAATAATAGAATACATTTGTAAATAATTTTCATCCTGCTTACCCAAAGCTATCAAACAATTAATTGTGTTTCTGTTTTTATTTTATTTTTCTCTGCTAGAAACATTTTGCCACTCCTGATACCAAATTTCTATTTCTATTTAGAAAATTTAAGTTATTATCCTTTTGTTTTTCGTTTTTTTGTTTTTTTTTTTGTTGTTTTTATTTCAAGACAAAAGTTTACTGTTGAATTTGTAAATAAAAAATAATTATTGTTTTAGAAAAAAACAAAAATAATTTATATTTGATATAATTTTTTTTAAGTATATTCCTGCCATGATGAAATTTTTTAAATTTTTGAATTTCAGAATTAATTTTAGATGAATTAAGAAATTTTATTGTTGTTGAATGAAGAAATTTTCTACTAACTAAAATATGCATTTAAAATGAAGCTTCACCCCTAATTTAAGGTCTTAAAATAAAAGTCTTCCCTGAGCCAGAAGGATACAGGATTTTTTTTTTGCTTATATTATCTATACACAGATGTATTGTACTGCGAATTGTTAGTGTATTGTGCTCCTCAATGGATATATCTAGGGTTGAAAGTCGTCAAATATGCTTTTTCATTGGAATAACTTTCCTGAGTCCATCCCATTGTATCCTTTTTTTCTGCTGGCAGTTAAAAATCAAGAAGGTCTCTTAATTTTTCGAACTGCAATTCCATGAAATCAAAAAAAAAGGTAGCTAAGTGTCTCCTGGAAGGATTCAAATCCATGACTTTTATATTGCTTAGAATTTCTTATTATTAAATAATGGTTCTTATGATCCAGCTGGCTTGCCTCGGTCGTTAACACTGCTTATCCTCTATTTGAAAAATGGCTTCTGCAGATTTAAGCCAATAGATTTTTACTATGATTTAGTATTAAGGCTATTGGCGAAGCTGTTAGTATAAAAGTGTTTTGCAAAGAACGAGCTAGATATACTGAGCTTGGGCTCTGTATATAATTTTCCCGAACTTTTTTATCAGTCTACCTCTTTATTTCGTTCAATTCCTTCATTACTGAAATCGAACAACGTAGTTTGTGCTCAGAGAACCATTAAAACTCTTTTTATTAAATTCCTGGATCGTGATTATTAGCAGTGATTATAGCTATTATTATAGCTGATTATTAGCTATTCGCCTTGTTTATTGCTAGATTTTTATTTAAGAAAAACTTTAAAATTTATTTATGAAAGACTTTAACTTAAAAGCTCTCAAATAATAATAAAATAGTTTTCCACACCTTTGGACTTCTTCTCTTCCTCACTTTATCCAAAAATATTATTGGTTTTTTATAAAATTAAAATTTGAATTAATTACCTACAAAATTCCTCCCTGAATCTTTTCACATTCTACAGCAAACAACAACAACAACTTTCCATTAAGAACTCTATATATAAAAGCCATCCTTAATGCTCTCAGTTTCATTTAAAGAAAGAAAACAATTTTTAAATTATATTGACAAATATGCACAAAAAAAACAAACCAAAAATCTAAAATTGATGTATGAGAGAATATTTGGACACCTATTAAGTAAAAAATTTATTCAGATAAATCACTTTTTTATTTATTCCATTGATTCAACACAGTTATAAATTAATCAAATTTATGTAAATTTTAAAATTTAAACTTAGTAGCTACACAAAGTTTGTTTTTGATGAAATGTAAATAAAAAAATATTAACATTAATAATAAATAAATTTTAAGATTTCAGCTAACAAGGAATTATTTAAAAAGTGTCTTCTGTTTATTTGTTATGGTAATTTTAGTTAATATTTGTGGCTAAATGTTAGTTTATGAACTTTTTAGTAACTTTGAAAAATAAAATATTTCTTTTCAAATTTTTACTTTATTTTTTATTGATCTAAACTGCGCTACCTAAGGTGCACAACAAGTGTGACCATCTAAAAAAAGGGTAATTTTTGTGATTTTTTAAAAAGAAAATTATTGCACCGAATGTTTTAAAATTTTGTAGATATATTATTACATAAATAAAAAATACAATGTATTTTTTTGAAATAAAAATATTAGATTTTCAGCAAGTTATTAACCATCTCCTCAGTCTCCTAAGTTCTCTCCCTGCTGCAGTGATTCAGGCTTTCAAAGTGTCCGAAATTAACAAAAAGAAAAAAGATAGTTAAGCAAGAAGATATATCCCATACATTGTGAAAAATTGTGAAAAAATATTAACATGCAACAAAAATGGTGAATTTTAGAAAAAAAGGTTAAAATTTTACTAAAAAATCTGATGATTTTTGGCCTGGCAAAATTATATTTTTTATCCAATCATTGGTCTGGTAGTCCATTGGATAAAGCAGGGGTTCTCAGAAGGTACGTCGCGACGCCCCAGGGTGACGCAGAGCTAATTCAAGGGTGTCGCGATACGGTATGTACAGATCATCGGTACCCAACGTAATAAGTGAATATTCTTTCACCTCGCTTCCCGCTCTTTCATTTCCTTACTCTTTTGTTCATTTATCCTTCGGCCAGTCTCGATTTCTAAAGTTATATGCTCAGAAAATCAAGCTTATCCTTCTTATTCATTTTACAATGTTCTATTATATGTTCTAACAAAAAATACTAAGAAAGAAAAATAAATGGTAAGATGATTTTAGGAGCTCTCTTTAATAACAAATAAAGTAATCTTAATTCATGTTAGAGCAAGCACAGTTTTTTGTAAAGAAAGGCGTCACGGAAAAATTAAAGCCTGTAAAGAGCTTCGCTGTTATAAAATGATTGGGGACCTCTGGTATAGAGAAACAAGTACAAAATATGCTAAAATAAGAATCAAATCAAAAAATATGATTTGTTATCGAGTAAGAGCTGCAGAAAGTTTGAACTCCTTTAAATACATGTAACGTACTTTTCTAACAGAGCTCTTTAGAGGGATGTAATTCAGAAACTATTTGAAATTTTATACAAATTATTTGAATATGTAACTTTTAAAGGTACAAATTTATCGAAAAATGTAAAAAAAAAAAATCGAAATTTTTAAAATTTAGTTGTGCCCCTTAAGTTTACCGTAGGATGTTCTAATATAAAATAAACTTCCTATAAAGATTTTTAATTTTAAATCTATTAAATATTTAAGTGGTAAGCTTTAAGCTCAAAAAATTTGAAGTCCATTCCAAGTTTTTGTATTTTTAGACCCGCTCCCAGGCACTCCAATAAAATCTAAGCAAATGATTCATTTTGGAGTTTAGCGATAAACATATAGATAATAATTTTTAATTTTACAGCAATGTAGGATATATTATTTATATAGGGAAAAACTAAGAATTTAAAAAAGCATAGATATATTTCCTTATATATAATTCTAAATAAATACTACTATGCTAAGCCTATGCTATTTACCTGACTTTCGGTTTTGCTTTCATTAAAATTTTAAAGGCATATAAAAAGCTTTCAGTTAAACTTGAATAACAACTTTCATTAAAACTTCATCTGCCGAAATAGCTCAGTTGGGAGAGCGTTAGACTGAAGATCTAAAGGTCCCCGGTTCAATCCCGGGTTTCGGCAAATACAATTTTTGGTTTTTTTATTTTATTTTATTTATTTAATTTTTTTATATATCACTTTATTTACTATACATTATAAGCTTTTTCCTTCTAGATTAAAAAAGAAATAAAATTTTGAGATTAGTTTTAATTTTTTCTTATCTATTAATGCAATTGATTTCATTTAAATGGCAACTTTATAATGAAAATATTACTACGGAAATTTTTAGTGTAAATTGTGATAAAATTCGAACTAGCCAAGGCTACAAATTTGAGCTTATCGATATTCTTAACACTCAGATTTTTTTTAGTCCATTGGAAACTAAAAAATACATATATGTATATATTCCTACTATCAACAAATATTTACCTCGAAATTGCTATAAAAAACCTACAAAAAAATTGTAATCGTAAAAATATTTTTATGGTCTATAGAGGCTACTGTGGAGATAAATTTTTATTTTTACTTTTATTATAATATATTTTTAAAATTATGTTACTTTTCTTTCTTGAAAAAATTATTTATTATTGAATTACAGTTTATTATTTTAATAAAATTAAGCTAGTTGCCAATATTGGATCTTTATAATTGTTTAACATGGCCAAAAATATTTCTTCATAACTTAGGAACCAAAAAAACTTTTTATAAATTTGTCGCTTAAAAATATATACATTGAAAAAGATAAATACGCGTAGCCAATTATTATTTGTTTAAGTTTTGTGGGATATATTTATAACATTCCAAATAAGCGAAATGAGCAATTTTATATACCGACATGAATAAGTGACACCGGGCTATAGATAAATAATTCCATTTCTAGCCCACACGTCACATATGTATATGTGACACATCAGATTATAATGAAATGAATTAAATTGGAAGAGGAATAATTTTCTTGATTTCACTACATGAAAAATTGCGTTTACTTGAAAACCAAAGTTTTTGTTTTTCAGTGTAACTGTCAACATTTTAAACAGAAAAACATGTTAAAACCTGCTTGGCTTAAAACCTAGTACAATTTATATCATTATTTATATTTTATTTTAGAGAAAAATTATTCTACTTTTTCGCCATACATTGGTTCCGCCACACAAGCTTCAAGCTCAAGTGCAATGTACCAACAGACAAGCTTGTGCAGAGTTGTCTATGATAAATCCATGTTATGTTATGATAAATCCATGTTATGATAAATCCATGTTATGTTATGATAAATCCGGTATTTGCTCTTCATTTAAGTGCAAACTGACCTTGAACTTCACCGCAAAATATGCAAGAAGGCAAGGTGATACATAATGTATTTATATATCTTATTCTCACCTGGAATTATGATAAGTATTACCCTCTCTCCCTTTTTGCAGCAACTTAGTTGCATTTTAAATTATGCTTTACGGACCCTCGACCCTCTTTTGGTTGTTATGACCTTCAATTCTCTTCATCGTCCCAGTCAGATTGTTCTAAAGTTTAGAATCTAAACGAACACAAAGCATCTTTTGCTAAGTCTGATTGTCGTGAGTCAGGCTAGGCCTCCTGTCCTGCGGTCTTCATCCAAGGAGCTGGAGGGAGACGAGATGCAAGGATTCGGGAGGGGAGCAGCTTGTGAATTTAATTCTAGGGCTGCATTGAGCAGTGAAGCCGAAGGAACTTTGGCTGCATGTTGATATTTATCGATATTCAAATTTTAGGTGCAAGCGTTCTTTTGTTTTTTAGAAGAACCCAATTATCTGCAGGTTTTAGAGCCTATTTCCACCTTAAATGGACGTGCCACCCTGGTGAATCTTTTCCCATGCTAACTAACTCCTTTATATTCACACTTTTGTCTATTTAGGTCGCTTTTGTGTCTGTGTCCTTTGTTTCTGCAAGCAATTTCAGTTTCCTTAAATGAGCTCTTTATTTCATGGAACACTTTCCTCGGTTTTAGGTAGTTTTGTCTATAGAAGTTTTTTCTGCATTTATACATTTGAAGCTGCGTCTTGTTCTGAAAGTTTTAGGGGGCATTGGAGGCACAAGAACTTCCCCTTCAGGCATATGTCATATGAATATGACATCACTTAGCCTTAGGCTAAGGGGGATTTAGGGTCCAAAGCATTGTAAATATGAGCCATTTGAAAACCTCTTTTCCTACATTGAATTGCGGAGGTCTCAATAATGACAGTTTTAGCTTAAAAAACGACCTAGAGCTATAAAGCTTCTATAGCCCAGACCATTGATCCCTGTTACTATCAATTTGTGAACCAAATAGAGGCACATCAATATTCGAAAACTTTTTTGTGCACTAAAAACTTTAGCAAACTTATTTTGCTAGTAGAGAACTAAAGCACTTAAGAAACATTATAACAATATAAAAAATAAAGTATTGCAATCACCTTTTTAATTATTATTTTCTTTTAATAAACAATAAATGAATATTTTCATTGTTCTTATAGACAACAACAAACATTAGTCAGACGTTAATTAATAAATCAGCAGCATATGAAATCGTTTAACACTACATGTACCCATTATGAACAATTTTAAGGAAGAAAGAAAATTACATGATTATATAGTTGAAATGGATCATTATTATTGGTAGTTTTTTAAAATTAATTAATATCGGGAAGTAATTTTTAAAAGACACGCGACTGTAATTTATCAAAACTAAAATTATATCACTTGTGTTGCATATCTTTTGGCGTTTACCAAACTAAAAGTTGATGACTTTCGCACTACAGAAGTTGCTTTTAATTACATTTTGTATTAAGTAATTTCTTTTGAGAGCAGTTTGTTTGCTAAGATCTTAAGTTAATGTGAAGGGAATCAATTTTTATGCTAAATTCATTCTTAAAAATATCTCCAGTTTTATTTTATTTGAAAATATTGAAGGAATTTCTTAAGAAAATTACCTATTAAGACTTTTTTCCGCATGGATTGCGCTATAGATAGAGATGGTATAAGGGAAATAAATCCCTCCCTTGGCTAATATTGTTCTAATGATTACCAAAGGACAAAAATTTAAGACGACCAAGATAGTTGAATGCAAATTGTACTCTTCCTCCTCCCATCGTCAAAAGCTATCTATGCTACTGCTAAAAACTCACATATTCAAAGATACAAAAAACTAATAATAACAAAGGAATAAGAGTAGACTTTTGGAATAAAAATAAAGAAAACAAGGTGTAAATATTTCGCTTTAGGTGGTATTGTATTCTGTGAACTGTGGTCAAAAATGTCAACTGAGTTGGGAAAATTAAAACAAACTTAAGTGCTTGAAAATGCAACACCTCCTTAGAGACGATTTTGTTCTTCTTACATATATGGTATTTTTTCCATTTCAAACACTCACTAGTTTAACCAGTTTAACCATTTTTAGGTTTTCAAGGAAATGTCTGTGTTTTCCCAGAAAAAATTTACTTCTTTATTTGGCTACTACCATGCCACCACGTTATATGAAGTCAATTGCCAGCATTAGCTCTCAGTCCTACTCAACTTCAAAAAAACTAACAAAATAATCACAACCATAAAATAATCAAAAAATCAAGTAAATAAAAGGCCCTAAAATTACTACAAAACCGTTAAGATAAATATTTCTTTCATCTATTCAAAACTCCTAAAATTCAACAAAATTGTCAAAATTAAATTAACAGAACTCATAGAAAAATTAAATTTATAAAACTAAAGAATAATTTACTCCAATTTTTAATTTCTATTAAATTATTTATTAAGGGGTGGGTGGTTAAGGGATTAAGGTGTACATTTTTACGATTTTTTTCTTATGTATCAAATGAAAAATTTAATTAAAACGATTTACCATGTAAAAAATACATATTTTAGATCATATGATTCATCCGGAATTAAAAAACCAAAAATTTTCCGTTAGTAGATTAGGAAAAAAAAAATTGGAATTGGATTTTTGACGGAGTTGTGAACCAAACGTTCCATTTTTCAGAAAAATTTACACCTTGTATAACCTTGAAAAATCTTTCGTTTAAGCAGTAAAAAATATTATATAGAAGAAGTGCGCAAAATTGGAAAAGGATCGCTTCATAACTTTGGGGATGTACGCGGAAGTCTAACCGAGCAATAATTCAAAGAAGCCAGAATAAGATTCAACGCCTCATCACCAATGCGTACAAATAAGTCACGAACGAGGAACTTCATGTTGATCTGAAAATACAACGGGTCGAAGAAGTTATACACGAATATTCTACCAAGCATGAGAAAAGACTGATCTACCACTCAAACACGGAGGCCATCAAATTGATGGATACCACCGATAAAATTAGGTGACTGTAGCGGGTCAAGCCATACGATTTAACATATGGGGACTGATTAATGAATCAACAGCCCAGATAAAACCACAGTAGCATAAGTATCATAATATAGCATAAGTCAACATTACTAATAAATTAATTGTAATTAAGATTGTAGTAAACAAACTTTGAAGAAAAAAAAAAAAAATTTCGGGACTTTTGACACTGAAAATCAAAAATGATCAGAGACATACTCCTAGTTATAAACTTCTTTAGAACTCAAAGTGAGTGAATTTTATTTGAGAAATTATGGTACAGCATCAAAAAAAAAGAGCTAAATGAAAAAATGTCCAAAAAAACGTTAATTTCAATTAAAAAGAATAATCAAAGGTTGGGTAAATCATTGACAATTCTCAAATCATTAATTTGTTCTAAATTCTACGAATTAAAATCAAGGTGGTTTTTTCAATTTTTTCGCAACATTCCGAGCTGATGAAATGATCAAAAACACCAAAACCACGTTAAAGTCAAACAAAAATCAAGGTCATATTGAATGTTTTGTTTGATTTTATTACATTATTTTTTACACCAGGCTTTCTTTTTATGACACATAAACTATATGTTGTTGTCATTAGTATTTTCACCTATTAATTTTCTTTTTTCTTATATTTTTTCTCTATTATTATTTTTATTAAAATTTTTAAATAATTTCATGAACTTATACTCCCATTGCAACTCTTTTCACCCATATAAATATCTCAAGTTCACTTTCATTATTTAATAATTTAATTTAAAATTTTTTCGTTTTTTATATATTTTGCATTAATAAAATTGAATGGCAGGAAAATGTCTTGACAGTGATTTCCATTGTTTTTATGTTTCTTAGTTGTCATAAAAACAATGAAACATTACCAACAAAATCATCACACATTAATTTTATCGTGCGTTAGATCTAATGAGTTATAGCTTCCTATTAATGCAATAATTTTTTTTTTTTACTTATTTTGTCTTGCATCCAGTTAAAGGTTGTAATTAAGTCAATACAAAAATTACAAATGTAAATATCTTCAATTTAATAATCTAAGAATAAATGCAGATTTCATATCTACAAAATTTAATTGTACTTTCAATAACAAAAGATTTAATAAAAAACAACTAAGGAATAGCTACAGATCATTTGATCATGTTAGACGCGAAAAAAAAAGCTACAGCAAGCAAACCATATATTAAGTGCTTCCTGTAGTTAGTAAAATTAAACATTATCCAATGATCTTATAACTTGGCATCTTTGAAGATGTGTACATGCTGAGCTCTTGAACCTGAAGATTGACTTCTCAAGGTGAAAGTTTTAAATAGTTGCAATTTTGAGTACGTTTTTCACAGGGTTATGGCTTTAGCTAACTATCTTGAATAATCATTTGCACTTTTAATAGAAATATTTAATCAAGTTTTGTTAGTTTTTTTTCTTACTAGACAAGATGTGATAAATTAAGAAACCCTTTTAAAAATGCATTGTATTTGAGGAATGAATAATGTTGATTTTTGCTTACCATAAAGATTGGAAACAATTTATTATCAGAATTAATTATTTTCACGATGTCAATGCTACCAATCAATACACTAAACTTAAGGAGATATTCTGGTTTAGACGCCCGAATTTTAGGTGCTTTGTCGAACGACGTAAAGAAAAATGAGTAAAAATTTTTACCATCTATTTTTACCATCCATTGTTATTTATTGATACTTTGAGAGTATAAAATATTTTAAAAAAAATCAAACTTGAAAAAACTGCTGGCCGGCAAAAAGGGGATTCACGAAAAAATTACGTGTTCTTATGTGCAGGATTCAATTCCTTCCAGTAATCTGACAAAAAAATTTTTTTCTTATTCTTCAAGAAAAAAAAATGTAGTTCCAGCATTATGAGGTGTTTTTTTTTAAATTTATCCACATAATGGCGGCAGTTTGAAAAATACTGTACTTTTATATCTTGTTTTTTATCGCCTTTCGGAATTTTTTATAATTAAAAATGAAACTTACTAAAAAAACACTTCATAATGCAGTGCTATATATAAAAGAGCTCTGTGCCAAAATGGAAGTGAATTAGTTTAGTAGAACTTGAGATATCATGTACGCAGTTTTTGAAAAAAGTGGTTTCGAGAAAAAGGCGCTTAGAGTTTGAGGTCAAAAGGGGACCTGTTTTGTCGATGTGTCTCAAAATAAACTATTAAAATTCCGAAAAATCCACTCAGGAACCTTTTCTTAAAGAGTTAAACTATGAAAATATGCAAAAGTAAAAATCAAATCAAATTTTTTTTTTAATTTCTTAACCAGAATACCTCCTTAATATTATGTATATGTACATATCAAGTTAAATAGTTCAAAAAAACGAAAACAAAATAATACTTACTTAATGTTTAATCTTATTGCATAATTAAAATATTTTAGAGAGGTTGGTTATGATTATTTCACGAAAGAAAGCTGATCTCAATGATGCTTGCTGGGTTTATTGCATTCATAAAACTCTTGTGGATTATAAGTGAAAAACTTCTTTTATTATTTTGTGCTTTCTGTTTTGAAATTTTTTTTAAACAACAACAAAAAAAAAAGTAACATTTAATTTTATTATTTTAAAAAACAAAAAAATTTAATTTTTTTTTCAAGTATGAGCTACAATTAAATGTGAAAGTTTGCTATTAAAAAAAATTACTAAATTCTATAATCTTCTTTTTATTTTATTTAAATTTTAATAATAAATTCTTTATTGTTCAATGAATATTTTTAAGTCTTCTTATGTTGATATTAAAATGGCTAAATCATTCCCCGATTTACCCAATTCTTGAAAAAATCATACAAATCAAGACACAGAGCTCATACAATCCATGTAAATCGATATAAAAACGGTAAAGAAAAGCCAAAGATATGTCTATTATAATCGTGTAAAAGAAGATAAGGAATGAAGAATACATGGAAAATTCTGGCCACACTTTTTAGAATAGAAGCTTCAATTCGATTTATTGTTCTCACAGTTGCTCATTCATTTTATATTCTTTTGCTACGGATGTTGAGCCTTGACAAGATTTTAGTTTCTTTTAAAAATTTCAAATAAGAAATTTACAAAAAAGCAACTAAAATTACGTCATCTATACAGAAAAAGATGATACTTTTACAGAAGTATTCTAAACATTAGCATTAAGACAAATTATATCAGTTTTCTTTTCAGAGATAATCTCAAGTGCGTCTTTTTTTGGTGCAAACCCAAGAGGTAGAACATCAGAGTTGAAGATATTGTGAAGAAAAATTTATCTTTATAGTCTTTTTTACCTCATGAGCTCTTTTCACAAATACTTTGATAGCATTTTATTGTTATTTTTTTATACTAAAAATGTTTTATACAACAGAGACGACTAATCTTGTAGCTAAAATCTCAAAAATTATTGAGAGAAGCCAATTATAATTGGCTTTAATTGATATTGCACCTGGTTTAATATAATTTTAGCAAAATATAGTCATTTTTTTGTAAGTGGTTAGATTTTTGTAGAAGGTTTCATTAAATATAATCAAATAAAATGTAATCTTACGCGGCTTTTATCGCTCTTATAGACGTAATAGTGTGTAGATATTCATAATACTGTTTCTTGTGAACTGAAACTTGGTCTGAAACTTGACTTTAACTTGAAACTGAGATATCTTAATATTCCACCTATATCTAATTGTAAGAATTATTTGAGAATTCCTGTCCTATAACAACATTGCTGAAATAATTAAAATACTTATACAAAAAACAAATTAAAAGGTATTCAATAAAAGTAAATGTTTAAAAAAAATTAATTAAAAACTATACCATTACCTTTGTTAGTGATAGCTACTGATTGAGAGTTGACTTTCTGACCAAAATAGTACATAATACTATTCCTTAAAAACCAAAAGACAAACTTTTTTTCATCTATGTCATTCAATCACAATTCAAAACAAACAAAAAATATTTTAATTAAACATATAAAATAACTTTTTAGTTTTTTTTATTATTCAAACAAAGTTTTAACTCCATAAAATGTTATAAATAACTTTGTATGCATTATCAAAACAAAAACAAACAACCTTCCAGGAAAACAACGTCAAACTAGATAAAACTACTAAAAAAAAAACCGAAAAACAAAAAAAAGTTGCAAGGTTGTTATTTTCTTATTTGTAATCAATTAAAAAACAAAAAAATGCTGCTGCAACTCAATTTCATTTGAAACAAGTTTCAAGTGACTAAACTTTAAAGTCTTCCTGAAACTTTCCCTTTCATTTGACATTTTAGCCAATAAGAAAAATTTAATTAAATATAAAAATCAAAAACAAAATTATCAGCCAGGTTTTCTATCTGTATCAGTCACAAAAATATAATCGATGCCATTGCACTTGACAATCAGAAGGTATAAAATTTTACTATTTGAAAAATGTCAATCAGTTAATACTGTTAGTAAATTTCAACTAACTACTTTTTATATTGTAATAATATATATATATATGTATATTATTACAACAACTTTGCAACAAATATTCCCGTTATATAGACTTAACATGTTTAAATAAAGTGTACTCGTTTGTTTACTTTTACTTTCAATATGTTCTTTTTGTTTTAAGTAAATTTCTAGTCTGTATAGGCTTTCAACTTGTTATTTAACCCGTTATATTTTTATTTTGTTGTTAATCTTCATATAGTGCTGTTGTATTTTTATCTTTTATTTTGAAATATAAAAAGAATTAATTTTAACTTTTGTTTGTATTATATAAATTGCATAATATTTTACAGGAAAAAATTTCAGCAAATCATTTCTTAAATTAATGCATCATGTTGTTGCTAAACTATTTGTGGCTTAAAAGTATTATAACATTAGCCACGACTTATGAAAAAATGACAATTTCTTAAAACCAAAAATATTACTTGTAATTTATCTTCTTCTTTTTTTCTTAGAAAACAATTAAAAATCATAATTATATTTATTGGTTAATAAAATCTATTACGAAAATTATAACAAATACAATTAAAATTTCTTTAATATTTTGTTTTTTTTTTTTTCAAAAGGATAAGAAAAAGTTGCAGGCGTTTAAAAATTTCTCCAAAAATTATGTCATTTAGTTTGTACTATTCATTTATATTAATTTTCATTCAAAAATTAGCTAAGAAAGACAACCACAACAACAATAAAGTGTAGGTTGACTTCACCTACTTTCAATATAATTCTAGCTTGCATTCAGCTTAAACAGTTGTTACATCAGTCTTCCATGTGATTACGTACTTTAGTCAAAATAATATGAATCACCTTTGATTTTCTCTAACTAATTGGTAAACTAAATTAATACGGTAAAGTTGTTGTTTTTGTCTTGCATATTTGTAAAAAATTTAAATTCAATATATAAAAAAATTGATATCAGAAAAATAATGTGAAAATAAAATAAAATTGCTATAATTTAATTAAAATAATTATATTGTGTTTGTTTATTATACCAACAAATTTTAAATAGTTAAGTTTTATGTTATTAGCAATTTTTTAGACTATTGCGTTAAGAATTATTTAGAATTTTCAAAAAATCAATTATTGTACTTTTCATTTCCTCAGACCCTTAAAAATCCTCTTCTAAAGTAATTTAAAGAGATTCCAGTTCTAACTGTGTTAAATAGCAGAAAGTGTGTGCACAATTCGAACTGTAGACAAAAGAGAAGAATAAATCCATTCAAACACAAAACGACTCTCAGTGAAGAAGTTTAAGATAAAATATCAAGCCAGTTTTCGAAAAATTCTATAACCAAACGTTTTCATATTATTTATGTATCAACAGTCACTCATGAAAGTCTTCGTTCACCACCCAAGCTTCATGTGTGTGGTTTTAATCTAGGTCTTCGTCGATGAAATCTGTGCAACTGTAAAATTCTACGTTCACTTTGAGGATATAAGGCTGTAAAAGCCTTTGGCGAGTGACCAAACTTATATAAGGTTCCACCATTATAATGGTGGAATACTTTACATCTCTATTGATTAATTCTGGCCTTTTCTGTTTGAGTGGATTAATCAATTTATATACTTGATCACAGTAGACCTCAGAATTAGTTGTGGCATTGTCTGGTAAAAGCTCAAAAATAAAGAATCCTTGAAATTCCACCAAACAGATAGCATAACTCTTTTGGTGAATATTGGCCCTTAAAGTAGTTTGAGCTGGTTCACCATTTTTTACTTCGTGATCTCTTGTGCTTAATATTTTTGATATTCGCTTCACAATTGGTTCATTTTCTCGACGTTTGGGCAGCAAATCCTAGTCGTTAATGTAACGAAGCGAATTTCACTCTGCTAGAACACCCGCAACTCATATGTCAAGTTTTCAAACTAAAAGCAAAGACGTTTCACGTGATCATGATCGATCGAATTTAATAAATTTAACTTTCAGTAATCTCACAAAAAACCACTGAATAACAAGGTTTGCATCTATGAATGCCTCTATTTCGTCTTCATAGTTTCATAATAAAATCTACATAATTATTAAAGTTTAGCTCAGCTGACAGCATTACAAAGTTAATTGCTTTTAAGCTGTTAAGTAATTAAAATTTTAACCTTAATCACCTGCAAACAGCTAATAAATTAGATATAGTAGTTGTATATTAGTTTGACGGCTTGAAAATGACTGAGATCTTAAATATAGGAGATTGATTGATCAAACGTACAGAGGCATATTTGTATTTGCAAACTTTCCGCAGAGAAGGTTAAAAACTTTTAAATTTCATTTCCTTTAAATGTTAATTTTTTAATAATTAATTAATAAAACAAAAGCATATTTTTAAAATCGTTTTATCAATACAGGATAATTTTTTGATTTGTACAATACACAATTATGCAACATTTGAACTATTTTACATTAAATTTTAATAGCATGATCTCAAAAAATAAACTTTTGGCAGCGAATCTCCGACGGTATCTCATAAAAAATTAGTTTTGAGATGAACTTTATAACTACCATGATTCGATTATCCAAAACAAAAACATCACAAAGATTTTATTAGTTGATATATTTGAGTTATTCTTTTAATTTTTTTATATTATGTAACTCTCAAAGGTCAAAAAACACGATTTAATTTCATTAAAAAATCGAATAGTTTTTTTATTATGTAATAGAAAATAATTGAAAGAAAGGAAGTGTAGTATATACTAATGTGTTAAATTTTTAAGGATTCAATGTTTTAGAATTTCAGTTTTAAGGACCTGATTTCTCTTAATTTATCCAATGATTTAACAAAGACAAATTTTGCCATGAATTGATTATAACTTTTATACTTATTTCTATTTTGTACCTTTGATCAATTGAACCAAAAAAAAAAAATATGTCAATTTGCTCATCAAATTAAAATATTAATAGTTAAAAATTATGTTTGATTTACAATTTACGTGTCCTCTATTAAAAAATTTCATACAAAATCATTTATCCAAATTAAGCGAATCAAAAGGCAAAATTCTTAATTATTATGTATTTGACCAAGCCTTAAATGCTTATTAATTTAAGCATACCTTATTAAATATTAGGTCTATCGAAAAGTTCTGTTCTCACGTAATCATTAATAGTAATGGTAATAATTATGGCAATTACATTATTTAAAAAAGTTTATAATAATTTATATTTGTTTTATTCCAAAAACGGACAGAACTTTCTGGTAGACATAATATTAATTTAAATTAACCTAAACTAAATAATGAATATGAATATGAAGTGTAATAAATAAAAAGATAAGTTTTGAAAGTTATGTATAGGAAATCATAAGAAAATTGGTTCATAAATGTAGGAAATTTTCATTTAAAAAACCGTGTTCCTACTACAAACATAATTTGTATTTCGATTGAAGCCAAATACTTACTTCCAGGGTCATAAAAATAAAAATTTTCTTTAACCTTCCCCAACTAATTTTAACTTTTTCATATGGAGACTAATCGATTAAAATCAAACAAAAATTGAAAAAATTCTTAAATTCTAATTTCTAAAGCTTTTTCTCATACTAAATATTACATAATACTTTAACATATATTCTACTGTTACTTTTATTACTTTTTTTAGGTTCCTAAGCACTTTCCATTTTTTTTTTTTTTGTTTTTTTGTTTATAACAATTCCAATCAAACATTTCTCTTCTCAAATGACACACCTCTTACTATTTTTGCTCCAGTTGATTTTAGTACGCAAATTTATTTAAATTTTGTTGTTGTTTTTAATTTTTCACTTTCACTTTAGTACCACACATATTTCACTCATATAATATTCAATATTTTTACCTTAAATCGGTTATATATGCCTGCCAGATTAAAAATATTTCTAACTTTTAATCTCTTTAAGAAAAAGTAATAATTTATTTGATTAATATTTTTCATTAAAAATTATGCATTTTTAAATTCCAAACATGTAGTAGTGGACTAATTATATGGAAATGGCATTATGTCAATTTTACAAAAATACCAAAAATCAATGAATTGAATTAGGAATTAGAAAACTATTTCGTTTACATAATATTTGAAATTTAAATTTTATCAACAACAAAAAGAAGAAATAAAAATAATTAAAATTCAGCCCTTAAATGTTTTTTTAAAAAAATTTAATAGCGTATGTAGTGCTTTAATTTTCCCAATTATTCGTGTGAAAATCTTGAAATATTGATAAATATCAATTATGAAATTTAACTAAACGACCTTGTCACCTCCAATTGTTTTTTGGTCACTCACCTCAAATAGTATTCTGGCAGTTTGTATTTTTCTTTTAAAAATATTTCCTGCTAAAATGTCTTAAAATATAAAAAATATCTTAAAGATAGCCGCCAACTAATATAAAGCCATAACAAATTAATTTAGCAGACAAAGTTCTTTTTTATTTTACAGTAAAATTACTTTCATCTTCATTCGGTATATTACTAGTACAGCATCACGTTTCCACTCATAGTAGTTACAACTCTTCATATTATTTATATTAGATTTATGAATGTATAACTATAACAACCGTTAAACATAATACTAGCATGTAATCAACATCTTCTTTATTCACTTCTTTTCTTATCCATAGTGGTCCACACTATGATCTTTTTTAAATGAAAAATTTCGCTAACTTCCAACACTCGTTTACCTTCAAATTTAACTTCAGCAATTGTACATGAAAAATTTCTCCAAGGTGCTAAATGATAACTGTTTGTATGGTGGCTAATATTGGCCACCTCTTAGCCCTACTTAATGTTTTAATTTTTGTACTAGGCACAAGGCAGAGTGTATCAAGGTGAGATCTTTAAACGAAAATGAATATTTTTGAAAAGTATTTAACTGAGTGCAGATCAATTTTCCGGTCAGTTTTTACCTCAAAGAGGATCAATTTACAGTGTTAGTGTTTATTAATTGAATAATTTATATTGTTTTTAGACAAAAATTTTATTAAATAAATTTCGGGTGGAACTATGAAGACCCCATGGAGTCTTGTGGTAAATTTTTTTTTGCATTTATTTATTTATTTTTTCTTTTAATATTTCTTTGTGAAATTTTGCTATATTCATGTAATAGTTTTTTGTTACTCAGTTTAATGCTTACTTTTTGGAAATTTTTCTAATATTTTTCGTCATTCTAAATATTTATAATTATATTTATCAATTAAGGATATAAATCAAACATGAAAAGCAAACAAATGAGTTTGAATATAGAAAGTTAATAAATATTAATGTGTTTTAAGGAGAGCAATTAGTGTGAACATCTAAAAAAAAAAAGGTGAATATCAGGAAGCACCTTGAAAAAGATATGTTTTGCGGTGTTCAATAGAATCATCTGAAACCATAAAATCAATATTTATTCATTTAAAGAGATATCTTTTAAGGTAACAATGAAGGGACTGTTTTTTTTCTTCGATTTTTCAATTTTTCGTAGCATTTGGAAGCCGAAGTGACTTTCGTCTGAAAACTCAACTTATTTGTTGTTGTAATAAAAGGAGGAAAAGAAGCTCTCGTTGTTACCTGCAGAAATGTGTGAGAATTTGTCAATTATGTCAACATTGTCAAATTTCATTTGAGTTATTGTAACAAATTTCATGCTAGCTAAAAAATTAAAAATAAAACTCAATAATTCTTTTATACTCACACAAAATCACTGATTCCAGGTCAATAGAGTAAAAAGTTTTAATCAGTTTAAAGGATCTTTTTATTCTTGTCTCCGCAAAACTCTTTCTTCTTTACTGTCGTGCACCGCTTTACTTCTTCTGCTTTACTAATTTCCAACTTGTCAGATTTTTACGATTATTCATGAGAACTTGGCCTTGTTCCGATGTGCATCTCTGACATAAATTTCAACAAAACAAAAAAAAACCTTCATTGAAAGTACATACAGCTACGCAATTATAACAATTGTAAAGGTGACACTAACAATTTTCAAAAATTAAAATATTTTTCATTTTATTTTCATATTGTACAACAATTTGAGAATGTTTTGTATCAAATTAGGATAAATCTCTTGACATTGAAATCTTCTCAACTCTTGTACCTTTTTTAAAGTTTGAAATTCTAAGCCCATTTTTCTCAAATAGATGTTTTTAAATTCCGTGTTAATCGGTATTTTTTTGTTAAAAACACAAAAAATTAAGAAATAAAAAAGTATCGGTTGAGGGAGAGAAAACTTTATCTATATAAATTTGGTTTGGTGATTTTAAAAAATTCTAGACTGAAATAAGGTGATAACAGTAAAATGGTTTTTTTGAAAGACGACTTGGGAAATGCTTTCTGACCGGCTTATTACTTGGTAGTTTTGTACAAAAATTTGACAGAATGTTGTCAAAATGTTATTTAACAATATTTACAATATTTCAAAGTACTAACTTTCAATATGTCTCCCCCCACCCTCCCCCTTCCCTTCCTTAAAGAGCTATAACTTTGTTTATACTATGAAATTTGAGCTATAATTTTTAAAGGGTAATTTCAACAATTACTACTTTCGAAATATGTACGAGAAACGATTTTTTGTATCATTCCTCAAGAGGACCCTCTAAAGGCTATAAAATTATGCTAAATCTATTGTATTCAACCAAAAATAGTTCTAAATTTATTTTCATCTCATGGCAAATACTTCAAAAACCTTCATTCCAGAAGCTCACTGCAAACAAAGCTATTACTAACTTTAGTAATAATTGCTCTGAGAAAATGGACTGTTTGGCATATCATAGCTTAAAATTAAATAAATCCAATTTTAATAATATATTAAAAAAGGTCATTAATTTAATTCAACATAAACCAACTTTAGACAAAATTCCGTGCATCTCTTTCATATTTACTTGTATTATTTTTTTATATGTTTTCTGAGGCGAGATTCTATCTTTCTTGGAAGTGTAAATAAAGATGAGACGCATATTACGCATATTTTTGCACAAGCGATCGTTGTCTTGAGGATAAAAATAACTATCGAAAACTTTTCACTTAAGAAACAATGAAATATTTTACATACATTGAATAAACTTAAAATAATTTTGAGTGCTTAAATAGGCTTAAAGCCTGATTTAAACAAGTAATGACTGGAAAATGGTCTGCTCATTATCTTTCAATTCTGCAGGGAATTACAGTAGCAAGTCTTGAAACTAATGCCTTTATGCCTTTATGCCTATACGTATGATAATTAACAATTGAATTTCACGAATTATACTTCTTAACAATCTCACAAGCTGTTTTTCGGTTGTTTGCAGCTAGCAATATAATTATTGGGTTCAACAGTTCTTCCAGAATGCAAACCAATTTTGGCATTGTTGGTTGATCAATACATCTTCTCCGTACACATCACATAATTTTCTCCTTGCTTGATCTGCATTGTTATTCTTTTCAAATAGTAAAAGAGTAAAATATACTGAAAGTTCTGCTTTCGATTTTCCATCTTTAATAAGAAGGCATCAAATAAAAACTACTGCAAAGAATTAAACAAAATTTTTGACAAACAAGCCTTACTATATCAGCTATCAAAATATACATTGATTATGCAGCTTAACCATGTAATTGGCTTTGAAAAAATACTATTAGGTCCTCTGTAGGGAAAAAACGAAACAACTTTCCGAATGACCCAATATATGACGGATATTCTAACTATTTCAATTTTCCAGATTCTGTTGTATTTTATTTAAAAAAAATTAATTACTGATTTGTATTACATTTGCTACTTTCCAATTTTTTAGCGGAATTTTTGAGGTATACTTTTATAGTGGAATCAAATTAGCATTATATTTCGAACTTTTTTGGGTGTAAAACCTAAAAAATATTAACTCTAGAGATACATTAAGATATGATTGAGATTGAAAGTAATCACAATTCAAGGTAGGTGGAAAATATATCAAAAATAGTCTAGCAATCGTCTAGATTATGTCAAAAATAAATAAAACCCGATTGTTTTTCATAATTTAATTTAAATAAGCCTTTCTGACTAAGCAATTAAAAATTTTACGGTCCAAACATATGAAAATTTGATTTATCGTTTTTTAGAATTATTCACTATAGTTTAGGAAGAAAATTATTAACTTTTCCCAGCTTTGAATAGGAAAATTCTTTCTTTTTATATTTCATTCTAATTAAAATTTTGAAATATAAAAATTCTCATAAAATTGGCTTCATTTTTGGAAAAACATTTTAAAACTACTCTGCAATATATATTTTCGTGAATATTTACTAAATATAATTAATATTTTAACAATTATTATTACAATTTCTTTTGTAATAGTTTTGCCTTTAAATATTTCAATACTTGACTATAATATTCAATATTTTCTGTTTAGAAATCATTCAGTCTCATATCATTTTAATTTTTATATAAGCAAAAAAGTTGATCCATTTAAAAAACTTGCTTGAATTTAAATTTATATTTACACACATATAAATTTATTTTTTGATGAAAATAAATAATCTATTTGCTAACTTTTTATTTGTATATCTAATTATTGAACCTAATTTTGACACTTTTAATAAATTACTTTAAATCCATAATAGCGATGTAAAAAGATATCAAAAATTTTTATCGTTTTATAATATCGCTAAATAAAAAGACTTTAATAATACTTGGAATAAAAAAGAATAAAACAATAAAACGAAAAAACCATAACCTTTATTTAAAAAAATTACGAAATAGAAAGAAAAGAAAGTAGTCCTTTTATACAAGTGATTAATTAAATTTTAAATTAAATATTTTATTTGTTTTATCTTACATAAAAGTTTGCATAAAAGAATGCAACAACCTTCAAAATACTAAATATAAAATTTTTTTTATTGTTGCTCTATTTCGCCAATACGATAGTAATTAAGATCTTTCACTCTCAATTTTAATTTTAATCTATTTACAAAAACAAACAAAAAAATGAATAAAATTTAAACAATAACAAATTTGACGCAGGCGTTTTACTTTCAACGATGAAAGTTGTTAATTTTGTGCTGGTTATATTCCATAATAATATCATCGACCCACATATTTTTAAGTTTTTTGGTTTTGGGTTTTTTGCCATTTTATAATGACTTTGTCATTTCACACATTGTAATATTATTATTTTGCATATACATATGTTATATGTTATATAATTTACTTTTTATTGCTAAACAATAATCTAATTATATAATTGAAAATAATAAAATATTTCAAATACTTTATGTATCTACTTTGAACACAACAACAACAAATTACATATAAATAAAAAATACAAATTTTAGATATTAATAAAACTAGGACTTCCGTAGTAGAATTGTTGTTGTTGTTGTTTTTGTTTTTATTTTGCTTCCCAAGATTGTAAAAATTTTTAAAATGGAAAATAAACAACAACAACAAAAACTTCAAACTAAAACTAAATGAGTAAAATTAATAGGAAATACTAAAACGGGATATGCGACTATAACTGCTGAATGCATTCAATGCTGAGATAACTGTTAATTTCACTTTCACTTATGGCACAAAACCTATCATCATTTTCATACAAGGAGTATGAAATTACTTTCATTTCACATTCATTTATGGTTATAGCCTTTAGAAATACAACTTTGATATATATGTAATTTTTATTTTGATATAATTATCATAAAATATTGCTAAATAGTTTTTGTTTAAAACTTTTGTATAAATTCTATATTCTGTTTTAGTTTTCTTCAAAAGTCTGCTTTAATTTTTCAATCACATTTGTAACATTTTATTCCAATAACGTTCAGGTTATTTCAAAAAAATTCCAAAACAAAATATCATGAAAAATTTGTAACAGATACTTACGAATCCTATCGGTAAAACACACATCTTTAAATTCGATAAATCCCTTCACGATGTATAGGAACTTTTGTCGCAATTTCTTCATTTTTTTCTTAAATATTTTTAGTAAAATTAAATAATCATATAATTTAAGATAAGTTTCAATAGGATATATGCATGTTTTTTTGTTTTTTTTTTAAATCATTCTTTACATCGTCATAATATAGTAAAAAAACAAAAATAGTGTTAAAAATCTTTTGGTGCAATTTTTAAAAAATATTTAAAACCGGTAATGAGCTCTAGTTCTTTAAAGACTACCATCCCCATTCAAGTCAAAATTACGTTAAAATGACGTCAAATGCTATGAAATAGAATAATTGAAATGTTCTACTGACATGCCATATAACATTAAAACAATGATGGGACGTTTTGTGATATCGAACTTGTAGCACGCTATTTGCACATTTTATTTATTTTTTTACTTAATTAATAAAGAGTTAAATAAAAAAATAAAGGTACAGATAGAATCTCAACTAGATATAAATTCCAAATAAAAATATTAAAAGAAAATTTAAGCTACACGCATATTCCCTATTAATAAATAAAAACTTTCCTTTTTATTTTCCTACTATTAGCCAACTCAAAAACCTTCAATTGTTAATAAAATCTTTACTATTTATCCAATCAAGTTCAAATAAATTTCTTTGAGCTGGTAGTGAGTGACAATTGATGTTAACATAGTTAGTTCGAATATTAATTCATTAATAAGCTAATTTTTAGTTTTATTGCTGTGTCTAGATTAGCGATTTGGACAACGAACTGGAAAGCGAATTGGAAAGCGATCTGAGGCGTGGTTACATTTAGAAGTATATGAACCGCAATAATTACTTTACAAGTCATTCAAAAAATACAATTTGTACCTTTAAACTAGTTTTCTTGCATTTATAATGGATTATTATTTACGAAAAGTAAATTTAATATAATAAAACTAGTTAATTAGCATAAGTTATAATATTTTCAATCTAAATGTCAAACTCAAAAAACTATATTGAATGTAACCGCGCCTCAAATCACTTTCCAGATTTTGCTTTCCAGATTTACATTCAGAAGTATATTGACTGCAATAATTATTTGACATTTTAGTTGGAATTATGTATATAATTTATGCCTTCTAACTAGTTTTATTATATTAAATATACTTTTCCGCAATAATAATGCATTATTAATGCAATAAAATTAGTTTAGAGGTACAAATTGTATTTTTTGAATGACTTGTAAAGTAATTATTGCGGTTCATATACTTCTGAATGTAACCACCGCTCAGATCGCTTTCCAATTCGCTTTCCAGTTCGCTGTCCAAATTGCTAATGTAGACACCAAGTATATGAAAGAAAAACTTCAGAAAACTGAATGCAACGAATTCAAAATTCTGAATTCAGAAAAAAAGAAAAAACAATCTCAAGTAGGAATATACTTTAAAAAATTCCTTTTTACGAGTATATTACTTGTTTTTTTGCCAAATTTCAAAAATTTCATATTGTATATGCAATATACATATTCATTATGTACGAAATTTCAAAGGCTGCCCACAGAGTGCCGGCTTACAGCCCAACTGACACCGATTCGAAAACCGAAGGCTATAAAGAGATTATTGGTAAATCTGCTGAAATTGTTCAAAGTGCAAGCCTACCAAAAATTAAATAGATTATCGCAATAGGAATCGTTGTCAGATCGGCTGTAAGCCGTCGTCGAATTTGATGATGATTTCATACTGAATTTACTGAAAGGTTTGTAACTTTAATACTGATTGGATACTGGTAGTGTTGAATTGTGACCTATCTAAATCTTTCAGTATCAATTCAGTACGAACTTTTAACATAAGATTATATTATGTAAAAGATTATACTGATTTGAGTATAAAGTAGCAGGATGAACCATATGAAATCATCATCACACATTTCGACTAGGATGGAAGCTATGAAATTATACATTTATCGGTGACTTTATACATCATCGCTGGGTTAGCATGGAAAAATTATATATACCACTTCTCTAAGCTTAACAATAATTTATAACTTAAATGTGTATGCCTTAGACTCTTTCTCCACTGACGTTTATACACTATATTAAAATACACGGAAACAAAATTTTGTTTAGAGAATCTTGTACGAGTATTTGGCATGTTACAATCATTACAGCCTTTGAAAGCCTGTATAAGCAGAAATTTAGGCATTTATTATGAATTTACAGGTTGTCCAATGAAATGAAATTAAAAATTCCCCTATAACTTGTGTCTTTAAATATTTTATTTATTTATTACCTAAATTATCATTTGTTTGTTTTGTCTTTTTGTTATTTAATTAAATAATCTAAATACGTTAAAACTGCTATTTCAGCGCAATTAAATTATTCAATGTTAATTTTTAAGTCACTTTTTTTGACATTTCCTTCATATATTCTAAAGGCACAATGGAAAAAGACAATTAGATAAAACTTTCTTTGTCCTTCGAAAATGTGTGAAATAGAACTAAACGTTCCTTCACTTCCATTTTCATATTTTCAAAAACACGCATAGATACTTTAAAAGAGATTAACCGCTAGGATAGATTAAATTTCAATCATTGGTGATTTTTAGAAATTAATAGAGAGCACAAATAAATTTAATTTTACCGCAAAATAAATAAATTTTCGTTTATTTTATTTCAATTAAAACAATTAACATAGTATTAATTTTATTTTTATTACTTCTCATGCACTGTAACAATTTTTATTGTCTATTTAGTTGAATCAAAGCATTTAATACATATAAAAGTATCTTCAATTACATTAAAACAAGGTGAAGATTACCAAGATCATTAACACTACACTAAATAATATTTAAAGTAAATTAATTGCTTCCTCATAAAAGAAAAACAACAACAATTACTTTATGGTAAATAAAAATGATAACCATCGGCAATCACTTTCACTAGTTTTTTGTTATAATGGAAAATATCTAAACAATTTGTTGCTACAAAACAATAAGAAAAAAAATTCAACAAAAAAGCTGCTAAAAACATAAATGATCCAAATCAATCGTTGGGTTTATGGCTAACTTTGAACATTAAACATCGGTAACCGCGGTCTTACATAAGAGAAAGAAGATTCAGATCACATATGAGTCATATCATATGATTAAATTTTCTGAAATAAAATTGGGATTTCCTTGTGTATCTATAAATGAATTGATGCGCAAAACAAAAGATTTAGATTTTTATTTTAATTGAACGGATGTCCTTCAGAAGCATTTAATACTTTCTCCAGTTATATTTTGGCTATCATAAAATAACAAAAATGTTTTGATTACGAAAGCTAATGACATTCACTATTTGAAACCACACGCTTCTTTTTTTTTCAGATACAATTTATGGATGCTAAAAAGTGCATTAATTATGAGAAAAAGAATTAATTGTTTCATTGTGAAGACTATCCTTGATCATATTTTATTTTCATTTTCTTAATAATAAAATTTATTTAATATCAGTTCTATTTTTCTTTAAGGGAATAGATAATTTTTTATCTAAAATTTTTAATTTGCGGTTCCTTTGCTAAAGACGTCTATTTGGTATATTTTGTTTAGTTATTTTGTTGTTGTTAAAAACTTTTCTTATTTGTGTTAATCAAATTTTTTATTATCGATTTCAGATATTATTATTTGGAATTTTATGGCTTGGAAATTTAGCAACAAGTAAAAGTATTAATAATGAAAAAAGCCAGTCAGTAAGTCAGACAAAAAATGAAAGTATAGCTGAACGAAGAGTTGGACATTATCATGAAGATCATGATCCTGGCTACTGGAAAAAGAAACTAATATGGAAAGAAGGATGGAAAAAAATTTGGAAGCCAGCTAAAAAACAAATTTGGAAGCCATCATGGAAACAAATTTGGAAACCAATTTGGGTACCTATAAAAACTCCAGCTTGGAAGGATATTAAAGTACCAGCATGGAAGCAATTGTGGAAGCCAGTATGGAAAGAAATTCAAGTACCAGCATGGAAAGAAGTTAAAGTTCCTGATTGGAAAAAAATTTGGAAACCAATATGGGTACCAATCAAAGTACCAGCATGGAAAGAAATTCAAATTCCAGCATGGAAACAAATATGGGTACCAGCTTGGAAAGAAATTCAAATTCCAGCATGGAAAGAAATTAAAATACCAGCATGGAAAGAAATATGGGTACCAGAATGGATAAAAGTTGGAATACCTGGTGAAAAATTTTTAGGAAAAGATCATGAAGGATGGGAATATACTAGCCATGATCTATGGAAAAAGAAATTAATATGGAAACCACATTGGAAAAAAATATGGAAAACAGGTAAAAAACAAATTTGGGTACCAAGTAAAAAATTAATTTGGAAAGATAAATGGAAACAGATATGGAAACCAGGTAAAAAACAAATTTGGGTTGATGATAAAAAGTTAGCATGGAAAGAAGCTTGGAAACAAGTATGGCGTACTGAAAAAAAACAAATATGGATACCAGATAAAAAACTTGAATGGAAACCAGTTTGGAAAAAAATTTGGAAACCATCAAAAAAGCTAATATGGGTTGAAGATAAAAAGCTTGAATGGAAAGAAGCTTGGAAACAGGTATGGATACCAGATTGGAAAGAGATTTGGGTGCCAGCATGGAAAAAAATTTGGAAACCAGTATGGATATCAGAATGGTTTCCAACACCTGATCATCATGATTCACATCATCATCATCATCAGACTGAATTACATGGTTGGGATCGTAATGATTTATTACAAAATAAAGAAAAATTAAATAAAAATGAATTATTGGCTGAAACAGATACAAATTTTAAATATAGTACAGTTCATAAACCATCTTAGTCAGATATTCTAATAGAATATGTTTAAGAATAAGATTACGCCATTTCAATGCTTAAAATCATTCACTATAAGAAGTCACTAATTTAATTAGAACTAATAATTGTAATATTAATAATATTAATAATAAGATTAATAGGACATGAACACCGCTTGCCTTTAAAGCGTTATAAGGTTCATTACAATATAATTTAAGAGAAATTGTTGTTATTGATCCATTGTTATAAATAATATATCTAAAATTGAGCAATTGATTTCTTTTTTAAAATATTTTTTTCATTTTAATTAATGCTTTCATTTTTAAGTCCTTGCTGCTTTTTTGAAGTTACGTAAAATTATGAAATTCTTATTTATAGATTTTAACAAATAAAAAATGTAAAACAAGGTTTTTCATTTCACGACAAAAATAACCAAAAACGATAAATTTCTTGAAATTATAATTACATTAAATTAAAATCTAAATTAGCGCTTTAAAAAGGGTTTTTATAGTGGTTTTTGAGCACAATTATACTCAATAATATATTGACTGCAATAATTGCTTGACATTTTGATTGAAAATATATAACTTATGCTTTTTAACTAGTTTTATTATATTGAATTGACTTACCGTTAGTAATAATGCATTATAAATGTAATAAAATTAGTTGAAAGGTACAAATTATACTTTTCTAAAAAATTGCTAAATTACTGCAGACAGTATACACGTCTTAAGCCTTGTACAGACCAATGCGTTTTTCATTCGCACGCCGGACAAGATTGTAAAACGGGTGATGTATTTGCTCTAGCTATAGCTAGAACAAAATTGTTTTGCTTTTGTTTTTTGTCAGTAAAAGGACACTTTATGGCCTTCAAAATTTTTCTTTTACTTTAAATTTTTGTTGTGCTTATTCTAAAAGGGATAAGAAATGATTTTATTACTTTTAGAGAAGCATTTTGTGGCCTTCAAAACTTTTGGTGTACCTCTAAAAGTAATAAAATCATTATTTCCTATCCCTTTTAATATAAATACAACAAAAATTTCCATTAGAACTAAAATTTAAAATACAACAAAAATTTTGAAGGCCATAAAGTGTCCTTTTACTGACAAAAACAAAAACAAAACAATTTTGTTCTAGCTATAGCTAGAGCAAATACATCACCCGTTTTACAATCTTGTCCGGCGTGCGAATGAAAAACGCATTGGTCTGTACAAGGCTTTACACGACAGTATAACCACGTCTTAGAACTCTTATAATATCGCCTATAATTCTGCTGTCCAAATCGCTAATCTAGAAGAGCTCCAAAAGTATAGTTCTATTTATTACAGTCGTTATAGTACCAAATGTAAACCTGCCTAACAAACGTCAAAGAAGTTTTGATGTTGATGTTATCCACGTGCTCAGCCTGAAGATAATTTTCGAATTTTAATTTATAAATCCAATGCTTATTGCTATAATTATATAAATACAGTTTAATTTCAGTCGAGTTGATTATTCTCGTACTTCTTTTTATAATTGATGCTGCGGAGTGGTTGGTGTGTTAATTCGCTTAAATTCCAAGTACTTAAAAGTAAGGATACCACATAATTAGTTATTTAATGAATTAGTTCAGATTTACTTAAATATATTTTAATTATATAGGTGTAATATTCTAAAAATTATGGAGTGTGAAAGTAATATAAGTGATGAAATGATCACAGCAGTGAGAGAGGGACAAATTGAAAAAGTAAAAGAAATAATTGATCAGTATGGTTTATCCTATTCTTCAGATTGGGAAGGAGGATACAGTTTACTTTGGGATGCTCTTAAAAATAGGCATTCAAAAATTGCTAAATTACTCATAAACAAAGGTTGTGCGATTAATAGAGAGTATGATCCCCTCGCTGATAGAAGGACCATTCTCAATTTGAGTATTTTACTTGATTACATAGAATTATTTGAAATGATTTTAAAACAGGGAGCTAATATTGATATCTGTACTCCGCTTAAGAAATCAAACAGGTTCAAACAATTTATTGAACTTCTTTTAAAATATGGAGTGGATATTAATGCTGAATGCCCATTTAATCGGACTCTACTTCATCAAGCAGTTGATAAAGGTTGCTTGGAATCTATTGAGTTTCTTTTAAATAAAGGAGCTAACATTGATGTGTGTGTGTGTACATCCACTTTGCTTAAGAAAAAGGGTTATACACCACTACATTTTGCTGGTTAATGCTAAAGCAGAAGATGAAATGACCCCACTTCTTATTGCTGCTAGTGAATGGCATGATAAATGGTATGATGATGAAGAAGTTAAGAAAATTAGGAAAAGGATAGTTTCTCAAAAAAGTAGGGCTAAAATTGTCAAATTATTGTTAGATGCAGGTGCTGATGTCAATTATATGGCACATGAGCGTGAGCTAACCTCTCTTCTTATTGCTATCCGAAGTAGGAATGAAATTCTTGTAAAGTTACTCTTAAAACGGGGAGCCGAAATCGAACCTCAAAAAATTTTTTCAAATACCGCTCTTAGAGAAGCTGTCGAAAGTAATCACACAGGAATTGTTAAGCAAATTTTACAGTATTCTCCTAATAAATATAATGAGTTAAATAAATGTTGTCTTCAAATCGCACTGAAGGATTTTTGTAATGAAGATATTGTGGATTCTCCTCTAGATTATGGTTTTTCTTTTTATTCTAGATATGAAAATAATGATGAACTATTGCTGGAATCTGTTAAACTTGGACATTTGAGAGTTATTGAAGACTTATTGCGGCATGGTGCAAATGTGAATGTTTCTTGTAGGGATGGTTATACACCCTTACATATGGCAGCTGAATATAAACAAAAAGAAGCAGTAGAACTATTGATAAAATATGGTGCCAATATAAATGCGAGGGGGGCAAAAGGAGAGACACCAATATTAATGGCTCTTAAAACACAATGTTTAGAAATTGTAAATATATTTGTAGATCATTATGCAAGTATCGAAAACCAACCTGAACTTCTATGTTTAGTTGTAACAGTTGGTTACAAAGAAGTTATTGACACTTTATTGCAACGTGGATTCGATGTCAATGCCAGTAATGAGGAAGGATTTACAGCATTGCATTTTACTACAGTACATTCTGATGCAAATGGGGCAGAAATTGCTGAGCTACTAATAAATAAAGGTGCTAATATAAATGTTCAAGATGATGAGTGGAAAACAACACTTCATTACGCTTGTATTGGTGGACTTCCTAAACTTGTAAAAACTCTTCTTTATTATGAGGCTGATATCAATATTATCAATTGGTGGGGCTTTACACCACTTGATATCATTTGGACAAAATATTTTGAAAATGATAATTATAATCCACATAACCATGAAGAAATAAATAAAGTACTTGATATCCTTCTATGCCATGTATTTAAAATGAAAATGGCAAATTTATTTTTGAACGAAGGAAATTTAGAAGTAATGAAGGAAGTAATGAAGAAAGGTGCAAAGAATAAGGATCAGCAAGAAAATCCTAGTATAAAATTTCTTCAAAAATACAACTTTTTTGAGAATGAGTGTAAGCAAGAAATTGCTGGAATGAAAAGTAAAATTTTTAAAAATTCTAGCATTTCATTGTATGAAATTTTGGTAAAGGATACAAAAATATTAGCAAAATATATGAACAATGAAAACATTGTAGAAGAACTAAAATCAAATGACTACAAATCAGAATTTCCTATCTATGCCAGAATGATAGAAATTAATTTCATAAAAGGTATTGAGAGAAAAGAGTTATTTGATAAAGTTAGACATAATTATCATTTTATCTTTAAACCTTTCAATAATTTACCACATCAGTGTGCTAACAAAATATTAGACCTGCTTTGTGCAGAAGATTTACTAAATTTTAAAGGTGCTTTGACTCTTCCTGATGACAGTTTAATGTAACAAAATTTATTAATTTTAAATTTTATTTTTACAAATATCAATTCCCGAAATTCTCTTTTGTTTCACGTATAGAATTGAAGTTCATATAAAACTTTCGGCTTTTTCAAATTTTTGTTATATTTTTAAAATTAAAATTAATTAAATTTTTTACTTTTTCTATGAAATTATTCATTGTTGAATTATATTTTGCTTTTTATTAAAATTAAGTTCGTTGATAATATTGGTTTTTGTATTTTTCTCATTAAAATATTTCTTATTTACTTCAACTAAACTAAAATATTACTAACTGAACAGCAAATTTAAAGCACAGGCTGCTTGGCTTAAAGTTGCTATAATTTATATAGCTAAATTGACACTGGGATACAGACGTGATTCATGGTGTTTAAAGTTTCTCTAGCTTTGGCTTTATCTCCAAACGTAAATTTTGATTCAGCTTCACAATTAACAAAAGTTAGCTAAATTTTCGCCTTAATAAAATTTACATAAAATAGTGGAGAAAAAAAAATAGTTAAAAAAGCCAAATAAAAGAAAATGAATATGTCGAAAAAATAATTTCATAATTAACTGTATATTTAATTGTTTTTAAGATGTCAACTATTTAACTAATATTTACCAAAACACTACCGGGAGTAAAAATTAATAACCTCGTGGCGGTGTAACAGCACGGATTAGAAAGGAATTGAAGAAGTTACATAACACCACACCGGGAAATAAAAAAGCTTAATACAAAAAGTGAAAATATTAGAGACAAAATCTAGAAACATATCTGTTTAAAAATCATTAAACATAAATAAATAATAGTTTCTAATTAATGCAAATATGGAGATCTCAAATCTCCATATTTCTAAATCAATAAAAAAAAAACAAATAATTATTACAAAATTCTCTTAATCTAACAATAAGTAAATAAACGGCTATTAATAGGCAGATCTAATTAAATTAATAAATAACCAATCATAATTAATTAGTGACAACTTTTTATAACCAATAATGTATATACTTAGAACCCATAAAGAGAAAAAAATGTTTTATGTTAGCCAAACTTTATCTTACTTAGTTATTTAAATATTTTCAGATCACCAGCAGACATAGTTTATCACTATGTTTCTTTTCAAGACGATATTAAAATTTTTAATTTTAATTAAACTGGGGTTCACATAAAATGCACAGTAGTATTATGCTCTTAAAAAGGCGTCTTAAAAAAAAATTTCACTCCTTACTAATGGTTAGACAACTGACTATTCTCATGATCCATACTCGACTCTTAAGTTTAGCGAAATTTTGATCGCGCAAGTCAACAATTAAATTCGAAAATTTTCATTCAAAGAAAACCACCCTAAGGTCAGAGGCCAAACCGCCATAGCTCTGCTTTCCCTTAAAAAACTAACCCGTACTGAATTAGATCTTAATCAAATTGAAAAACTCTAAAAATGTTTTATGGTAAAATTTGATTAATTTCCAAAATTTTTAGTGAAACTAATTGATTTCATCAAGCTCTCTAAAACAAACTAGAATCCGAAGCTATACAAAAATGAAAAAACTTAAGATTTTGTGTAAATTCTAATCCAAAAATGCAAATATTAATCTAATTAATCTATTATTATCAATTCATTTTTGATGCCAAATAATATTCACAACTAAATCTTTATTTGATTTTTCATTATCAAAGAAATAAAGTTCTACTACAGTTTTGATATGAATTTCATATCCTTATTTATTAAAATATGCTCTGCTTAGTGTTCAACGCTTGAAAGAGTGACTTTCAATTTGGTAAGGTAGACAAAGTTAACACAAAAACTTTAATTTTATTATATATAGCGTTAAACAATATAATTTTCTACCATATTTATTTAATATGCCACAACATCTTTTCCATCTATTTTAAATACAGGGATAATCATAAAGAATGACTACAAAAAATTTTATATTCTATTACAATTAGTCAATTTTGCTGCTGAGTAAAATATTTAATTTATATTTTAAATTATCATTTTTATTTTTTCAATCCTTAGTCTTAAAATTTATTTTCCTTTTTGCTTTTGCCAAATATTCAAAAGTAAATCTCTTAAATATTTATATTGTCAGTCTTTAAGAAATATTTTAATAAATTCATTTTCAATTAAAATTTTATTCAAAAGTCATTAAATTTATTGGTATTGGTTTTTCAATATTCCTTTTAGTTGTCTTCTTTATAGCATCTAACCATAAATTTGTTATACGCGGACAATCAGTACGAAATTTATAAATTGTTCCAATACCCGAATTAAATAATTCAAATGAACTTTTATGTTTTGTGTTATCTAATGATTGGGCAGACCAACCATATAATGGGCATACTTTACATGGTTCACGTTTAAAATCATTTCTTGTAGAACCTTTAAATGATTTTGGTGCAAAAAAAACTAAAGAATTAGCCCATATTTGTAGCCAGTAACGTTGCCATGATGCTACAGCCGGCTTACGTCCATCTTTTAATATAGTTTTACGTCTGACACAACCTTGAAAATTAAATCCTTCTATTGTATCTACATTTAAATCATTTTCAATATCAATATTGGTTAAAATATCATCTGAACTTTCTATTGAAATTGTATCAGGAGCAGCTGCTTGTGAATGATTTAATTCATCTTCAAGTAATGAATCATCAATTAAATGGCGTGGAACTATTATTGTTGGCTCTTGTATATCTTTTGATTGTTGTATTCCAGTTGATTGATGTAAATAGATTTTTCCGAAAATACTATAAAAAAGAAAGAACAGAAATTAAATATAAAAGATTTAAATTTCAGTTTTAATTTTAACCAAAAATCATAAAATAAAAATATATAAACATAAATGATATTTTATCTGTATGAATAACAATAAATAAATGAAATAAAGTACCATTAATAAAATTTATTAAAGCCTTTTAAACCAATAACAAAAAATTTTTAAATGATTAGCAACAGAAATTTAAATCATAGCTAAAAAATTTTATATTGGCAACGTCAGCGTAAAAACATATAAAAAACATTGAGACGAAATAAGTAAATTAATCAAGCATTATGTCCGTTTTCAGTACAAGACTTAAACAGATTTTCTTGAATTTCATTTTGCATGTGTTCGACGTGCAGGCTAATTAGAAAGAGAGATATAATTATTCATAAAAGAAGAATTGCACTTTGGAGTAGAATATTTATTTTTGGGAAGTAATCAAAAAATCTAAACATTTATCGGTACGATTCTTATAACTGATGTACGCAAAATGAAAAATAGTACTTCATGTTAATTAATCCTTCGACTAACAGGAATAATAATTTAAAAATTCTAATTAGTGCATTTTTACGGTTTTCGCATTTTTCTGAAGCACTTTAATATATAATATGTAATTCTTAATTGAAACAATTAAACAAGCTTCACAACTTCTCAAACTATTAAACTCAATTTTAAACTAATAAAACAATAAACAAAGCTTAAAAACTATGTATCCAGATTCTTCACATAAGACTATCGTTATTTCTGATATCTGAAGGCTTAGATAATTATTATTTCTAAAATCCGGAGAGTTTGGTGAATTCTCACATCGAAAAAAGCAACTGTGTAGTATTTTTAAAATTATATTTCATATAAGAAAAAAATTTTTGTTATATTTTATTTCAATTCAAATAGTAATTAATAAAGCTCGAACTGAGGAAAAAATATCACATTCGTTTAATAAAACAAGACCAATTATCAAATGAATTCAAAAAATTCGTTCTCAATAAAAATCAGAAAATTAAAAAACTGAAAAATTTAATATTTTAATAACTAAATAGCAGGCAAAATGGCATTTCATAATCATCAACAACACTCACCGACATTTACAGTTTTTATTTGATATAGTTCCAATGCCGTTTGATAACATCATAATTGGGCAGTCACATTTATGATTAAAACTACGTGGTAAACTTGTACTACGAAATCTTTATAAATGTTTTTTATTTTTATGTAATTTTCCCAATTATATTCCAGTAAATTATTATTTGAAAAACAAAAATATCAAAAATTGATTTTTTTTGGTACGTTTTTTAAGCATCAGACACCATACAAAAACAGCAAGGCATGTTAAAGTGATTTATGGAAAGATGATAAAGTATATTATTGATGCAATTAAAATATATATTTATATAAATATAGTTGTTAATTATTTTTTGTGGTAAAACAAAAGAAAAAAGTAAAATTATTTTTACTTACTTAGATCCAAGACTTCGACATTTACGATGAGTAGGAATAAATTTAGTTCCATTTGTATTTTTTATTCGCATCGAGCCTACAGTTTTTGCTGGTGATAAATTTAGGCAGGCTAAGCTTGGTACATCTACAATAAAAGATTCCTTGGAGCTACATGAAGATGAACTTGGTACAGAAGATGGCGGTTCCAATTTAAGGGATTTTCTATTAAACAAAATTAATTTTTTTAAGTTCAATAAAGATTGTATTAATAATAAAAATTGTTAAATTAATTTTTTTTGAAAAAGTTCTAAAAACAAGATTTTTCAATTTCAATTGTTGAAATTCCTTCCAGTGAATTAAAAAATGACAGATTTAAGTTTATTTGGAATTTAAGGATTAATTTTTATTTTAAATCCAACGGAGTTAATTTTGGTTTTTATTTTGATTTTGAAGTACTTAAAATATTTTTATTTTAATTTATAGCTTTTGATGCTTGAAAAATTACAAATTAATCAGTTAAGCATCGAATTTAATTTTGAAAACCCCTCACAGTGTGCGGAATTAAAATTAAGTGATGAAGTGTATACATGACAAACACGGGGAAAAATAGTCCTATTACATATGAAAAACGAAGAACTACATTTTATTTAAGAGAAACATAACAATTTATTTCTACAAAAGTTTTTGTTATTAAAAACTTAAAAATTCTCAAATAATTATACAATAGTTTCCATAGTTAATGGTAACGATGACGAGTAAACACGTCGAAAACACCGTAATAAAGATTTAGTTTGACCTCTATACACGACATACACGCTTAAAAGATTAAATGACTTTCAGATATTTATATTTCTAATAAGTTTTTTATAAGTATTAATTTAATTTGTTTTTTGTTTTGAAGAAATCTAAGATTAGCTTTGCATATATGAGAGAATTTACGAATCCAAATTTTGGAGAAATAAACAACTTTGATGACAGTGCAATATTGTCGAGAAATTTTTATTAAGAGAATTTACCTATTCCAAGATTTTCAGCGTATTTGTTTTGAAATCTTGTAAAATATTTTTTTAGCTACTTTCTGATACCAAATTTTGTAGATATAATAGATTTTAGGATACACAGCTTAAATTGCAGCTTAATTCAAAAGTATTTGCATAAAATAATTATTATCTCAAAATGAAGAAAATTTTTTACAAACTAAACTAATAAACCTAGAGAAATATCAGAATAACTTGAATAAATATTAAAAATAATCCTAAAAAATAAAACTGTGATATGTAAGGAAATTTCTTAAGATATTTACAATAACAAAAAAGCAATACAAGTAATAAGATTTTAGTTACACTGACGAAAAAAACAAAGTGTAAATTTTTTTACTAAAAATAAAAATTTAATAAAACGCAGCAAATAAGAAAATGATAGCAAGAGAAATTCTAGAAAATGTTATTATTAACATTTGTTTTATTTTTGTTGATATAAAATTGTAACTAAAAATAAGAAAATTGTTTATTTTTATTTTGAATTGTTTCAAAAATTTAAAAATTAATTTCTTTTCATTTTATTTAAATACAATTGTATTCTCGAGACACCTTCTCGAGCCTTCTCGAAATTTTGTAGAAGACTTTAAGTCTAGAGTTTGGGAATTAGGGCTCTCAAACCCCCAGTTTATACATGAAAGAATACAATTTTCAGTTTGTGCAACCAACATATGAAAAGAAGCAATATTTTATTATTATTATCGTAAATTTTTTTGTTTTTCTGTGTTTTTCTATTATATCAAGAATTTAATTTGTGTCATTTTAATATCATTGTGATTTAAAAGCTTTATTTTTAAATTTTTAATTAATATTATCATTGACTTTATAAACCTGTAGTATCACAAACGAATTAGTTGTTACTTTTATATAAATATAATAAATAAAAACAAAAGTATTTAATTTTTATTTTATGATAGAATTGCAAAGCATAGAACTGCGCAAATTTACTTGTCTACACGCGTACTAACCTGTCAACATTTAACCGTAAGGAAAGGGGTTAAAATCATACAAACTTATTGTTTTGATCAAATAAATGAAATGCGAATATAATCATCGATTTACTTACTAAACCCATACCTAGCACCAATCCAAATAAATTTTGATATAGTAGAGAGGGAGGTCAATTACATTTTTTAAAAGTCTTCGTGTACATCGTGACACTAAAATCATAAGTCCAGCTAATCAGGTGTAGTATAAAGTTTTATTATTGCAGCTCTGATATTAATCCACCAAGACAGTTAGTAGTAAAATTTACAATAAATACAATAGATAAAAATTTAACAAGTACTCCAGTTTTCTTTTTTATTACTATTGTTTTACTAACTGATAACGTGATCTATTTATACTGATATTAAAAGTATTTAAGGCTAAACACAAAATTATTAGACATCATTTAAATTTGTTAATCTAAATATTGCTAAAAATTTTGTGTAAATTTGTCTTTTTCAAAGTTTTAAAATGAATTTTTCAAATAAAGTTATTATTGTAACGGGTGCTAGTTCAGGTATTGGAGCAGCAACTGCTGAATATTTTGCCAAATATCAAGCTTCACTTTCATTAATTGGTAGAAATTTAGAAAATCTTCAAAAAACACAAGATAATTGCAAAAAAATAAATTCAAATGCAAAAATTTTTATAATTCAAGCAGATGTTACAACAGATGCTGAAATTATAATTCAAAAAACTTTAGAAAAATATGAAAAAATTGATATTTTAATTAATAATGCTGGAATTTTAAGATATGATTCAATATTAAAAACAAATATAGAAGAATTTGATATGATGTTAAATGTTAATTTAAAATCTGTATTTCAATTAACAAAACTTGTTATACCATATTTAGAAAAAACCAAAGGAAATATTGTTAATGTTTCAAGTCTGGCTGGATTAAGACCATTTCCACGTTTTTTAAGCTATTGTATGACAAAAGCAGCTTTAGATCAATTAACTAAATGTACAGCATTGGAATTAGCATCAAAACAAATTCGTGTAAATTCAGTTAATCCAGGTGTTATTATTAGTGATATATTAATAAATGCTGGAATGAATGAAAAATCATATCAAGAATTTTTAAAGCATACAAAAGATACTCATGCATTTGGAAGAAATGGAAAAGCAAATGAAGTTGCATCAGTAATTGCTTTTTTAGCTAGCAATGAAGCTAGTTTTATAACTGGAGTATGTTTACCTATTGATGGTGGATTGGGAATTATGTCTCCAGATGGAAATTCAAATTAAGTTTTTTTTTAAGAAAAAATATTCTTTGCAAGAAAATTAATGCTTATGAATTAAATTTTTAGATAAATAAATAAAGTTTACTTTTATTTAAATAACAACTTAAAAAATTAAAAGACACCTAATTCTATTTGCACATATGATTTAGATTTAACACGATCTACAATCTTAAATTAGTTTTGTTTTTAAATGGTTTTCTTTAAAATAACACAATCCAAAATAAAAATTTTCAAGAATTAATTCAATTTAAAGTGAATAAAATTAAGGTTCGTTGTTCGTTTTTATGATTTTACTTTGTAACTTTTATTTCATTTGTGTTTTATTATTAGGACTATGATATTTTGTTGTTTTTCCATTTCATTAATTCTCACATTTAGGGTTATTATAAGCTTTAAGAAATTTATTTTATTGCACATTTTCTAACATGTTAAATATTGGGTATATGAATTATGGAAAACTTTCTCTACTAAAACGATTTACAATAAAAACTAAATTAAATTAAAGAAGAGAAATATCATCAGAATCCTACCTAACGTTATTATTAGTCAGATTATCAAAAGTTTAATAAACAGTACTGCAAAATAGAGAAATCAACGACAAGAACACACTTATTCCTCTCCAAAATGGAATTAATCTTACAAGTCCAATACAATTACAAATTTAGCATTATAATTTGAAATGAACTACACTTTTCTACAACATTCTCTTAAGTTTTTGAATAAGAATGTCTTAAAAAAAAAAAAAAAAACAAACAGCCAGTAGTAAAGCATTTTCCAAGTCGTCTTCTTTCAAAAGAGTGGATTGAACCCCATATATCAGCCTAGAATTATCAGAAATCTAAAAACCAAATCTATTCAGTTTAAACATAAGTTTTTCTTCTCCCCAGCGATCTGTTTTTTTATTAATTTTTATATTTTTTGTGGTCATTTAAAGTAAAAACAGCGATTTCTGATGAAAAAAATCCACCATTTGTTAATTTTTAAAACCTCTAAATGGTATTTAAAAAAAGCAAGATTGAGGGAGCTATTTCAAATAAATCGGTTCAATAGTTTTTGAATTCCGATGATCATGGTATTTTTAAACGTCATTTTGAGAAAAACGCGCTTGAAGTTGTAAACTCTGAAAAAGGTACAAGAGATGCTGAAAATTAAATAATAATAACTCCAAGAGTTTTGAATCGATTGACTTGAAATTTTGACAAAATATTCTTAAAATAAGTGAAAACTGCTATCTTTTTGTCTACCACGCACTTTTAATCGTTTTTTAGAGAAAAACTGCTCGATAAAACTTTTACACATGCTGATAGAAAATCACTAATAAGTTAATATAGCCAATTTTTATACACTCAATATTTTTTAGATGCAATATTTCAAATGGATGAAATAGAACAAATTTTAAACTATAAGAAATTGAACAAGTGGCTTTTATATTAACAAATCTATTAATAAGTCCTCAGGCTAATCAATGGCCTTAGCATTTCATTAGTTCTTGATCGTTAACTATCTTTAAAAAACAAAAATCATAAATGACGAATACTATATTAAATTAATTATAAATTTAAAAGAAGAAATAAAAAGAAAAACAGCACCGTATTAAAAAGAAAAATAGTTCTATTTCACCATAACAAAATCGATGGCCAAATCATAAAACTTCAGATCTGAGTTGCCTACATATGCATCACATTTTCCTAATCTAATTCACAGGAGCTCATGACTGTTTGACTGTATTAAAAAAAATATTCCTGGCTTAAATATAAAAGTCATAACAATCAAAATTAAAATTTACAAGAAAATAAAGACAAAATCAAAACTCATTGAGTTTATCTTATTACATTTGGTCAAATACAATTAACTCCATTCTCTTAATTTTTGAACAACAATTGAAATTAAAATTTTATCTAAAGTCTTAATAACTAGGCAAAAAAAAAAAAAAAAAATTCATTTCTTACTTGTATTGATCTTCTTCAAAAATATTCTGTAATTCTTCGATATATCGAATCGATTGTAAATATTTTTGTATCTTTTCAACAGGTAAAATATTATTATAATCGGATTGTTGATAATTGGATATAATTCTTAAAATATTATTCATTTTATTTTTACGTTGTTCTGATTCCATACCACCTGAATGTGGATGTGCTAAATCAATATAAACAAGATCTGTTAAAAATAATCCAAGATATGGTATGCATGGTAAACGTAAACTTCCTAAATATTCTCTTAAATTTTCCCAATTATTATTATCATTAAATATATCCGATAATCTTTCAAATGTTTGTTTATCCTTTTTAGCTAAATGTGACCATGTTTTCTTTAAACGAAATATACTAGCACTTTGCATTGCAGAAATAATTGCAAATAATGAATGAAGATTATTTAATTCGTATAATTTTTTTGCCACCTAAAAAACAAAAAAAAAAGGAAAAATAAAGTTATTAAAAGTTTTATTTTAAATAAATAATAAAATATATGATTGAATTACTTTAATAAAATGTGTTATTCTTTCCATACGATCTTTTGGATTATCAACAGATAATATCTCTTGTACCGTCCAAAAACTTGTATGATTAAAACGTTTTGTAAATGCAACAATATTTGGTGTAATCACATTTTTATCCTTTTTAGTCCATGAACAGCTAGTTAATTCTTCTGGTTGAATATTTGAAAAAGCTACAAAATCTAATAATGTTATTTGATTAGCTAATTCATCTGGTGGTACTCTTAATGCACTTAAAATTTCCTCTTTATAGTCTTTAATTGAAGTATTTGGTGGCAGACTTTGTGTTTTAGCTGGTGGTGTTGAGCTAATAATATAAAAATTTTAATTATTATATTTTAAAGTTTATAATGTGTTTTTTTATGCTTAAATTAATACTCGTTAAATTTAATTTACAAACTAAAATTTATTTTTAAAATAGAAAATTAAATGATTAAATAATAATTTTTAAACTTGTTACGGATTAGTAAGATCATGAGTTTTCTTTTTTTTAGTAAAATAGATAAAGTTTTAGACTATAGATAAACTATTTTACTATTTTTTTTTACATATTTTTGGTGCTAAGCAATGTTCTGTGATACTGTTCTAGGTTCAGTAAATCTATAAGATGATATTCGTTACACATAGAATCTATTTGCACTGATATTTTGTTATAGCTCGGCAAATATCATGCAAGAATATTGAGAATAAAAAGTGAATTTTAAATTTACTTTGAAATTTGAGTGAATTCGAATAAACAAATTGAACTTTTCAAGAGTCTTTCAATTTCCAAAGAAAGTTTGTGATCGAAAATCCTCTTCTAAATTCATTTAAAAGCTGAGTTTTGTATTATTATGCTCCTAAATATCTATAATATCTAAATATTATCAGCATCTGAGTTTATTTAAATTTTTGGGAAAAAAATAAAGGCATTTTTTGCAAATTTTGATGAATTTACAACTGAAGTTTTTAGGTTAGGTTTAACTAAACGAAGAAAACGAATTATTTTTTTCGCAAAAAAAAATGTCAAAAAATACACATCTGTCAGCAACTAGAATTATGAATATGAAAAAAGCTGGATATGAACATAACGAAGTGACTTGTAAAACATTTTTTCTATATTTCGTCATTTTTTTAGCAGTGGCGTGACATGAAGAAGAAGCCAATGTGGTTAAGTCCAAAAAATCAAAATTGAGAAAATTAATGTTTCTTAATATATTCATAACACACATAACACATTCAGAGGCTATATAAAAAAAGGGTTGTTTGACCTACAAAAAATGAAATAATGAGTTACTCCTTTTAAGACTTAGAAATATATTATTTATTCTATTAAAATTTGCTAAAAATCAGAAAATATAAAAAAATGGACTTAACCACATTGGCTTCTGAACGACTCAAATAAGCCACTGACCACTAACTGAAACGCTTAGGATTGACAAACGATAAATATGCATACCTTGGGGCAAAAAAAGAATGTAACTGAAATTCGCTTTGTATAGTTTTTTCTTTTTGTTTTTTTATTTAATATTTTTGATAGTTATAATAATTTGTTTGGGTTGGACTACTTTGCCGGTCTTATACAGATAACAATTTTCATAATTTAAAAACTTAGTACCTTAAATTTTGAAGACTTAACTCTCTTTTGGGGTAAAATAAACTGATTCCGAAAATTTTATAAAGATTGAGCCGGATACCAAAACCAGAGGTACCGTACCGTCTTTATGCATTTTGAATAGTAATTATCTTCAATAAAAGTCATACTTTTCTAAGGTTAAAACTAAGGGTATAGGACATCTTCTCGCTTGCTACGTGCCTTGTACAGAGGAGGATGAGTTGAGATTAAAAGATGTTTTGGCTCCGGCAAGGAAGCTTGATATAAAGTTCCCTACATAATAGCAGGCGGGGATCACAATAGATCGATTCCGGTCGCAGTACAGCATGGCCCTCTCAATTTTAATAATAATAATAATAAAGGGTATAGGAATTGTGTAAGACTTTCTTTAATAAAAAGATTTACAATCAAAATTATTACATTTACATTTTGTCTAATTTTTGTATTAAAATATTAAGGGAAAAGCCAGTGGCAAGGCATAGCCTAGAATTATCGGAAATTTAAAAATTAAATTTATTTAATTAAAAGAAAGGATTTCATCTCCCCAGCAATTTTTTTTTAATTAATTTTATAATTTTTATATTTTTTATGGTCGTTTGAAGTAAAGACAACAATTTTGAACAAAAATATTCATCATTTGAACCCTCTAAATGGTATTTAAAAAACCAATGTTGAAGAGAGGTATTTTATGTGTAAAAAGTAAATATAAAATTTCAAATGAATCGGTAAAGCAGTTTTTGAGTACCGATGGTAACAATCTTTTAACTTCTGAAAAAGATACACGAAGTAGAGAGACTTGAATAATAATAGCTCCGAGAGCTTTGAATCGATTACTTTGAAATATCCTCACTATTTTTGGCTAATCAAATTTTAATTTTTATTTGCAGTCCTAAATTTAATGGAAATGTAATAATGATTTTTTGAAATACCCATTTCTAAATTGTAAAAATGTAAATGCATAAATCTTGAGAGAAAATTTTTAACTATTTTACAATGAGATTTCTTAAATAGCAAAAACAAATTTTTTTTCTCATTCTAGTTTGATCATTAACCCCTTGTGCATTAATCACGAGTCTGACTTGTGTCAACTTATTTTTACTTTGTGAATCAATCACGAGTCCTACTCTTGTACACTTATTTTTACTTTGAGAAACTATCACAAAAAATTATCTATTTTGCTATTATGAATTTTTTTTTTTTAATATTTATTTCAGGCATATAATTCATTCAAATAAGTAATCATTCCACACTTTACAATTTATATAAACAATTAAAACAACAAGGGGTTAACCATACATCAGAAATTAAATGTTGAAGACTTTTCTCGAAAAAAAAATTAAAACAAACAGCTTTTAAAATTAAAAGAAGAAAAGTCGTCTAAATTTGATTGTTGGTATATCACTAGCTTTATATTTAAGGATAATAAATTAATCTAATATTAAATAAAAATCTTTCATTGATTATGGTATCCCTACTTTCGCTATGACGATGTCATCGTAAATATTGTGAGGACACATAAATCTTTTAAATACATTTCCTGAATAATTTTGTATATTTATATGGACATAAACATGTATGTATGTTAAATAAGTTTGCTTTAAGAGGTAAATGTGTCTTCAGTATAAGCTCACATTTGAAGTATCATAATCATATGCAAAAAATAAAACGCGTACGTATATATGACATATCAAAAACGAATATATTTTAAGCATTAAAAAAATACGAATATATAAATTAATTATGATCATAACTAACACAAATGTCAAACAGACTAAATAACTGAAAATATTAAAATTTCAATTGAAAATTACAATTTCGAGTGCTTAGAAATTCTTAGAATCAAATTTTAAATTAAATGTTTAAAATTTCTTTCCCTATAAAAATTATTTTGAATTAATCGAATTATAAAAACAACAACAACAAAATTTTCCAAATTTATTAATGATGCTTTAGTACAAAGCTAAATGACCTTATTTGAACTATGACCTAAAAATTCAATCGTTTCAAATATATGAACATTTTATGAACAAATATATAAACATTAAATAGAGTAGAAAGGGAATAGTTTTTTTTTTTTTTAATTCTATTCAAAATGTTAAATAATGAGACCAATTAAATAATATTCCTATATATGATAATAATATTTTACTTAAACTAATAATTTTTAAATGTTAAAATTCTCTTTTATCATATTGAAACATTTAAAAATCACTCACCCATAATTATAATAACCTTGTGTAGATGTACTTAATTCTGTTGAATATTTCCGGCGTGTTGATTTTGTATATAGTGAGCCGGTATTAAAACTATTATCACAGTTAATTTTCGATGTTAATATGTCGATTTCTTGATTTTCTAATGGCTTTAGGCTACTTTTTTTATATTTAATAAAATTATTACCATTTAATTTATAATTATTTGGTGAACATTTAAATAATGGACCACTTTGTGTTGATGATACATCACTTGGAGGCGATTCATCACGTAAATTTTGATAAATATATTCTTCATCATACTAAAAACAAAAATAAAACAAATAAATGATATTATTTACATAAATTATTTACATTTTTATAATATTTTACCTCAACAAATCTGAGACTATCTGATGATAAATCTTTAGGAATCTCTGAGTATCGCATCATCCCAATTAAAGTTTTAATAATTTTTTAACTAAAAAAAAAATAGAGAAAAAAAAATTTAATTTAGTACAAAACTTGAATTTAAATCAAAATTTTATATAAATTAAGGAAGAACAAGTGTTTTCATGTCAAGAAACTTTCGTTAGTAGATTTAAAGCAAGTTGACAGAAGTTTGCATTCTTCAAAGTATTCAGTATTGAAGGAGGTTTAAAGAGCTTTTTATACAAAGAAATAGTTTTTTTATAACATTTTAAAAATCAACACAAGGAATAATTAAACATTTTATTTTTTTATAATATAAACAGCAACTACACTTAAAATCCTTCCTTTTCCATTAATTTTTGAAACAAATTTTTATATAAAATTGTTTTTCCGATTGTGAAAAAGAAAAAAGGAATTTAACTAACAATTAAAGAGCAAAAGGTATACATACTTATTAATTTATAAGGTTTAAAATGTAATTTGAATACCGCAATTGTATTGAAAACGAATTTAAAAACATTAATCCTTTCAAGAATTGTTGTGACCAAAAAGAATTAACAAAGAAATATGTTATAGTAAAGTAAATAGTGATAAACTATAAATAGTTGTGATAAAAACAATATGTAAGCAGTAATTATTTAAATATATAAATATTTCTAGTGCACATTTTCTTATCGAAGGACAAACTATTTAATATATGACAAATTATTAAGTAAATCTTTTATTTCTTGTGGAATTCAACAAATAAATTGACTAAAACCATTGTTGTAATGTCCATGAGCGAGAAATGCTTTCACACAATATATCGAATCATATGGGATTACTACATCCAGGGAAGTGACGCTAATTTAAAGAAAAAAGATGCTTCTAAGCATATTCTAAGAATTATTAGCATCCTTAGCAATTTTAAAATAAATTCTACAGTGTTAATAAAGTTAGTATTTGAATCAAAATACAAAAACTTTGGAAAGTGAGACGGCAAGAAAAAATTACAAGAAAGGCCCTAATAAGGCTTGCCTAACATGGTCCTAATAAAAACTTAGGCAAGCCTAATGAGGACCTAACTAGGGCCTAATATCAAATTCTAGTCGGGATTACCAATTCCCTTCAAACTTGGTACACAATTTCTATATATAAAATACCTCTCCACAATTTTGGGTTTTAGAATCGTTTCTTTACATTTTCCACTATTCCACTTGCAAAATGGCGGAGTTTTTGCTCGAAAATAGCAGTCACTTTAAATGAGCACTAAAAAAATAATAATCTGACCACATTTGGGCAGGATTTAATAATACTTTGACTAGATTCCAGGTAATTTCCAGCTGAGATACAGTGAACACACGAAAAGTCATCGGTTTCCAAAGACTTCTTTGGAAAAATTGTGTCACCGGCTTGTTTGTAGATATTTTCTAATAAAAAAAATTACAGAAAGTTGTTAAAGTCATGCCCAATAATTATGAAAAAGGTTTAAATAAATTTCCTTAATCCATATTTATAAAAAAAAATTCGCGAAAAAATTGTTTTACCACTCTCCCTTAAGCTTTTACCATTATAAATCTATCTTACAAGTTCAATTTGTTAAAACAAATTAAACTGACTGAGTTTTAAATAGCTCAATTTACCGGTACTACTTTAATATTAGAAGTACTACTCTCTTCAATAAAGTAAAAAATAAAAACAATTTAAACAATTAATTTATAAAAATAAAACAAAAAAACGATAAAGTTCATACCATTGTTTTCCATAAGTTCAAAATATTTAATATCATTGCTCCCTAAACAATACCCTAAGAATTTCAATGCAACTTTTAAAGCGGCAATGACATAAGTTTGCGAAATCAATAAAATGAAAATAGCTCAAGAGTTATTGATACAAAAACAAAAACAACATATTTTCAAGGTAAATTTTAAAAATAAAAAAATAATTAAACAACGAACTATAACAATACAAGGAAATATTAAGCCTTTTTGCTATAAAATTTCAGCCATTAATCCACTTGACTGCAGATAATTAAATAAAAAGCAAAAATAATTTTCTTCTATAAAATGTTTCATTATTTCAAACTCAATTGTAAATAATTTAAAGTGCATAATTTTATTCATTCTATATAAAAAAAAAATTTTTATTATCTAAGTTAAAATAAAAGAAAAATGAAATTTTTAGCTCAAAAATGTTTAAAGTGTTGGATTATATTAAAACGTAATTTTTATTTTGAATATAAATCGTAATGCTATTTTTTGCTGTCAATATTTGAATAAACATTTTTCACATAAATATTTCATCGAAGTTAAAAACACAATTAGAAAAAAAAAAAAAATAAATAAATTATCATTTAATAAAGTCTAAAATTCTTATTTTTAGTAATTATAAAACAGATATTCACAAATAGTTTACATTACGATAAGTATTAGAAATATATATATTAAAGTCTTTCAAACACACACGTTTTATGTATAAAAAACCAAAAATATACACAGGAAATTATTTAACATTGAACTTTATTGATAAAATCTATGTATATGATATTGTTTTTATTCTTATAAATGTCGCCATATATACTTTCTCATTGTATATTAAGATGTCGTCATTTGTTATTCAATTGTTTGGGTCTTATAGACCAAGAAAAATTACTAGAAAAATAAAAAAATTGAACACGTTTAGAGCTGTTGAATCAAAAGAAACAAAAGAAAAAAAGAAAATTTTAATATAGTTAATTAAGCTTAAAATACATGAAGTCTTAAATATGTTTAGAATATATAATTCTACCAATTTTGTTTGTTTTTACTTAACTTTTTGGTATATATATTTTCAGCTACTTGAAACTTAATCAAAATATTACTAATTGTAAGACCCCCGAGGGGCATGATTTAAAAACTAAACAGTTTTTTATATTTAGACATATGTTATTCATTCGACATTAATTTTAATCATAAATGACTTATGATGACCAAAAAAAAAAACAAAAAAATTATTAAAAATAATATAAACAACACTTCAAAGGGTATTCAATCTATTAGTCAAAATAATTTTTTCGCGCATTTGGCGGGAAATTTAATTTCTATTTGTATATTTGCTTTAGTTTGTATCTTGCTTTTTTTTCGTCAAAGTTTTTGATCCGAAGAAGCTGAACTTGACACTATTAGTGTCAAAAACTTTAAAAGAAAAAAACCAAATAAACAAGAAACATACATATAAAATATATATTTTGATTAGGTTTTTAGAGAAAAAGCGAGATGGAGTGAGAAGATATTTAATTTTGATTTGTTGATGATAATAAAATTATGAAAATGTGATTGATTCTATTTAAAATTAAGTTTTCTAATGTAAGCAATTTGTATGACTAGAAAATATTTGAATAATTTATATTTTGATTGTTTTTTTTGCTGATAGAATTCCGTGAGTCTATATCAATTTGATAATTTTCGTATGGGATGAAATCAGTCCGTTCCCAAATTATGATGATGTGAGTTATATCTGACAATTTAAGGAAATTAAGCAATTAAAAGGAATTCATTTTAACATAAATAAAAACTATTTTGAAGGCAAAAATTTTTTATAATGTTTCTTTTTGTATTTATTACAATTTAATTAATTTTCAGTTTATAGAAAATTATAATGGAAAGCGCTTTAAAAAGTTTATAAAACTGATACTTAAATAGTTGTCGAAATTTTTAAAACATAAAACATTAACTAGAAAAAATTCGAAAATATTTTTTTAAATATGTTACACTTAAAGCGGGGTTTCACTATATTTCTGAATCAATGATTCAGCTCTTAGTTCCCATTTAAAGTATATGGAAATAGAGAATAAGAGAGAAAATATCCAATGTTGAATATCTTTTCTCAATTCGTGTTTCCATATATTTTATATGGGATGAGAAAGCCGAATCATTGATTGGGTGTTTCCACACGAGGCAGCATGTTACGCGTAAAACTTTCGTATTTAGGAGAGAACGGCAAGAAGTAAGGTGTAGACTTATAAAATTAGAAGACAAATGTGAATCCAAAACCATTTCTATTTCACAGGCAACAAACTAATACATATAAGCAAAGAGTTATCATGAAATATCAAAAGGTAAAAAATTTTACACATTTAAAGTTATCTAAAATATTTTTAGTTTTAGGAATAATAGTGATTTAATTTTTATTCAAAAATTGGTTTAGTGTATTTGCGATATTTGTATTGTATTGATATCAATCAATTTTTCAATATGGAAATACACACACATACATTTATACTCTCTATCTGTGCATGAAAATGTTTCCAAGCCTCGAAAATCCTTGTGTGGAAATGATTCTGCGAACAAACCAGTTTGTTACGCGTAACATTGCGCTTTAGTGTGGAAACACCCATTCACATTTAGAGTGAATACCCCGCTTAACACGTTCGCTGCCGATCTCACGTCGTCGCGGGATCCGACATTATTGCTAAAAAGCTAATCACGCGCCAACGCATTATAATCTACTTCTATGTCAGGGCAATAGCTATCAACAAAACATCATGTGACCGGCAGTCAAAGTGTTAAATTCAAAGATCTAGGAACGACAGGGAGATGAAAAATTTTTATATTATACCATCTGGCACAGTAGAGATTGTCCTGCCCTTTTCCAAAAGGCCAGAAGATATATTGAATTTGATAAAATTTGAAAGTGATCTACGTTTACACAGCAGCTGTATGTATCTCAGTGGACTTAAAAAAATGCTCCTTCAAATTTTGTTATAAATAAATTAGTTGGAAAAAGAACTTTTCTCAAAATTTGTGTTATAAAACAAACCAAAAGATTGATTTGTCAAACAAACCAAGCGTGAATGTTAGAACCTTCAAGCATACAAAATTGTACGAACAAAGTGCTTGTAGTAGTCGATAATTTTGCCTTCGATGCCTTCTTCTACTGACGATGATCGTCGATCAAAATAAAAAAACTACTGTTTAAAAATCTAAATTCTAGTATTAGAAAGTTGGCTGAGCAGTATAGAATTAATAAAATGACAATGTAAGATGCGTCAATACAAAATTTGTTATGAAAGCTTTGAATTTTTTTCAAAAAGGTTATCGAAAAATGTTCCTGAAAGCAAGATTACCTAATTAATAACATTAAATACCAAAAAAAATTTGTACGACCTTACATTGAGTGACTTTTTCCATTCTCTTTAAACTGAAATTACATATTTTCTTTGTGAAGCTCATTTTGAATTGATTGAAAACATCAAATATAATTCATAGCATAAATTGAATAAGTTTAACGTTATCATAATTGAATTACAAACAATGGGGACTACTTTGAAGAAGATAAAATAAATTTTGATTATTAAATTTGTTACGTGATTATATGTTTTCTTGCTGGGGTCTATCTATACCCCTATAACCACGATTTATCAAGTGTCTTTTGTATGGCATCATAGCTATGTGTGGTCTTTGCAAACAACCTGATCTTATACTCTCGCTATTAAACTTTGGGAAATTGAAGAGAAGAGCACTAGACTCGAAATAAAAGGTAAACAAATTTTTCAAGCTGTTGGTATATTTAGATTTTATTACTTATAAATTAAGTTATAAATTACATAATTTTAAAATCATTTAGACAGAGTATACCGGATATTCAGCTAGTAAAACTCTAAAAAACCAAAAAAACCTTCATATTAAACAAAACCCAAACACAAGAATTTCTTAAACAAATGCTAACTAACTATAATTAAAATATACAAAGAAACAAGAGTCACCCTACTTTAAATATTTTTAAACACATTTCTGTATGTTCCCTGCATTCATATAGTTAAACAAACAATGACTTTAAAAATTGCTCGTTTTTTTTTACAACGTCTTGCAATAAAAACTAAAAATGCAAATTAAAGAAAATGTATAATTGCATGGAACATAACAGCCATCGTGTGTTGTTTTTTCCACTTAAAAATATCCATCCAAAATATATTAATGGAAATAATATACAACACAAAAATCAATTGATTTATTTATACAAGATATACATATATAAAAATTAAAAAAATAAACACATATGCATTCATATGTTATATAGCAATTTGTTCTGAAATAATTATAACATATTTATTTGACACTAACAGGTCAACATTTTTCATATATATTTTTGCTATGCATCATTTTTCATATATTACACTAAATTTTCTGCTATGCATCATAAAAATAATAAAAAGCTAAAAAACTGAAACAATTTTAAGTTCTATACCACTAAACAATCAGATTATTATGAAATATTTATAACTTCCGTGATTGTTGCAGGTGTTTTTATGCCATTAACAACAAATGATTAACGTTTTCATATATAAACCAATTAATGTCATTCTATCTCTTTCTTGTTTGCTAAAATTTTGCCTTCCTGTTTTGAGATTTGATTTTTCTTTTTGTTTTGTTTTAGTAAAATCTATTTTTAAGATAAAAACAAGAAAATTGGTACTCTTAGAAATTTTATTAAATAACGGAATCTTATTTAATTTTACAATCAACCTACACAACTAATAAATAAAGTCACCCTTTGTTCGATTGAATATATTTTAATAATAAATAACGGTATAAGTAATTCAATTTTTCTGTTTTCACTTTTAATCAACGATTTTCATTTAAACTTAATCACTTATATAAAATGTAAATATATACAAGTATTAACGGTTTTTGTTAAAGGAAATTTTTAAATTTTATTATAATTAAAATTAAGAAATTTATATTTATATTTCAAATTGAATTAAAGAAAATTTTATATTCCGATTAAATTAGTTTATTTTAAGCAAAATATTTCTTTGGATTAATTTGCAAATTAAATTTTAAGATATCAGAGACGAAATTCTTTAACCTTATTTGAACTTGTTTGACCTTCCTACTTAGCAGGTTTAACAGGCTCATTGCTGGTTTAAATTTACGTTAACCTTATGATTCCTACATAATTCCCGATCCGTCGTTAGCCGACTTAGAATTTTAATTTTGTACCAAAATTAACGAAAATATAGTTCCTCCTCCTCTTCAAGTGAGGTTCAAAAATTTCAACTCGGGTGGCCAACAATATTGTAGGGAATAATCAGTCATACAATTTGAACGTCATGTTTACCAGAGTAGACACAAGTCACAAATCTATTGAAATTATTTATTATTGAGAAAAGTAATAGAAAACAAAAAGTCATAATTTTAGGACTAAAGCAAAATATTTTAATAAATAATAGTATCATCAATCAGGAAGGTAATTATATTTCTTAATTTCCAGCGGAAAAAATAGGCATGTGATTCTGACTACAAAATATTCTTCATAACAATGTACAATACATTCATCTCAAGGAGGTGCAATGTTGATGAATTTTTTCGTTCATGCTTCCTCCTGTCTCCATACAAACATTATGATCTGTTTACGATTTCGAACAAGTAAAATTCTTTAATTCTCGATACACAGACTGTATTGATACTAAGCAAATGACTAATAACGTATGCGGTCCTATTTTTTGGAATTTTATACGGAAGTTTTGTATGTTTTGTATTTATACTTGCATGACATTTTTTTATATCGTGAGAAATTTCTTTTTTGTGATAGGATTTTTGCTGTTAAATTTGTTATTTGCTCCTCAAATATTACTAGAGAGAGGGGACGGGGAAAGAGGGCAACTTTTTAAATGTATAATTAGCTATTCACTAAAATATTCTAATTATTTCAAGAGAGTTCAATAAATTAAAGACATTAAAATTAAAAAATTAATTCAATACAAAAATTTATTCTTTCTAAAATTATAAACAAAAAAAGCTGACAGAATTTAAATTTTACTCTTGACAATCCTGATTAATAAAAATATTGTTGCTAAGGACAACAAAAAGAAGTAAAAAAACATTAGTTATGATGATAAAATCATGGAAATTACAACAAAAAATTTCATTAAGAAAAAAATAAAAACAAAACGCAGTGAACAGATTCATAACTTCTACAAAGAAATTTAACACCTAATAAAAAAAATTCTCAAGATATTCTTGTTTCATGATTTTTGATGTGAAAGTGAAACAAATCAAAGAAAAATTAACCTTAAGTAAATTAAATTAAATAAATTGATTATGGTTAATGATTTTGAGTGCAATTAACAATTTAGTTAATGAAAAGTGAAAAAAAAAAAAAGAAATTTTTAGAAATTGTTTTTGTCGATTTGGTTCTGCTGTCATTTTACAGTCTATGATTTTAACTACTAAGCATACAAAAATTAATGAAGTTTTAAGTATTTTTTTCTTCTTTTTCGTTTTTTTCAAAAATTATCTTAATCAAAATTTAGTTAATGCAAAACAAAATGAAAAAATAGACTAATAGTCCGGTAAATGCGAAATTAACACATAATTTTTTTAATTTCAATATTTGTCTAAACATTTTAAATGTTATATCAATTTTAATAAGTGGCAATCATTATTTTGGAATTTCTTTTCACAAATTAAATTAGCAATAAAGATTTCAATCCACTTATGATCATCCAATTCAAAGTGACAGCGACCTGCAAATTTTCCGTTTCTGATAGATTTTATCAATACTTTTCGTTAAAATCTTTGATAAAGATAAATTCTATAATAAAAAAGTCACATGAAGGACGTGATCCTAATGGAAATTCATAAAATACGAAATTCAATTGCAAATCACATTCAAGTGAGATATCTTTCAAACATTCACATATTCTAATAAGGAAAAGGTTCTAATACAATTTCCTAACTTGGTGTCTAGATTTAGCGTTTTGGATAGTGACATCATAGGAGATTTTTTTATAGGAATTCTGAGGTGCGGTTATACTCAGAAGTATATTGACTGCAATAATTATATTACAAATCTTTTAAAAAAGTATAATTTTGTATTTTTATCTAATTTTATTGCATTTGTAACGCATTATTATTTACGTATAGTTAAAAACTGCCCCTCAAAACTCCAATAAAACTGCTGTACAAAACGCTAATAATCTAAAAACAGCCTAAGTATCACTGATAATTGTAATCAAAGAGATTAAAATAAATATAAATATAAAATTCATATATGAATACATAAATATTGTTAAAAAATTTTTTAAAATTTATTTTCAAAAATTATTCACACAAAAAATTTCATTGATAAATTTTTCATTTATTTATTTTTTTCAAACATTATTAATAATTCATGTCACAAAATCAGCATAACCTCGAGATCATTCATTAATTATTTTATTTATTTATCTATATTTTATTTTTTTTTTGGTTTTGTGCTATTTTTAATATAACTTGGCTCCTACATAAATTTGGCAGGTAATTTTGAAGTAAATGATAGATTAACAGGAAAAATAAAAATTTTGTTTTTATTTTGTATGTATTTCCGAAGTTATAATATTCTTGACCTCCACAACCTTAACCAATGGCAAATTTTTAGATGAGTTAATTCTGATATAATTAAAATAATGACTCCTTTAATTTTAAGTACAATTAAAATTTTTTACTATATTTCTGGAAAAATTTAATATTCTTTTTTTTTCCTTCTCAAATTATTTTTTATGACTTAATAAAAACATAAATAAGGAAAAATTCAATTCAAAACAATTTTATTTGTATTTACTTAAAAAGTCTAATTTATTGCTTAATTAAGTACACTTAAGAGTAATTAAAATTGACTACCGTTAACTTGATTAGAGATATTTCATAACTGTCTTTTTAATTGTAAACAAAAAAATAAGTAAAAAATTAATATAACAAATTGATTGACGTTATAAGAAACTATTTGGGTTAATCTTATGACGTTAATATATTATTTCATGAGCGCATTTAAAATTTCTTATTAGCATGCATTTATGATCTATTGTTAAATCACTTAAAAAATAAAGTTTTCCTTATTTAGTTTTAAAAAAATATATAATTGTTTAAATAGATATTTCTTAAGTATGCAGCACACCGATATTTAAGCCTATTTTAATTTTCTTTGCAATACAAAATAAATTAAGCTGACACATTCAAAAAATACTTGAATTTATTCTGATTGGATTTAAAATATGACTAAACAGAATTCGTCAGGTTTGAACCTCTAATTTAATGAGCTAAGCATTCTTTATACACAATCATTTGTTAAGTACTTCATTGAATAAAGACCCAAATTAAAGACAATAAAATTGCTTACTGTGTTAAAAGCGATAAGCTTCGTGACGTTTGAATTTTTTTAGTAGGTCTTTAAACTATATAACAATTTTTTTTTTTTTTTACTAGAGCCAATTTTACAAAATAAATTGAGTAAAAATAATACTTAGGAGGGCACAAGTTATAAAATAGAAATTTTGCTTTTTTTCGAGAATTAGGATTAAAGATTTTTCTATACCGGCATAGCACAACAGTCGTCCATGGTTCAAGAGGTTGTAAAACTTATATTGTAGTCTTTTCAGCTTAAAGTGTTAATATGCTTTTATTTTTCTATTTTTTTAATTTACATAAAAATGAATTTTATCTTTGTACTTTGTTCTAAATAAATTTTTCTTTATATTAATCACAAATTTTAGTTTTCACAACTTATCAATATTTTCGAAATGCTATTTAGAAAGCCACAAAAAAAAATTGTTATACGAAATTATGAATAAATGAATAAATATAAAAAATTTTATCAGTGAAATTTTTTGTGGTTTATATCTTGATAACAAATAAAATAAACATTTTTTAGCATAAGCATACATATACAAAAAAACAATTTTTTTTTGAATTTTTCATTCAAAATTTATATTTCGGTCAAGGTATTTTGGTAATAATTAGAAAAAAAAATTGTTTTAAAACATATCTCAATAAGAAAATAAAAAGAAAAAAATTTATCATCAAGAAAAATATTTTAACTAAAAACTTTGTCACCAATTTTGGATAAATTTTAATTCATGTAGACATATGTCTAATCAGAGCACCAGACTTTATTTTGAGTTTATCTAAAATCGGCCCAAAAAATGTGGACTTTTTCATTTATAAATGAAATCTTTTTATTACAATAAAACATATTAATTTTATACTTCATAAAATTTCGCAACTTCAAGGGACTCTGGCAGCTTTTCTCATTTTTATAAATTATATTGGAAACTTTGCCATACATTAGGTTTGGCGTAGATAAGTTGCACGATACAAAGTTACTTCAAAAAAGCCTCAATCTAAGAAGAGACACTACAGTTTCTGTGTTAAGTGGCTGCCTGCGCCTAATCAAAATACAAAGTCTTAAAAATATTTTGTGGAGACTAACAACAAAATCTCATCTTTGGATTGGAAAAATTATTGCATAAAGTAATCAAGATGGCTAATTAGTCGGCGTTTTTGGTTTTTACTCTAGTCATTTTTTCTCCAAGGAAGTAGCCTTAGCCTTAGGGTGCCTACAAAGTGCTTGGCTTACAGCCGAGCTGGCACCGATTCCGATACTGAAAACTATAAATAAAATTGTTATGGGTAAATCAATCGGAATCTGCTGAAAGTCTTCAGAATTCAAGCCTACCAAAGATTAGACTATCATAATGGGGATCAGCGTCAGCTTGGCTTTAAGCCGGCACTCTGTATGCAGCAGCCTTTCTTCATCCTACTAATTTTATGTGTTAGAAATTGGCGTCTTGGTTTTCTTTTTATAAAAAAATTAAAACAAACAACGTAATAAACTCCATTTTTGTGGGAGAATATATGACGTTAAAGTTAGGTTTAAAATCTTCTACGCATTTTTCTAAAATTGCACAGGCAGGAATTTTGTCTAGCCATAGACGTGGATGTAAATTTGCTATCGCGACCGACACACAAGTAAATGTTTATTTATTTTATGCGTTTATACAATTAATTTTGCAACAAATTTTATGCATATTCATTAGAGCGTGCTAGTCGCTTGCGAACGTGCTTGAAAACTGTATTAATTGCATGCATATGTCTGACGTTGCATTAATCAAAGCAAACGAGGTACCGCGGTATATCTAGAAAGGCATTTCCTGCTTGGTTATAAATTGACAGATTGTCCAACATTAAAAATTCCCCTATTTATTGTGTCAAGAATTGAATTTTTTGTAAGTATTTAAAAACTATTTTGTATCTTTTTTTCAGGTTATATTTAATTTAATATAATATTTAACAGTTAGTTTAGTACTGTTTTTGCGAGTAAGCACATTTGAGTTATTTTGTGTATTTTCACAAATTCAATGATTTACTTTTATGACACTTTTCTTGACATTTCCTCCAAATTTCCTTAATTCAGACAATTGCCAATGGGGGAATGATTTTCTTGTACAAGCTTTAATTGAGACATGCTATTAAATACCTTACTAGTTTAAACAGAAAAAGTATGTTCATTTGGTGGTCGCCGCATTTTAGAAAAAACATTTTATTTTTAATGAAAGATTAATTATTTTTGTAACAAAATATTTACAAAATTCACCATCCGGCTACGTTTTGCATGATAGAATAAAGTCGCAAGCTTGAATGACTATTTTCTGCATGCTCTATTGGTAAATGTTTTCGTCATAAGCACGCATTTATTCATATATCAAAAAGTCACTGATTTATATATTTTTCCTAAAGCGTAAATTAACAAAAATATATATATAAGGGTCACACATACAAAATAAAAGAAGTGAATAAGCTTATTAAAAACAGAGATAACTATTGCAAAAGTGTCAATTCAATTTGACAAATGAAAAAAAATAAAAAAACATTTTGTTTTTAAATTTCTAAGTTAAACGCCCATTCATCTACCAAGCACCTCGTGTTACAATCACTTTTTTTTTTGCTGTTGTTTACATTTAAATCCTAAAGTCTTTATTCATCATAAGCTTGACACCAACAGCGGTAAATTTAACAGTTCAGTGATCACTGATAATAATCCCTAACACCATGTAACTTAATTCTATAGCTTTTGAAGTATTTTTAAATTATTTTAATCTAATAAAAATGTGATTAGCGTTAATATAAGATCTGACTAGGAATTAGACTGATATCATCAACAAGGAAATCCCTCTTTTAATTTAAGGCATTAAAATTAAAGCTTTTGGAAATTGTATTTGCATTTATTTTCTTTGAAAATTTATATTTAAAGAGAAATTCATTCATAAAAAATTTTGTAATAATTTTTAAATTTAATGAAAAATATATTTTGTAATATTTTATAATATTATATAAAATAAAAAAAAAACGAGTTCAACTGAAATAATAGAAAGCTTAAAAAATAAATTAATACTAATTTTGAATTTATTATGTGAGAAAGAATATGATACAAACCAATTTTTCAGGTTTTTTTTTTGTTTTTTAAATTTTAAAATAATATTATGATAACAATTTTTTACAGAGAATGGAATAATGTTATAATATTTTATTTATAATGTAATATTATGCAGATAATGAGTAAGTTACTCAAAATTAATGGATATATTTCTTTTAGCCAATAAAATAAATATGTAAATTAATTTATTAAAAATTCCTTGCATATAAAATTAAAGTTTTAGTAAAATAAAATATGAAAGTTTCTCTAATTTGAAAAATTTTAACTTTAATCTCTTATAGTTAGGAATCATTACACCTTTTTCTACATAGGCGTTAAAACACTCTATTACAAAACACAAAACGAATAAATTGTGTATATAAATACTACCTTTGTGCCTGTTTACATTTAGGGAGAAGGACAGCATGAAATTCTGTTGAAAAACGCACGTGGTTGCAGAGTGGAATTCCGCTTCCACTCCGTAAATGTGTGCATTGAGTTTGAGCCTTTTCACATGATGTTATTCTGTCAGAGTAACTTAGAATATATGTAGTTAAATTTGTTAGCCTTGCCAATTGACATTTAGTTCATTAAATAAACTAATTTAACTAGACCTTATAATAATTATGCTTTTAAATGGAAAAATAACAGTTCTAATAATTTTTATTCTTTCAACGCCAAAATAACAAAAAAGTAGTTAAATATTCTGCCACCTTAAATATAATAATTAAATATCTAAAAAAAACTTTCTGTGTATTAGTGTTTAATTAGATATTTGTGGTATGATTTTTTAATACGAATGTTTGAAGTTTTCCCATTACTTTTTACCTCTCTTGCCTGGGACTCACTAGCGCTTAGCGTGTGGAGACGACTTAGCACAGTAAAAATGGAGAGTTTGTTTTATATACCAGTGGAGTGGAACATCAGTGGAGACTAATGGACTCATTAGCATTTAGCACTAAATTTTGTGCCGCTAAGCGCTAGTGAGTCCCAGGCATCTGGCTCAAATATACCCAAATATACAAATATACAAATATGGTGTGTTTCCCAATAAATGTAAACAGGTCCTTTGGAAGCATGTATACGCGGAAAAAATTTGATATTTTATTGTGTTGTCAAACAAAATAAAATTTAGGTTACCAGCTTTTTGTATTGGTACCGAAAGAAACTTCCCTCAATTTTTAGTATGGATTAAAAAATGTTTATTGGTTTTTTAAGCAATTTTTGCCCTAATACTTGAAAAATGCAATCAACCAAGCCTTGTATCTGCCGGGCATAGCTTCTTGTTAATTTTTTTAGTTTCATTCACGCAAGTTCCCATTAAAAGTAAAAGAATTTTGGCTCGATTGAATTAAAAAACGCAATGATCAAAAAAGGAACTGATGGCCATAACTTCCGCGGCTTATGTGAATATGAAAAATTGCAGTGCTAGTATTTAGGAAATATTTTGAAAATTTTTTAAAAATAAGTGTGCTTTGACTGCACTTATTGAAAAAACATTTGATTGCATAAATTTTATAAAGTGCCCAGAAGTTTAAATGAAAATAATGGTGAAAATCCTCCCATTAATTGATATGCGAAAACCAAATTTTCACTGACACACACTGATGACAATTTAAATGCAGTAAAGCTTAGGATTCTGTGAATTTTTTGTTGGCTTATTGAAAGAGATTATTTTCCTCCGATTTGTAGTATGGTGCTTATGTTTATTATCAATTTTTTGCTTTTAAAAAGTATAAAACGTTAAATTAAAAAATCTAATAATATCATACAATAAATATATCGTTAATAATAGACAATCACTTGTAAGCACAACAGAAATACTAAGCAAATAAATGTCAAAAAAAGTCAGAAATTTTTGTTCACTACTCAAAAAAATCACAGCCTTTGAGACTTTTTCCCGATCAATTTTACATACATAGCACCGTTTATAGAGGACAAAACTAAATTTCTGTCACCAATCCGCAATTTAAGATATTTTAGACAATGGGTAGTTTTGGAGTACTAAAAAAATATTGTAAAAACATCTAACATCATCAAAAATAAAGAATGTTACATACTAGCCACAAATTGTAATTTTTGACTAAGTTTAGTAAAAGTTAAATAAAAAATTACATCTAAAAAAATTATTAATACTCAAAAGAAAACTTTGCCTGCTCACAGGATATAAAACTAAAAAAATGTTCATTTTTAGCCTCTTTTTTTTGAAATTCCTAACACAATGTTAATCTTCTAAAATTTTACTTGAACGAGCAATATCTTACTAGAGAAACTAGACATCCAATACCAAAGAAAAAGCTACTTTTCCATCATAACGGCTATTTTTTCGAGAAAATGTTTAAGAACTTTGATCCAAAATGACAGCAAAAGTCGCCTAAATTCTGCATGAACAAAGAGCTATTGTAACGATTTTTTGCATGCTCCATTGATGATCTTTTTATACTTGTACACCCATGAACCCATATTATTAAGAAATTTACTGATGCATACTTTCCTTAATGTTTGTTAAATACCTAATATGAATTACTTAATTTGTAATCATTTCCATTTCAATAATCATAATCAAAATAAGTAAAATTTCTAAATATATATATTAAAACGAAGAAGAAATTTAAGTCCTTGAAATGACATTAAATTAAAACAAAAATTGCTTAATATAATAAACAATTAAAAAAGTAAAAAAGAAGCTAATTTAAAGAATTTTTGTTTCAATTAGAAACGCTGACTTTGAATTCTATAGAGATCAATAAACTTTGGAGGAAAATGTTAAGAAAGATGTATAACATATATAAAATAGAACAAAATTGTTTATAAAAAATATATTCCATAAATTATTTTCATTATTTTCAATACAGCTCACGTGTTTTTCAATGATTTTTCCTTGTTTTCACAATATTATCTCTTGGCATTGAAATTGTACTATATAAAATTTCTATTTTTAATCTTTAAGTGAGAGTATGGTTGATTATAAATTCAATTCCTTGCATTTATTCAATATTAAGACTAAAATTTTAAATGAATTAGTTTATTGGCTTTATTAAAAAAACTGAAAAGTAACAAAAATATTTCATCCTAGTAAATTTTTAGTTTTTAGTAAAAATCTCAATTATGAATTCTATTTCAAAATCCATTTTATTAATGAAATATTTAATTGTATCTTTTCCAATTGTATAGATATTTATTCTTAATTTGTTTTTAATTGAAAAATAACAAAAAAAAAAAAACTAAAGCCCACTACTTAAAATTTCATGCCCAGTGGACAAATGTTAATTAAGAAGGAAAACAAAACAAAAAATAATCAAAATTGATAATTTCCAACAACTGTTCTTCGTTTTTATTTGGCCAAAAATAAAAAAAAACTAACCCCATGCCGGTTAAAAAACAAAACAAAAAAACAGTTCTTCAATTTTGGTGTATGGGAGGGCAATAATTCAAAACATGACGCCTAGAATTATTTATCAAGATTTAAAAAAAAATATTTTAAACATAAATTTATAACTAGTTTCGATTTGTTTTTAATTAAACACTGAAAAATTATTTTATAAATTTAATTTTATCAAACAAAATTTTTACTCTTACCTTAATTCAGTCAAAATATAAAAAGATTATTCATTTTTTGCAATCATCAAATTAAAATAATTTTTAGCGCCTTCAAATAAAATTCTATAATTTCTCACTTATTTTTCTTCTTAAATATTATTTATTTGTATCTTTTAAAGTTCACCATTTTAGCATTTATTCATTATTAAATAAATAACGCAATATTTTAGTAGCAAAGCCAAAATAGAGACTACAGATTAGTTTGACATCTGCCCGACACGAATACGTCTTAATACTCACTGACAATCAATTCAAAGAAATTATAATTATAAAAGCCCTCAATTAAAGCAAATTTTATATGGCATTACTAGAAATTTTTCTTGCTGACAGGTCTTCATTTATTTTTAATATTATAAAAATAAAATATATCAAAATTGCAACGCTCCTCTGGAAATGAAAAAAGAACACGATGCTTTGAGTTTGGTAGGAGTCAAGAGTTGAAATTTCGCTAATGTAGACAACAAGTTATTGCAGGCATTCGATACATCATGAGACAGCATCATTTTGGTTTATAGGCTAGCGAGAAACCCAGGAAAAATTCAGAATTTTCGAAGTTAATTTTGAGACAGAAAGCATATGGCTGACTCTACAAAATTTTGAAAGTTTGTTGTTGTCTCATGATGCCTGTGAAATATATATATAGCTACTCTCGAATTTCAACAGTTTTGATGCACCACCAAATATAACTGATGATTATAATACCAAGTGTAAACCTGCCTAACAAACGTCAAAGAAATTTTGGTATTGATATCATCCATGTGCTCAGGCTGCCGATAATCTTTGAATTTTAATTTATAAATCCAATGTGTGTAATGCTTATTGCTATAATTATATAAATACAGTTTAATTTCTGTCAAGTTGATTACTCTCGTACTTTTTTTTATAATTGATCCTGTGGAGTGCTTAATGCGCTAATTCACTTAAATTCTACTTAAAAGTAAGAATACCACATAATTAGATATTTAATGAATTAGTTCAGAGTTCCTTAAATATATTTTAATTATATAGGTGAAATATTCTAAAAATTATGGAGAATGAAAGTAATATTACCGATGAAATGATCACAGCAGTGAAAGACGGACAAATAGAAAAAGTAAAAGAAATAATTGATCAGTATGGATTATATTATTCTCAAGTTTGGGAAGGAGGATACAGTTTACTTTGGTATGCTCTTCAAAATAGGAATTTAGAAATTGCTAAATTACTCATAAACAAAGAACGTGCGGTTGAAAGAGAGAATACTCCATCCATTCTCGATTATTGTATTTATTATAATGACATAGAATTATTTGAAATGATTTTAAAACAGGGAGCTAATATTGATATCTTTGCTCCCCTCAAGAAATCAAACAGGTTCCAACAATTTATTGAAATTCTTTTAAAATATGGAGCTGAAATTAATGCTGAATACTCGAATCATGGAACCCTACTTCATCAAGCAGTTGATAAAGGTTGCTTGGAAACTATTGAATTTCTTTTAAATAAAGGAGCTAATATTGATGTGTGTTTGTGTACTTCTACTTTGCTTGAGAAAAAGGGATATACACCACTACATTTTGCTGTTAAAAATTTTGATAAAAAGGTTGTCAAGTTGCTTTTAAGCAGAGGTGCTAATGTTGATGCTAAAGCAAAAAATGAAATGACCCCACTTCTTATTGCTATCAAAAATAAAAATGAAATTCTTGTGGAGGAGATTTTACGGGGTGGTCCTGATATTATTAATCAAGCTAATAAATATTGTCTTCAAATCGCAATTAAAGACTTTTATAATGAATGTATTGTTAAGTATCTTTTAAAATATGGTTTTTCTGTTTATCCTGAAGATGCAAATGATGCTGAACTATTGCTGAAATCTTTTAAATATGGACATTTGAGAGTTATTGAAGATTTATTGAGGTATGGTGCAAATATTAATGCTGAATACTCAAACAATGGAACCCTGCTTCATCAAGCAGCTGATAAAGGTTGGTGGAAAACCATTAAGTTTCTTTTAAATAGAGGAGCTAATATTGATGTGTGTTTGTGTACTTCTACTTTGCTTGAGAAAAAGGGATATACACCACTACATTTTGCGGTTAAAAATGGTTGTCCAACATCTGTCTATTGGCTTTTAAAGAGAGGTGCAAATGTTAATGTTAAAGCAGAAGATGAAATGACCCCACTTCTTATTGCTACTAGCGAATGGTATGAGGATTGGTATGATGAATGGTATGATGAGGATGAACACTTTGTCGATTTTGCGGACAAGTTAGACGATTGTGACCGTTTAGAACACCCGGAAATCACGGAAAGGAGAGTTTCTAAAATATGTAGGGTTGAAATTGTCAAATTATTGTTAGACGCCGGTGCTGATGTCAATTATATAGCATATGAGCGTCAGCTAACCTCTCTTCTTATTGCTATCCAAAATGGGAATGAAATTCTTGTAAAGCTACTCTTAAAACGGGGTGCGAAAATTGAACCCAAAGAAAATTTTCCAAATACCGCTCTTAAAGAAGCTGTTAAATGTGGACACCCAGGAATTGTTAAGCAAATTTTACAGCGATGTCCTGATATTAACAATGAATCTAATAAATGTTGTCTTCAATTCGCAATAGAGGGCATTTGTAATGAAGATATTGTGGATTCTCTTCTAGATTATGGTTTTTCTTTTCACCCTGGAGATGCAAATAATGATGAACTATTTCTGAAATCTATTGAAAATGGATATTTGAGAGTTACTAAAGACTTATTGCAGCATGGTGTAAATATTAATGTTTTATGTAGTAAGGGTTATACACCTTTACATATTGCAGCTGAAAATGAAGAAAAAGAAGCAGTCGAACTATTGATAAAATATGGTGCCAATATAAATGCGAGGGGGGCGGAGGGAGAGACACCAATATTCATGGCTCTTGATAAACGATGTTTAGAAATTGTAAATATATTTCTAGATCTTAATGCAAGTATAGAAGACCAGCCTGAACTTCTAAGTTTAGCTGTAAAAGCTGGTTTCAAAGGAGTTATTGACACTTTATTGCAACGTAAATTCGATGTCAATGCCAGTAATTGCGACGGAGGTACAGCTTTACATTCCACTGCGGACAGTCAATCATATAATTCTGATGAAAGTAGAGCAGAAATTGCTGAGCTACTAATAACTAAAGGTGCTAATGTAAATGCTCAAAATAAATATGGTGGTACTACACTTCTTTACGCTTGTAGCAATAAATTTTCTGAACTTATAAAAATTCTTCTTTATCATGGCGCTGATATCAATATTAGAGATTCGAATTCCCTTACACCATTTGAAATCGCTTTGACAGATTATTATAAAGTTGATGATTATACTCAATATTACCCTAGAGACTGTGAAAGAAAAGAAGTTTTTGGTATCCTGCTATGCCATGTATTTAAAATGAAAATGGCGAATTTATTTTTGGACGAAAGAAATTTAAAAGTAATGAAGGAATGTGTTGCAATGAATGAGGGTAAGCAAGGAATTGTTAAACAAAACTTTGTTCAAAAATACAATTATTTAGAGAATGATTGTAAGCAAGAAATTGCTAGAATGAAAAGTAAAACTTTTAAAAATTCTAGCATTTCATTCTATGAAATTTTGTTAAATGATGCAAAAATATTAGCAAAATATATGAACAATGAAAACATTGTGCAAGAACTAAAATCAAATGACTACAAATCAGAATTTCCTATCTATGCCAGAATGATAGAAATCAATTTTATAAAAGGCATGGACAGAAAAAAATTATTTGATGAAGCGAAACAAAATTTTCATTTTCTCTCTAAACATTTTAATGATGAATGTGCTAACAAAATATTAGACCTACTTTGTACAAGCGATTTACAAAATTTCAAAAATGCTTTAAGCCTTCCTAATAGTAAAATACTATAATTAAAATTTATTAATCTTAAACTTAAGTTTGGTAAATATAAATTTTATTCGGAAATTACGTTTTGTTTCATGTGTGGAATTAAAGTTCATACTAAACTTCTCTTTTTTATAAATTTTACTTTTTCTATGAAATTATTCATTGTTAAATTATATTTTGTTTTTTAATAAAATTGAGTTTGTTGATAATATTGGTTTTTGTATTTTTCTCATTAGAATATTTCTTATTTACTTGAACTTAACTAAAATGTTACTAACTAAACAGCAAATTTAAAGCACAGGCTGCTTGACTTAAAGTTGTTATAATTTATATCGCTAAATTGACACTTAGATACAGAGGTGATTCATGGTGTTTTAAGTTTCTCTAGCTTTGGCTTTATCTCCAAACGTAAATTTGAATTTATCTTCACAATCATCTTAACACAGAGCTTCGTAGGTAGCATAGAAGGGGTTGAATCAGGAGAATTAATCACCTCCCTTAAAAGCTGCAAAAATTTTTTTACACAAATATCAAAGATTTAATTAGTTTAGATCAATTATAGAATGCATTCTAGACATCCCTCGCCTACAAGTTACCTCAGTCATGAAGGCTACCGAATGGTATTTAATCTGTGCTTTAAACCACGTTTAAAAGGTGGCTTTTCAAATGTATGATTATTTGGCAATTAAAAGAAATCGACAATATATAAAGAAAAACATGTGGCTGAAATTGAACACGACGAACAGTTGCAAAATGCAGAAATTGCCCGTATTAGTATGACTAATGATCGATTAAGAGCTTCAGACGAAATTGACGTGTTTAGTTTGGATTTAGAAAAATCATTACCATTTCCTAAATTCTTCACATCAGTGGCTTATTACATGAGAAACTTATATCTATATAATATTGGTTGTCATGATTTAAGGGCTAACGAGGGTTACATACATATTTGGCCTATAAGCTATAACCCATGGCCCTCGGGGTTCTAAGAAGTGTCATTGTGTCAAATCAAACATATTGAATTATATGCAAAGGATTCTCGAAAAATAATAATGTATTCAGATTCGTGTACCGGACATAATCGAAATATAAAAGTTGTTTTAAATTTGCTGAAAGTGATTCAGAATGAAAGCATAAAGCTAAATCAATTGAGCAAAAATTTTTGCTAAGCAGGCACAGTTTTATGCCCAACGACGCTGATTTTGCCGTTATAGAAGCTCATGCGAAAAAAGCAGTATATTTATAATCCTAGTGACTGGTATCACATAATTCAAAATAGTAAAAAAAACCCTTTCGGCGTTGTTGAAATGAGTCACCAAGATTTCCTGTTCACAAAACCATCTAAAGGAGTGGATTCTTTCGATAGGTTAACTCTTATCCCTGAATTCGATTCATTAAAATTATATAATTTGGGTAAAAAATTTTTCATAGACCATGAATAGTTTTCTATGGTATTATCGAATTAACATTTTCTTGTAGACCTTCGTCCTTTTCAGAAAATGAGCTAAGCTTCAGTTTCCGAAGCTACAAAATAATGTTTAGCTATGCTTGCTCCAATTTTCAACCGTGTGTGTTACTGTTCATTTTTGATTTTATAGCTGTCTCAGAGACCTCAGAATCCCAAGTACACAAGACGGATTCCACGGTTTTAACTTCAACCGCTTCAAATCCATGTTCAATGACTATGTCACTATCACTTTTAGTAAAGAATTTAAATTAAAGCTTTTTTAGAGTAATTTAAAATTAAATACTAAAAAGTGATAACAAATGTACAGAGTATATATGTATGTAGTATATATGTAGCTGCTCTTATAATTTCAGTATATGGTAGTAGACAATCTGTAAACCAATGCTCAATAAATGCACACACAAGTCTAATGAACAATTCTGATAAAGGATTGCAATAAAACAAACCAAACGGTTACTTACCTATCACTATCTTCTCTTGACTTACAGGCATATCAAGCTACATATTTGATGTGAAGCATATCATATTCAGGAGAACACATATCGATAACTTTGTTATAACTATAGTTTTAATATTTTGACTTAGATTTAATAAATCACGTACTGCTTAATAATCTATAACTTATTTATTTTTCTTTCTTTCTTTAAAATTTGAAAATTAAAATTTTTGTAATAAATTTATCTTTCATCTCAGGTCTTAAAAACTTTACTTAAACATTTTTTTCAACCGCAAAAAAAGCAAATAACATTGGGTCATTTTTAAAAAAGGAGAAAAAAATCACTTTTTTTAAATTTAATTTATTAATTTGTAAGTTTTATGTATTAATTAAACAAAAAAAATTAATCTTATAGCTTTTTAAAGACGGCCATTTTCAGTCAATCAAAAAACTATTTTCTGACCAATAAAAGAAAATACACCCAAAAAAACAGGTTTTCTGGGAATATCTCAAAAACTTTTCTTTTAATAAAAAAAAACGATTGTAAATTTTGGATTCAACGACTTAAAATTACCTAAAAAGAATCATTTTTTTTTTGAGGTTAACGATCAAATTTAAAAATTTTTAAACTAATGTAATCTGAACATTTTTTATATATGATTTGATATAGGTTTTTTAGATTTATTTCATCCTTTTACAAATGAAGTTCATCTTTTTACAAATTAAGTTCATCTTTTTACAAATAGGTCTATGCCATATTTTTTTAAAATATATATGAAAATTTAATAATTTTTTTATTGTGGATGAAATTCATTTGTAAAAAGACGAACTTCACTTGTAAAAGGATGAAATAAATCTAAAAAACCTGTAAAATAGTTTAGTAGCTAAATGAATGCAATAAATTCAAACTGATAAAACAAAGAGTTTTTTAATTTTTTCTTAATCACCAAGAACTTTACAAACAAATAAAAAACTCCAACACTTTTACCCCATTGTTATAATACTAAATACTAACATTTTCTCAGACATTATCTATAAATCTATTCTATTTCTTCTACTTAAACAATATTGGTACAAATCTAATTAGGATTTTACAGTATGTTGATTTTATACCTAAAGAAAAATTAATTAAATTTATTTATTATATCAATTGCAGTCCAAGAGATAATTTACCCAGATATTTCATTGAACTTTCATTATCATTCCCAAATCAGGCTATATATTCTATACCAAAATCCCAGATAGTACAAGCTTTATATTAAAGTTCTATGCAATGTCCTTGCACATATAGAAGACTTTCAGTACGGTAAGGTAATTACCATTTTACCCTTATATTAAGGTCATAGAAATCATTGAATATCGCCAATGAATTTGAAACGAATAAACAAACGTACATGAAATTTTTATTATCAAATTAATATTTAACCCTACAGAAATTTGAGGCTTAATTAAGTCACTTTGAAAAAAAAAAAATGAAAAAAGTCATGAGTTTTAATAATAAATCAAAATATTACAGTTGAAATAAATTCAATGAACAATTTTAAAGGACCTCTATACTAAACTTTACATTGAAATCAAAAGCTTTTGCTTGTTTGACGTCATATAAAACGTCAGTGCCTCAATATAAAATGTTTAATAAGTGAAATAAGAAACAAAATTTAAAATTAAATTTAAAACTTTTAAAAACTATTCTAGATATTATAGTTAATTTTTAGAAAAATTTTTTATGAAATAAATTTCATTTAAAAATATATACAAAACGGTTAAAAAGTTCTTGAAAAGAAATAAATTTCATTCATTTTTATTATTTTAACAAAAAATTTAATAAGCGCAGGCTTCAAATTGTTATTAATGAAATTTTCTCATTCTTCTTATCTCACGTGAGGATATATCAAGGTAAAATTAAAAGATTGCTAACAGCTGTTAACTATGTACGTAAACATAAAATTTTAAGTCTAGATATATTTCTAACAGTAAAAAGCTTTATTCTTGTTTAGTTATAAACTCAACAACTTAAAAGCATATCAAATATATAATTGACAAAAAAAAAAAAAAAAAGCTTTTAAGAAAATCATAACTTTTACACACACCCACTACGACGATTTAGTTTTCCTGTAAACTTCAGAAACCTATCACAAAAGTAAATCGAATACGGGTGAAATTTTAATTCGTATTTTTACTTTATAAAAAAGATTAATTTTATACTAGATAAGCTTAAAACTAGCAAAGTTAAAAATATATATTTGAAATATCTAATTTTGTTTTTTTTTTTAAAAAAATAATGAAAAAAACGAGAAATATATTATAAAAAAGTTAAATAATTTTCATTTATTTATATATATATACATATATATATTGATTTTGTTATAAATTCCTTTAAAGAGTTTTTCATGAAATTTTCTAATGGCTGACCGCCATATGGTACATTAAATTTTTTAATAATCATTTCATTTAAAACAAAATGAGGATTAGAAATACTGCAATTATTGTGCTCTTTTTATTTATTCTAATTAGTGCTATTAAGTGCCAGGTTGAATATTTTCCAGGTAAGCAAAAATTTTGAAATATTTTTTTGATTTTCTTCCTTTTTTTCTGTTTATTTTTTGCAAAATCGTTTTTAAAATAATTTTAAATGCTTTTCTATATTATATTTACAGTTAATATTAAGTTTATGATAAAATCAATAAAAACAAAAAGAGAAATACCGTTATGTTTAGCTTTTAATTTAATTAAAATTTTGTATTTTTTGTGATATAGAAGTTTAAAATGTATATTTTCCATAGCTGCATAAAATAAGCTCTGTTAATTAAATTAAAAAAAAAAAAAACAAACAAAAACAAATATTTTTCCGCATTATGTTATTTAAGTCTTTTTGTCAATTGCACACATATGGACAACTTTCATTAGTTTTTATTTTTTGTTTTTTGTCATAAGGTTGGGAAGTATAATGCACCCTTATCATTTTTTTAATGCAGTTTCTAAATTTTTGATTTTGTTATTTTTAGTACTGTTTTTTTTTTTTAGTTTTTTGGTTTAGAAAATGTTAGGAGTTAAAATAGTTTTTAAAAATATATTTTTGAGCCTTAAATTTGAGTATAAATTAAAAACTTTTATGTAGCTTTTTTAATTTTCGACTATAGCTAAAATTCTTAATTGTAGTTAATATTATTTATGACAAAAAAACAAAAGAAATTAAATATTTTAATTTGATTCATAAAAGATGCGAAAATGAATTAGTCCTGAAGTTTTAAACATCATAAAGCAATTGTAAAAATTTCTAAATTCCTTTAGAATTTTATCGTGTTGTATTAATAGTAATTTTTTTTTAAATGACTGAAAAAACTTCAATTTGATTTCTTCAAAGCAATATGAAATTTCAAATTATTGAACGTTTGGTGTGAATGGACGTCGTCAAACGAAATCTTTATTACGGTGCGTTCGACATATGTTTATTCATCGTCGTTACCATTGACTATGAAAACTATTTTATTATTATTTGAGAACTTTTAAGTTTAAAATTTTGTCGGAATAAATTGTTGAAATGTAGTACTTCGTTTTTCATAACCATGTTGCCCTGTGTACATTGTGTATACACATCATACCGCACACGGTAAGGGGTTTTTAAAATTAAATTTGACAGTTAACTGATGGTTAAAATCACCATAATGTCAAAATAACAAAACTAAGTTAAAAGTATTGGAGAAAGTTACAAATTTTAGCATATATTCCAGTGGTAAAATAATTGATCAAAGGGGCTTATTTTATAGACAATTGCAATCCTAGTCGTTTGATTTTTAAGGTAAAAAAAAAAAGAAATGGAGGACATAATTTAAAAAATGATCTCCTTTTGGTTTGATATTTTATAGCAGAGAAAATCACTTCATATAGAAATTTTTCAATATTAATTATTTATTTATCTGAAGTGAGATGAATTTTGACATTTAATTCTATAGTTTATTGTTTTGTTTTTGGTTTTTTTAGTACAATAATCTGGGAAGGGAATAACCACTACGATCGTATTGTGCATCTCAATAAACGCATCTAGGGTGGAAAGTCTATCATAAGATCTCTTGTCATTACAGATAAAAATATGGACATTTGGCCTTATTTACGTAATAGTTGAATAATTTTTGTAAAAATTTATGCTTTTATGACTATTGATAACTATTTTCTGTCTAAACTTCCCGTTTCCCCAGCTCTTCAAACAATTACCATACATTACAATTATCACAAAACAATCAGTTTTAAGACAAAAATTATTGAACCAAAGAAAATTCCATTCTTATTTTTGTTACATTCAGAAACACAATTAGAAATATTATTGATATTGTAGGCATTAAAAATGTTCATTTTCTTTGTCAAAAGCTCAGTTGAATGGTATTAGCTTTCCATGTTATTTCATAGAAAGTTAATTTTAGCATAAGACCCACTTATGTCAGAGTTAATCTCCTGCTGTCCCACACTAGGTAGAAAAAAATATTTTACTTATTAAAAATCATTCAACTTTTGTTAAATTGTTTCTTATTGGGAAATCAAGTTTTAAGGATAAAATATTATGTTATCGTTATGTAATACTTTACTCTTGATTAGGATAAGGGTTCTCTATGTTTTTAGTTACAATTATTAAATCAAATAATAACAAGTGTAGGAATGTTTGTTATTAAGGACACATTCGACAGATAAACTGTAAAACTTATTCAAATATTCCCACCAATAATAATAACCTAAGAAAGTGTGCACATGAATTTATTAAAATCCACTTTCATAATGTTTTGTCCTTTAAATAAAGAAGTCACAGTGTTAAAGTATCAAAACAGAATTGTTTTAGGTAATCATTATTTTCCTAAGGCTTTGTTTCGTACAATTACTGAATCCACAGAGCCTCTTATCATGTGAAGTAATACTAAAACATATTATCCTTGTTGATATCCATTCATTTTGCTGTCATATGTTCAGTATAGTTCCTTAAATTCAATTTTGGCTTAATATGCTTTTCAAATTGTTTTAAATCAAATTTCTAGGGAAAGTCATTCAATATGTTTATTTCTAAATTGGAATTTAGAAACATCTCATTTAAGGATGAGTGCTAGGTTTTGTGCTCAATTTAATAGGCTTTTATTAAATGGATTGATCTACAATCAAACTAATTTTTGTTGGGAATTTTTTTCCAGATGAACAATTCAACTATACTAGAAATATTTCATGTGTAGTTAGGAAATAAAAATGAATGTGTTATTGCGTTTCGCCCTAGTAAAATATATAAATATTCACAGTCCTTGATCTATGACTTTTTTAAATTTGTAGTTTAGAAGGCACCCCTAACTATATGGATTTAAAAAATTTTTTGGGATAAAAATAATAAAAATCCTATAACAAATTGAACTCTTTAATACTTACTAATAATTAAAAATAAAAATCTTTAATTTTTATTTCCCAGCTTTTATTTTCATGCTGCTAATCTTGTTACAAGCTTACACAACATGCTCATAGGCTGTTTTATTTGGCAAGGGCTAACGAACGTTGCGAAGCAAAGTACACGTTCCTGACTCATTGTTGAAACACAGATAGCTTTTAATTATTTATTTTGTTTTTTGAAAATTCGTATACAGTTTGCAAATATTGTTGATAGTGTGCAATACATCCTTAAACCTTTACTAACAGGTGTACTAAAATTGGGAATGTACTTGTTTGTTTTTTTCAATTCCGATTACTATATTTTTGAGCTTTTAAACCTTTAAGAATATATCTTTACGAGGATTTTAAAAAATTTAAATTATTTTTTGAGATATATCTGTTTGGATGACGCATCATATAAACAGCTCAAATGGAACGAATCAAACAAAAGAAGATAGAGGTTCTCCATCTACCTGCGATTCTTATAGCTTAACTTTATGAGTAATTTTATCTGAAACTTAAAAGGCGTTTTTCTCGAAACTACTTTTTTCGAAATTCTTGTCATGATTTTACAAGTTCTACTGAACCGATTAAATTGTAATTTGGTGTAAGTCTTTTTTATACATTTTTCTATCCTATGAATTAAGATTATAACCAATTTTCAACTGTGATTATCTTGCAGAAATTCAGAAAAGTAAAAAAAGTAGTAAAAAACACTTGTATTCAATAGTAATACTCCTTTAGATTGATAAGTATTTTCCTGACAAGCTTCGCGCGCAATTTTTTGCCACCAATTCATCAGCCTGTAACTTTTGGAATTTTTACATTTTGGTTTTTTTTTCATTTATTTCTTAAGCATTAATAAATATCTTGTAAAATAATGGACAGTGAAAATATTATTTTTTTATTCCACAGTTCCAAAAATTAAACTTTCATATCAAGCAAATAATTCTCCAAGGAATTTTATCTATAATTAAAATTGGATAGCAATGAAGTAAAATTGAAGCAGTAATCATAATCCTTTCATATTCCTTACATATCTAATCATATTAAAAGGTTTTACGATAATTTATTTGTAATTAAATTTAGATTAGCTTCCTCCACTTAAAAATTTTGTGGTATTATTACCAAATTAAGATCGCGGTTTACTTTAACAATTATAAGTAAACAAGCAAAAAAATTTTTGTTTCTCTTATTGAGGGATTCTGTTGTGAAAATAAATTGTTTTTTTCTTCTATTGACATTATCAATAATTATAAAAAAAATAAATAAGCGTTCACATGTGTGGCCAAGGTTGTGAAGAGTTTAATACGTTGAAGACGGCGTTTACCACCGGTGGCTATAACTATGTTAGATGACAAAAATGTTATATGCGGTTGAAAATAATTTTCTAATTAAAATCAACATTTAATTTTTTGCTAAACAACATTTTGTGCAAGGCGCCGCCAAATAAAACAAAGTACGATATACACTATAAAGCGAAATAGAAAAACTGCGCCGTCCTCAATGGGTTAAATTAAATATTGCTTTAAAATGAAACGTATTCAGTAAAGATTATGTTTCTCGGCCTGTAGTTAAGCCTGAAACTTTATAACAAGGCAGTAAAAAAAAACGGTCTTTTAAATTATGTTGAATAAATTTTGCTTTACCAAAAACGATTTCCTTTACAAAAACCGAAACAGAACTATAGATAAAATATTTTCTTTGTAAATAATTGATACTAATCTTTAATAAAATATCATGTTTTTTCTTATTTAAATAAATTATTTATTAATAATACCCTTTTTGATTTCATGTTTAATTCTATAATACCGATTTTTCGCTAAACGAAAGCCCTTCCTCATATCAGATTCAAAATTATTGAAGCTATAGTTTTCGTTTTTAACTGCATCTAAAAGTATTAAAGATATTTAAATATATAAAACTTATTTTATATAAAAGAAAACAAGAAGAAAACTTACCAAAAAGATATGTATTAAAGAATTTAAAATTTTTGGCAGCAATCTTTTTTTGCATTCCATCCCAATTGATATCGAATAGAAAAGGTACACTAAAAAATTTATGTATGCATTTTTGTAGTGGTAATGTCCCAATAACTTGTCTAATGTAAGCAATCTATAAAAACAATTTCAATAATGAAAAAAATAATGCTATTTAATTATGAATTAGAAAAATTACTGCTTCATATTTTTGTATATTAGAATATTCTTCTAATTCTTGTATACTATTTATAGGAAAAATTTCTAATACTGGTTTATTTGGGAAAGCATTTTCATAAAGTGGCTGCAAAAGTAACATTTGTTTAGCTAACATCTCATTTTGTTCTTTAAGCATTATCTCTAATTTTTTTATACGTTTTGTATTTTCTTTGCAACATTTACAACATTCATTTGTTTTGTCTAATAAAATCAAAATTAAAATTTATTAAATTATATTAAAATAATAATATTTTAAAATACCATTTTTATCAGTTGTTTGACAGGATTCCTCGACAAACAATGCTTGGAATAAATTATCTTGTTGAATCATTTTCTAAAAAAATAAATATATTAAAAGTTATTATTAGTAAAATTTTAACATTAAAAAATAGTTTTTTAGTTGAAATAAATTAACTTAATAAATCGAAATGTTTTTAATAAACGAAAAAATAAGAAAAAATACATGTCAGATATATTCTAGGATCCATAGCTAAAATGGCAATAATTCCTGAAGTAATTGAATTAATTTAAAAGAAAACATGAAACTACAAAGTAAAATTTTGTTATCACAAAATTCCTTTTTTGTTTCACTTAAATTCTTTGTAATTACTTGAGAATTGCCTCTCATGTAAATCATGCTTGGCGAATTTTGGTAGTTCTCTTTTATTTCAGCAGATAGTTCCAACAAGAGTGGTTCTTTTTTCTAGTAATTTTGCAGCTAATAATGCCCTCGTATGGACGCTTCACGTAAGTGACGTTTCTTCAGCATCCTGTGTTCAGTAGTTTTAGAACAAAGAAGCGGAAATGAAGCATTTCTGTTTTAATCTTTTCTCATATATCGAAATCCATTTATAAATACAAGTTAAGTTTATTTTCAATTAGAGAGTTTGTTAGATTAGATAAATAGTTCTCTAATTATAATAATAAATCACCGAATCTTTTGGTAGTTAAAGCGTTACGTAAACTCTTCTAGAAAAAGGCATTAAAACTTAGAATAGTAAATAATAAATTCTTAGTTGATGAAATTGAAATACATAACAAAAATGAAAAACATTTAAAATGTTAAAAAAAATTCCCTATGAATTGGATCTAATTGTAACAAAAATTCTTTTACACTTTTCCTTTAGTATTAGAAATACTAATCTAATCATTAAAATGAAACCTTTAATTGTTATAAAATATAATTAAATGCTGAATTGATAACAAAATGAATTTAAAATAAAAAATATAAGAACTATTAGAGCATAAAATTTTCGTTATCGTATGCTCTAGTTTTATTAAGGAATGGAAATTATAGCAGCAAAAATTTTGTTAAAAAGAGTTTTTTATACTATACTCAACTACATATGAGTAAATGTGTGATTTTGTGTTAAAATTTGGTGATATTCTTCAATTTTATTTCATTACGAGGTTCAATCGATAAGACTCGAGAAAAACTTTTGCACACCGCCATCGAATAACAGATGTTGATTCTTTCAGGGTTCTAAAAAAAGAGGTTTTCCTTTTAAGGGGGTAGTAAAGTATTTTTTTATTTTATTTTTTATTGATGTACAACTTCCTAAGATTATTCTGTGAAAATTTGAAAGCAATTGAAGTAAAACTAACGGAGATATACACTTGCAGGTCTTTTATTTTATGTAGTTTATAGAATAAAATTCAAACTTCATACGCGTTTTTCTCACACTTAGCTTTTTCAAAGTCGGTGAACCCTGTAACTCAAAATCTACTGAACCGATCCTTATGAAATTTCGCACACTCTTTCTTTACATAAATTACGAGGTAACGCTGTCGAGTTTTTTTTTTTTTTAAATTTTAACTTATTTTAAAACAACAAAATTTCTGATATTTTTAATGAAAAATCAGTATTTTGACTTCCGAGCCTTGTAAAAAATCGAAAAATCAATAATCAAATCAAATCAATTTGGTCCTTTGATTTCAGTTGACCCAGTAATGAGTTATGAAGTTCACCACGAATCAACCTTTTTTTGAGACGTCTACGGAGATTCGCTGTCATCGGCTCAGTTTTTAATATTTATTAATGAAACTTTCACAGAATATTCTTTAAATATTATATAATTATACTGTATATATAGAAATAAATAAATATTAATTGTATCCTTAGAAAAAATTGTAGAAAATATACCTTTTTTCGGCCGAATTAACTTTACTGCCCCCTTAATGTCTAATTGAATGACTTTTTTGACAATAAAAAATACCCTTCGCTTTGGTATTTTTTTCTCTGGAAAAAACAATGATTAAAGGGTGGTTAGACGACATTCTTCAGAACAATTCTATTGAAAATTTATTTTCAAAAAATATTTTTGTATATTGTACGTTTAAAGAATTCCTGTTAAAAACTAACATTCCAGACTAACGTGCTATTCTATTTTAATACCAAAACAAAAAACAACTCAATATTATTTATTTTGATTGTAGGATTACGTAGACCACCATCAGTTCCATTATCTACAAATGACGAAATATTAGCACAACTAAATAAAATACTTGAAGAACAAGCTCGACGTCGTTTACAACAACAATTAGTTTCACAACATCATTTCTATCAACAACATCAACAACATGGACCAAATTCTCAAAATAGACAAAATAATAAACCTAATTTATTATATATTTATCCAGATAATCAAGGACAATCATTAAATGATAAAGATCAATTTGCTTTTCCACCAACAGATCCAAGATATTTTCAAATATCAAATAATAATAAAATTAATATGGCTAAAGATTATTATACAGATGATAAAATTGATCCAGATACAGAATTAAGAAATTATATAAATAATAAAATTTCAGATGAGGAATCATATTATGAACTTAAGACACCAATGAATGTTAATCCAAAAATTGATCATGTTAGTGGAGGAACTAGTAAAACAATAATTCGTGATGATATCAATAGTTTAGTTGAAAAACTTCAAAGAGAAGGGCAAGCTAATACAATACTAAATAGAAATTATCATCAGCCAAATAATGAAGTTATTAGAAAACATATGGGTATAGAAAGTGCATTAGGAATGTATATAGTTGCCTTAATAGCAGGAATAAGTGCTGCTATTACTGTTGGTATTATTGCTTTGGGTATTGGTTGGTATACGTAAGTAATTTTAATTTTACTGTTTTTTTTTTTTTGATTTTAATTAATATTTAATATTTAAAGATTACAAAAACGATCAAAAGCAGCAGCTGATGTTGAATATCCAGCATATGGTATAACTGGACCAAATAAAGATATTTCACCATCAGGAGATCGTCGTTTAGCACAAAGTGCACAAATGTATCATTATCAACATCAAAAACAACAAATAATTGCTATGGAGAATCGTAATAATGTTGAACAAAATGGTGTTTCTGATGTTGAAAGTGATGATGATAATGAAGAAGGTGATTATACGGTATACGAATGTCCAGGATTTGCCTCAGTAAGTATTATAAATATTTAAAAGTAGTGTACGTAATTTTAGCATTTCGTCATTTATTTTATAAAAATTATTTTTCAATAGAAAATAATTGTTTTTTTTGTTTTTAAACAAATTAAAGAATATAATTTTTGTAGTTTTTCTTTCCAACAAAATTAAATATCGAATTTCATGCTTCTATTAAATAAAGAAATTTATTTAATTCTTTGTTTTACATTTATATAAAGTACAGCTTTTAGTTAACAGGGGTTTAAGGAAAAATATTAAACAATTTTGTCCCTTATGAACTAAGACATTTTCTTTTATAATTCAGCCGTGAAAATTCAGAAATATGCATCACATATATTCATTTATAAACGGCTCTATGCGCACCAGCGGTGAAAATTCTCACTTTTATAGCATTCTAGAAGTTTTTCATTCAAAAAAAAAAGGAAATAGCTTTTAATTATTAATTAAAACTTATCTTAAAGTACATGATTATTAAATAAGTATTAAATTTTACTAAAAATATTAAAGGAAAAGACCAAGAAATGAAGAAAAAATCAAAATAAAAAATAAAAGTTCCTATACATCATGGATATTGTACGAAGAGATGCATCAAATTTAAAGAGAGTCTCACCGCTGGAAATTTTGCTAATATTTATTCTATGTATGTGACCGATATACACATCCATACAAAAAGATTAATGACTTTGCCATATTCATTTTCATGTAAGGTACTTATGATGATGAAAATATATATTCCTTCCACTTTCTATTTAAAAGACGAATTTCGTCTGCTAGGAATCTATGGCAGTTTGTCTTAAGGTGGGCACCCACTTAGTGCGTATATCTCAGCGGGTAACTTTTTTGACGTCAAAATGACGTACAAATGAATTTCACGCTGAATTATCCACATATGAGGGGGAACTTTAGCGTGAGTCTATGACGTCATAAAAGTTACCCGCTGAGATATACACACTAAGTGGATGCCCACCTTTATAACGCATTTCTCTTACAAGAACATTCTAAATAACTCCAAGATATAAAGAATTGTTTTTATAAGTAACTATTTATTTATTTATAGTAATTATATCCACAAGTCGTCTAAAATTACTTTAACAAACAAATACAGTTTTCAACTGAATTGAATGGCAAGAGCCAGGGGCAATGCCATACGTCAAAGTTTCAAAACTTTCAGAAGTTTTATTCCTTTTCGTAAGGTAGAAGTTCTTCTGTCTCACGCTTCATATCTAACCAAAATAATATCACATATTATTTAAAATTATTTTTAATTTATTACAGACTGGTGAAATAGAAGTTAAAAATCCTTTATTTTTGGATGATACACCAGTAACACCAGCAGTTAATGTAACAGATACATCATACCAGCAGCCAATACAACAAAAATCAATAAATGATGAAAATAATTTATCAAAATCAACAGCTAAAAATGATAGTAAAACAAATTTGAATTAAATTTGAAATAGATTTCAACAAAAAATCAAAATTAAATGAAAAACAAACAAGAGAAAAACAAAGATATTAACAAATTTACAAAACTTCATACTGTACTATAAATTATATGTCAAAGACTGTTTTGAGAAATTTCTTTTCTTTGCTTTTTTTTTTAATGAATATTAATTTTAATAAGCTATGACTAAAAATGTTCGATTTGAGTCAATAAAATTAATCAAAAACCAAATACAAAAAATTTGTGCTCAACTAGAAAAACTTTAGTAGAAAATTATAATCATTAAAATTTATAATTTTGTTTCTATTAAATATTTTTTTTTAAAGAAAAATAAAATAGCTGAATACATATCAGTAATAAATTTTCTTTAAATTTTATATTTTTAAAACTAAAATGTGCACATTTGAGAGACAGTTAAAAAAAAACAACAACATCAATTTCAATTGTTCTTACAGTTATCATAGAATAATCGACTATCTTCTTTCTTCAAAAGATTAAGTATTCAACAAGAAAAATTTCATTAAACAAAAAATATATTTAGACAATTATTAAATTTAACGGTTTATTTGTCAAAGTTAAAAAAATAATTGCAACATGAATTTCGAAAAAAAGGGTTCATTTACTTTGTTATTTTTTGAGTTCGACACTAAAACAAATAAATCTGATTTAAAATGAAATTTATAAAATTTTTAAAATGTATTTTATTTCTAAGTAGACGAACATTCATTTTATATTCACGACGTTTAAGTGACGTCATAAATGATGTAAACTTAAAGTTTAAGAGAATGCTGTAGAAAAAAATTTTCATCACAATTTTCATTAAAAAAGAGATATATATATATATATATCTTTTTTGGTTCTTATTTAGAAGTCTAGGGGTAGTTGTGATTTAATAAAATTATTAATGTGAAATGATAATTTTTAATCACTCTGAACTTAAAATTTTAGAATTTTGCATTGAATGACGAAGTATTTTTTTTAAAAATTTCTACCACAAAATTTTATTAAGCTTAATAAAAATAGAAATAAAATGCTTAGCATTTCGCAACATTTCATGATTTCATTTTTTCTTCTTTAAAATGTAAATAAAATAACATGAAAATATCTTTTTATAAAACCTACTCGCAAGATCTAAAAAGAATAATAATATTTTACAATTTGAATTTTATATTTCTTCTAAATCAGCTAAAATTTTGAAAACTTTAATTTTGTAATATAACTAAATTCATTTTTATTAATAGTTAATTTTATAAAATATTTTTTATTTCTATTTTTGTTGACTTTTTTTTACAAAACTAACAAAACTCAAATGTGATGTGAAATCTAGTCCAGATTTTTTAATTTGATAATTAAAACAAAAAAAAAACAAAAAAAATTTTGTGATTGTTTTATTTTTCAAAATAATTATTCAATTAAATCTTGATGTATTTTTAGTTTGATGAATAAACCAAAGCTCAAAGCATTTGAAAAAAAAAAAAAATAAATATATATATATATTTAGTGAAACATGTGCTTTAAAAAAATAACATAATTAAAAGTGTTGGCTTAAACTAAAATTAATAAAAAAATATTTAAAAAAAAAACTAAACTTTTAAGAAAATCTCTTTACGCCTAAGATTATGTCAACGGATTCAATTAAATTTATCAATTTTAAAAATCAATTAAAAAATTTTTTTAGAATTTAGATAAAAAATTTACATAAAGGTTTAACCATAAAAAAAAAATATATAGGTATATATAGCCAGATATAAAATGCAATGCATACTGTCCTTATAAATATAAATTAACTTATTCCATATATTTTATGAAAATTAAAATAAGGTCTAAAATTATAGAGAAAAATATAACTGATAAAATAATATGTTAAAAATCAATTATCTATATAAAAATTTGTGTACAAAGGAATAAATATAAATGTTAAATGGAAAAATATTTTTTTTTATTTTAATGAAATTTAAATCGAACCGTCTTATATATGGGTCCATATTAAGGTTCTATTACCTACACAAAGTAAATATCATAAGGAGTAGAAAAACTGACATCAAACGTGACAAAGTTCTAGTTATATTTAATGGATAGCCTAAACAGAATGATCTTCGAGACATTTTTACTGTCTAGACTTATTTAGTTTAATTTATTGCTACACAAATTTGAGCAAGGAAATGGAAAACAGAAGAGTTTGGGTTGAAAAGTAACAACTTTAAGAACCTTAAAAAATCATAAAACATCTTACTTGACACGTGTGAATTATTAATAGAGAAATACATTAAAATTAGGAGTATTATTCTCACTACCATCCTAAAGAGGAAATTATCAGTTGGAATAAACTTTCACATATTTAAGGAACAATTCAGCTTAAGGAAAGGCACAAATACATTCCAGCCAATAAATGTGATACTAATAAGTATAATAAAAGACTCAATACGGGAGCCAACATTTGACATTTGACATTTGACATAGTAGACAATAACATAATTGCAGAAAAGCTGGGAAAAATAATACAGCTAAAGAGCCAAAAATCAACATTCTAACCGATAGTATTGTGTCTATCAATGATTCAGCAACTAGATAACTAGAAAACTAGATAATTATATTATTGGAGTTCCCCAAAGAAACCCGTTATGTTCACTATTGTTTAATATAGCAACCGTTGACATATCAAAAACAATAAAAGTCTAAATCAAGGAAGCCACAATTCTACTCATGTATACACATGATATTGCTATTTTCTCACCAAAATTGGCAGCAAATAATAGCAAATGACAGGTTTTGAGTGCACTAACAAAATTATGCAGACCTAAATGACTTCTGCGTAAACAGAGATAAAAGAGTACAGATGACTTTTGGAAGGAACGGAAATTCCATATTTCTATAATCGCTAGCAAACAAAGACGAACCGATAAAAGGAGTAAATTTTTCAATAGATTTTTGTAATTCCTCGCTAATAATAATTATATGAACAACTTTTTCTGTTTCCTTTTCCCTATTATATGTGTGTTGTGTGCATTACAATGAAAAAGTTCATTACTACAAGAAACATAATAAATCCTTTTTGTAATCTTCTTTTGATTCCTTTTACCTTTAAAAAAATTAATTGCTTATATTACTTTTATTTACTCCCTAAGCGGAGTAATTTTACTCTAACTAAGTAAAATTAGTATTCATTTATTGTATAAAAGCGGTGAACAGAAGAGAGAATCTCATTAGTCTTAAATAATCGTAGCATCATTTTGTTGAATCTTAGTGCTTATTATCCAACCCAAGGGGTAAACAAACAAACAAACAAACAACAATAACATAATTGTTATTATATAGTATAATTTTTATATTTTTTCTTCTGGATAGTGAAAGTTAGTGTGTGTTTTACTTTAGTAGATTTTGATAATATTAAGTTGGTTGCTTGTGCGCCATTAAATAGTTTTGAACATGTAGTCATTGCTTTGGAAATGACTAATTTAATTTAAAGTGTTTAAATTTTAGTTAAATTATCAAAGAAAATTTTTCCAAAAATATAACTCATTGTGGGAGAGAAAACAAAAGTAACTCAATAAATTTTGTAAATTATGGAATTCATTCTATTTAATATATAAATGATTTGAATTAGAAAAATTATTATTCTTTGATCTTTAAAAATATAAAATGATCACTTGTAAGATAAATTCCATTAATTTTATCTTTGATAGAAAGAAAATTTAATTTAATTTGATTATTTCAACCAAAACACACACTAAAACTAAAGTTAATTCATATGCTAAATAATAAGCCAAAAAATTTTTTAATACTATATTAACTAAATAAAAATTCCAAACTGTAATATATATTTTAAAAACTTATTTTGCTTTTATTTAATATTTTCAAAACAAAATTTACCTCAATTTAAGTAAAGTCCGGCCAGTTCCAATCACATTATTTTCCTTTAATTTTTATTAAATCATCAACTTTTTTTTTTATTATAACAACATTCGACAATAATTCCTTACTCTGTAATTTATAATTCACTTTAGTTTACATATTTATACATTTTATAGAAAAAATTAATTTATGCTTATTTAATTTATGGTTATGTTCACGTCAAACAAAAAGATTTTACACCCATACTAAAGCTGTGTCTACATTAGCGATTTTGACAGCAGAATTATAGGCAATATTGTAGGGGATATTGTAAGCGCGGTTACACTCAGAAATATGTTGACTGCAATATTAAGGACATTATAAGTCTTTTCGAAAAATATAATTTGTACCTTTAAACTAGTTTTATTGCATTTATAATGCATTATTATTAAAGAAAAGTCAATTTAATATAGTAAAACTAGTTAGAAGGCATAACTTTCAATCAAAATGTCAAACTTTGAAAAACTATTGAATATAACCGCCACTCAGAACTACTAAAATATCACCTATAATGTGGCTATTCGAATCGCTATTGTAGACACCAAGTAAAGGTCCAAGTATTACTGATACAGATTTTTAAAAATATTCCCTTGCAATAAAATTTTAATATAATTTTCAAGGATTGCTTAAAACATGCATATTAAAATATTTTTTTAAAATATTCTTGAAGTTAATATGATTTCTTTAATCCAAATTTTCTAAAAAAAAATTTCTAGTTCCTTTGAAAGCTTAATCTAAAAAACAATGAAAATAAATAAGAACATATTGACATTACATATATATATATCCAACCTTGTTATAAAAAAACTTCAAATATGGGCATTATTGCACTGTCATTAATTCCTTTGACAAAATAAAAAATTTGTTTTCAATAAATTTTAATTGAAAACTCTTGCATAAAAAAAGTTTTGTTTTTTTTTTTTTGGAATAATAGTTATATATATATAAAAGTAATTTAATGCTTGATTTTAGTAAACATAATAAGAAGAAACTCTGTATTTAGAAACTATACAACTTTGTCTTGAATATATTTGAAAAAAAGAAAAAAGAAATCTTGACAAAATATTTCGTTAAAAAAGTTAATTATCCAATTGAAATGGCTGTTAAACAAAATAATACGGAAGGATCTACACCAGTTTCATCAATGACGCAGGCAAAAAAACAGAATTCAAATGATAATAATACATCATGTGATGAGAATCTTAAAGAAATACTTAATATAATTAAATTTTATTCTAAATCCCATTTTATTGAAAATACTTGTAAAATTTATTATAAATTAATACAACATTTAGCTAAGATTAGCCTTCGTGAACCACAACAAATAAGTTGTTTTCGTGAAGAAATTTATAAAATCCAAGACTTTTTGCGTAAATTATGTATTGGACATAATACAGACATTTACATAAATTCTTTAAAAATTGTTTATGATTTAATTATAAAAGAAGGTAAATTCCTTAATTTTTATTTATAGATATATATATTTAATTAATTTGTTTTTTTTTTTTTTTTCTTTTTAGAAAATGTGTCTGGAGCAGTTGCAATTGTTTTGGAATTATTTCCAGAAAACTCGATTGATAATTTTGTTTCATTAATATTAAATGAAAGAAATCAAAATGATAACAATATACGAAAACTTGTTAAAGTTTTATGTAAATGGGTAAAAGAATCTGCACTTTTTTGTCCAAATATGAATAATTGGATTATAACTATAATTAATCAATTAAAAGAATCAAATAAAATTGATTTACTTTATGATATTGCATTAGATAATATTGAATGTCTTTTAAATTCATTACAAGTACCTGCTTTAATGCTTACATTAGCTCCAGTTATATATCATATGCTATCAGCAACTAATAAGGATCCGAAAATTTTTCATAAGGTAACTAAATTTTTATATTTTATTAGCTTTAAAGATTTAAACATTAATTTTGTATTTTCTTTATCTTAAATTTGGTTTTTTATTGTTGTTGTATAAAACGTATTTAGAAGAATCGAAAAAATTTGGAAAACTAAAGGCTCAAAAAAAATACACGTGGTTACGAAATAGAAGTGGAATTCATTCTAAATTCTACTTTGCTGTCACAGCTGAATTTCATAATTCCGATTGAATTCCGCTTTTGCTCCGCAACCGCGTGCATAGCCTTAATAGTTTTTAAATATATTAAGGGTAAACTTGTTGTAAAATCTTGAGTTAATACAAAAATAATTGCAGTAAAAAGAAAAAAAGAAGTCATTATTATTATTATGAAAAGGTAAATGTCATTTTTTCAATTCAAATCCATAACGGTAAAAACAAAATATATTACACGAATTTGATTGGATTCCACATATCAAAATCTCTATTTATTTAATCTTTTCTAATAAAATGTTTATTCTATTGAAAACGCCTATAAAATTGTTATCCGAAACACTAATCCAGACACCAAAAAATTAGGTAAAATTAAGTCCTAAATTAGGCCAAAAATAATAATCTTTATATTTATTTTATATATATATATATATTTTAAAACTTTTAAAATTATTAATTAATAATTTACAATTTAATTTAGATCATTTCAAAAGCACCAAATGTTGTAAGAAAGTTAAAAATTGATAACCAGAAATACGAAGATACTCGCAATGTTTTACCAGCTCTAATTCAATTATTTTCTAAATTAATGGTACAATTTCCAAACCACGATGAACTTTATCAACCATTAGTAATATATTAAATATTAATTAAAATTTTATTTAAAAATTAAATCATATTCTTTTTTTTTTATATTTTTAGCAAAAGGCAATTAGTGATTATGAACAAACATATAATTATCAATTAAATTCCCAAAAATATAAACTTTGGTCACCTAGTACTTATAATTTTGTTATTGGAAAAAACGTTAAAGTCGGCTTAGTTAATTTAGGAAATACCTGCTATATGAATAGTGTCCTACAAGCATTAGCAATAACAAAAGAGTAATAAAGAAAATAAAATATAAATAATTTATATTAATTAATATCTTTTTCTATTTAGATTTAGTCGTGGTATTCTATTATCAAATGTTAAAACACCGTTATTTACTAAAATTCAAAAATTATTTGCACAAATTTTATATTCAAATCGACGAGAATTAACACCAATTAGTGTACTTAATGCAACTAAACCACCTGGTTTTATAAATGGTCATCAACAAGATAGTTCTGAATTTTTAAATTATCTATTAGATTTATTAAATGAACAAGAAATTGAACATTATAAATTAAATCAAATAGAAATTAATAATGATATACATACAAATATTTTTGATGATGATAATGATGATGATATATTTACATCAGAAGGTGCTATTTCTTTAAATTTTGATGAAAAAATAATACCAAATTATCAATTAACAAATATAAATCAATATCCAACTATAATATCAAGATCATTTGCTGGTAAATTAACAACAACATATAAATGTTTAAAATGTTTAAGTGAAAGTAAAAATACAGATAATTTTCGTGATTTACAATTATCATTTCCAACATTTAAAAATGATTGTAAAAAACTATTATCTGTAAAAGATTTACTTGATTATTATAATGCACCAGAAAAATTACATGGAGATAATCAATATTTTTGTGATAATTGTAAACATTTAAATGATGCTGAACGTTATATAAATATTATAAATGCACCAAAAAATTTAATATTAACTCTTAAACATTTTAAATATGATCAAATTGTTCATACAAGAGCTAAATTAATGCATAAAGTTTTTCATGAAGAAAAATTAATACTTAAAGTATATGAACCAGATATAATAGATGATTTTACATTAGTACATTATGATTTATATGCAGCTGTAATACATTCTGGTTATAGTATGGATTCTGGACATTATTATACATATGCTACGGATAATTTTGATATATGGTATAAATTTAATGATAATAATGTTACTATATGTTCAATTAAAGAATTACATAATTTACATCCACCGAATACACCATATATATTATTTTATCAAATGAAATCAAACTCTGGTGAAAATTTAGGAACATCCAATAATTTTTTAAATATAAATACAATTGATTTACCTAAAATTGATGAATTATCAATTAATTTACGTGATTTTATTAATAAAGATAATTCATTATTTAAACAAGAATTAAATAGGACAATCAAAATTAATTCAATAAATAATGATTTATTATGTAATAAAAATGATAATGATGATAATGAACCACCGAATAATTAAATTATATATAAAAACTTATCTTTAACTATTATAATGTTGTTTATTTGTAATAATTTGATTTTATATTTGTAATTCATTAAAATTTATATACAAAACAAACAAAAAATTGTATTTATAATAATTATAATAGGATTGTGTATTCACTTGCCAAATTTATATATGTGCAAATATATGAGATTTGAAATTCAAAAAATTTTTACTTTTTATTTTTAACTGCTCCCTGCAAGCTCCATGATCTTTTTACGTCTCGCATGTCATGAAAACTCGTTTGTCACACCCCTATGGCTGCAAAATCATCACCGTTGTTCATAAAACTGTGCCCGCTTAGCAAAAAGCATTGCTCTAGCCAGCTTTTTCTAAATCAAAACTAAACACGTAAATTTTGTTTGAAGCTCTTAATCGATAATTAGTCATACTAATAGGGGAAATTTCTATATTTTGCAAGTGTTCGTCGTGTTCAATTTCAGCCACATGTTTTTCTTCATATATTGTTGATTTTTTTTAATTGCCAAATAATCATACATTTGAGAAGCCACCTTTTAAAGGTGGTTTAAAGCGCAGATTAAATACCATTCGGTAGCCTGAATGACTGATGTAACGACTTGTAGGCGACGGATGTATAGAACGTATTGTATAATTGATTTCAAACCATTCAAATCTTTGATATTTGTATCGATGTTTTTACAGTTCATGATTTGTGTAAAAACGTTTTACAGCTTTTATCAGTCAAGGGAGGTGATTAACCCTCCTGATCCATCCCCTTTCTATGCCACTTCGTAGGTAGCTCTTGGTTAAAAAAAATTGTTAAGCTGAATCAAAATTTACGTTTGGAGATAAAGCCAAAGCTAGAGAAACTTAAAACACCATGAATCACGTCTGTATCCAAGTATCAATTTAGCTATATTATAGCAACTTTAAATCAAGCAGCCTGTGCTCTAAATTTACGGTTCAGTTAGTAATATTTTAGTTAAGTTCAAGTAAATAAGAAATATTTTAATGAGAAAAATACAAAAACCAATATTATCAACGAACTTAATTTTATTAAAAAACAAAATATAATTCAAGAATGAATAATTTCATAGAAAAAGTAAAATTTATAAAAAATAGAAGTTTAATATAAACTTTAATTCCACACATTAAACAAAACGTAATTTCCAAATTAAATTTATATTTACCAAACTTAAGTTTAAGATTAATAAATTTTAATTATAGTATTTTACTATTAGGAAGGCTTAAAGCATTTTTGAAATTTTGTAAATCGCTTGTACAAAGGAAGTCTAATATTTTGTTAGCACATTCATCATTAAAAGGTTTAAAGACAAAATGAAAATTTTGTTTCGCTTCATCAAATAATTTTTTTCTGTCCATGCCTTTTATAAAATTGATTTCTATCATTCTGGCATAGATAGGAAATTCTGATTTGTAGTCATTTGATTTTAGTTCTTGCACAATGTTTTCATTGTTCATATATTTTGCTAATATTTTTGCATCATTTAACAAAATTTCATAGAATGAAATGCTAGAATTTTTAAAAGTTTTACTTTTCATTCTAGCAATTTCTTGCTTACAATCATTCTCTAAATAATTGCATTTTTGAACAAATTTTTGTTTAACAATTCCTTGCTTACCCTCAGTCATTGCACAACATTCCTTCATTACTTTTAAATTTTTTTCGTCCAAACACAAATTTGCCATTTTCATTTTAAATACATGGCATAGAAGGATATCAAGTACTTTATTTGTTGAAAAGTCCAAACCGGTTTCAAGTGGTGTAAAGGAGTTCGAATCCCTAATATTGATATCAGCGCCATGATAAAGAAGAATTTTTACAAGTTTAGGAAAATAATAGTCACAAGCGCAATGAAGTGTAGTTCTACCACATTCATTTTGAGCATTTACATTAGCACCTTTAGTTATTAGTAGCTCAGCAATTTCTGCTCTAGTTTCATCAGAAATATCTGATTTAATGTTCGCAGTGGAATGTAAAGCTGTATCTCCTTTGCAATTACTGGCATTGACATCGAATTTACGTTGCAATAAAGTGTCAATAAATTCTTTGAAACCAGCTTTTACAGCTAAACTTAGAAGTTCAGGCTGGTCTTCTATACTTGCATTAAGATCTAGAAATATATTTACAATTTCTAAACATCCTTTATCAAGAGCCATGAAAATTGGTGTCTCTCCACGTGTCCCCCTCGCATTAATATTTGCACCATGCTGTAATAGGTCTTTAATAGCTCTTAAATATCCATGTTTAGCAGATTCCAGCAATAGTTCATCATTATTTGCATCTCCAGCATGAAAAGAAAAACCATAATCTAGAAGAGAATCCACAATATCTTCATTAAGAGAGCGCTTTATTGCGAGTTGAAGACAACATTTATTAGATTCATTATTAATATCAGGACATCGCTGTAAAATTTGCTTAACAATTCCAGAGTGTTCACTTTTGACAGCTTCTTTAAGAGCGGTATTTGGAAAAATTTTTTCGGGTTCAATTTTGGCACCCCGTTTTAAGAGTAGCTTTACAAGAATTTCATTCCCATTTTGGATAGCAATAAGAAGAGAGGTTAGCTGACGCTCATATGCTATATAATTGACGTCAGCACCGGCGTCTAACAATAATTTGACAATTTCAACCCTACATGTTTTAGAATTTTTCATTTCCATAATTTCTTCCGGGTGTTCTGAACGGTACAGATCGTCTAAATTGCCAAAACAATTGTGAAATTGTTCAACTACATCATACCATTCATCATACCAATTCTCATACCATTCGCTAACAGCAATAAAAAGTGGGGTCATTTCATCTTCTGCTTTAACATTAACATTAGCACCTCTGCTTAAAAGCAACTTGACAACCTTTTTATCAAAATTTTTAACAGCAAAATGTAGTGGTGTATATCCCTTTTTCTCAAGCAAAGTAGAAGTACACAAACACACATCAATATTAGCTCCTTTATTTAAAAGAAATTCAATAGTTTCCAAGCAACCTTTATCAACTGCTTGATGAAGTAGGGTTCCATGATTCGAGTATTCAGCATTAATTTCAGCTCCATATTTTAAAAGAATTTCAATAAATTGTTGGAACCTGTTTGATTTCTTGAGCGGAGCAAAGATATCAATATTAGCTCCCTGTTTTAAAATCATTTCAAATAATTCTATGTCATTATAATAAATACAATAATCGAGAATGGATGGAGTATTCTCTCTTTCAACCGCACGTTCTTTGTTTATGAGTAATTTAGCAATTTCTAAATTCCTATTTTGAAGAGCATACCAAAGTAAACTGTATCCTCCTTCCCAAACTTGAGAATAATATAATCCATACTGATCAATTATTTCTTTTACTTTTTCTATTTGTCCGTCTTTCACTGCTGTGATCATTTCATCGGTAATATTACTTTCATTCTCCATAATTTTTAGAATATTTCACCTATATAATTAAAATATATTTAAGTAACTCTGAACTGATTCGTTAAATATCTAATTATGTGGTATTCTTACATTTAAGTACTTAGCATTCAAACGAATTAATACATTCACCACTCCTCACATCAATTATTAAAAAAAAGTACGAGAAATATCACCTTTACTAAAATTAAACTGTATTTATATAATTAAAGCAATGGTTTTATAAATAAAAATTCACAAATTATCCACAGCCTGACCACGTGGATGACATAAATATCAAAATTTCTTTGACATTTGTTAGGCAGGTTTACATTTGAGGCGTGTTTTTCAATTCTGTATCTTTTCGACTGCCCTACGGCAAAAGCACAATTCTACTACGTTTTTGTACTTCCAGTGGACATAATGTATATAGAAACACACTATTTGTCAACCATTTTGATAGTGTATAGAGCTAATTATAAAAACGCACACAGCAATTGGTTTCATATCTTTAATAATAAAAAAATTCGACATATAACAAATATCTCTTTATATTACATAAAATTAATATTATAAATTTTTATTTTAAAATCTATTAAAAATATCTAATTAAAAAATATCATCTTTTTGTTTTCTTTTTTTTCCGGCTACTTTACCTCGAATTATATTAGTTTTTAATTTTTTAGCAATTTTTTTACTCTCCTGTTGACTTCGTTTTCGTTTTTCTGCTAATTCAGGTTCATTAACTTTTCTTAGAGCAATCTGTTTTTTGCGATCAGCACGTTTCATCATTAATTTTGTTTGTAAATTAATTCTTATTTTGTCATAAATATTATCACCTAATAATTTACGAATTTTTTTTAAAATTCTACTAGCCTGATGACGTATTTGTATATCAATATTTTGATCATCTTCAGATGTTTCACGTAATAATGGCATAATTACTAAAGGAGCAATTTTATTAAATGTATCCAAGTCTAATAATGTTACTAGACTTTCAAACCAATTAAATGCTGATTTTCTCTGAAAAAATAATTTAAAAAAAATATATCATTATGAAAATTTAAATGTTATCTTAAATAATATTAATATTTATTACAAAAATTATATTTTTAAGTAAAAAAAAAAGGAAAAAATGTAACCTTTTATTGAAAGTGAACTCTGATTGCAGTTCAAATTGCAAGTAAAAATTTTCTTCTTTGAATAATACAAAATAAGTATGAAATATCTCGAACTTTTTAGCGATTATCCTTCTCTCTACCACTAAAGGTCCAATAATAACATTTATCAAATGATAATACTAATTTTAAATTAGTTTGCTTTAGAGCAATACTAGAGATTACCCATACAAAATGTTAAATGTAAATGAACTAAATGGGAGATGGAATGTGATCTTCCTTTAATGGGACCATTCACAATAAATTTCCAAAACATCAAATGACTCTTTCATCCCATGTAAAATATATGGAAATTACGATTTGTAAGTTTTTAAACAAGTTTAAATTTTTGCAGGTAACTGCAACCGAAAAGTTGTGCATGGCATGTCGACTAATGTGTCACCCCCCTATAAGAGGTATTTCGAAATGTATAATTTCGTCTTATACCACTTGCTAAATTGAAAAATAGCTTTTTGTACCCCTAATTTTTATTAAAACTAAAATATATTAAATATGTATAAAATAAATCTTTTTTTTTTATTTGTTTTATAATGTAGGTTAGAATAAAGTTAATTTTGAAAAATAAAGTAAAAATAAAACTTACCAAAATAAAAGTTTTTGATGATTTAGCTACTTCACGTTGAATAACATAACGTACTCGTCTTATTAACCAATTTAAATTAATATTTATTGGTTTTTCTTCATTTACTTCATTTTTCATATCACTAATTGGTATTATTTTTAACATATTTGCAATATATAAAAATATTTTCATAATATATTCAGACATTTCATCAGATATTTCATTTGGTATCATTTGTGCACATAAATCTAATACTAATGATTTAATTTGTATATATGGATTATTATAAATATAATCATTATCAATATTATCATATTTAATACCAATTAATATATTTTGTATTTTATTAAAATCATAATTAGATATTATAATATCTAAAATTTTAATAGCATTTAAACGTACCCAATCATGTTCATATGATAATAATTTTTGTGATTCATATGCTAATTCATCAATAAATGCTATTAATGATTTATTATTAATAATATTTGGACAATTTTCAAAAATTTTAATAATACAATTTTGTACTTGGATTATTTGATGATCAATAGAACGTTGTAAATTAATTTCATTATTAGTATTCTCTTCATTAATATTATTAATTTTAACAAATTTTCCAATATTTTTAGAATTATTATTATTTAATAAATTAATTAATTGTGGTAATATTATTGGTATTCTTTGTATAAATTTTATTTTTTCAATATTAACAAAACGTATACATAATATTGCTGCCATTTCACATATAGCTGATTTATTATCTTTAATTAATAATAATATAATATCAAAAAGTTTATTTAAATATATATGATCTAATCTAAATAATAAATCTTCAATACATTGTGCAGCAATTATACGACAATCGGGTGTATCTTCATTAACTAAACGTGTACCAATTGATAAAAATAAAAATTCACATATTTTATTTAAATAATTAATTGAAATTTTTTTAATAATTAAATTTAAAAATTTTAATGCTGATAAACGACCATTACATAATTCATAATTTAATTGTGCTGTAAAAAATTTTAATATCCAATCAATTAATTTTTTATTTGAATATTCTTGTATATAATTAATTAATATTATATATGCTTCATTTTTAATATAATCTGATTCTGATATAATTGCATATTCAGATACAATTTTAATAATATCTTTTAATTCAGGACTAACAATTTTACGATAAATAATTGATTTTAATAAATTAAATGTTGTTGGTTGATGTTCTTTATCATTTAAATCTTCTTCAATATATAATAATAATTGTTTAATATGTTCATCATTAATTTTATAATATAAACATTTACGTAATAATGAAACAATTGCTTTATTAGCATTTTTAATTAATAATAAATTTTCATCATTTTTTGTTATACCAAAATTAAAAAATTTTTTAATTATTATAAAACAATTATTAGCAAATTCTTGTATATTTTTTTCTAATAATCCAAAATTATAACCAGCATTTAATATTGATGTTAAACATTTTAATGCTAATATTTTTGTATTTATATATGTACTATTTAATGATTTTAATAATATTATAGTTAATGGATTTAAATATATTTTATAATTAATATTTTGTAATTTATTACGTTTAATTAATATATATAATAATTCTAAACCAAATTCAATTATAATATGTGAATTAATTTGTTGATTTGTTTTTATTATTTTACATACACCACCTTGTCGTAATTTTGGTTCATTTGGTATTAAATAACAATCATATTTTTTTATTAAATATTTTTTATTAATATTATTATTTAAATTATTATTTTTATTATCTGGTAATAAATCAATAATAGCTTCTGATGTTATACCATAAATAAATTGTAATAAATTTTCAATATTAATATTTTGATTATCAATTAAACCAATTGAAATTTTATGAAAACATTCTTCAATTTTTTGTACAATTTTTTTTGATTGTGTTTTATATAAATGATTTTTAATTGGTATTATTAAATCTAATAAACATTTTTCATTTATATTTTTAGCTAATATTTGTAATGATATATAACTTTTATTACTTGTTTTAGCTTCTGGTGTATGTTTATTAATTTTATTAATATCTTTTTCATTAGATGGTTCACCAAATATATCATTTAATATTATTGATAAAATATTATCTAAACATATATTTATATCATTTGAATTAAATGAATTATTTAATGTTAATAATATACCATGTAATGTAACTGATAATACATGTACTTGAAAACCACGTATTAATAATGATTTCATTTGTTCTAATAATATAATTAAATAATTACTACCTAATGTATTAATTATTTTTTTTAATATATCTCTAGTTAACATACGTACTGATTTTAATGGTGATTTTAAAAATGTACATACTTTCATAAATATTCCTGATATATTTGTATTTAATATATTTATTGGTAATTTTTGTAATAATTTAACCATTGCTAATGCTATTGGTACACGTAAAATTTCATTTTCTTCACGTTCATAACTATATTTTTTACGATTTAATTTATGTTTATTATCATAATTTGTTACTTCAGTTATAGTACGATTTAAATTTGGTAAAAGTATTGTTTTTATTATATGTATAACATGTTTAGCTATTGATTTTGATAATATAATTATATTATTATCATTTATTTCATTATTTATTTGATTAGAAATATCATTTAAATTCTCATTATTAAGTTCTTGATCTAAATCATCAATATCATTTAATTTATTATTAATATTAATTAAATTTTTTTTATCATTTTCATTTAATATTTCGTTATCAGTTGCTTTTGTTAAATCAAAATGAAATGAATCTAATATTGTAACAACAATACGTACATTTTGTTTTTGATAATCATGTTTAAAATGCACTTTTTGTAAATAATAATTTAATAAAGTATAATATTGTTGCCATGGTAAATATTTACTAATAATACCAAGAACATCAATTGCACCATCAATAAGTGTATGTTTAGTTGAAAATTGTTCATTCATTAAATATCTTGTTGATAATGGTATTATAAATTGTGTTAAAGTTTTATAATTAAATTTATTTATTTTAATACAATTACAAAATTTTTGTAATGCTTTTAAATGACGATGTGTTTGTATATTTGTTATATTTTCAAAAAAATCAATTTCAATATCATTTTGATCACATAAATAATTTAAATCATTCAATATTGGATGATATTTAAAACATTTTTTTGCCATTTCACCTAATAATAATATACCTTCATTACGTATTATATCATTTTTATCACGTATAATACGACGAATTAATGATAACATTATATCATCAATTAAATAATTAAGTTCTGTTTTTAAATTATTATATTTTATAATTAAATATGGTACTAATATACGTAATAATTCGGATGAATGATCTCTCATACCAATATCTTTATCATTTTTTAAAAAATAAAAACAATTATATATAATTAATATACCTAAATCTAAATTAATATTATTATTATTAATCATTTGTTTAAGTATTTTTATAGTATCAATACGTTTATCATAATCAGGTTGTTCAATCCAACGACAATTCCATGCATTTAAATTAGTTATTAAATTTGCAATTTCCAATAAATTAATAGAATCATTTTCAATTTTTTGACTAATTTCCGATAATAAATTACATAATAATTTTCTTGCATTTACTTCAATTACTTGTTCAAATAATGGTGCTAATTTTCTTATATGTTTATCTGGTCTATTAATTTTTTTCAATAAATTTAATAATGTTGTTATTACTTGTATTATAATATCATCACCAGATGTTTTATTTGTTTTATTAACTAATATTGGTATTAATAAATTTAATAAATTATCACAATTTTTGGAATCTTCAACAAATTCAGTTAAACGTGATAATATATATAAATCTTTACGATCTAAATTACGATTATTACCTTTTTTTAAAAAATTTAAACGTAATCTTTCTAATATTTCTGGTATATAAATTTTAATAATATCAATACCAGAAATTTTAATATTATTATCATTATTATCTTCATAATTATTATCAATAATTAAAAGACGTTCAATTATTTCCATTATTGTTTTATGAATAATACTTTTAGCATTTTTACATAATAAAAGTTCAATTATTTTTTCAAATGGTGTTAATCCATTTTCATAATTTCTTTTAACTAAATATGAAAAATGTAATGGATTATGACTCCATATAATAAATAATTTCATTAATGGTGTTGGTGTATGTATACATTCAATTGTTAATTTATTTAATTGTGGCCAAATAAATAAATTAAATATTATATCAATTTCTTCATTAGTCCATTTAAAATTATGAAAATGATCAAAAAAATTAACTAAATTTAATATAATTGATGAACGTAAATTTTTAAATAAATTTAAAAATTTTGTATTAATATTTGTAATATCATTAAAAACAATATTACAAATACTACCAACAAATATTATTATTTTAATCATATAATGTAAAAAATCATCATCCATAAGACCACCAAATTGTTTACGTATTATTTCAAGTAAATTAATTATATTTTGTAATTTTTTTGGTGAAAATATATTTTTTAAATTATATTTATTTTTAATTATATTACATATATTAGTACAATTTTCTTGTAATATATTAACATGATTACCAAAAGACATATGTAAAAAAATTTGTATTTCATTTTTTTGACAACCAGCTAAAAAACGAAATATTAATTCTTTACGTAATTGGCTAGACATTAATTTTTTTGAATAACGTCCAATTAGACGACCATATAATAATCTTAATAATATTATCATTAAATCATTTCTATGTTCTTCTTGAATATTACCATTTTCTTTATCAATTTTAAAATTAATTAAAACATCTTTAAATTGTTTTTCATCAATTAAATTATATAAATGTTCACGATATGGTATTAAATTTTTATTTTTATATGAAATAATACAATCAAGTGATAATTTTTGTAAATTATTATTAGGACTCATTAATAATTCTAAATAAAATTTATATAAATCTGATTCATGATATAATTGTTTTGGATTTGACATCATAGAAAAAATTTTAAGCTGTGTAATTAAAGTAGCAATTATTAATTTGTTACCATTTTCAATTTTATTTTCTTTAAATTCATTTAATGTATTTGTTGTTACTTTTAAAATATTCCATTCATTATTATTTGTTTCTTTTGATTTTTTATATTCATTTTTTATAAAATCTAGAAATAATGTTACAATATCACGATTTTTTATTTCAGATAATTTTCCACATTTTAAAATACCCTGCCATAATAATAATCGATAATTATAATTATCAATTTTTATTTCATGTGAATTTATTTTATTATTAAGTATTTCAATTGCATTGTCATCAACATTTTTTTCATTATCATTTTTAAAAATTTTACAATCATTATTAATAATTATATTAACAGTTTCATCAAGTTTTAATTTATATATTTCCCAAAAATCATTTGTATTTAAAACATTTCTATATTCTTCAATTAATTTTAATACCGGATTCCAAATTAATTTAAAATTTTGATATAATGAACCTAATAAAAATTTAAAACAATCAATTTTTATTTCATTTAATTTAATACCTTTAAATATTAAACTATCGGGTGAAAGTTTTTGTAATTCAATTAATTGATCTCTATAATTATAAATATTAGGTATTATTTGTTCGGCATTTATAAAAATTTTATATATTGAATTTTCATCATTTGAGCATATATGAAGTATTTGACTGGATATTAAACGCATATCATGATTAAATGAATAAAAATTATTTGATAGATATGGTTGAATTATATGAAATAATTCATAAATTAAATTTTTATTTTTTATTTTACTTGAATTTTTAAATAATAAAAGCATAATACGTAAAGAACAAATATATTTAATAGTTGTAATATACGGAAGTAATGTTTTAATTATTTTTTCAAATAATTCATAAGAAAATTCAGTATTTAAATTTAAACGTGTTGAAATAATTACAAATAAATGTAATAATAAATTTTGAATTTCATGTATATCAATCATTTCTATTTCAGATAATTGTTTAAGATTTAATAAATTACAAATTTCTAAAGAAATATTATCTAATTTTGTTATAATAGATGCATTAACATCTCTTTCAATAATATGAGGTAAAATAATAGCAGCTAATAAAAATTCTTTTGTATTTTCACAAGTTTTTTCAAATTTAAAATCATAAATTATATTTTCAAATTTTTCTGAAATTTTTTCATCTAATTTTATTGGATATTTTTGATAATTCTCTAACATTAATGTTTTATGAAGTATCAATTTTGCTGCTAAATTAATTGAATTTAAATCTGTTTTATAATTAAGATATTTAACAAATTCAGGTAAAATAATTAATTCAAATTGTGAATGATCTTTAATATTCCATATAAAAATTTCAATTAATGATTCAATATCAAGTATATTACGTATTAAACGTGTTGTATTCAATTGTGTTAATTTAATATTTTTAGATAATAATAAAAGACAAATTAAATTTGTTAAAAAATTTCTAATATCATTATTTTCAATGATATTTAAAATTTTTAATAGTAGATTAACAATATTATCAATTTCAATACAATATTTACCATTTTTCCATTTAATTATATACTCAATCAATTTAAGTAAATGTAAAAGTGATTTTTCACCTTCATTAAAACATTTTTCTGTTACAAATATAATTTCTTTCCAAAAACAAGTCATATTATTTGATTGAATATTCGATAATATTGAATATGTCATTTGATATAAAATATTTAATAAAACTTCTTGATCATAATCTTTTTTTAAAAACCATTTAAATAATGCATTTAAAAATCTTTCTGAAGTACTATGAAAATTTCCACCAATACCATTAATTATTTCAAAAAATAATCTTCCACATCCATTTATTTGATTATGATTGTTTTGTACATTTAATAAAATAATCGATAAAAATTTATCATAATCTTTAATATCTCGTGCTATAAATGAAAAACATTGTGTTGCAAAATTTCTAATATTTTCTGGAAAATTAGTTTCATCAAGTAATGGTAATACCAAATTGAATACAATATCAATATTACGTTTTAAATATGGTTTTAAGATTTTAATTAAAAATGCTAAACAAATTAATGTCCATTCTAATTGATCTGCTTCATTAGTATTTAATAATTTTATTAATTGTTTTAAAATATTTTCAAAATATATATAAAAATCTTCACGTAAATCTTTTGCTAGTACTGTTAGCAATTCTAGAAATGGTTGTAATGATATTACTTTTATTGTTTTTAATTTTTCTAAAATAAGATCAATTATAAAATCTTTTTTATGTATTAATTGTGGTAATGTAATTATATTTTCACATTGTTTATAAAATTGTTGATAATCATCAGTTAAATTTAATACAGACCATTTATTTAATGTTTGATGAAAATATGATTCATTAATATCTAATAATTCTTCATTTTCATGTCCAATATAATATAATGCTGTCTGTCTAATATCAATTTCATCAATTCGTTGTGAAAATGATTTAAACTAAATTTAAAAAAATAAAATTTTAATAAATTTTTAATAAATTTTATGTATTTCTTTATATATACCTGAAAAGTATTTGAAGGTTTTATTTTTACTTTTTTATTTTTCATATTTAATACACTGTAATATATTTATAATAAATAAAAAATATTTTTAATAAAATTTTAAGCCGCTTAAAACACGTGAAAAATTTCTGACAGATATTCAAGAAATTGAGCAATGAATTAAGTTAGTAGCGCTTTAAATTTAGGTACTTTAAGGTACTATATGAATCACTTGACACCCAAAACGAGAAAAATAAATACGCCTGGCCTGTTTACATTTAGCATAGATTGTAAAGCAGAGAATTCACTTAGATTTGGCTATCTCATCCCATATAAAATAAGCATGTTTAAAAACTTACTCACAAATCGTCATTTGCATATATTTTACATGGGATGAAAGAGCCATTTGATGTTTTGGAAATTTATAGTGAATGGTCCCATTAAAGGAAGATCACATTCCATCTCCCATTTAGTTCATTTACATTTAACATTTTGTATGGGAAATCTCTAGTATTGCTCTAAAGCAAACTAATTTAAAATTAGTATTATCATTTCTTAAATGTTATTATTGGACCTTTAGTAGTAGAGAGAAGGATAACCGCGAAAAAGTTCGAGATATTTCATACTTATTTTGTATTATTCAAAGAAGAAAATTTTTACTTGCAATTTGAACTGCAATCAGAGTTCACTTTCAATAAAAGGTTACATTTTTTCCTTTTTTTTTTACTTAAAAATATAATTTTTGTAATAAATATTAATATTATTTAAGATAACATTTAAATTTTCATAATGATATATTTTTTTTAAATTATTTTTTCAGAGAAAATCAGCATTTAATTGGTTTGAAAGTCTTGTAACATTATTAGACTTGGATACATTTAATAAAATTGCTCCTTTAGTAATTATGCCATTATTACGTGAAACATCTGAAGATGATCAAAATATTGATATACAAATACGTCATCAGGCTAGTAGAATTTTAAAAAAAATTCGTAAATTATTAGGTGATGATATTTATGACAAAATAAGAATTAATTTACAAACAAAATTAATGATGAAACGTGCTGATCGCAAAAAACAGATTGCTCTAAGAAAAGTTAATGAACCTGAATTAGCAGAAAAACGAAAACGAAGTCAACAGGAGAGTAAAAAAATTGCTAAAAAATTAAAAACTAATATAATTCGAGGTAAAGTAGTCGGAAAAAAAAGAAAACAAAAAGATATTTTTTAATTAGATATTTTTAATAGATTTTAAAATAAAAATTTATAATATTAATTTTATGTAATATAAAGAGATATTTGTTATATGTCGAATTTTTTTATTATTAAAGATATGAAACCAATTGCTGTGTGCGTTTTTATAATTAGCTCTATACACTATCAAAATGGTTGACAAATAGTGTATATACATTATGTCCACTGGAAGTACAAAAACGTAGTAGAATTGTGCTTTTGCCGTAGGGCAGTCGAAAAGATATACAGAATTGAAAAACACGCCTCAAGTGTAAACCTGCCTAACAAATGTCAAAGAAATTTTGATATTGATGTCATCCACGTGCTCAGGCTGTGGATAATTTGAAAATTTTAATTTATATAACCATTGCTTTAATTATATAAATACAGTTTAATTTTAGTAAAGTTGATATTTCTCGTACTTTTTTTTAATAATTGATGTGAGGAGTGGTGAATGTATTAATTCGTTTGAATGCTAAGTACTTAAATGTAAGAATACCACATAATTAGATATTTAACGAATCAGTTCAGAGTTACTTAAATATATTTTAATTATATAGGTGAAATATTCTAAAAATTATGGAGAATGAAAGTAATATTACCGATGAAATGATCACAGCAGTGCAAGAGGGACAAATAGAAAAAGTAAAAGAAATAATTGATCAGTATGGATTATATTATTCTCAAGTTTGGGAAGGAGGATACAGTTTACTTTGGTATGCTCTTCAAAATAGGAATTTAGAAATTGCTAAATTACTCATAAACAAAGATCGTGCGGTTGAAAGAGAGAATACTCCATCCATTCTCGATTATTGTATTTATTATAATGACATAGAATTATTTGAAATGATTTTAAAACAGGGAGCTAATATTGATATCTTTGCTCCGCTCAAGAAATCAAACAGGTTCCAACAATTTATTGAAATTCTTTTAAAATATGGAGCTGAAATTAATGCTGAATACTCGAATCATGGAACCCTACTTCATCAAGCAGCTGATAAAGGTTGCTTGGAAACTATTGAATTTCTTTTAAATAAAGGAGCTAATATTGATGTGTGTTTGTGTACTTCTACTTTGCTTGAGAAAAAGGGATATACACCACTACATTTTGCTGTTAAAAATTTTGATAAAAAGGTTGTCAAGTTGCTTTTAAGCAGAGGTGCTAATGTTAATGTTAAAGCAGAAGATGAAATGACCCCACTTTTTATTGCTGTTAGCGAATGGTATGAGAATTGGTATGATGAATGGTATGATGTAGTTGAACAATTTCACAATTGTTTTGGCAATTTAGACGATCTGTACCGTTCAGAACACCCGGAAGAAATTATGGAAATGAAAAATTCTAAAACATGTAGGGTTGAAATTGTCAAATTATTGTTAGACGCCGGTGCTGACGTCAATTATATAGCATATGAGCGTCAGCTAACCTCTCTTCTTATTGCTATCCAAAATGGGAATGAAATTCTTGTAAAGCTACTCTTAAAACGGGGTGCCAAAATTGAACCCGAAGAAATTTTTCCAAATACCGCTCTTAAAGAAGCTGTCAAAAGTGAACACTCTGGAATTGTTAAGCAAATTTTACAGCGATGTCCTGATATTAATAATGAATCTAATAAATGTTGTCTTCAACTCGCAATAAAGCGCTCTCTTAATGAAGATATTGTGGATTCTCTTCTAGATTATGGTTTTTCTTTTCATGCTGGAGATGCAAATAATGATGAACTATTGCTGGAATCTGCTAAACATGGATATTTGAGAGCTATTAAAGACCTATTACAGCATGGTGCAAATATTAATGCGAGGGGGACACGTGGAGAGACACCAATTTTCATGGCTCTTGATAAAGGATGTTTAGAAATTGTAAATATATTTCTAGACCTTAATGCAAGTATAGAAGACCAGCCTGAACTTCTAAGTTTAGCTGTAAAAGCTGGTTTCAAAGAATTTATTGACACTTTATTGCAACGTAAATTCGATGTCAATGCCAGTAATTGCAAAGGAGGTACAGCTTTACATTCCACTGCGAACATTAAATCAGATATTTCTGATGAAACTAGAGCAGAAATTGCTGAGCTACTAATAACTAAAGGTGCTAATGTAAATGCTCAAAATGAATGTGGTAGAACTACACTTCATTGCGCTTGTGACTATTATTTTCCTAAACTTGTAAAAATTCTTCTTTATCATGGCGCTGATATCAATATTAGGGATTCGAACTCCTTTACACCACTTGAAACCGGTTTGGACTTTTCAACAAATAAAGTACTTGATATCCTTCTATGCCATGTATTTAAAATGAAAATCGCAAATTTGTGTTTGGACGAAAAAAATTTAAAAGTAATGAAGGAATGTTGTGCAATGACTGAGGGTAAGCAAGGAATTGTTAAACAAAAATTTGTTCAAAAATGCAATTATTTAGAGAATGATTGTAAGCAAGAAATTGCTAGAATGAAAAGTAAAACTTTTAAAAATTCTAGCATTTCATTCTATGAAATTTTGTTAAATGATGCAAAAATATTAGCAAAATATATGAACAATGAAAACATTGTGCAAGAATTAAAATCAAATGACTACAAATCAGAATTTCCTATCTATGCCAGAATGATAGAAATCAATTTTATAAAAGGCATGGACAGAAAAAAATTATTTGATGAAGCGAAACAAAATTTTCATTTTGTCTTTAAACCTTTTAATGATGAATGTGCTAACAAAATATTAGACTTCCTTTGTACAAGCGATTTACAAAATTTCAAAAATGCTTTAAGCCTTCCTAATAGTAAAATACTATAATTAAAATTTATTAATCTTAAACTTAAGTTTGGTAAATATAAATTTAATTTGGAAATTACGTTTTGTTTAATGTGTGGAATTAAAGTTTATATTAAACTTCTATTTTTTAAAAATTTTACTTTTTCTATGAAATTATTCATTATTGAATTATATTTTGTTTTTTAATAGTATTAAATTCATTGATAATATTGGTTTTTATATTTTTCTCATTAAAATATTTCTTATTTACTTGAACTTAACTAAAATATTACTAACTGAACAGCAAATTTAAAACACAGGCTGCTTGGCTTAAAGTTGCTATAATTTATATAGCTAAATTGACACTTGGATACAGACGTGCTTCATGACGTTTTAAGTTTCTCTAGCTTTGGCTTTATCTCCAAACGTAAATTTTGATTCAGCTTCACAATTATCTTAACCCAGAGCTACCACGAATTGGCATAGAAAAGGGTGAGATCAGAAGGATTGATCACCTCCCTTGACTGATAAAAGCTGTAAAATTTTTTTATACAAATCATGAACTGTAAAAACATCGACACAAATATCAAAGATTTAATGAGTTTGAGATTATACAATGCGTTCTAGGTATCCCTCGTCTACAAGTCGTTACCTCAGTCATGAAGGCTACCGAATGGTATTTAATCTGCGCTTTAAACCACCTTTAAAAGGTGGCTTCTCAAATGTATGATTATTTGGCAATTAAAAAAAATCAACAATATATGAAGAAAAACATGTGGCTGAAATTGAACACGACGAACACTTGCAAAATACAGAAATTTCCCCTATTAGTATGACTAATTATCGATTAAGAGCTTCAGACAAAATTTACGTGTTTAGTTTTGATTTAGAAAAAGCTGGCTGGAGCAATGCTTTTTGGATCAACGCACCTCTCAATTCGTTACTTTTCAAACCAAAACTTTGCTTTTTGCTAAGCGGGCACAGTTTTATGAACAACGGCGATGATTTTGCAGCCATAGGTGTGTGACACACGAGTTTTCATGACATGCATAACTTTTCGAAGTTACTGGGGAGATGTATAAAGAGCAAGGAGTTTGCAGGGAGCAGTTTAAAAAAAAGTACAAATTTTTTGAATTTTGGTAAATATTGGTCTTTTAACATTTGATAATAGAATACCACGACTAAATCTAAATATACAAAGATATTAAAAAATATAAATTATTTATATTTTATTTACAAAAAAAAAAAAAAAATTATATTACTCTTTTGTTATTGCTAATGTTTGCAGTACATTGTTCAAATAGCAGGTATATCCTAAATACTACTGACCAAAGTGTATATTTTTGGGAATCTAATTGATTATTATAAAAGCAAGAAAATTGTACGGAAAATCTTACGATTATTGCCACCTTTTATAGATATTTATGGATTGTCACTCGAAACGACCCTGTTCGTCATTGAAGTTAAAATCTTACCCTTTATCTCAAACAACAAAATTGTATTGACTTAAATGGTGTATCCCACCTGAATAGGAGATCTAACAACACACGGTTGCGAAGCGGAAGCGGTGACAGCAAGTAGAATTCATACAAACATTGCGTCAGCTACGGAATTGTGCAGAAAATTCCGAAGGGATTTGCACAAAAATATTCATATTTTTATATTTTAGCACTACTTATATAAGTTTTACTTTTGTTTTGCATATGTATTGAATTTCTTTTATGGAAATTGAAATTAAATTTTTTTACAAAATAAATTCAGCCTTTTTCCAATGCTTAAATGGAAAAATTAAATAAAAAAAACTTTGTATTATTGAGAAGTCAATATTTTCATTTAAAATACTATAACTCTTCATAATTATAAAAATTAAAGTACAGATAAATTTATAAACGGTTGTCACACAAATGAAATAGATGGAAATTCTGAGTAAAACTAAAACTAAATGTACTTTTTCAAATGATTTGAACTGATTAAATTTTCTTCGTCATACAAAATATTCTTCAGATCAGGCAGCTACTAAGATCCTGCATAAAAAGATATTTTAGATATGATGAAATAATTATGGAATCTAAGCTTGCAGACTCCTTATATCCCTTGTTTGTTTTTCCCTTTTTTCTAGGTAAAAAATAAACTAATCAAATGATACTAAAAAACAAGCCATATACAAAAATAATCTTGGAAAGAGAAGAAAAGGAAATTAAAAAGTTATTTTTCTTACACTTCTTCTAGGTCTGTTGGGTTCAACAAAACTTTTCCTGTAAGACCCATTCTACATAGGCCAACTCATAGCAGAAACTCACAGCGATTCTGTGAGTTTTGTATGAAAATAACAGGTTTCGCTGTGAGTTTTCTGCTGTGAGTTGGCTCGTGTAGAATGGGTCTAAGAAACTTCATTAAATAAAAAATAATTATTGTGAGGCTTATATCATTAAAACTACATTAGTTTTTCTTTTTCCTCTTTGGTTCCATTTTCTCTCCTTTCTCTTATTCTTTCTTCTCGTTTTTCTTACTATTTATATTGATTTAACTTTAAGTAAATAATATATAAAAAAAATCTAAATGCTTAGAATAAAAACAAAACTTTCTCTTGCTGATCTTGATCCTAAAATGTCTTCCAAATATGACCAAATTGTCCTCATGTACTCCCTCCATCCCCTGAAGCCCGCCTGAGCCAAAGAAAGGTGGTGATTTATCGTTTTTTTCTTTTCTCCTCTCAAAAAAGAAAACATTAAATTATTTTAATCCAACTCCCAACATAGAAAACTCGTAGTTTGGTGTTTTACCGTTATTTTTATATTTTAATTTTATTTATTTATAAGATTGATTGGAAAATTTTATACAAATATGATTCTTTGAAGATATATTTTCATTTTGTTCCTTTTAGGCATTATTCTAGAAACACTTTTCTTTAATAAAATTATAACAGTTAAAATATTTTAAAGGAGCTAACTTCATTATACCCGAAATTTTTTGTTTTTAATACATTAATCTATTAATCAATTGAAATTTCTTTTTTTACTTTTGATACTATTAAAATTATTAGATGTTTACTTGAAATTTAAGCCTTTTGCTTCTTTTCCTTAAAAGTAAGACTTAACTACTTTTATAATTCAAGGTATAGAAAAATAAACCAAAACTAATTTTACCGGAAGTATATTTATCCACAGGTTAAAAAAATATTTTATTTCAACAAAAATCAAGTTTTTTATCCCCTATTAAATAAAAGTAGTTTTTCATAGAGACGGGGAAGCTCTGAGGATATCAGTTGTATATAAAGGCGGTCAGTATATAAATTCGAATTAGTCGAATCTCTGTGCGATTTTTAACATTTTCAATTTAAAGTAAAAGTTTATTAAAGAAAACAGGTGAGTGTAGCGTAAGTGTCTGATAATTACATAATTTCTAACAAAGTGTAGTAAAGTTTTCAATTGCAATCGAAATGGATAAATTGCCAATTAACTGCACTTGGTGTTACTTTCTCTTGCATCTTGAGATCTAAACTTGGAATGCATTTTATTTTCTCAGTGCAAAATGTTTGTTTATCATAAGTTTTGGTGTCTGATTCAATTATAAAACGAGTATAATTAATAATTTTCTAATTTTTGCATAACTTGCATAAAATATTGCTCAGTTATATTCAGTGTGTGTGTGTGTTTTGATTTGTACTTGTGGCTATTTATGTTACGTAGTTTTTTTGATTATTTCCTATTAAATTCTTTCTTTTCTTTTTACTAAAAGAGTGTTTCAATATTTATTTTTGCAATTTGGAATCAGAATATGAGTTAATATTTAGCAATAAAGGGGACATAAATAAATAAAAAACATAATTTTACTTAAATTTAGAAATTTTTATAAAGAGATAAATATTTATTTATTTATTTTATTTTTGCTTGATGTTAGATAGTTAGAAATTTTCTTTTATTAGTTTTTGGTTATTACAACAAAATTAGAATTACAAATAATTAATTTTTTTATTTCGATTTTAGCCAATTTTTGAGCCTATAATTGAGAATTATGTTTTATGCTGCAATTATTTTCCTATTTATAACATTATTATTATTCTTTTTGGATACAAGAAAACCAAAAAATTATCCACCTGGACCATATTGGTATCCAATAATTGGTAATGCATTACAAATAACACAATTACGTAAAAGATATAAAATGTTATGTAAAGTAATTGATCATATACATAAAATATATGATAAAAAAGGTGTAATTGGTTTAAAAATTGGAAAAGATAAACTTGTTGTAGCATATACATGGGAAGCTATTAAAGAAATGCTTACAAATGAAGATTTAGATGGTCGTCCAAAAGGACTTTTTTATATAAGTCGTACATTTGGTGAACATATAGGTATATTATTGACTGATAAAGAATTATGGCAGGAACAAAGACGTTTTATTATGAAACATTTAAAAGAATTTGGTTTTGCTAGACGTGAAATGGAAAATATTATTCAAAATGAAGCTGAATATTTATTAAATGATATGAAAGAAATGATATTAAAAGAAAATGGTTTAATAAAAATGCATAATTTATTTGGTGTATATGTTTTAAATTCATTATGGAAAATGATGGCTGGTAAACGTTATGATCGTCAACATAAAGAATTAAATGAATTACAAAAAACATTTACTGAACTACTTAAAACAGTTGATATGGTTGGTTGTTTATTTAGTCATTTTCCATTTTTATCATATCTAACACCTAATTATTCTGGTTATACACAATTTATAAATAATCATAATTTAATTTATGAATTTTTTAAACGTGAAATTGATAATCATCGTCAACATTTTTGTCCAGAAAATGAACCATGTGATTTAATTGATAGCTATTTAAATATAATTGAACAACCAAATCATAAATCAAGTTTTTCTGAAAAACAATTATTAGCAGTATGTTTAGATTTATTTTTAGCTGGATCTGAGACTACGACAAAATCTTTAGGTTTTGCATTTTTACATATGATACGTGATAAAACAATACAGGATAAAGCACAAGATGAATTGGATAGAGTTATTGGTCGTTCAAGATTACCTAAATGGGAAGATAGAATCAAGTAAGTAACATTTAATAATATTATAAAATATTTTCTATAAATTTTTAAGATTAAAGCAGAACTAGGCATTTTTTTATATAGAAAACCAGAAACGTAGTTAGCCATCATGGGGATGGTAATTATATCATCTAAAGAATAAAAATTATATCAATTATACAATCAACTATGATTCTTTCATTTTAATTTTTCATGGTAACTAAATCTTGCTCGTGTATTCAAGGTCGAGACCCAATAACACCGCACAATCTATCAGTTGCTTTGTTTTTTGACAAGTGTAACGAATTTGCTACGCTCGGCTATAGCACTAGAGCATAAGGCTGCCTACAGAGTGCCGGCTTACAGCCGAGCTGACGCCGATTCCGATACCGAAGACTATAAAGTCGTTATGGGTAAATCAATAGGAATATGCTCAAAGTGTTCAGAGAGCAAGCCTACCAAAGATTAGATTATCGCTATGGGAATCGGTGTCAGCTCGGCTGTAAGCCGGCACTCTGCAGGCAGCCTAGTCAGAGTCAGACTAATAAAATCCAGGAAGAAATGTGCCATAAATACACCCCTCTTGGTTCATGGAGAGAAGCTCTTTAAACCATAATTTGGATAAAATACTAGAAAAAAAAAAGAAGAATTTTAAGCAACAGAAATTTAATTAATAACATTCAAATAACAAATTATTAATTCTAAAAATAAAAAAATTAAAACTATATTACATAATTAAAGTTAAGTTTTTTCCTTAATTCTACTCTAATTCTTTTGGCGTACTTTCAGTTTCCACTTCAACCCAATTTCCTACAAGCTCATCAAAATTCGGTTTTTGATATTGATTTGAGGATCCATTAGATAATGATTCTATTATTTTATCTAGACCATTATATAATAAATCAGTTTCAATAATTTTATTGCTTGTTGGAACTTCATAGGTTGACATAATTGGTGTTTGTGTTGTCACTGTATTTGTTTCAGCAATTTTATTAAAACGTGGTAGAAAATTTTCCATAGAATTAATAACATTCGTTGGTGTAATCGTTAAAAATTGTTGATATTTTTTTTGATTATCAATTGATAAAAATTGATCAATTTTATTTTCTATAATAATTTCAATAGGTTCGTCAATTGCAAAAAATAACGGATAAATTTCATTATTATTTGCGTCAACAAAAATATATTCTGCAGTTTCTTCAATAACGGGTATTTGATCTAAATAAATAATATTATTGTTTGAATTTTTATTGTTTTATATAGCATAATAGTCAAAATGTCACGAGGCTAACAAAACGATTATTTACGATCTTTTAAATTAAATTTACAAAGGGATAGCTGACTCCTTTAATATTCCTTGGCCGAAGTATGTGACAATATATAAATATAATATATATATATATCTTCACGATAGAATCAATTGATTGGAGAACAGCCAAAAATGAACCACCTTGCAAGATTATGACTTCTTTTTCTTGGAAATATTCAAAGTATTCTGAAAACTTTTTTAAAATGAACTGACTTACTTCTTCCTATGTCAAACAAAGTTAGTTAGCCTCGTGTCATATTGGCCAGTACATTAATTTAATATAAACAAAAACAAAATTGTACCACTTGCTTCTCCCATTTTATATATATAATAGAAATATATAACTTTGCTTCTCAGTCTGTAGCTGAACTTTAAAACAACTAAAAATTTTTTGTAATGTTTAATTAAAAAAAAATATTCCTACTACTAGTTTAATTTGTTCAAAATTGTAACTTTTTTCCACTTAAAGTGCCTACCTGCTTAGATTAATTTTTAAAGTCTTGAAATTTTTAACTGTCAAAACAAAAATAACAATATTAATAAACACTGCGAGTTTTGCTACTTGCCACTAGAGCACCCCACCTCCCCTCGAGCTGGTGCTAATAAACACTAAATTATTACAATAGCGCCGTTCCTAGGCACAAGATGTCAGCGTTCAGAAGTGGTATGGAGTTGTCACGACTCTGGGAACATTTTTTTGATAAATTTCGCGATTCCTGTCTAATTTGGCAGAAATTTAAATGAAAATTCACACTTTCCAAATTAGACTTAAAACGAGTTCAAGTTGAAGAAATCCCAATAAAAACTTTTCAACTCGTGCCAGATGCCAGAAACCAGGTGAGCGCTATATGTGGTGTCCACTACTAACTAGGGAAACTCCCCCACCCCCCTCTCTAATCTATTTTACAAATGAAAAGGCCCAAATAATAGTGTTTACATCGTTTTTTTTTAGAAATTTCCATTTAATATTTAGGTTATCAGTTTTATATAAACTACAAAAATTGACAAGTAATGTTTGAATCTTCTTTCTGCTGGAGTACAATGCAAAATCTCTGTGAAGACTTATTTTATAATTTAACATTCATTTATAAAAATTCCATAAAATAATTGTTAAAAATTAATTCTTCTCACCATTTTTACACTTAATAAATTTCAGTTTGCCCTATATTGATGCTATTGTTCATGAAAGCTTAAGATTTTTCATGGGAAACGGATTTGGTGTACCACATCGAGCACAAAAAAAAACCAAACTTCATGGATTTGATATACAAAAAGTAAGTAAAATAAATTAATTTAAAAAAATTTTCTCAAAAATATAATTAATTGGATTTTTAATTTTTCTTTTTCAAAACAAAAATAAAACTAAACAAACAAACAACAAAAAGGATACAATGGTTATTGCATGCTTTACAGGTGTTCTAATGAATGAAAATAAATTTCCAAATCCAAATAAATTTTATCCAGATCGTTTTATTAAGGATAATAAATTAATTATACCAGAATATTTTACACCATTTGGAATTGGACGTCATCGTTGTATGGGTGAAATATTAGGAAGACAAAATTTATTTTTATTTATAGCAACACTTTTACAAAATTTTCGTTTCGATATACCTAAAGAATCTGATTTACCAGATTCGAATCCTATTGATGGGGCAACACCGGGTGTTAAAAATTATACAGCATTTGTTGAATTACGTTAGAATGTAAAAAAATAAAGAAATAAAAATTAATAAATCAGTTTTTAATTTTATTTATAATTTTATCGAATGTAATTTAAAGTTTTTTTAACTAAAATTATTAACCATGTATTGCTTAATTGTTTTTTAGTTTTGAAATTTTATATATTAACACGTTCTACAAGGCGTAGACCTGGCGTAGGTATTGAGTATAATTTTATTTAAAAAACCATACCTGGGTAGGGGGAAAAGAGCCAATTTAATAGGCAGAAAATTCCTTTATATGACTTATAAAGACTTGAATCTTTATAAATTATTAGATTATTTTCAGAAAAAGTAAAACTACAAATTGTGTATAGTACGTTGCCGCCAGATAAAGCCAAGCACAAATACTTGTAGTGTCTCACAGAGAAATATATGAATATCGGCGCCGGTTAGAACATTTTAAAGTTGAAAAAATTGAACAAAGAAATATTCCTAAAGAAAATTTAAATATAAATAATTAAAACTTTTTCTTTTTTTAAAGTACAAATTATCTTCGAATAAACAATATTTGGCAAAGTTTTTAAGTTTTTGGGGACAGTGGAAGTAATTTCGAGCGATTTTTGATTGTGTAACTTATCGACTTCATTTTTTTTTTGTGTGAAAAGAATCGATAAATTTAACAAAAATTGCGAAAAATGAAGCTTGTTTTCTAATCAAAGTAGATTTCTGTCAACGGAATTCTTATCAAATTCCCGTTGCCAAAATCCAGTCTGCAACGAAAACAAGCTTTAAACAAGCAAGCAGAAAATATTATTAAATACATCTTTCTGCTTGCTTATTAGCAGGTGTCCGTTACATCGGTTAAATTTGCAAATGTATGAAGTCATTTGTATTCAATTCCATAATCACAGCCCTTTTTTTCTAAATATTGAGTAAAATTTAAATATAGAGATTCTAATTGAAGCTTAACAACATGTTTTGTGTTTTTTTTTTTGTCTTTTAGTTTTTAGCATGAAGAAAAAATTATTCACTAATAAAACTCAATTTTTTACCTTATAAATGAATTTAAATTTTTTATAATATGCTCGCAATTTTTATTTTTTACCCGATTTTTATTTTATTTTTCATTTAATAATAATTAACAAAAATAATTGAACAATATTTAACAAACAACTTGAAAAAATTGTATTTTTTTTTTTACAAATAATTAATTACTAAAACAGACGAGAACAAAGAAAAACTTAAAGGAACTTTTTACAACTAAATAAATTTCTTAATTATCACAGGTGTTTTTTTCTTTTTTTTTTTGATTTTTTTAAAGTTTTACTTTTGTTTTCACAAAACTAAAACAGTTTAAAAGTAAAGATTTTTCATACAAATATTATTTTGATTTTCGATCCATAAACTTAATGAAAATTGCAATCGATAAAATTGCAGTCTTTTATGTTTTTTTTTCTTTTTTCGTTTAGTTTTTTGTTTATGTATATGTATGTATGTATGTATTTTCAAATTATATTTAACAAAATAGTATCAGATATATACAACTAAAATATTTATGTTTCTATCAAACGTCTACGAAATATGAACGAATGCTGATGATATCTGGGTCACCTATTTTCAGAATCCTGTAAATTTATCTAAATACAAAAGAAAAAGACAACAATTAAAAAAATGAATAAAAATATTTTTGATAGATGCAAAACTTACTTCACTTAAAATTGCCCAATTTTCACTATCAGCATGAACATGAAGACGTATTTCCTTAATTGATTCTATTCTTTGATCTATAATTCCTTCTGAAATTCCAAGTATATTGAATTCTCCAATTATTAAATATCCATCATTAGTTATATTATATCTAGTCCAAATTACTGAATTTTCAGGTAATGAATTAGGTAAGATTTCAACGGTTGTATTATAAAAACGATCGGAGGGATGTTCATCATTTCCACTACGGAAAAAGTATCTAAAAAACAAAAACACAAAAAAATTATAATTACAATTATTCGAGTTAATATGTTTTTGTCGTTTTTTAAATTACCTTTTTAAATTTAATGGTTGTTGAAATATAAATCTAACTAAATCACCAGATTTTGGTAAAAGGCCCCAAAAATATGTTTTACCTTCATAAGCACGAGATAATTGAAAATTTAAATATGCTGATATTGTTGTATTAACAATAGCCGGTGGATTATTATGTGGATAAAATTTTGGTAGTGTACCAAATTGTTTATCCTTTAATTTTTGTACTTTTCCTTTTAATGATGATGTTGTACCAATATGTTGAAAAAGTGATGGCTTATATTGTATATAATATTTAAGTTTTTCTTTTTTACAATCTTTACCGAAAGCACAAATTTTACTGTCAATAAAATATTCTAGTAGCCAATCAACAGGTTTATCATTGTAAAACATTTGAAAAAAAGTTATCAGCCATGGTAGCTCTGCTGATTTAAACATTTTTCCTAAAAAAAAAATAAATAAAAGATTTTTAATTAATTTTAATAAACTATTTCTATTATTTCTAATTTAGTCTTTATTAAAAATGATTAATTCATAAAATCAAACTGTTTTAGAGGAACAAACTTTCGATTTAAGTATTAAGGATGTATCAAAGTCAAAATAAAATGCATATAAAAATTAAAACTGATCGATAGGTTAATAATAAATAACTTAAGTCAAAAAATATTAAAGAACTCAGGGAATTGATTAATAAAAAAAATAATAATAATAATCCTTAGAACTTTGAGCAAGCAATCTCTATAAAATTAAAAAATCAGTTAGGATAAGCTGTAGATTTTCTACCATTTTCTACAGAGTAAAGAGACCCATTAGCCTACTATAAGACACTGGGAGAATAATGTTAAAAAAATCCAGGCTACTTCTTCTTCACCTTACATCAATGGTCAAAGAAATAAAATTACAACTAAATAAGGAATTGTTTCACAAATCTAGAAAGTTGCTAAAATTTAGCAGGTTCCCATAATCTGTTCTTGGGTGAGGAAGAAGTATTTCACTCACAAGCTTAACGAAAATAATGTCATAACTTGAAGGGTGAATGTATTTTTGTACTGTATTTTGTATTATTGTACAAATAACTCTGGTAATTGTATCAGTAACCAAGGGATTATTACGGTACAAACAAGAATTGATAAGTTCGATCATAGGAACTGAAATTTACAGTTCGCATATATCACGTTAGTTCTAAATAAATAGAATACGCTTCCTGCAATCTTTCTCCTTTTGCCTTTTGGTGCTTTTAAATTCATATCTCAGGCTTTTGACTTGAGATTCCTTTTCCGTCCATTCATATGGATTTTTAAATAACAAAACTTTTAGTAAACTAAGCTAATGCAGTTCTTAAAAACGAAACTTTTACAATTTATTTTTAATTGTGTTGTGTTATATTTAGAAACATAACCGACAGTGGGAGTGGGTTTAGTATTCTACACCAATTTTTAGGGTCTTTTAGACGTTTATCCAAGCAGTTTACGATTTCCTAATTCAAATCTCAATAGTTCATCCCAAAGAAAGTGAGAATTCGGGAAGGGGATAATTTTTAAAAAAATTAGAAGCTAACAACTTATCGAAAGGTACTTTAAGCATTGATCACAATCCTTTACAAAACAAAAAGGATGTAAAAATAAATTTTTTATAATTATAAAAATAAATTTATTCATAAGGATATTTATGTAGGTATACATACCTATAAAACCAAGTTGACAAAAATTTAATGTTATCCAATCACTTTTAACTGCAGTCTTTTCCAATGCAAATTTTTTCATAATCGAAATAAATCCAGTTTTAGTTAATATATCATCTTCTAATTGTACATAAAATGTACCTTTTGTTTGTGCATATGTCATTAAATATGAAAAATCTAAATTTTGTTTTGAACGCCATTTAACACGTTCATATGAATCATTTAATGTTAAATGTAATTTTTTAAAATCTGGATAATATGATGATGATGGTGCTAATATTTCAATTAAACCACTTTCAATATATGGTGTAAAACTAACTTCAATTTGTTTAACAACTAAATTAATAAAATCAATATCTATTTCAGCTATAAAAATAATAATTAAACAATCAGAACGTTCTGTTTGATTCATATTTGTTATTAAATTATGTAATGTACGTATTAAATATGATTGTTTATCTCTTTTTACGGTTGGAATACCAAGTACAATTGAAACACCTATTCGTCCTTTTGATAATAAAAATGATGGACGTAATGATAATGGATTATCTAAAAGATATGGTAAAAAATTAAATGCTGTTGGAAAACGAATACTTTGTGGATAACGTGATGATATTGTTGCATTTTTTAACATAATTTTAGTATCAGGACTTAAAGTGTCTAATATTGAACAATTGACTGTATTATTTATTAATTCTAAATTATTTCCATTTGATAATCCTAGATATTGTACTAGAGTTGAGATATCCTCTAAACGTGTCCTATACATTGATTCTAGATATTGATATCTTATTTGAAAATCAGCCTGTCTCTCCAGAATTGTTTGTTCTGAGGTGAAATCTAAAAAAAAAAATAAATTTGAAAAAAATAATTATATAAGTTTTTTCTAAATTTTTGATAAAGAAAAATTTGTAGAGATTTTGTAATTCTTAATAAATAAAATCTAGATTTAATTAATTAATGATAAAATTTTGATTATAGTCACTCTAAGGCTGCCCACAGAGTGCCGGCTTACAGCCGAGCTGACATCGATTCCCATTGTGATTGGTAGGCTTGCGCTCTGAACACTTTGAGCTTATTCCTATTGATTTACCCATAATGACTTTATAGTCCTCGGTATCGGAATCGGCGTCAGCTCGGCTGTAAGCCGGCACTCTGTGGGCAGCCTAAGGTATTGTTCGGGATTAGATTAAATTGATTAGAAAATTGGAAAGGCTTATTATTAATTAATACGTTTCCATTGCCATAAAACTACTTAAGGATTATCCTAATGGATGACATGTAAAACTAGCAAAAAGTCAATTTAATGTGTATTTTTGGCTAATAAGAAGATAAAAAGTTTATAAATGGACTTGTTCTGTCTGTGCTTAAGCTGACTTGTCAAAAGACCACACGCTATGACATATCTTCTATCAAATGTGCGTTTATTCTGGAGTGTGCTGCTCGGCATAAATATTCAGAATGAACTACACTAGATTGTGACGCTACATTACTCCTCCTTGTTGGAAAAGTAAAGATTAAGTGTTTACTGAACCTTATACAAAACCTTTAGTACTGTGTGTTCTTGTCTTTGTTGGTTGGCTAAACAAGTTAGAGTTTGACATAAATGCTGGTTTTGACTTATTTATCGAGATTTTGTGGCTTGCATCAATACAAACAATTTAAACTCAAAATTTTAATATAAAAAGCACATATTTTTAATTAAAATTAAAAGATAATAGTAAATGAATAAAGTAAAAATATTAATATTGAGATCACATGACTCTCTGGACTACTAAAGAGCTCAAAAAGAAATTAGAAATAGGTTGGGTTTATAATTATTTCCAGGTTTAGAGTACGAATTTAGTCATAAAACCTGTAAATAAATACTCTCTGAAAAATGTAACTGAAGTAAAAGGCAATATCACTTGATACTAAGGTCCGACCGAGACCTCGGACTCGGCCTACTCTCGGCCGAAATCTCGGTTCTCGTTCTCGGCTTAAATTTTCCGAGATTCTCGGCCTTAGCCGAGACTGTACACGTGCCAGTCTATCAGTAAGCTATCATAAGCCAGCAAAGTTTTATCAGCTCCACTGATAGGCGTTTCACACAGGCTCTCATATTGCAATTGAAATACATATTACAATACATTAGAGGAGATTGAATTTTCCATACAAATTTACAAAATGGCGGAATCGAAATTGTAATATCAATTCTGTGTGAAACGCGTATGACTAGCGTTGCGAATGGCAGCTATATGATGAGAGGCGGCATAACTTAAAAGGCGAAAATCCAGAAAAATTACCGTTTTTGTGTCATAATATTAGCTTTTTTAATTTTGAATATTAAAAATGTCAATATTGCACACAGAAAATATACAGAAAAAATAACAATTTATTGCATTTTTTGCACTTTTAACTTTTAACTATCTTACCCTGCTATGTTTTTAGTCTCGTTCTCGTTCTCGGTCTCGGCCGAGAATATATTTTTTCTCGTTTTCGGTCTCGGTCTCGGCCGAGAATAACAAATCATTCTCGGTCGGACCTTACTTGATACGTTGAAGTCAAATATATGAAAAAAAACCAGAAAAAATACCTTGTTCCCAACACTGTATATGCCATATTAAATACAAACAAAAGATTTAATAATTTGTCATAATTATTCCACATATCAAATGCTGAATTAGCGTAGGGGTCTATGATAGCAGCTATAACGACTTTCCCTCTTAAGTTTGTCCAAATAAATTGTTATCTAACATGAGAGAGATCAATTTGAGCAATTTGAAATTTTTTATTACTCTTGACTTTGACTTTGAAGATCTCAAAATCAAATAAAGCTTCAAATATAAAAGGAATAAATTTCAAGTACCAAAACCTAAATATTTACAATTTTTAAAATTTATCTCCAAACTAAAAACAAAGTTTTCCAAATTATTTAAATAGTAATTTAGATCTTATATAGCATTAATTTAAGTAAATATTGTAGTTGAAATAAAATTAAAATAAATAACTCTATGGTTTAAGATGTTGACAAATAGCGACACAATTTACCTTAAACTTGAATCCATTATGGATTAAAAGTTATTAGGGTCTTGAGAATTAACAATCGTTCACCTTTCTTTAAAACAAAAACAAACAAAGCTCATAAATCATAAGAAATAAATATTTAGGTACTAAAAAATGATGTATTGATTTTGCGACTGCCAAGGCTTAAGAATTTTTTTTAAGTAATTTAGTTAAATTATGTAGATCTCTTGGCTAATAGATGACAGTCACCTTAATGTAAATTATTAAATGATATTCCAGGTGACAGATATTAAAAGATAATCAAAAAGAAAGAAATAATAACGAAGATTTTTGAAAGGTTCTTTAAGATTTGAGTGTCATTATTTTGATTACAAATGAAAGATTCTAATATCGTTTTATATTTTTATTGGGTAAGTAAAATATTACTTTCAAACTGAGTTAGTTTTTGTTAATAAACTATTTTTAAATAAGTTAAGGGGATATTTCAGTTAATTCGTTGAAAAAAACCCATGTATTTTTTTTTTTGGGAATACAGATAGTTCTGGTTTATTTAATTAATTTTTGTATGATAACAGAACATTTGAACAATATTTTTCTAAATTTTTATTTCAAAATAATAATAAGTGAGCGAGTGGCAGTGAATATCTAGAGTTGTCTATCAACTATTTAAGGGGATGGTAAGGTTTTAAAGGCAAAAAAAGGCATATTTTCATGATTTCTCTTTTTTGTGAAATATTAATCATGTTGATTTTACAAACATACTTTAAAATATAACATCTTAAGAATTTTTTCTGAAATTTTTAATTAAAAATATTAATAAATAAGACTGTGCCAGCGAATTTGCCAGGGAGCCTTGAAAAAAAGTGGTCTTGCGATGAACATTATAAGACGTTATCAGATAATTTGAAACAAAATTGCGTTTTAAAGTCGATATTTTGCCCGAGGTAATCAGGAAGTGTTTTTTTTTTTTATATTTCTACTATTAGCTTGCATAAAAAGCTTCAATTGTTAATAAAATCTTTTCTATTCATCCAATCAAGTTCAAATAAATTTTGTTGAATTGGCAGTGGATGACCATTGATGTTAATATAGTCAGATCAAATATTAATTCATTAATTATAATTATATGTAATAAACTAGTTTTTAATTTTATTTAAGAGAAAAACTTCAGAAAAGTGAATGAAACGATTTCAGAATTCAGAATTCAGAAAAAAGAAAAATCAATCGAACAGAATGAGAATGAATGGGTGTTTCCAGAAACACTTCTGTTTTTAGGAAAGAGCGGCAAGAAGTAAGGGGTCAAATTCGGAAAATTCTAAGATTCTTCATTTATTGCAGTGTTCTTTTTGCTGTTTTAATTTTTTTTCGGCAAACATGAAAGATATTTCTTTTTTTTTAGGGGAAATTTTGTGATAATGATTTATGACTTTTGAATATTTTTAAAACAATTTTTCTTATATGGTTAGTAAGCTTTGCATTGGGGTTTTTGCAAATTATGTACTATTTAGAATTTTTCACTGTGGCAGTAGGGAGTTTTAGATATAATATTTTTTTCCATCTTTTAAACTAAAATAAAAATGTTTGATTTTTAGCTCTTTTTCGTCAAAATTCACACACACACATGTGTATTGCCCTATCTGCACATGAAATGTTTCCGGAAACTTGTTTCCTCGTGTGGAATGGCCCAATGAGAATTATAAGTAGGAATACACTTTAAAAAATTTTTTGATATATTACTTGTTTTGATTATGGCAGCATTTTGAAGTGAAAAACGCGATATTCACTCAAAAATTTCGGTGTATTTATTATAAAATGAATGTTTTTTTTTTTAAAAAAAAACTCTTCTTGATTACCTGTTGATTTATGTGTAGAAATATTTTACAGAATTTCAAAAGAATCGGTTAAATAGATTTTGAGTTATTGAGTTTGAGTTATATGTTCACGGAATCCAAAGGTGTTGTTTATGAGAAAATTGATTTAAAGTTTTTATACAAGATTTTTATATGAGGAGCGGTCATTTGATACGCTGTATCTTCATTATTTTTACTCTAATGTACTTAAAATTTTGACATAATATTTTCGACATGTTGGACATTCAGAAAAAATTAAAAAAAAAAGTTTTAAAACCCTACCATCCCCTTAAAAAGAAAAATAAAACAGAAGAAAGTCAATTATCTACAAAGTTAAAAAACAAATAAAACATTTAGCAAAAGAAATTACTATAAATATAAAGTACATAAATTCAAGATAAAAAAATTATATCAAACCTTAAATGAAGCATAGCCCAATAGAATAATAAATGTATAATTAATTTTATGTTGGGAGTAGGTAGGAAGAAACTTATTAAACTTGCATGGCTCAAATACTTAGTACACTCCAGAATATACACAACAAAGCTAGCATCAATTTTACTACTATAACTATAAGAGTCGATCGATATATACACTAATACATATTGTGTATGTGTAAACATTAATAATATTAAGTATTTTTCTTTTGTAAAATATTTTACAGGTTGATATTGAATTACTTGTCATAGCTTTTAAGTAAAGTGGTAAAGTCAGCCTTGAACCTGCAACATCTTTACAGTTATAAAATAAAACAAAAGAATATGAACTTAAATAAATATGTATTTCAGTTTTTTATTTTTCATCAAATATGACCTAAAAATTACTATAGAAAATATAGAAAAATAATTTATATTTAGAAATAAGTAAATTTGGATAATGTAAATTGATTAAAGGCTATTTTTTTATTTTTTTTAGGTTTTAATAATAATTGAGGAAGGTTTTCAATTTTTGATAAAAGTTTCTGAAGTGCATTAATTTAAATGCTTCCGTTTTATACATTTAAACTATTTTATTGCTTTAATAAATTTTAATGGAAATTAAAAATGCCAGCCATTTTTGATTGGATTTCTGTAAACAAAAATTAGATTTGGTAGAAAAAGACAAAAATATGTGATTTATGAAACGTAAAAATTTTATTTGCTATTTCACTTTTTTAATAATATGTGAAATGTAATTTTTGTTTGTTTGGTAAAAGTTTTTGTAAATTTATTTTTATTTTTTTAAATAATTAATTTGGATAATTATACATATGGATTACTCCAATTCATTTTTTATTATATTGAAAAAAATAATAAAGCTGATGATATACATTTGTATTACAGGGCACTACAGTGACCAGAATACTAATTTTTAGTATTTTTATAAAAATTAGTATTCTTCTTTAGTACTTTGCAAAAAAAAAACGTAACTAAAGAACACCATGGCGTAGTGCAGAGGTTCCCGATCTTTTTATACCTGCGACACCCTTTACAGACTTTAATTTTTTCGCGACGCCCTTTAAAAAGAGCTGTGCTTGCCCTAGCATGCATTAAGATTACTTCATTTATTTTTAAAGAAAACTCCAAAAATCATCTTATGATTTCCTGAGCACAGCTTCTCTAATCTTGGCTCAAATTTAGAAATTCATACTCTCATTTCTTTTTCTAAATTAATTTGCGACCTGTATTTTGATTTAATAATTGCAACTGCAGAAAAGCCAATTTCACATAAATATGAGGTGGCAAACGGTAAAAGAATCTTCAAAGCTGTAGTACTTATAGTAGGATATTCTTGGTTTACACTGCTTCAAGATTGCATTAATCTGTCTTTGTCGAATCCTAGTTTTAGTTTTGTATCACAAGATAACTCTATCAGTTGTTCTTCCTCGACTACTGAAAGTGTAGATGGGAGTGGGTTTAATTGGAATGGATCTCTAGTCCAGTCATATTGATTAATATTCTCAGGAAAATATTTATCAAAATGAGTGCTTAAGGTTGATAAGTGTTGAATTAATATCAATTGCAAACTTGGCCTCAGATTTTTAATGGATTTTTTTTCCGTAAATTTTTCAATAGCGGGAAACAGTCAGTGTTTCCTTGCTCCTCTTCTATTTTTCTCTTTCAAAGCAGGAACTTTTTATGAAATGCCAAAATTTTATCAGTTGTAGTATATGGCTTTCATTTCCTTGTATCGATTTATTGAGAATATTAAAATTAAAGGAGAAATTGCCTCTGGAGAGGAATCGGCTGCTAAAGAATTTCCTCAAAAACTTTTTAAAAAAATTGGAGAAGATGGGGCTGTACTCCCGATCAAGCTTAGAATGCAGATGAAACTGGTCTTTTTTGAAAAGAATGCGCGAAGCTCTTAAAATATCACCAAGACGCCGTAGGGCATCGCGACGCACACTTTGGAAAACTCTGGCGTAGTGGAAGTTCTGAGAAAATTTTTTCTTCGCGAAAACAGTTGTGACAGTGATTTATTGTAAAAATTGAATTAAATCTGATTTAATAACTAAGAAGGGTAGAATTTTTATTTAAGTTAATTTAATTTGATGCTAATATTTAGATTATTTTTCTGTGAAATGAATGAACAAAAGCGTTGAAATAGGCGCTTTCCAAAATTTATAGAAGAATTTTTATTATTTCTAACATGCTATATCGGCACAATAAATATTGCAAAGATTTAAAGCTATTATACTTTTCGGTATTATAACTGGTCGTGTATACATACATATATATGAAAAACAAAATCTCTACTACGGTGCGTTCGACGTACTTATTTGTCGCCGTTACCATTGCTTATTATTTAAGAATTTTTGATTTTATAATCACAATAAATTTTGCAGAAATAAATTGTTAAGTTTCTTTTAAATAAAAATGCAGTTTTTCGTTTTACATAAAATTTTTAATAGCACCATTTTGCTCTGCGTTCATTGTGTATAGACGTCATCGCTTGTGAGGATATTTTAAAATTAAATTTCACAGTTAACTGGGTTGAATAGTAAAATATTGAAGCATTTATTCATTATAGAAAATATGACCGAACATATTTTGGACTAAATTTGCGTTTGTCAAACGCAGTGAATATTGAAATTCTATAAAATTTTCCCATTACTAAAACTTCAGACAATAATTTGTATGTTGTCTAATCCAACATATAATCACTTCTTAAATGTGGTTAAATTTTATAAAATTTTTTAAAAAAAATAACAACAACAAAAATTTACTATACATACCTAAACTAATGTACATCAACGTAAATATAAAAGGCAACAAAACTGTGCTGACTAAGAGTAGCTTGCATCGTCGTCTATGCCTAAAAGACGACGTTGTCGGTAACATAGTCTATCCCAAAAATTTTATTCATCTGAAAATTATAAAGAAAAACACTTTTATTTTATGTTTATTACTTCAAACTTTGTTATAAAGTATATTTTTAATTCAATTATTAAAAGATTAAAAATATATACACAGCTGTGAGCTATAAAATGGGAAAAGGCTCTTTAATAATTTTCATATATTTTCAAAGAAGAAGCTACACTAAAGTAATCACCACATGCTGAGCTATATTACTTTGAGAAAAAAAGGACAAAAAAAAGTTTTTGCATGGAAAGGACATTTTATATGATTAATGTAACAAATTTTATATTAACTAATAGGAACTTTGAGGATAATTTTGTTTACCTTAAAAAAGAAAAAACAAGACTTTCTCTATTTATAAACTTGAAATTTTCAAAATACTTTTAGCCCCCTTATATTCGTTTACCTTCAACAAAATTAATTTACATAAGTATTTCTAGGTTAGAGAATTTGTTTTTTTTTTTTTTGTTAAATTATTATTATTCAAGTCTTATAAGTTGACGTCTTAACGTCATATTGGATAAATATGTATTAGAAAATAATATTCAAAAAATTACATTATAAATAAAATTTCACAGCAAATTGAGGATGAATTATCCTAATAAAATTTGAAAAGTTACCTCTATAAATTTATAAAAGCTTTGAAAAATAGACAAAAAGCTTTAGCTGCCTTTTATAAATATTTTTATAATTGAATTTTAAGAATTTATGTCGAAAATGAAGAAAGTAACAAAAAAAAAACTTTTTGCTTAAAATCTGATAAGGGGTTTTTATTTCTCTTCCTTTTTGATAAAAAAAAAGGATTTATCTTCTAAATTTCAATGGAATATAAAAGATTTTCCTGTACCCCATAAATTAAAGAAAATTAAGTAAATAGAGCAAATAAAAACTTTTATACAGAAAAATTTAATTTATTATTCAATCTAAGAAATAAAAAATGAACAAATAAATTCTAATTATTCTTAATGTATTACTTCATTTAATCCAAAAGAAAATATTTAAGGTAAATAATTTTTTCATAAAATGAAATTAAAAAATAAGGGAAAAAAACGATTATAAACGCTCTGTCGTTTTTATAAGAAAGAAATAATAAATGCCGCAAGGTATGCAATTAAATAAACCTTTAAGTGAGCCATTCTAAGACTTCTTATCCAATTGTAACGGACACCTGTTTTCTCTACTAAATTAATGAAATCAATTATTAAATAAAGATATCAAAGAGGCATGGAAATTGAATTAAAGGCTTTTGATTATGCAATATTCAGTTTTTTTAGTATATTTTAAGCTTTACTTAGTAAATTTTCGGCAATTTTTAAGCACTTACTTAAAGTTTTAACTTAGGCTTGGTTTGTAAAAGATTAATCTAAACTTCAAATTTTGTAAAAAAAAATACTGTCTACGTATTTTTCACTTCGTCTCTATACGTGTTTATATGTTTGCCGATTTAATAGCACGATAACTAAGTAAACATTTGAATATTAAAATTTTGGTGTACATCCCGAAGGGTATGGGCAACTATTTTATGCAACTTTCATAATTTGATAAAATAAAAGTATGAAATTATGATTACCAGGAACTACACCTTCATGAAGTTAAGTAGATTATGTTTACAAAACTAAATCGACTTTTTTTCCCAAGAAATCAGTATCGGTAAACTACGTCGATAAATCAAATTATTAACACTACTGTAAAATATTTCCTTGTATTATTTAATCATCACTAGATATCCCTTTAAGGTAAAATTCCTTAAGAATTATGAAATATTTAATTTTGTACGAACTTTATTAGGTCGAATATACATTTTATCATTCAGACTTCTTGAATTTGCATTCAGCAATAATCACCCATCATTCCTTCATCTCAACCTTCATATCGCCATTCCATTCTGTTGAGCTTAACAAAAATTTGTAGACTAGCATAATTTACGTTTTTGTTTACTTTGTAGTATTTAAATTTTAAATGTAAGGGAAGTGAAAAATGGGCACTAGAATTGTACTTCTGGCCTAAGACAGTTGGAAGTACGAATATAGAAACACGTTATTTATTTTTGAATACACTAAGCCCTATAAAACAAATTTTGTTCTTCATTTTAAGCTATAAACTACAAAATATTCGTACATTATTTTTCTTAATGGTTTAACACTTAATTATCTATGACCAATTATAATATTTTCATGAAAACAAATGTGTTAATTACCTTTCAGTAGTTATAACAATAAAAAAAGGCAAACAATAACAGATAGATGTAAAATCTCTAAGAAAATCTTTTAAATACCTACAAAGCGTCTTTCTGATTGTAAGCGCCGTTCGGAGACCCAGCTCCGAATAAAAAGGAATATTAATATAAGTCTCACAGAAAAATTTTGGACATTATATAGATTCTTAGATATTCTTTTTATCCTCCTCCATCGAGGAGCACAAAACATCTACAGGTGTACATTTAATTTCCAAATTAAATGCAAACAACAACAACAACAATACTACATATATTTTTCGATATTGATCTTTTAATTCTATTTTATATTATTTATTATTTAAGAAAAAATCTTAAAATCCAAATAGTATACACAACTATTTTAAATAATAACAGTTTTATTAGTTAACTATAGAACTCTGGTGTAATTAAAGAAATTTCTACATAGTAAGAAAAACAAATAAAATTTTTGCAAACTTTTATTTTTCAACCACCATATAAGAAATTTACAACAGTAAATAAAAATATAACTTATATAATAACAAAATACCAAGTAATCAAATTATTTAATATATTTTTACTAGATTGAATTTTTCTTCTTTTTTTTTCTTTCAAATTTAACAATTAATATGTCCAATTTGTTATAGAAACAAATGAAAAAAAAAAAAGACATCACAAAAAGGCAACAAGTGAATCTTTTCATTGGATATACCACGTGCACGACCTATAATAATTCATTTTAAATGAAATCTATTAAATAATTATATCATAAAATTTTGATAGTTGTCGCTATAACCCAATTACCGGAGTAATATACAACGTTATATTATTTTATTTCAATTTAACTAACTGTAACCTGTAATTTTGCACTTTACAAGTAAACAACTTGTTATTGTTATTATTTTTGTTTGTTAAGTAATGAATTTAAATATTTTCCATATATCTCTAAAATTTGATTAGTCGACTAGTATTACTTGAAACAATTTAAACTATCTTTCAATGTATATATATATATATATATATATGATGAAATCAGGTTTCAATCAAGTTAAATAAAAAGAATATTTAAATCTGCATTGCTTATAAATTGATCTTAATTTGCGGATATATCTTAACGGTTTCTTGATAGTACACGGCATACTGATATACTTTTAAGAAATATTTATATTAATAACAATGGTTATTTATACTTTTACTAATAAAAACAACAAACAATAACAACAAAATTGGTATATTATTCCCTACTACAAAATTTTATTATCATAACAAAACCAACGGCAATAAAGCTTAAGATACTATAGGATAGAGGAATACTTCTTTAATAATGACACCATGAATCCCATCGATGCATCTAATTTCATGCAATTTTAACAAATATATATATATATATATATATATTTACTGTTAGCAATTCTGTCTAAAATGTATACCTTCTTTAACTTTAGTATACTAAAATTTCTTATTGAAAATTATACTTCTTGGTTTGCAATTGTTGTTTATGTATATCGTGGGCAAAAAGATTTATGATGATTAAAAAATTACGTTGTTTTCTCTGTTTGATGGGATAAATCTTATCGGTCACAGATTATAATTGATAGAACCAAGAAGAAGAAGAAGAAGAAGGCCTAGTTTCCATTCTCTCTCTCTCTCTCTCTCTATTGCTTTACATTTGCGGGTGGAAATTGACGGACGTCTAATTCTTGTTTTATATTTAAGTATAGAGCAAATAGCTGTAATCTATTAATTTTCTTTGTAATTTAATTATTTTTTTACTGTGTGATAGCTTGGGAATTTTATGTAATTTATTTTTTTAAAGGTGTTTTACTTCTTCTATTTTTTTTTTTTACTATTACATAAAACTGATTTTTATGTTACTAATACTAATTATTTTTCAAAATTTAGTATATTTTATATGTTAAGCATCGTTTAATTCTGATTTCTTTGGTTTTTGCTTTTCATTTTTATGAAGATAAATGAGTATTTTCGAGTAAATAAAATGCACATTAGGATTGTTAGTTGATTTTAATGATAAATGCAATAAATTGAAAGTGGAATTATAATAGAATCATAAACTTTTTTTGTTTCAGTTGTTTTCAACTGTAAATTATTTTCTTTTTAGTTTTTGAATAATAACAAATTTAACTTTCACAAAATTAAATTTGATTTTCTTTTTTTTTTGTTTTTTGTAACCATAAATAAATATTTTAAAAATGATTGAAATTTATTTTAAGATCAATAGGATTGAATTTATTTGCCTAAGTTTCTATTTTCAAGTTATTTATTCCAAATTTTGAAATTTAAATAAAAAAGACAATAAATTTTGATGATTGATCATCTTTCTAAATATTGGATATTTTCTTTGTCGCAGAACACAAACTAAAAATAATCGATTGTAAACAATTGAAGAACCCATGATGAGGTAGACAAAATATCTACTGTTGTTGCTAATGTGACAAAGGAATTTTGAAGAGGTTAAAATATTTCTATTTTTATCATTTTCTTCTAGGATGGGAGATTATGTTTGGCCAAAAAGACATTATATCATAAAATTGATTTTCTTTCAGAAATTGTCAGTCGAAGAAGTTAATAAATTTATATGGCCATTATTTATTTAATGGTCCTCACTTAAACAATAGACAAATAAAACAGAAATTAGAACCAAACTATAGAAGAAAGATTTTAATGTAGGTTTTCTTGAAAGAAATTTATTACATTAAATTTATTCTTTGATTGCTAAATAGAATTTTAACAGACAACTGAAGTTTTTATTATTTATACTTATGTAACTTATATAAAAATTTCCTTAAATAAATTTTGTCCTATTAAAGAATTTATTAAGGGCATATTCTGATTTAGACGCCCGAATTTTTTGGGGTTTTTTGGACGTCATAAAACGAAACTAATTAATATTCTTACAATCCATTCTTTTACGTTTTATTTATTGATATTTCAAGAGTTTAAAATATTAATAATATTAATAAAAAGATTAAAATTGAAAAAACTGTAGGCCGACAAAGTAGGGGCTCACGCAAAAAATGACGTGCCTCTGTATGCAAGACTCTAAAAATCAAGAATTTCCACAAAATGGCAACAGTTTGAAAACTAAGTTACGTTTTGTCCCTATTTTTTTTAGCCTTTTGCAATTTCTTTAAAAGTAAAAAAAATAAATGTCATAAAATGAGCTTTAATTCCGAGAATTATTCAAATTTCGATAAATTCTTTTAAGAGTATTTTCTTAAAAATTTGTACTATGAAAATATACAAAGAAAATCGAAAAAAATTTTTTCTGAATTTTTAACCTATATTTCTATATTGCAAAGCAAACATTTTATTGCTAATCCGACCATGTGACAAGATAATTTTTTTTTACGGCAATATGAAAGATAAAATATCTCGTTATATATATCCGCAATTTGTCAAAAACTGGAAAATTTATTAAAGATGATTTCAAATATAATCAACAACAAAAATTATCAAGCTGAAACCAAAAGATATATATATGCATAAATATTTTGCTGATTTCTTGTTTTTCAATTATACCTAATTCAGCTACACAAACAAATACATAAGTAAAAGCTTGCGTAATAGATGAATTGTGACCGACACGCAGTTGCTTTTAGATTGAATCAAGTGTGTAAATATGTAAATGCATATTAGTTAGGGTATTAAATAATTATATATATTTAGATTTACTACTCAAGCAAATTCATTTCAATAAAAAAAAAACAAAAAAATAATAATTGAAGGTCTGACTAAATAACAAAAAAAACCAAACAAAAATTAAAACTATTCAAGTCGATTGAATAATTTAGTTTTTGTTTTGGTTTTTTTCTTTTATTATACTAAAAAAAATGTCATTACAAAAGCTTAAAAAATAGTTTTTCTTCTCATATGAATAAATAAAGTAAAAAACAAATATGATGTTATTAATGTAGTAAACAAATTTTTGGTTGTTGTTTATTTTACATCATTTATCATTTATCACTATTTAATTAATTATTATCGTTTGGTATAAATTTTACCTTTGAATGTAATATGGAATTATTTTTTGATGTCCTGATATAGAAAATAATATGTTTTACAAGATAAAATCTAATATCATTAAACTGAATCAATAAAGTTTACAATAATTGTAAAATTATACGTGTAATCAGCTACAATGTTAACAACTAACCATTAAGTCAGACAACTTTTATTTATAACTTTATAATAGCATCCAATTTCGTAAAAATTTCTTCATTTTAACAAAATCTCTGTGCCAAGAGGATCCTTTAAAGATCTACAAGCAGACTGTACTCGATTAGAAGCCAAGTCTGACAAAATTTGGTCATCGTTTTCAGCGACTTGTAATATAGTTAAAGAGGTAAAAGACAATTTTGTCCCTTTATAATTTATTCTTTTAAAATTTACCAATAACGCAATCGAATAATCATTGTTCTTGATTTTATTGCACAAAATATTTGGTACCTACATTCCAATCATAAACTTAGAAATTTCTACTCAATATTTTATAACTTCATGAAGAATATTAAATTTTAAAAAATTGAAAAAATTACTACATTTTTTTTAGTATAAGTAAAAATGAAACAAAAAATGATTTTTTGTTTAAACATCTCAAGAGTTACTGTAGCTTTTAATTAATTATATTTATCATTAATTTAACTATCGCAAATTTAAAAATAAATTTATTTGTTTCTTTACTGCCTCATATGAAATTAATATTTATTTTTCATTTTGGATAAAATATGTATATTCAAATAAAGTCAATTTAAAATATCGAAAAATGTAATTAGATAACGAATACAAAACAAATAGAAACATCTGTTATTAAATAATTTGCATGGAATCGATAAACGTTTTAACCTTGTTGCCAACAATAATTATGATTAAAATAATAAATTGAACTCTAAAAATTTTATTTTGTTAAGTTATAGACGATTTTTTCAATAAACGCTTCATACATTTTCTTTTATATGTTTTTGAAACCTAATTTTAAGTAATTGAAATAAAATTACCTAAAAACATTTGACAGCCATTTTATTTTTCATAGGGAAAGAAAAAAAATATTTTTTCTTTAAAAAGTTCAGAATTCGAATTGATTCTTTAATATAATTTACACCTGAAGAGAAAATATAATTAGTTTAAAACAGGTCTCTCAGTTTCTGTATTGACCTTTGACCTAAATTTTTTTAGACACAAAATTTCTTGTTAGATCTTTCAACAAATAATTGAGAATTAGATACATTTGGATATGATGGATGAAGATTATAAAAGCCGTTTATTTTGAAAGTGGTGCAAGTCCATTCTTGAAAAAAATGGAGATAATGGTAGTTATAGATAAAACTTATGTTCTAATTTTGCGTAAGAAATTTATAGTAAAAAAAATTCAGATTCTAGTATTTGGCTCTTAGTAGTAGCTCTTAACAGTATTGAAAATATGTTTATTTTGAAAGTGGTGCAAGTCCATCTTAGATTGGAATTATTTGATTTTGGAGTGGTAGAAATGGCAATGCGGAAGACCACTTACTTACTTGTGTGTGTATTAAAAAGAAAAAAATAAAACGATGGAGAAACCGTGAATTGGTTAAATATATGCTGGATCAGATTTACAGGGGATGCACCATACAAAATGTTCTACAAAACTTCGATGGAACAAGATGCTGAATTTAAAATTGTCGATTTGTCACCACGACGTGGAAGACCAAGTAATTTCGGAAATATAAAATTATCTTCTCTATTAATGAAGAAAGGAGAACTATTACTTCTGAGAAATACAAGGACATGATGGATTTATTACCTCCTGTTCATCATGAATATTTTAAAATGTTTAATTTAATATTAAATTCTTAATAAAACTGAATAATGAATTTATGTTTTGTTGTTTTCTGCTAGAATATTCTTTGTTTCGTTCCGCTTTTTATCAAATGAATAAATGTTTATAAAAATTTGATTAGAATTTTGTTTCTTGTATAGAGAAAAAAGCTGATGCAACTGAAAAAATTCCCAATTAAATGAAAGATGTCAATAATTCATTAATTTTGAAAGTGAGACAAGTCCATTTTGATATAATTAAACTCTTACTTTTTGTACTCAGCACTGTAAAAACTATTCGATTATAAACTTAAATTATCTGATACTACAAAACACCAAAAATATATCTATTAATACTTACCACTATTTTTAACTTTATTGAAATGCAAACTTTTAAATATCTCGCACCACTTTCAAAATAAACGGCTCATAATTTGAATTTCAATACTTTCGATTTTAAAATCGAAATCAATAATTTCTTACATGATATATTTTTCTGGTAAAGCATATTTTTAGTATTACTTTATTTAATGATCGCTTTTTTGTTATGATTTTATATTTTCAACATTAGAATAATATATATAATAATAATTGTACTTGATGTTTCGCTCCATTTTTAAAGTAGTAGACAGATAATATTCCTCGTGCATCCAAATGGAGTTTGGTTGAAAATGGAAGCTGTAAGAAGCTGTAAGGCTTTTCAGATTTGGTCTAAAAATTCATATACTATGTTTTTAGTGATATTTTTGATTACAAACAATTATCTGAAAATTATACGTTTTATCCATAATAGAACTAAACGAAGTCAATTATTTTCATATGATAAATATACTTTCACACAAAAAGTTTGAGAGGATTTTATTAACAAATTTGAAAACATAAGTCAACAACCGCCCAACGGGAAAAATTCTCTCTTTAATTATGAAATTGCGTATAAGTGAATTTTGTAATCGAAGTGGTAATCTACAGGTTTGTATGTTCCAAAAACCAAGAACACTAAAACTAAAGGAAATATATAATGCGAAGCATATATGTATATATCATACTTGACATATACACGTATGGAATTAACAAACTTTTCAGCTATGTTATACAGTTTAATTTGCGTTCTTGTCACTCAGTCGGTGAATTAGTTCGAAAGAAGTGTGAAGCCAAAATCAATAAATTATAAAAATTTAGTGCAGTAAAACAAGTAAAATTAATGATATTATTTTTGGTAAGCATAATATCAACCTATAATATTTAAAAAATTATTGACAAGATTTTATAAAACTTTACAGATTGGATAAAATCAAATCAACAACACAGAAGGCTTCACCAGAAAAGAATTATTTTAATTAATTTCTTTGTAATCAATATACATACTTTGTAGAAAATAAAAAATAAATTTTGTTAAAATTTGTTTTAATTAATAGTAAATCCCTTCCTTATAAAATTGAATAAAAAAATTAAAATTTACTACCACAAATAAGATTACAATTAAATTTCATAATGTAATCGAAAAGGTAATCTATGCAGAAAAGCTTTTTGTCTTCAGTTACCATTTTGTTTCCGACGGTAATCTAAAAACGTACCCGTTACTTTGCAATGACATCAGCGTGTTAAAATCCATCCATTGCCCAGGTTAATTTCCTATTTACAAATGTAATGCAAAGAAAGAATTTTTCCCGCTGGGCGATGATGCCGATGACGACGTAACTATGAGTCAAAATGCTTAAAGCTATCATTTTCATTTTCATTGCTAAAAGAGTTTATTAGATATAACATTTAAAAAGTGTTTAAAGTAATCAATTAAATAATAAAAAGACATAACAAACAAATAATAATTTAGATAATAAATAAATAACATATTTAATGATACCTACAATAAATAGGTGAATTTTTAATTTTATTTTGTTGGACAACCTCTAAATTCACAATAGATGTGCAAATTTCCTCTTTTACAGGCTTTCAAAGGCTGTATTTAAATACACAATTGCAACATGCTAAATACACATGTATTTCATGATTTTTTCATTCAAAATTTCTTTCTTTGTATTGTAATAACATGTATAAGAGTTAATTGAGAAAGGCTATAAAATATCACTTAAATTGTACTAGAATTGCCACGTTTTCATGGTCACTTTTCATCGAAAAATTGAAGTTTTTTCTATAATTTTATATATATGTATATATCAGGCTTAGACAAAAAAAAAAACATGAATCTGTATGTGTGTCAGTCCATCGTTTATGATGATCATCAGATGTTCGAAACTTTAAACTAAAAATATAAGTAGAATGTCGGCGAAAAATATTAATGGCTGTTTCCACACGAGGAAACATGCTTCCAGTAACAAATTGGTTTTTCTTCGAACAAATTTTGACCGTCCACACGGGGAAACAAGTTTCCTGGTAACATTTCATGTGCAGATAGAGTAATATAAATATGTGTGTGCATTTAAATTATTAAATTACTTCTTGTATGTGTTAGAATGTTTCTCTTGATACCCAAATTTTTCTGGAAACAAATTTAACTTCGAATTTTCCGAATTTTACCCCTTACTTCTTGCCGCGCTATACTAAAAACAAAAATGTTACCGGAAATTTGTTTCCTCGTGTGGAAACAGCCAATGGGATATTCTTGTTTTTAAAAAGTCGATTTTGTGTCGATTACAAATTTCGATTTAAAAAAATATATTGTGAAAATTTCAGACTAAAATTCAAAGTTTTAATGAACTTAGAATACATACAGTTGTCTACCAATTGCGAGCAATATCGTTGTTATTGTAACTGTAAAAAAGATGTTTCTTTTGTTCTTACGAGATTGATAATATGTCCAAAAAAATAAAAAGATTTACTCCTCAATAAAAAAAATTCTATATAAATCCAAAATTATACTAGAAAAAGTGTTTTATCAGCAGTAGAAATTTTTCTTTTAAAAATTGTAACAGTAAAAAATAAGGTTGCATTTATTTCTAGTGAAAGATTTATTAAAAGTTTTTCAAGTGATGGGTGTCCAATTCATTCGGGATGTGTGACTAAAGTACGACTAAAACTTGAAGTGTATACCATGTCTAAATCTATAAGAGTGATTAGGATAAGCCGCAGATAAAAAAATAACTGTACCAAGCATAGCCAATTAGTCTAAGTTTAAATTTCCTATGAAAATTCTGTTTCTACATATCTTAACAAATTTTTCTTGGAGCAACAATTTCTTGAAATCCCCAAAAGCTTCAAAGAAATCTATTTCAGGGATTTAAAACACCAATGGCCGATATTTCAAAAAAATACTTTTTGAGTTAAATTTTGCATCACACGGGAAAGACAAGTGTTTTTTTTATTTAATTTCAGGCCATTACAGCTGTCAGCATCATGTGAGGCAGCCATTTGCTTCTTTTATTTGCTCCATTTTGCGGCAATATTTAAATGATTGAATTTTATTTAATTGCCAAGAATAATTCCTTAAATCTTTTAAATCTCGAGCTTTATATGAGAATATCTCCCTAAGAACATGCCCTAATCGCATGGCAATGAAAAAATGCATCTGATATAATCAGAATTTTTAGACAACAATACATTTATGTAGTTTTCTGAAATGAGAATAAGTAGGTAAACCGAACCGTTAAGTTTAAAATAAAATAATAGATTTGTGTATATAACGATCAAAGATTTTATTTTCAAATCATAAATTAACCTGTTAACCGGGAACTTCCTTTTTAATTAAGCAGCATATCTGAAGATAAAACAAAGAAAATTTTTTGGGGGAAGCATATAAATTTTTCCAAAATGTGCAGTGAAGGGAAATGGTGCAGAAGAGTAATGGTTCCTAAGCACTATACCCATTTCAGGGACGTATACATATGACTTCCCCGTTCCCGATATTGTTTAAGTTTGAGGTATTTATATGTCCCGCCTGGTTAACAGGTTAACCTAAAAAGAATGGATTTTATAAACTTTCATCGATTCGATTACGCATTAGTTTGGTATCCTTTTAAGCTATAGTATGTGAACTTTTTAAGATTATATTTTAAAAATTATTTCACTAAAAATCATATTTTAGTAATTAATAAAAACACAATGCATTTCACCAGTTTTCATTTACAGCTACTATTTACAATTCCTAAGTAAAAATTGCGTCATCCGAACATTTGTGATCCAGGATTAAAATAAAAATAAAGTTAATTTTTAATAACAGATTTTAATTTATAAATTTTCTAACAGAATTTCTAACGGTATCAACATTTATTTAAATGAACGAAGAAACAATTTAAAAATATTTTCTAAAGGGTTTTAATTTAATGTCCAAAGGGTTTTTTTTTGTTTGTTTTAGCTTTGAAGTGGCCTAACCAATGAATAGAATAAAGAAATGCTATATAAAAAGAATATGTATGTATATATGTGTGTGTTTATTTAAGTATATTATTGCTTAGTAACTGAACAAAATTTTTCTAAAGTGATTTCTTAGCAGATTTATAGTTTTATCTTAATGCAGGATTAATATACTAAAAGTAAATATTTAGGTTTTATATTTTGTTAAGCTCATTTGAATATTTTAGTTTGGTTTTTTCAGTTCAGATGCAGAGAGGGTTTAAACACATTAAGTTCTTTATATGCATGTCAACAAGAGAATATTTTATTATCAGATCGTCACACAGCCGCAAGTAAAAACTTTTTAATGAACTTTACCTAACCATTAATAAAATTTGTTCTTTTTACTCGTATGTAAAAACTTATTTTTCTTTTCTGAAATTATTTATATGATTAAGAATTTGATTAAATGTCAATAGACAAAAATAAAACTATTGTTAATGTAATTTTAAAATACCGGGTATTCCAAAAGTTATTTAACAATTGTTTGGACAGTAATAATTTTAATTTCAATTACTGTTTTTTCACAGGCATACAAAATTATGACCGGTTTAAAAATGGCAAATATAATTTTTCTTCAGCATGAACTGAAGATTTATGCGATTGTATTTCTTGGGAAACTTTGTGGTTAAATTTACTTTTAGAATTGTACATTTGACCTTGTTCAACCAGAAATTCATAGATTTAGAAATATATTGAATGAAATTTTTATAAGTCGTGACTAAAATTATGATAGAAATTTTTTGTAATTTTCCTATTAAGTCACATATCATTACTTTTAAATTTAAGCGAATTTAATGGCAAAGTTTTTTTTTTTTGTTTCTTTGTTTTTGATAACTTATAAGTGAATAAATTTTCTCCACAAATGTTTATACTTTAGTATTGCTATATTCAAAATATTCAAGTCATTAATATTCTCTCTCTAAAGAAAAATAACCGCTTTAAAATATTCTAAGTCTGAAATTTATAATAGTAAAAAAAAATTGAAGTAAAGAATTTTCTTATTAGTGAGTTTCTCATGCATAAAATCGTGCATGATCCATACTGAAAAGTTGACTTGTAAAAAATTCATTAATAAAAAATCGTCATAGTTACTTTTCATTCATATTTTTTTGCAAAAAGTCATCATGACAGCAATTTTTGCAGTTACTCTTCATCAAAATTCATTGTTTCTATTTTATTGATAACAGAGGACTACTTTGCAGTCTTTTTTATGGGAATAAGTCAGTTTTATAGCATAATTTATAACCAACATTCATGTTTCTAAAATTAATTTCTAGCTCTAACTACATTTTCAACATTTTTCCTAGATATTTTATATGTGATATGTTATATTTATTTTTGTCAAAATTAACGGAGAAAAGAAAATCAAACTGAAAATGTTAACTTTGATTGCATGACTTAAAAACAAAAAAATATTTAGTGATCTGAAAGATTATCCAATAAATACGAAAAAACCCTATTTACACAAATCTAGGTACACAATTTTAATCTATTTGATATGAAAATTCATAGTTTTCTTTGGTGGTTAACAAATCACGAGCAAAATACAATCCAAAAATTTCGTCGAAACTTAAAAATGTTGAAATACTTCTGGATTTGGGTATTCAACAATATTTTTAAATTTTTAACTTTATATTGTAATGAATTTAAATGTAGAAGGCTGAAGAAGAGCAAAGTAGGCAGGAGCTGTCAAAGACAGCTGAAATTCAGTCAGTAAGCCAGTTAGTCAGGTGGAGTCGACTGGAGTTAGTCTATTGGAGTTAGTCTATTGGGGTCAGAGTTGAGCTGAGTCAAGAGTACAAGTCAAGTGCAGTTTAAGCTCAAAGGAGTTCATCATAGTTTTCGAGTTACAGTTGAGTTGCAGTTCAATGTTAATATAAAAATACTTTCTTCTATTGTAAATATAATATTCCAGAAATAAATTTTATAAAAATATTTTTATTTTAAAGTTATTAATTTAATTTATTCAAATATTTTTACAACCCAATTAAATTTAAAAAATTTAATTTTTAATATTCTCATCACTGAATTTAGAAACTAAATTTTCTTAAATTTATTTAATGCCTCATATTTGAATGGCATAGAGAAATAGCGTAAAGCTCAATAAAAACATATTGACAAAAAACAATTCATAAATCTAAATAAATAGAGAATTTTTGCAGTTATTATTATAGTTTGAAAAGAAGCTCTGGCCTATGATATGCTAACATTCAAGAAAAACCTTCATAAATAACCAGACAGAAGAATAAACAAAAGACAAAAACAAAAGAAGGAAACTTTTAATTATCCAGTTATCATTTAGTCCTAATGAATAACATACAATATTTTCGTAATTTCAAAGGGAACAATTTAAGTAAATTGACAAGGCTACAATTACAGAAAAGTAACACTTAATGGAAAAACTAAATAATTATTTGTACAACTAGAAAAATAGATGTAGGCTGGTCAAACATGATAACAGGAGTTTCATTTACACCCTAAAAAAAAAAAAAACCTAAATAAGAAAACCAAAGAAAATATATATATGAAATTTTTTTATGTTGTATGAAAGTACAAACAATTCAAAGCACTAAAGATTTTGCTTTCTTTGTTCTTTTTTCTCTTTTTATTTTTTTTCATTTTCTTAAATAGACAAAACATCATTTTTTTTCCATTGAAAATATCCTGAAACTCATATATAAAAAATGAAGACAAACCATTTTAATAGAATTTGGCTGTATGCCATTAACATTTTCATATTGTTAAAAGTTACTTTTTCTTTTGTTTTTGTTTTTTTACTTTTTTGTATATTTTTCAATTTCAAACACTTTGCTAATTAAATGAAGGTTTTCAATTCTCTAAAAAATTTACATTTTCAATATTTTTCAAATCTATCCATCCTAGCCTTAAATGTGTAAAATCATAAAAAAATGTTCTTTGCTAAAATTTGAATAAAAACAAATATCTTTCATAATATTTTTTTTGAAGTACATTGAACTTCTTTATACATATATATACTAGCTAGGACTTGTTGCCTAGGATATCCTGAAATAAAATTTTAATTACTTCCGAAAAACAAACAAAAATTTAATCAATAAATCTTTTAGAGTTGAGTATTTTAGCTTAAAATGAATAATGTTTAAAAATTATAAATTTAAATTTTCATGAATTTGAAAAAATTTACCAAATGCAAGATTTAGTTATAATGTTAGAGGGAGCTTTTTGATGTACAAGGTATGAGTATTAAATATCTTAATATTGATAAAACTCTAGACAAAAATACTTAGAGCGTTTTAATCGTTGATTTAATCTTAGGAAATTGTTTAATTCATGGATGAATTATGATAAACAAAATTCAATAGTGAAAAAATCATTAATGAAAAAGGAAGAAAGTATGATGTATCATTAACAAACAGAAAGTAACGTGATGCAGACAGAAAAAAATATTGATCAAAGTCTTTCAATATTAAAGGTGATAGCTTGGAATGTATTTGTGAAAATTCATTTCAATAATATTTCCTTGAATTAAATTCAAAATAAATTTTTATAATTTTTTGAACATTTACGAAGTTTTAATTTAACTGCTCTGCTAAAAGTGTTTAGTTTCTTAAATTTATTTATTTTTTTTTTTTGATATTTTGTCAAAGAAATCAGCAATTATGTTTTTTTCTGTATTTTCACAATAAATTTGTATGGTATTAAAGTTATATGCTTGGTTGACTTAAAGCAAAGATTCTTAAAAAACGGTAAGAAATGTAAATTATTTAGTATTAATTTGCTTCAAGTCGTATACAAATTCTGAAGCAATTATATTCGCTAGTTTTCTAAATTTCTCAAGGTCATATCTTTTGAGAACTTTGGAATTGATTATGCACTTCTCATTGTAGAAAATTGTTTATTTCATGAAAATTTAATTATTTAATACTGTTTATTGGGCCTTCATAATGCATTTCGTTATATTATAATTACTTTGCCAGCTTCTTGGCTGAATTTTTCTGTTCGGCATGCCCAAAAATGAATAAGAGCCTAATTAGCAAACAAAAAAAAAAAAAATGCCTAAATATTGAATGGCTATAAGAAACCATTTAAGGTCCTCATTAGATAGACAAAAGGCATGTCTAAATGTGGGATACCTGTAAGAAACTGTTTAAGGTTCTCATTAGATTAGCGAGATGTGTAGCCAAATGTGAAATACCTTCAAGAAACCTACCAAGGTCCTCATTAGACAAGCAAAAGGTATACCTCAATGCGGAATACATTTAAAAAACGCCAAATGGCCAAAGTTTATACTAGCCTAAATATTTATGTCTAGTAATTTCTAAATAAGCACCATGAAATACAAAGTACCAAACAGAGAAAGCCACTAGTGACGTTGTCCCATGATATTAAATTTTTTCGAATGTCTTGGATATGAAAACCGTGACAGCAAAACTTGTTGAATTTTAAACAAAAATTGCGGCAAAGTTTTGGCCAAAAACAAAACTATGAGGATATTTTGGCCTCCATATTCACACAATGTGAGTTTTTTCTATTTGAAAAAATAAGGAGAACCTTAAAGGGCCACTATTTTACAAGCAAATATAACATTAAAAGCGCATCGCTAAAAGAACAAAAAGCTATCTCAAAGATCAAAGCCTCTACAGAACAAAAAGTAAGTTAAATAAAGTCTATAAAAATATCAGGCAATTATTTTTGTCATTTAACTGCATTTTTATCCTCCTTTCATCCTCTTTAACTTCAAAAAATACGAACTTTCGTTAATCTCCTTTGGACCTCTTGGTACTGAATCGGGACCTCAAGACGTTGAGAGAAGGCCCAACTTTTAGACAGGTTAAATGGAAGAGTTAAACCTCCTTTCAACTTCATCGGCCTCCTTAGTAACGATCAAGGATTAAAGAGGATGAAAGGAGGCAAAAAATGTTGACCCGGGCCTTGTACACCACATTTTTAGATGCCACTCACAAGGATCAGAGCCTATTGATAAGTATATTTTCTCTACTGACTCTTTCGAAAACATTTTCAATTTAATTAAAACAAAACCTACACATGTAGGGGAGACATTTGCAGGTTGAGACGCTTTGCAGCTTGAAACACCGCCATTTTAAAATGCTGCTGAATAGCTTGCTCAAATGTTTCAAATGATTAAAGTAATGTCACATCCCATGTTCATTTTGCATAGTCATCCAAAAAAACCAGTCGCATTCCGTGCTGTTGTTCTGAGCACGCTGTTAACAATTGTGCTTTTGATCTAATTTTTGTAGTTTTTAAATTTTGCATAAAGTGAACATTTTCTACCAATTCAAAAAGGTAAATCTGCGTATTTTTTTAGATTTTTATTGTCTTTCAGTATGTCAAGTGAAAAGATGTAAAACATGAACTGAAAAAGAAAAAAGCGTGGATTTCGAAAATGTCACCTTTTTACAGGTTGAGACATTATCGTGGTTCGTCTCGAGTATTTGCAGCCGCCATTTTTGTGATTATTTTTGATTGAAATCATTAATATGGTGAGTGCGAAGAATTTTACTGTGATTAATTAGTTTTCTTTGTTTCTTTTGAATGCTCTTTTGATTTAGAATGGCTGCCCGCCGAGAAATGATAACAAATCACGGCTTTACTGATTTTTATGTGTTAGTCCGAGCAGTGAAAGGAATAAATATTCAAAAAAAAATCTATTGGGAGCGTTTCAGCTGCATACAGCATTCCGAAATCTAGCTTGGTACGTAAAATTAAAAAAATCAACAAAAAATGTCAAGATATTTCACTGTTCGATGATACTGAACTACTCGCGTTAGTTCGTAAATCCGCATCATATTTCCCACCATCTCTAGTGACGATTTTCATTTCTCAGGAAAAAATTAGACTTGTTAAATTGACTGTTTTTTCAGGTGTTCGATCCGCAAGAGGAGTTGCTTGAATACGTAGTAAAATGTACCAAACTTTACTGTGGGTTTAGCATTTCGGACCATTTCCTTAAATAAAACATGAATATCTACTGTATTTTTTCACTTTTCCAGTAGACTAATAGTAGTGTCTCAACCTGCAAAGCATTTTTTTTCTGTTACATTTTTAATACTTTAGAAAATCATCTGCCAAAATGTGTTTTTGCTCGCAATCCAAAAGAAATCTTCTACAAAAGTTTGCTCTGGTTTGCCGCTTTCCAACGATATACTGTAGTCTTCATAACTTTATTGTATTAAAATGTTATGGCCCAAAATTAAAACCCGTCTCAACCTGCAAATGTCTCCCTTACAATAGAAAAAATCTAAAAAAAAGTTATACTTTTTTCATACTTAACAATCTAGACATGTAGAAATTAGATAACTTTCTAATATCAGATAATAAAAATGTAAAATATAATTATGTATATACATATGTTTGCTTTTGGTTTTCATTTTATCACGAATATGTTGGTATTTAATTGATAACAGCAAAGTAAAACCAAAAATCATATTAAATTCTTATGTTCTTTGTGTGCCTTTATATCTTTAACTTTTTTTGATTATAAAAATATTATCTACAAAAATTACAAATAATAAAACAAAAATTGATATTATTAATGGCAGCTACTTAAAACTAGATAAGATAGTCATATATTCAACAAAATTCATATCAATTTATGAATATTGACCATAAATATGAAGATCTTTTGTAGATTTTATAAGTTCATAGTTTTATTATCAAACAGAAAATTTAATTTTTTTTTTGTTTTATATTGGCCATAGGCCATAATTATGTTTTCTAAGAAAGTCAGAAAGTAGTTTTTTAATTTTGTGTGAATTCAACAAATTTCTTCTTATTTTACATAAAGTAAATTTATTTAATATTAAAAATAATAATAAAAAAAACTCACGATAGTAAAAAAATTTTATATTTATTTAATTTTGCTAAAGAATTAAAAAATAATTTTTTTAAGTTATCTGAACCAATTTTTGGATAAATTTATAACAATTGATTTATTATAAAAAAGTTTAAGGATTTCTAATCTATAAAACGGCATAGCTTTTTGTATGGGGCTATGTCCCCATTGCGATCAATAGAACTCTTGTACTAAGTGAAGTAAACAAAAAAAATGGAACATCAACTTAACGATCTCGTATCATAATTAAAATTTCCGAGAAAAGTTTGATTTTCTTTTTTCAGTTAAAATAAAGCTAAATTTCAGGTGAGTCCATAAATTCGTGCGCATTAAGGGTTGAGAGGGTTCTGTTAATACGGTGAGAAAAAGAAATGTTTTTAAGAATCTTAACAAATGAATGATAACACAACATTTGAATAATATTATTTCAAATTTTCATTTAAAATTTTAATAATTGAAAGACTGGCAGTGAATGAAGAAAAATTTTTTTTGAAAAAACAGTTGTTTTGCGGTATTCATCATAACTCATAACCAAATCATCTAAGACCAAAAAATCAAAATTTATTTAATAAAGGAGACGTTTTTTAAGATAACAACAAGAGTTTTTGTTTTTCTTCTGATTTTTCAATCTTTTTTAGCCTTTTGAAGTCAAAATACCAATTTTAGCTTATAAAATCGTCTTATTTGTTATTGCAAAGTTAATATAATTATTAAAAAGAAAAAATCCTTGTTGTTACCTGGTGAATATGTGAAAAAGTAATGTACAAAATTTCAAAGTGATCAGTCTAGTAGGTTTTAAGTTGTCGTAAACACCGACTTCGAAGTTTCAGGAAAACACTTAAGTTTTGCTCACTTACTCCTTGATCTAGACTAGAGCAAAGGATGCTCAAATGCTAATAACTTCGGCTATTTTATTCCGATCAATTTGAAATTTTTACACAATATTTTAAGAGATGCTTTTACACCAATTTAAAAAAAATAAAAATAATGGAAAAAATAGTTAAATGTCTTATAACTCCAAAAAAAATTTCCAAAAAAAAAACATCGAACGCAATTTTATTACCTATAAAAAATGAATATCGATAATGAATACAAACGTGCTGTATTGTATATTAAATATTCCGTTGATAACCACGAAAAATGTTTACTTAGGTATAGAATTAGAATATTAAAGCTATTCAACTCTTGGATATTATCCACGAGATCAAGAGGCTTAAATGTATTAAACTCAATGGATTGACGTAATAAAAAGAGAAAATATACGAAATAATAAATAAGGAATTGAGCATCAATTCAGCCGAACACGCACATGTTTTGCTTGATAAGCACATTTTAATAATAGTAATAAATTAATAAAGTTAAAATTGAACGAAATATATCCAATAAAGGATGTCATTTATACAAACAAAAAAATACAAAAATTAATTGTGTTGTGTACATGGTAATATAAGGTGGTGATCTTAGTGTGAGAACTGCCCGAAATTGGATTAAAAAATTTCTGATGGTTGCAGTTCAAGACGTCCTTTAAATTTTTAATAACAACCTTAAATATCTTCTGAATTTATTAATTAACAATAGATCAAATCATAAAAAGGATGGATTTATTTTATGGAACAGTCATTTGTCATTTAAAGAAGATTGAAAAGGTATATAAGCTTGGAAAGTGGGTACCACATGAGCTTTCCAAAGTGAATTGCAAACAGTGAATCAATATCTGCACTTTCTTTTTATCGCGCTTCGGCATAGAACCATTTTTAGACCGTTTGATAACAGGTGACAAAATTTTTGATTGAACAGCAGAAGAAAAAAAAGGTGAACAGAATAATATAAGCAGCCAATTTCAACAGTAAAGCGGTCTTTTTATCCGAAAATATTCTTTATATTTTTGAAGAAGTAATAATAACAAAAAACAAAACGAGTTTTTGTGATATATGAGTAACGTGACCAGACGTCCCGTTTTGAACGGGACTGTCCCTTTTTAGAGTTACGAGTCCCGGTGTCCCCGAAAGGAACTCTGGGACGCAAATTTGTCCCGTTTTTTGAAACCGAGTAAAAATTTGAGTAGTCGAGCCGGCCGGACATCATGTGTTACCGAAATTACAATCATCACTAAAAAAGCCATTGATAAGTATTGGATGTGGAGCCCATGTAATTCATAATGCAAAAAAATCTGCTGCAGACAGGCTATAGTAAAACTAGATGGCTTGCTCTTATGTCTGCCTTGGAAAGGGTTTTAAAAATGTATCAGCCATTAAAAAACTACTCTTCGAGTATTGAAAAATGTCCCCTGTTACTAAAAAACTTTTTTGAAGTTTCGACATCCGAGTTGTGGCTTTATTTTTTACACGCTCAGTCAGCAAGTTTTCATCAAACTATTGAAACTGGAAGGTCAGACTGTATCCGCAATTGAAGCTGCAAAAGAAATCAATCAATTAAAAGACAATTTGACTCAGAAAGAGAAAAATCAGTTTCTTCCATTTATGGTCCGTCAATCAATAGCGAAATCGAAAGATAATGTTACTGACATAGATGAAGAGTTAGTGAAAAGGGCGGCTACAGAATTTTATCAAACAAGCTGTGAATATCTGGAACAGTGGAGGTGTTTTCTTACAGATTTAAAAAAGATTCCCGCATGGGAAGACGTTCAAAAATCTCTGGATTAATTGAAAAGGAATATATTGGCTGTAATAAAGTTTTTGAGGAATTTTAGTTAATTTGTAACTACATTACATCGCAGAAAGTAACTGAATGGAATAATCTAAATGTTTCACGGAAACTCGTTGGGTGGAAGAATTCAAACACTTTCAAGCCAACAATTTTCAGCATGAAAACTTTTCTATTTTAATTGAATATAATTATTTTATGTTTGCTTGCTACAAATGCTCCAGTAGAAATAGTATTTTCTATGATGAACAAATTGTGGCCATCTGAGAAGACCCAGTTACAAATTTCAGTTCTAAAGGCGATGTTGATAATTAAGGTGAATATAAGAAAAACGTGCCAAGAGTTTCATTCTTCTTAAAATCTCACCAGCTATATTAAAGCAAATTTGTTCCTCTGATAAATATAAATATAACTAAACGTTTCGGGTATATATATTTTTTAATAAGTAACTTTTAAGCTAACTGATTTTTCTGAATAAATAACTTTAAAAAAATGTTTTTTTTTATATTGACTGTCCGTTAATTAACCTAAATAAACCAATGTCCCGTTTTGAGTCAAAAAATAAATGGTCACGTTATATATGAGTCGCTCAGAAGCCAATGTGGATAAGTCCATTTTTTCATATTTTCTGATTTTTGCAAATTTTAATAGAATAAATAATATATTTCTTAGACTTAAAAGGATTTACTCATACTTTCATTTTTTGTAGGTTAAAAAACGCTTTTTTTAATAGTCTCCGCATGTGCTATGTTTTATGAATGCTTAAGAAACATTAAATTTCTCAGTTTGGATTTTTTGGACTTATTCACATTGGCTTCTGAACGACTCAATATTAAATGTATAGCTTTTAAGGAACAAGACTGTTTTAATGAAATTGCATTCATGTTCAATATCAATACTTCCCACTAATTTGTTTTCCACATGATCCTCAGTTTCATTTCCAATCTTTTTTTGTACTTCCTCATTTTAATTAGGAAGAAATTATTGAATTCCTTTAAAAGATAATTTAAATATCCGAAAAACATGTACATGTTTGAAAAATAGTATTATTACAAACTTTCGTTGATTAGACAAGACATGCTGCTAATATGTAATCAAATTTGATGTCTTTAAAAGAAATACTTGTAACACAAATGTACATCTTAGCTTCAAATGAAATTATAGAAATTTATAACTATCAACATTGATGCAATAAATACGAGTAGATAAGGATGAACTATAAAAACTATGTCATCATTTTGATATAGAACTGTAATCTTTGGATTTAATATATCTCTGGTTCTATTTTTACTTTTATTAATTATTTAGAAACTAGAAGTTTATAGCAGCAGAAAAAGATGTTTTTTTTTTAAGAAAAAAAAAAGATTGAAAGTTTTTACAGCAAATAAAGTCAAATTATTCTATGTTGGGCATTATTTTGTATCAGCTTCAATTACAACAGTTTCTACTTGTTAAAAACCATCCAGAAATCAAACTTATATCAAAACTCTAGTACTAAAGTCCAAATAAATAATCAACAATAATAAAAAAAATTACGCGTGATATTTTTATCAGAAATATCTTTGAAAACTTGCAAATTAGCTATCAAAATTAACAATTAAAATTGCGTCAATTGTTAGCTATTAAAGAAAATAAAAAGTATATAAATATGATTACGATCGATTTTCGTATGAACGGTTGACTTGAAACTAACGAACCATATATAAATTTCTAGATGTTCAGACCGTATGAGATTACATTTATTAAACAAATAAAAAATAAACAAGAGATTTCTAAATAAAGAAATATACTTAGTTATCATTAAAACACTCAATAAAAAACAAAAGGACAAATCAACTGCGTCATTTCGTAAACTTCATTTATATATGTATATATATATACCATAACAATTTTCAACCGGCAAAGCTTATGATATTTTTGAGCTTGGTATAGCTAAATGTTTGCAAAACGCATATACAAAAAAATAGTTGAAAACAAAAATCAATAATTGCACCCACTGAAATGAATAAATACAAAAACTTGAGAGATGAAAGAAAGTTTATTTATTTAAATAATCTAGAATTGAAAAAAAGAATAAACAACAAAAAAAGAGAACAAAATCCTTTGCATTATCCTTGTACATAGTCTATGACCATTTAACTCCTTAATTAAAATACAAAGGAAAAAGCAGGATTTATCACAGGGGGATGAAAATTTCAAAATTGCACTTAAGTTAGAGATATGAAGTATATCTTCTTAACACTACTACCGACAATTAAATTTCTCGAGGCCATCCTATCCATATATATAGTATATGAGTAAATAATTTTTAAGAGTTTTTTTCCCTTTTTTAAAATATTTTTTAGCTTTTGTTTCTTTTTTTTTTAATTTAAAAAAATAATAAATTTTATTTATTATTTCGAAATCGTGATATTTTTTTGAAAATTAGAATTATTTTAAGATCACAACTAAAATGCCATTTGGTCATTTTGCTTTTAAGCATTATTTTCAAGACAGAAACACAAACAATCAGAAAACATTTAAAATAAGCTTTAAAAATATTAAACAAAACTAGGAAATATTTGAAACTTACACATTCGTATCCAAAAATAAGTTTTAATTTGTTTTATTTCGCTTTTTTTGTTGATTTTATTTTAAACTAATTGAACTTTAGGACAAAAAAAACCCTCTGAATTATTACTAATTAATAATTTCTTCTTGTTAGTTTTTTCTGCTATTGTATTTTTTTAGTTTTGTTTATATATTTGAAAATCTATTTTCACACGACTTAGTAACAATTAAAAAATAAAATAATAGAAATATCTTTTGATAAAGTCACTTGATAAAACTATTTTTGATAATATTATAATCAAGCAAATTGATTATTTTTTTGCAATTAAACAATATCAATTTACATTTGTTGTTAGAAATTTAGTGTCCACTGTATTTTTTAAAAAGGCAACAACATCAAAAAAACAATTAAAAAATAAATAAAAGAAATAATCACACATATTACAGCATAACAAAAATAATCATTAGAATTAGAAATTATTCTTACTAGACAACGAACGTCCTATATGATACTAATAAGAAATCTAAATTAAAAATCCCCTGCTAACAACTGAGTGAGTATATGAGAGATTCTTATCAGATAAAGCTTTTATTACACAAAAGAAAAACTATAGCAAAGCTTTCCTAAAGCAATATAGCTCTTATAAAGCTTTACTATTCAGAAATTTATGTGATTTAAATACTAAAAAAGCTTCATTGTTGCATATACTAAATTTAAATTAAATAAAACATTTTTTTAGATACATAAACAAAAAGGTAAACTAGAGAAATTCTTATTGGAAGAGATAAAAATGCATGCATTTTATTTTTACTAATTTCTCTCTTGGTATAAAAATTGTATAAGAGAAATTTTAATGCACGCAATCGCAAATTTATATGGATGTGTTTGTATTAAAATGTATGAAAATAAATTATATACTATTTACTAATTTATCCAGGTGTGGTGTCCAGGCCATAAGAAATATAGGAAGATATTTTAATGAATGAAATTCTTGTAACTTTTATTCTGTTTAAGGTACTGACACTGACACTGATTGTCATGTGTAGAACAAATTTGTTATGTCTTATTTATCATATATCAATGAAGGAGTTTACATATATATATATATACTTTAGAAAGTCCTCATTTGTAAATGTAATTTTATTGTTTTTTTTTATTGTGCAATAAAAAAAAAGGGTTTATATGCTCATAAATTATTTATTCTTAATTTAAATTATTTAAAATCTTTACTTATAATCTCATTCTTGCTCCTCTACGTATTGCTTTTTTTTTTCCTTATGTTCCACGCCTTTTTTGCACCCATTTTTCAAACAACTCTCTAAACTTCACAAATTTACTGATGATATAAATTTGTATAGCTCAGCCATCATAATAATATTAGGCAAATATCTACTTTTGCTATTTAAACATGCAGTTGGAACAATATAGGAGTTTCCTTTGTCAAAAATGTCGAAATTATCAGCATTTAAACATCTTTTGCTCTAGAGCGTTTGGAAAATATATCCAAAATCTACAATTGTTGAAATTGCAGCTAATGTAGTTTCAAACTTTCAATGAAGGTTATTTTGATTTATGGAAGAGATGCACAACAGTACAGAGTCAATTTCTCACAAATGGACACGACAATTTGAAGAGTATTGATTTAGTAGTGCAGAGGAGCAAGCAGCATACAAGACAGTAAGAAGAAAGAGTTTTGCGTAGACAAGAACAAAAAGATGGTCTAAATCTTCTTGATTAAAAATTTTTCTCTATGGACTTGGAATCAGCGATTCTGTGTGAGTATAAAAGAATAATTGAATTCTATTTTTAATTTTTAAGTGAGCATTTTCTTCAAACTTATTTATTTTCGAAGTAAATGTTCACAATAACTCGAAATCTATTTGACTAATCATTTCGAAATTTTGCACATTACTTCTTCAAATATTTCACCAGGTAACGGGAAACAGCTTTTTCTTTTTTTATAATTATTAATTTTACAATAACAAATAAGTCGAGTTTTTTACAAATATCGGAATTTTAGCCTCCAAAAGGTACCAAAAATTGAAAAATCGAGAAAAAAAAATTCCATCGTTGTTACCTCGAAAACATTTGCTTTGATAAAAAAAATATTGATTTTTTGGTTTCAGATGATTCTGTTGCGAAATGATTAACACCCTAACAGAATTTTTTTTAAGGCGCCTCCAGACATTTACTGCCTTTCGTTTTTGACACATAATATATGACAAATATGTCATATGTCCGAATTTCTCATTCTTATGCTGACTTCTCATCAAAATAGAATCCCACTTTAGATACGTTAAATATGAAAGCAACTTCAAGTACAGTTCATGTAGTTTGGCCTTGGTTTTCAACAACTTGAGATGCGGTGCATTATTTTTTGTAAGACAGCACTGTTTTCTCTTATCACAAGGACCTTTTTTGTGAAATATGCATTCAAACGTATGAATAATGCATAAACAGAAAAATTTATGAGTTTTGGGATTATTTGGGGTTAACTCTCATTGGCGTGGAATTTTTGGTATTAGTTTTAAGAATTTCTGTGTTTTTGTAAATGGAAATAATTATTTATTTAGAAAGACTTATAATTATCTTGAGTTTATAACCCCCTTTGGGCTTCCTTAATCTCCAATACGAGAAAAGTTGGCATTTAGGAAGTCAAAGTTTACATTTTTAAAGTTAAAGAGGATGAAAGGATGCTCAAATTTTCGACTCTGGTCTCCCTAACTTCCAATACATGAAAAATTTGCATTTTTCAGGTTAAAAAGGATTAAAGGAGGCTTCAAATTTCCAACTCGAATTCGGTGTACTCTACTCTTTGTACTCAGCTTGCTAGGAAACTACCACTCGTACATTCTGGTATGCTCAATCTTTCCGAAAAATTGGGATAAGTAGTTTACAGCATGAATCACAACTTGGAAAAAATTTTCAAGTATTTTTCTATTTCTAATGAGCAAAATGAATGTACTTAAAATTTCCGCAGTCTTAGCATGTCATTTTTAAATTAAACTAAATGCTGTGGAGTTAAGTAAATTTAATTTTTAATTTTGTTTAGTTACAAACAAATTCTTAGACATAAAAGAACGTCTTGACAAGTTAAATAATTGTCCTTTTTGTAGTAAACCATTGATTACCATTTATATAAATTTTTCCATTTCTATAAAAAATATCAAATTGAAAATTTATTAAGTTATTGGTTTGAAATAAAAATAACTGTATTTGAAATATATATATATATAAAAAAAAAAGGGTTCAAGGACTCAATGAACTATAATAGCCATCAATTTTTAATTAATTAATGTATTTTGCAATCACTAATGGATACCATCAGCTTAAAGAGTGCGTGCAGTTGACAGTTTTTTTTTTCAATTGCACAAAAAAACAAAAGTTATTTAATAGATTCCAATTAATTCTATTTACACGGATCTTAGTTAGACCAAAGAATAATTGAAAAACACAAAAAACATATTGTTTTTTATTTGTTATTTTTAGCTTCGACGCAAATATTAAAAATTAATAATTTTCTAGAAATTCACTTAAAAAATTTCAGTCAGTCAGGATATCTGAACAAATGTAAAGGTTTGGTTCAATTTTAAGTGTCTTAAGGTAGTTTTGACCAAGAAAAAAGCACATGTTAAAATTTTCTTAAAAGTAAATTGTGATTTTTTAAATATTTTTTGCTTTGGAAAAAGGTAAATAAAATATTTTGTTACTATTAAAAGCCAAATATTAAATTTTGTGTTTGAGTGTTGAAATTTTTCAAGTTTCTGACTTGCGAATCCCGATATTTAGTTATAATATTTTAAAAATGACTCACTTTATGAAAACGAGGCAGCCAATCCCTTGCCTAGGCTGTAAAAAATTAGCAAAATTTGGTGATAGAATCAGATTAACTATTATAAATATTTAAAAAATTAAAAGAGGAGGCCAAAGAACTAAGTGTTCATTTTATTATTACGTTAAATCATGATAGGATAACCCATCCTTCAAAACCACAATTGCCTACAAAATAAGAGCAGATGATTAAATGTCACACTAGCTAACACACTTAGTTATGGCTTTAGTTGACCCTGAGTTAATTAATACTATTTAATTATTAAAATGTTTAAAATTAAGGAAAACCTTTAGTGATTAATGTTTTGAAGAAAAAAAAACACACAAAAAAATGGGGAGAAAAGAGAAAACCAACACCAAGGTCTAGCTGTAGCATCTACAACCAAATTTAATGAAGTTTTCCTTGGTATATGGTATTTTGTGACGAAGAGTTTGAGTGAAAAAGAGTTCATCTACCAACCTAATGAATTGCCATGCAAGTGGCTTATCTATATAATAATCGTCAATAGTGGCTTCTGGTTGTGTTAGTGGAAATCTCCTTAGTTGCTGCCTTTTTTTTCACTCTTCGATGGTTATCGATTTGGATACAGCTTTCTAGCCGTTCCTGTCGTTGTTTTGTTAAGAAATCCTAGACTACGAAGGTTCCAAAGACATCTGGGTTAAGTGGTGATCTTAGCCCTTCCATACAACTTGCTAGCAAGTCCTCGAATTTTTCTCGACCGAATATTTCCATATCATAGCTGAAAAGCCAGTACGTAGTTTTTTATTTGGAAATTGTATGAAATCAAAAACCCATAAAATTATCGAATCCGTCTCCCCAACGTTGTCTGATTATTTTTATTTTTTATTTAAAAATTTTTGGTACTCATTTAAAGTGAAGACTACTTTTTTCCCCAAAAAAATCCGCCATTTTGTAAGTGGAATAGTGAAAAATGTAAAAGAAAAACAATTCTAAAACTCAACATTGTGGAGAAGTATTTTATATATAGAAAATGTGTACCAAGTTTGAAGGGAATTGGTAATGTAGTTTTAAAATGGTCGTGAGCACCGACTTTGAAAAAGTAATTTTGACGTGTTAATTAAAAATGTGTTTTTAAAAGTTCAAAAAGAATAAATGAATGAGTAAAAGAGAAGAGACTTTAAGAGTTTTTTTCTGATCGACTTTGGGATTATTTTCTTGAAATATTTAACTATAAGAAAAAAGCAAAATCAATTTTTCAAAACTAAAAATCCTTACCCTCCCCTTAATTTTCTTTTGGAATGAACTTTCAAGATATTTTTAAGAAATTTTTAAGTAAAAATGTTTAATAGTTTATTTTTTATAACAATTTAACTCGAGTGTTATGCACCCTACTGTATCAAGTGAGTGATTTTAAAAAGGATGCCAAATAAGGGTTAATTACGCTTGCCAAACACGTTAAGTTAGCCTTATTACGGCCTAATATTTAAATTTCAGTCAGGAATTTAGTTTTCTTCTCTTACATTTGCTGTTGTTCAATAGAGTACTGAATAAATTAAAAGAATTATTATTTGCAATTATGTACTTATTAGGAACCTATTATTATTGCACCTCGACTCCAAGCAAAATTCAAACATATATCACTGTTCAATTGTTTACCGAAGTTTTTTTCTAACAACTATCAACACTAAATCAACTAATTAGATCTCAATCAATTTTCATAACAATTTTAAATAAATTTTTATTAATTTACATTACATTAACATTATGTATCATTTGTAAATTAATCAAAAAACAAATTACCTTTTTCTGTTTTCATTTTTCTCTTTTGTTTTTAATATGTATATTTTTGTATATATTTAACGGCAAATAATTTAAAACTATATTTCACACTCAAAATTAATGTTACAACATAGATAAATAATGTAGATTACTAATTTTAATGAAGTAATTTAATTTACGTACAAAACTCAAATTTTTTGTTAAGATTCCCTATCACTGTTTTATTTCAACCATAAAGATAAAAAAAAAAAATATATTTTTTAATGTATATTTATTATGGCTATAAAAACCAACAATCAAACAAAAACTAAACTTGGCTTTGACCTTTGTAAAATTCTTGTAAATAAAGCTCATAATATTTGAGCTATATACAAACCAATAGCCTAGAAACTGTATTTAATTTTTTAACTTAATCTCAGGAATAAAAAAAAAAACATTTTTTCATTTTTTTATTAATAAATATAAAAAAGGTTCTTAGTCTGAATGAATATTATTCAAAAATATCTATAACTTTTCTTCATTAAAATGATTTAACTATTTTGTTTTTTTCTATTTTTCTTTTTCGCTTTATTCTTTTTTCTAATATATTTAAGTACTTTTTTCTTTGTAAGTAAATTAATAGGATGGCATTATTATAAATTTTCGGCTATATAAGTGGACCATGAAAAAAAGCAAAAATTTCAAAATTTTCTAAATATTTAAAAAAAATAAAATCGTGACAACAGCTTTTTTTTCTTGTTAAGTCTTTCTTCAAAATAAAAATTAATGCATCAAAAACTAAAAAATATTGTTTACACCACATGAGATGTCATATTTAAGTGCAAAGTTAATATAAAAAACGAAAAAGAATTTTTGAAATATCAGAAAAAACAACTGTTTTTCAGATATTTTATAGGTAATTATCAATATGGCTGACATTTTATATAATTAGGTTATATCTAAAATTTTAATTATGTAAGGTGTTAGAATTTATTGGTGACTCGTAAATCAAAAAATATTTACTTAATCATCTTATAAAGCATTGACATAATTTTATGTAAGTATTTCTAAAAACATAAAAAGATATATTAATTCACTTTTTGTTTTTTTTTGTTTTTTTTTTGAAAATTAGAAAAAATTTTAATGGACAGTTTAAACTTTTTTCTAAGTTTCTAAATGGCGTAGAGAGTTTTTAAAGATCAAATTAAGGTTATTTATAATACTTTCTTCTTCTTTTCATATTTTTGATATTTCATTATTAATTTTTTTTTTTGCCAAATAGTTATATTGAGGCCGTTGTCTTTATAGAAGGAAACTTTTGATTATGAGAATTATATCGATGCTATACAATATTTTTCTTGCATCTTTGAAGTAATTCCACATGTTGTCACATTGTTGAAATACCTGGGATGCCGATGGAGTACCAAATTTATTGAACATGAGATTTTCATTAAAAGTTCAGATTGAAAAACAGTTTGATTTTGACGGTAAGGACAAATATCTGGTTGCTACATTTCTCGATCCGCGATTTAAAACTAGTTTCCTGGGAATAATTCAAACGGAAAAAGCAAGACAAAAAATAATCTTAGAAACTTTAAGAATTAGTTGTGATGAATCTAGCGCTGATGATGATTATTTTCCGCACCGTAAGCAAAAAAAATGAAACACATGACAGTTCCTGGAACTGCTTTGAAGAAATTGCTACAGAAACAGATAATACGCAAAGTGACGCTTCAGGAAAAAGTGCTATTGCTAATTATATTGATTTTTATTTAAAAATTTCACGCCTAGAGCGAATGGCAGATGTTTTCAAATGGTGGTCAGTAAACGCACAACAATTTCCGTGCTTAGCCAAATCTGCTAAGATTTATCTATCATCTCCATCTATAGTGAGAGACTATTTTCAGAAGCTGGAATTATATACGAGGAAAAGCGCAACCGTTTGCTGCCAACAAATGCTGAAAAAATAGTTTTCATTCACCATAATTTGCCACTTTTAGATTTTAAGTATTAAAACCGCTTATAATTTATTATTTAAATACATACAATTTTGAGTAAAATGTGTTATTTTTTCATTAATAATGAAATGTAATATGAGCTTTTTATTATGTTGTATTCGGCCGAATACCGAATGTTAGAAAAAGTGGCCGAATACGCCGAATATTCGTTGCATCTCTAGTTTAAACCTTTAAGAATATGTCTCTATGAGGATTTTTCAAAATTGAAAGTATTTTTGAAGATATAGTTAGCTGTTTCACAAAAGCCCCTAAGGATTCTCCGTCTACCACCTACAATCGAAAACTTACGTTAGGGTTAGAGATTTGGTAAAAAGAAGACTCGTTTACAAATATTTTTTTAGATTTTAGAACTCTTTGATTCGTTTTTAGATCTAAAACTAAAACTAAAAAGTTGTTTGAAAAAATTTTTTAGTTGAATATTTCTTGTTCGGTATACATAAATTTTTTGACTTTTTTGACTACATATAGAACTAAAGAAATTACAAAAAATCCTTCATTCATTTTAATCTATATTTATGTAAGTTAAATTGTTCGATAATAATTAATCGAAAAAGATTATTTTTCTGTACATTTCTTTTATTTTTTCAAATTATTTTCTTTTAAGTTCTATGCAATTTTTATATTAGAATGATCCTTACTTGCAAAAAGTATAATTCCATAAAGTCCACAGTAAAAGCATCTGTTTGGATGTTTATTTACCCACTTGATATAAATTGTCAAGAAAACAGCCTAGGGTCTAAACCTGACCAATATGATTGTTGTTGTAATAATTCAAAATTATTTAAATCTTAAACTTGAGCTACCAAAACTGCACAGGTATCAATTTTATGTATATTCTTGACAAAAAATGATTTCTTTCTTCTTAATTGTGTTAATTTTTCTTTGATTTCGTAACGTAATTCATGCAAACATGGTATCGATTACCGATCGATTGAGCAATTAAAATTCCTTTATTTATGATTGTGCCCTCAATAATTGTTAATTTCATAACTATAACTTAACACTCTGAACGAATTTTAACTCTAATGAATTTACGGCCCTTGACACGTATGTATTCCATTTTTACTATCAACTAAAATTTTTATGCTACCATTTTTACTTTTTTTGTAGAAATAATTTATTTAATAATTTTCTAGTATAACTAAAGCTACTTTTCCGTATTTCATTGTTATTATATTAGTTTTTTTAATTTTTTAGAAATATAAATATGGGACAAAATTTTCTATCTCTTCGGGGTGGATACCTAAGGACAGTAAAAAAAATAAATCCAGAAGAACAAACTTTTACACTGAAGAAGAACCATATCAAAGGTGAGCAAAAATTTTTAAGGCTAATATTAATGAAAAATTTTCTATGTTATTTTGTCAGTTCAAACTTCAATTTAACTAACTTCAAATTTTCAAGAAAACCTTGAAATTTTATAGGTTTTTTTCTAGCACTATCTTTAGCCTGCATCTACATGTAAATATATTTATCGTCTGTTGAGACAGATCCTAACGAGAATCATTTGGAAAAGGCGTCAAACGAGATAATACGGTAAAGTGGCAAGAAGTCAGGGGTAAATTTAAAAGAAAAGAATGCTTTTCCCTCAAAGTTTAATATTAACTTTTAACACAAGTAAAGAAAGTTTCGTTTTGGTGCTTCTAATATATTTTTGTTCAAATTTATTGAAAATTAACACACACATGTATATATGTAGATTTTCAACTATATAAAAAAACAACCAAAAACCAAATTAAAAAAGCAAAACAAATTCACTTATGAACTATAGTTTCACAGCCTTCTTAAGCCTCATTTAAAGTGCCAGCTGAAAGCAGAGCTTACGAGAATGTGAGATTGTTAGTGAAACATTAAAAATAAAGTCATTAAGTCCTATTCTATAGCAACTTGCTTTGAATTACATCTAAAAACAATAAAAGAAAAAAAATTAAATAAGAAACACAACAGTTAACAATAATAAGGAATAATTACATTTTTGTGTTAAGATGTTAGAACTTCATGTTAGGATTCCTTAGATGTCATTTAAAATTTTCGGCCAAGCCCTCATGTTGAAACCTGCGATAAGGAATTTTGTTCCAAAAACATATTCTGAGTAACAGATTCATATTTACCTTGATCAAAAAATTCCCGAAATAATGTGTGGCATCCGTGTGGTGTGTTATTCAACTGTCACTGATATTTACACCAAAGTTTGGCGTCATTTCATCATTAGTTATGAAAGATACATCAAGTTAAGTACATATCTCTTTGAGTGTTTTTAAGATTTTTAAGAACTTTTGGTGCCATCATTATCCACGAGTTTTTGGCTAAAAACAATACAAATACCATCCAACAACCTGATTTGGTGACTTCTTCCTGTTCAATCAAATTAAAAAACCACTGAGAGAAACGCATTCCAGCACCCGAGAGAAAATAATGGAAAAATCGAATATGGCCCTAACGGAGATACCTAAAACTTCAAGTTTAAAAAATGTTTTGAGGACTGGATCAATTGTTGGCATAAGTGCTTTTCAACCGACATGGAGGAATACTTTGAAGGGGACAATATCGATTTGTAATAATAAACTGGTATTTTTTTAATAAGTTTTTGATTTAGGTAGTATTATATTTCTCGCCACAATTTCACATTCCTACCAAAACTCACTCACAAAGACCTCTAAACGAGGTCTTACTTGATTGACGAACTACATAAAATATAGTTATAACTACATAAACTACATAAAGTATAGTTATAAAATTTTATCAAATATATTAAATAAATATTATAATATTATTTTCTTTTCTCAACTATGTACATAACTTTTTCTTAAATCAAGTACATCCATAATTTTTTTTCCCCTTTATTTGCATTAAATGACAAAATATAAGCTTTATTTTTTATCTAGTTTAACGCTAATAAAAATTTAAAAAAAAGAAAAATTTTACCAAAAAGTAACAAAATAGTCATAAAATGTTTAAAATGATAAAATTTTATTGAATCACTTCAAATCATATGTGACGGATATTTTAATTAATTCAAATTGGCATTGCATAGATTCTAAAAATAGATATTTTCTTCCAGAAAATTATGTTATCAATCAACAAAATTTACGGTATCTCAATTGAAATTATAGTTTGAAAATCTAAAAATAAATCAAAAAAACTGACTTACGTGAGTGTACACTATAAACAGTTTTTATAATTTTCATTTTAGTTCAAAATCAACAATCATTCTTTACACTATCGTTAGTTGAACTTTTATTTATTTATTTATTTATTAGTTATTATTTTTAGGTTCAATTGTTGTTGCAAAGTACAAAACTATAAAATAAATTCTACTAAAAGCAGAAATGAAATATTTTTAATTAATTAGTAGAACGAATTCATTTCTAATAAGTAATTTTTTTCTTTTTTTTTTTTCTTTTTAATTCAATCAAAAGAAATTCAAGTACTACATTGAGTTTTAATGTTTTTAAGAGTGCTAACACTTTAATTTGACAACAACAACAACAATAAAACTAAAAACAAAAACGAAAATTCATTTAGTAAGCAAATAAAACAACAATAAAACTTTTAGTGTTAAATAAAATAAAAAAAATTATTTATATTAATTTTAGTTTAATCAGAAATTTTTTCAATTTACGTGTGCCATATAATAAATATAAGATTATAATTATTTTCAAAAGAACCGTTAACAATAACGTTACAAATTGAAAATTTCTTCTTCATTATTTTCTTTGTGTTTTTCGGTTATTTAAATTTATCATGTGGGGTAATATCAAAAAACGTGTTTTTAAAAAATCTAATATGAATTCTTGTAAGTATTACAAAAACAAAAATTAACTGATTTAATTTATGTAAGTCTAATGTGCATGACAATTGATGTACCCAATCATGTCCCAATTAGATATTGTATTCCAATTGGGAGGGGGGGGGGGGGGGGGGGAATCAATAGTACAATATATAAAAATGTGTTTAACATGAAAACAAGAAATTTTTACTACAAATGCTTAACATGAATTTTTGAAATAAATCCAAAATAAATCTTCGTTTTAATGATTTTTTTTTCAGATTTTTTGTATGGATATTTATCAAACATAATCTTATTTTAAAAAGAATTGTTGTTTTTTTTTTATTCTATTATCTTCTTATTTTTGTGTAAGAATTTATATCAGATTTAAAAAATACATAAATAATCTCAAGTTTATATGACTATCACAAACTTCTTAATATTTTATGATATCTTCTTAGTTGAAATATCTTGAAAGTGATAATATATATGTATAAGTGGCCATTTTGATAGATTTAAATTCTATTGATTTAAACTTAGTGAAAGTTGTTGTAATTCATCTTTAATCTTTTGTACCTAATGAGCTACACTTTAACTAAATTTAATAATATTTCACACGATTATTTCCCATATAAAATTTCCAGTATATATAATCGTAGTTTTTTTATTATTTAAAATTTTATCTTTCCATTAAATTTTATTACATGTGATAATCACAAAAGGCATATATATATAACTGTTAATCGTTTATTCTTTTATAATGCAAATCTTTTATCGGAATTGTTGTTATGTATTGTTCTAATTAACATAATTAACTATAATTTGATTTAATAAAAATTAATAATGATTACGTTTTAAAGAATAAAAATGTTTAAAAAATTTTTTCTAATTTGAACTAATAAATTAAGCAATAAATTCTTATTGGCAAGTATTTAGCAATAGATGACAGTTTTAATGGATCATTAAAACTCTATTTTTTGATGAATAAAAAATATTTATTTTTTCAAATTTTCCACCGAAATAGCAAAGGAAGCAAGGGGGTTAAAAAATGAAGTATTTTCAATAATTATTATTATTATTGTTTAATTAATAAAGAGCAAGATTTTAGAACGCCATTTTGCGAGTAGAGCTTTTGTGATGTGACCATTAATGGTAAATTCATCTAAATTTAGTGAAATCAAGATATTTCTTTTGTTTACAAAATTAAACTTTTTTTGTTTTTCTTTTCTTCGGCAATTAATGAAATGATGGCCTATAAATACTAAAAAAACTGATTTTCTTTATTTAAGACAAAAAAACTATAGCTGAGTGCCGTAGGGAGCTTTCGCAATAGCGGAGATATTGTTTTTTTCTACTTTAACCTTTTCAGATATCTCAGCTTGTTTTCTTTAATTAATACTAAAATATTGCTAGCCAAAGGGATTATTGATCCACCTTAAGAAAAAAACTTTAATCGGGTCCCTAACTTCACTGCTTAAAATATCTTTCACAAATATTATTTAGGATCCTGCACGTATTTTTTGAAAGTTTTAATTCGAGAAAATTTCGTTTAAAATTTTAAGCTAATTTTTTGCGTATATATTTATAATGAAACTGTCTTAAAAAGTGCATTAAAGTCATGGAAAAGCTATTCCCAGAATGACTAGGAAAGGACGTCACGTGCTTCACTTTTTTGACACAACTCCTAGCCGATTCTCCAGATCCAAACTTTTCTATTTAAGGAATTTTAAAGGCCACCAGAGTGGATACTGAAAATAATTACAAAAATATTGAAATCCTGAAATCTGCAGTTGGAATAGAATAGCAACGAATTTCGGAGGCTTACATTTATACATTTTCTGACCATCTCACGACCATAATTCACCTTGATGACAACCATATTGAAAACTGATAGTACAGTTTAAATTCTAAATTGTTGCAGTTCATGTCAGTCACCTTGTAATGGTTAACTTGGAATAGTGGAACTTGGAAATAACTTTTGTCTTATTTTATTATTTATTTATTTATTCCATTATTTATTTATTATTAAATAAGTTATTCGTCATTTGAAAAATTATTAAACTCAAGACTAAATTCTAAATCATCTAAAAAATTTTAATTTTACCTTAAAAATTTTGGAGGTCTGTCTCTAAAACATCAAAAAAAAAACTATAAATAAATAAACAGTATTTAGAAAAAAAGAAGTTTATTGTTGATCTCTAAGATAAGGATCAAAGCTGCCAAAAATCTTATGTACCATAGTAAAAATTTACATGTAAAAAGATTTGTTTTTGAGGTAAACTTTTATGCTTTTACGCTTCTCCTAGATTTGATAAAAATAAATACAAAAAGAGACAAAAACATAAGATAAGAATTATTCTTTTGAATTTTGAGCTTGTGGAAAACAAATTTTTTAATTTTGTTTTATATATATTTTTCTTTTGTAGCTCATGACCTCAATAAAGGAACAAACAATGAAATTCCCATTACAAAAAGTTCAAGTATCAGAAAAAATTTACAAAAAAAAAAATTCTTTTTTATGATTGTTTATTTTTAGGTATGAATGCCTTCAGGGTAAAACAATTTTTAAGGAAAAATCCAGAATTTCTAGATACATTTATAAATGAAGAAATTGATGTTGATCAATTAAATATTTGGATTAATCAAAAAATTCGATCTTCAAGTGATTTAAGTAGTTCATTAGTAATAAATGAAAATAAATGTTTAATACATTCAGAAAAATGTTATCAAAGTAAGCATAGACAACATATTTTACATGATTTAATGCATTCAATACATTTAAAACCAACTAAATCACATATTTTATTGGAATTAGCTAGTTGTATATCAGCAGTAACTAAAGCTGATGGTTTTAATTTGTATATAGCTGAATTAGATGATCCAACTATATTAACACTAGCTACATGTGATAATAATTTGGATATTCTTGAACCAAAAACAAATCGAATGAACACAATAATACCAGAGTATGTGGCAAAAACACGTGAGACTGTTAGATTAACTAAAGGGGATAAAGACTCACAATATCCATTTATGATTCCTGATAAGGTAGAATTGTTTTATTACTTTTTATCTTTTGATTTTTATTTTTGCCAGAGAAGATTATATTAAAGGTTTATTTATATAGCGTAAACAAATATTCACAAATCCCGTAATAAACAAACAATTTCGCAAGAATTAAACTCGTATTCTTCACCTTTAAGTGAAAAATACTGAAATTCTTGCATTTTACTGATTGAGCTACTGCCTGTTGATTTCAATTTTCACTAAAAACTGCTAGAACTCTATTTAAAGTATTAAATTTTATTTGAAAATCAAATAAAAAAGTTGTATAAGAGACTCGATCCGAAGATTCTACTCCGACGCAATTGGCAATTGAATGAAATCTTTCTCTGAATCTGAATCTGAAGAATTTTCTAAATTTTTTTCTTCCATATAAAACTAAAACTAAATTTAATTAATAAATTAATATTTGAAAAAACTGAATTAACATTAAGCGTCATCCACTCATCATCCATTTTTAAAAAATGTATTTGAACTTGAAAGGATGAATAAAAAAGTATTTTTAAAAGCAATTGAAAATTTGAACAGGATAAATTGATATAGGGAACCAATAGTAGGAATTCAAAAACTTTTAAAGCAGATTTTGAGCATTTTGTTGAATCAGCGATTATAGCCATGACATCCAAAATCTTGTCACGGCAGCTGCCGATTTGTTTTGCATTAGGCTTAATGCTACATTAAACATCTTAACTTTACTTGGCACTTTGGGGTGGACTCTACCCCATTTCTTAATTTTCCGTTGATTTCAAGTATTTTAACATAACGTGAGATAGGCTATAGCAATACGCATCTATAATAAAAAGATTGCTCTAATTTTGGGCGGTATTGGGATGACGTTAGTTCTTCTACAGCAATATCCACTAGGGCGTAATAAACTCCAGAGCGCCAAGCAAGTTTCAATTTTATTTTTGGGAGTGACTTAGCTTGCGATCGGATAGATAAGACTCTTGGAATTGACAATAATTCTGGGGTAGGAATTTGCTCATCTTAAAGATGAATCCTTTATGCTAGAACTTATCAAATGACTAAAAAACAAAACAATAATACTAAATTATCAATTTATCATTTAATAGGAGGATATAAATCAAATACTTTGTCAAGCTATAGTCCAACCAGATGGTCAATTAGTAGCAGTACTTGAACTTTACCGTAAGGATATCAATCGTCCATTTTGTTTAGAAGATGAAGAAATTTCATGTAGCTATCTAGTATGGGGAGGGATTGCATTACATTATGCTCATCTATTTATGGTAATGGGTAAACAGCGTAAATTAAATGAATTTTTATTAACAGTTGTAAAGTAAGTAAAAAAAATTTTTTTTATTATTTTCAATTTTTATAGTATTGTTTTATTTTTTAAGATCAATATTTCAAGATATGGTTAGTATGGATACTTTAGTCATTAAAATAATGAATTTTGCACAAAAACTTGTTAATGCTGATCGTGCATCATTATTTTTAATTGATTCACGTACTAAAGAATTATATGCAACAGTTTTTGATATTGGATCAAATGATAATGAAAAAAATCATATATTTAAATCATCAAATTATGATGAAAATATTAAAAATGAAATACGTTTTCCAATTGGAATTGGTATAGCTGGTCAAGTTGCATTAACTGGTGAAATACTTAATATAAAAAATGCATATAAAGATTCACGTTTTAATCGTTCAATTGATCAAATAACTGGATATAAAACAAAAACAATATTATGTATGCCAATATTAATTGGTGGTAATATAATTGGTGTTATGGAAATGGTTAATAAATATAATGGTTATTTTAATAAAGATGATGAAACAGCATTTAATATGTTTTCTATATATTGTGGTCTAGCATTACATAATGTTAAACTTTTTGATAAAATTCAACGTTCAGAACAAAAATATCGTGTTGCATTAGAAGTTCTAAGCTATCATAATACAAGTACAGATGAAGAAGTTAATTTTATATTAAATGGTGGACTACCTGATTATGTTAATAGTATTGATGATTATTATTTTAATCCATTTGATTATGATGATAATGAAAAAATTAAATTTACAACATATATGTTTGTTGATTTATTTGGTCAAAAAAAATTTGATATTAATAATTTTGTTAGATTTACATTAACAATTAAAAAGAATTATAGACGTGTACCATATCATAATTGGAATCATGGATTTTCAGTAGCTAATACGATGTATACAATAATAAAAAAATCAGGAGATATATTGAAATCGATTGAGGTAAATTGATATTATATTAAGATTATATTTTCATATTATTTTTTATTTAAATATAAAAACAATACAACAACAAAAAATTTAAGCTTAATTTAAATTTTAAATATCGAAAATTTTAGTGTATACGAAGATTTTAATGGTTTTTATATAGACTTTTATTTAAGGGGATGGTTCGATTGATTCTTTAAAAGGAAACGGCATGTTTTCAAAAAGACAGGTACTTCTAGTTTAAGTAATTAAGGACTATATGATAACACAACTTTTGAACAATATTTCAAAATAATAATAAGTGAGCGAGTGGCACCTGGAGGCACATTGAAAAAAAGTTGTTTTGCGGTGCGCATCATAACTCGCAACAAAATCATTCAAAACGAAAATATTAACATTTATTTATTAAAGGAGATGTTTTTCAAGGCCCAATGACCAAGGGATTTTTTTTTCTTTTTGACTTCGAAGATAACAAGCTTCAGGAAAACGCTTTAAAGTTTTGCTCTAGAGCAAAAGGCGCTCAAATGCTCATAACTTCTGGAATACCGAACCATCCCCTTAACTTGCAATAATAAGAAAACTTTCAATTTTGTTTAGTAAAAATTATGTATTACCATGTTAAGAATTTTTGCTACATGCTAAAAAATTTTAAGCACAAGTTTGAAATAATTCTCCTTCGAATATTGTAGCTAGCTTTGCTTTGGGCTGCTTCTCTGAATACATATATTTAGGATATAGGATAGAAAAACTCTTCATAAAAAATGTCCAATAAATATATATATATATATATATATATTTACAGAGTTTGGCTTTATTTATTGCATCATTATGCCATGATTTAGATCATCGTGGAAAAAATAATAAATTTATGCTTGAAACAAAATCACCATTAGCTGCTATATATTCAACATCAACAATGGAACATCATCATTTCAATCAAACGGTTACAATATTACAACAAGTAATTAAAATAAATTTTTAATTATATAAAATTATTTTCTTCTTTGTTTTTTTTTGTATTTATATAGGAAGGACATAATATTTTTGCAAAATTAACCAATAGTGAATATAAAAATGTTCTTAGTTTGATTAAACATTGTATACTTGCAACAGATTTAGCATTATTTTTTCCAAATCGTTGTAATTTAAATTTAATAATACAAAAAAAAGAATTTTCATGGAATATATTAGAGCATAGATCATTAGTTCAAGCTATAACAATGACAGCTAGTGATTTATCAGCAGCTGCAAAACCATGGGATATACAAAAAGAAACAGTTAAAATTATATTTGAAGAATTTTATGAACAAGGTGATGTTGAGCGTAAAAATGGTCATATACCATTACCAATGATGGATAGAAATAAACCAGAAATGCAAGCTATATCACAAGTTGGTTTTATTGAAGAAATTTGTTTACCATGTTATATGTTATTATACCAAATAATACCTGAAACAAAACCATTACTAGATATGTGTCAGAGAAATTTAAATAAGTGGCGCGATAAAGCTGAAAAATCTTATACACAAAAAAATGAATAAGTTTTAAATATACCATTATATTGTTATGAAAAATAAAATATATATATATATACATATTATTTATCCTTTTTGTCCTGTAATTTAATAGCTCTACGTTCCATAATATAAAAATAAAGTGTAGGGCATATAAATCGTAACCAATATGCGAATATACCAGATTTTTGTGATATTATTATATCTTTTTTATTATTTAATAAAGCTTTTAAAATTTCATTTGCTACTTTTTCAGGACTATAACCACAAGCAGTAGTTGTATCCATTTCTAGAATAACCAATTACAAAAAAAAAAAAAAAAAAAAACTATTAAACTTACTTTGATTATTAAATTTTATAGAAAATTACTTCCATAAGTTGCTCCATTATCTGTAAGTGCATTTTTTGATAATGATGTCTTTATGTAACCAGGACTAACACAAAGTACTTTTACACCAAACTGTGCTACTTCAGCACGTAAAGAATCAGAAAAAGCTTGAATAGCATGTTTTGATGCGGAATATGCAGCTCGTTGAGGAATTGCAAATTTACCTTGAAAATATTAAAAATGAAATACCTTTTTCCAATTGGTATTTGGAAATTTACCTTGCACACTACTTATAAATATGATATTACCATTTTTACGTTCTATCATTGATGGTAGGATTGCTTAAATAAGAATTAATTAATTAGTAAAAATTCATTTTGATTACAGTACTTCATTACTTTTAGTTACCATTACAGAACCAAAATAATTAACTAACATTATTTTAATATCGATATCTATTGTTGTTGTTATTATATCAGAACGAACACCTATTCCACCATTATTTATCAAAATATCAATAGGACCACAAATTTTAATTATATTATCTATCTTTTCAGGAATATCATTTAACTCAGTTAAATCAAGTACTTGAATTATTGGTATATATGTTGGATCTATCTAAAAATATTACATTAAAGAAATATATATATACTATATATATAATTATATACGTCATAAAGTGAAAGAAGATCATTTTTTACACGATTAAGTTGATCTTCACGACGTGCCGCCAATACAATTTTACATCCAGCCTTGTAAAAAGTTTTTGCAAGCGCTTCTCCTAACCCAGAACTAGCACCAGTTATTAAAACAACCTGCATGTGGTGGAATATATTATTTTGTTGTAATTTAATTAATTCAAATAATACTTTTCCCGATAAACGATTGCGAATTCGCCATTGTTTTAAATACCTCCAGAAGAATAATAATAACACCGGTATGGTTATTGGAAATGTTACTTTATTAAAAAACCACCAAAAATATTCGTTAAGTACATTGATTACGTTATTTTGAGTCATTTTAAATATAGAGTTTTAATTCATTATTTCTTTAAAATATCTAAGGTTCAAAGTTTTCTATAAAATGACAATACTTAAATTCTGGTTGTGTTTCATAAATCAAGCAAAGTGCAAAAACTGCGAAAATGGGGGTATTCACATTGAGGCTTGTAACATTTCGGAAATGTTCCCCTACAATTCTCAGTCCACTAAAATATGTGAATATGTGTTGGAAAATATTACAGATAACATGTGTATATAAATGTGTATTAGTAAGATACCAAGCATGAGGCAGAAATATTTCTGCCTCGGGAAGGGGTAAAAGCTTTTTCGAAATTTGCGAAACTCCGTCTTACCTTTCACCTCCGCTTACCATGAAATTAAATGTTACCGGACTCAATGTGAATACCCTGAATTGCTAATTAAAGCTATGTCTAGATTAACGTTTTGGATAGCAGTTTTATAGGTGATTTTATAAGAGTTTAGAAGCGCGGTTATACTTAATTGTTTGTTTGAGTATGACATTTTGATTGAAAATATGTAACTTATTATTCTTTAAACTAGTTTTATTGTATTAAATTGACTTACGGTAAATGATAATTCATTATAAATTACTACTTTGATTGCATTAATAATGCATTATTATTTACGGTAAATCAAATTATAATAATAAAACTAGTTGGAAAGCATAAATTATATATTTTCAAACAAAATGTTAAACGTATTGAATATAACCATCCCTCAGATCGCCTATAAATCGCTGTTCAAACTGCTAATCTCGACACAGCCTTGTTAATAAATAAAATTAATTCGCTGTTTTACTTGTTTTTTAATAGGTTTGCATACCACCAACAGTTTTGATAGTGAATATATATTATGAAAAGTTTTACTCAAATAAAAATTAAAGGTAATCCAATTTATTCAGAATCATTAGAAAACTAAGATTACAATGGCGATTTAAAGTCTATCTATATGGCAATCGAACTGTTCAATGTGAATATTTATCTGTATTTTTTCACTTAAGACAGCATCTTTGATATTTTTCTTCCGTTTTCGTTTACTAGATCATGACCTTGTAATATTCTAAATAATTTTTATTTGGCAGTGATCTATTGTCTCTATGAAAGCACAAGTACTATGTAAAGCCTTCGTCCTTTTTCCCGTTGGGTTCACAGGCTATGTCTAGATTAACTTAGATTTGGACAGCAAAATTATAGGCCGAATCATAACAGGTATTAAGCGCGGTGATACCTACAAGTATATTGACTGCAATAATTACAGTACAAGTCCTTTTGACAAGTATAACTAATTTTATTGTATTTATAATGCATTTTTATTTAAGGTGACCATTTAGTACAATAAATTAGTTAGAAAGCATAAGTTATATATATTTTCAATAAAAATGTCAAATTCAAAAAAAGTATCAAAGTATCAGGGTATTCACATTGAGTCCGGTAACATTTAATTTCATGGTAAGCGGAGGTGAAAGGTAAGACGGAGTTTCGCAAATTTCGAAAAAGCTTTTACCCCTTCCTGAGGCAGAAATATTTCTGCCTCATGCTTGGTATCTTACTAATACACATTTATATATACATGTTATCTGTAATATTTTCCAACACATATTCACATATTTTAGTGGACTGAGAATTGTAGGGGAACATTTCCGAAATGTTACAAGCCTCAATGTGAATACCCCCTATAACTTCGCCTCAGAACTGCTATAATTCGCCTATAATTCTGCTGTCCAAAATGCGAATCTAGATATATACTGTCATCTTTCTCAACTAAATTAGTATTTTGCTAAATTTGTGAAACACACCCTTCTATTGGCATCAGTGTATTAAAATTTATGTGACTTTTTTTGCAGTGATTACGGGCAATAATCTTAACGTTTTCATAAGAATTCCAACCCCCTAAATTCAAAAAAAATTTCAAAAGTTGTTTTTATTAATGTGCTTTTATTAAAAATCAGCTTGAAAAAGCTAAAAAATGTGCAGAAATAATTGAAAAATTCAAATGTAGATTTGTTAAGTTGTGTTCAAATTCTTTGCAAGAATAAACTGAAATCTGCTTGGTTAACCTTAGTTTATTTGTGTATTTTTCAATTTTATCAGGGAAATTGTGGCAATCATTGCCCTTAGTTTTCTATAAAGCGCAACAGTTTTTAAAAAGATAATAATTCTTGGGTTTCATCATCTTTAGACAAATTATTTTTATAAATATACATTAAGACATTTTTGTTCTTTACGGATTAGTAAAGTTTTTCATATAAAAATGGCTGAGCGTATTAAAGATGTAACGGGACCAGTTCAAGTGGCTTCCAAGATCAATAAAAATGAGGTAAGGAGATGTTTTTGTAATTTTAATTAAATAATATAATAGATGTTTGTTGAATAAATCTAGATAATCAATGTCACCAGTAATCAAAATAAAAATGAATGAATGACAAGTCTTAAATTTACTATGCACGTTGTTAACTTTGTCCGACTTTTTCAGTTCTACTCCTCGCTATTGTAGAAACAGGTCACTCATTATCTAATATATATATTTATTTTATGCTTCCATTTTCAGTTTAGTAGCTAAAAGTTAATATTTATTGGTAGTTTGGGTAAAGTTTATCTCATTCCCTGCCTGATCTTGTTTTATATCTTAAATTTTAAGAGAAACCATTTTATAAATTGTAGAAATAACGGTATTCCTATAAGATTAATAAAAGGTTTTGTTAAATTTGAAATAAAATTTTTAAATTTTAATATTTCAGATTTTAAATGATGTCTTTAGATGTTTTATTTGTATGGAAAAATTAAAAGATGCCCGTTTATGCCCCCATTGTTCAAAATTATGCTGTTTCATTTGTATATCCCGCTGGATATCGGAAAATCGAACACAATGTCCACATTGCAGAACATCCCTGAATGTTAATGAATTAGTTAATTGTCGTTGGTTAGAAGATGTAGCATTACAAGTTGAACGCTTACAGCAAATTTGTACTAATATTGAAAATAATGACTCAGTACAAAATCCAGTACAAGATCAATGTCCGGCACATGGAGAAAAATTAAATGTTTACTGTTGCACATGTAAATATTGTATTTGCCATCAATGTGCTCTCTGGGATGGTAAACATTCTGGTCATAATTTTAAACAACTCGGTATTAAATATGAATTTTTTTTTTTATTAATTTTAATCAAAATTTATTAAATTTTAGAATCAGTTCACGAACAGAATGTAGCGCAAACCAGAAATATGATATTAAAAGTAAGACAATTTCTACTTAAATCAAATAAATGTCTACAAGATGTTGAAGAAAATATAGAGAACGTAAGAAATGCCAAAGATGAAAAAGTCTGCAAAATCGAAGCACAATTAAAAATTAAATTAGAAATATTAATGAAACGAAAGGACTCCTTAACACAAGACACTGAACAATTAAAATCTTTACTTCAAGAACTTGAGCACCAAATAATAACTTGTTCTCGTTCACAATTCATATCGAAATCTCCCGAACTTTTAGAAATGGCAAAAAAGGTTAGTATTCATTAAAAATTCATTCATTTGTTAATTTGATTAAAATTCTCTAAAAATTTATTATTTCTTAATTTTTTTGAAACTATTGAATAAAAACTCAAAATTTTTTGACTTAAATCCGCCTGTAAATTTTTGAGTATAAAATTTATTTTATATTTTTAATTTTATTTTTGCCGTCCTTTTTCTCAATTCCACTGTGATATAAAAACTTATACAAATATTTATTTTCAATATCCAAGTAATTTTAATTCAGTTCCTAGAATGATCAAAAATTCAAAAATTAAATAACAACAAAGTAAAAATATATACAAGTGTAATTAATGGTTAAAATTATCCACCTTAAGAACCTTTCACACAATTTCATCTTTCCTACGTCAAATATTTGCTTTTCTTTATTCAAATATTCTTAAAAGGAAAGGACTGTACCTTGTCATAAAAAATATATAGCTGGAAAACGCAACGATGAAAATAATAATAAAATTAATTCGATGTTTTATTTGTTTTTTAATAGGTTTTTATGAAACTAAGGCCTCCATTTGCACAACAACCAGTAAGAGCTGATTTTTCATGTGAAATTGTTCCTGATTATGATACTGGAATATTTATTATGAAAAGATTTAGTCAATTACAATTGAAACGTACTCCAGTTTATTCAGAACCATTAGAAAAACTAGGATTACAATGGCGACTTAAAGTCTATCCATATGGCAATGGAGCTGTTCGTGGTGAATATTTATCTGTATTTTTGGAATTAACTGTTGGTTATCCGGGAACAAGTAAATATGAATATCGTGTACAAATGATACATCAAAGTACAGCAGAAATTGTACAACATGAATCTGTATACGATTTTGAAGCTGGTAAATCTCGGGGCGTTACGAACTTTTTTCCTCTTGAACTTTTAGCTTCAAGGGGTTATTTAAACACTACCAAAGATATTTTAGTGCTTAGATTTCAGGTAAGTCTTTTTGAAAATAAAATGTAGTCACTGTCACTCTTTTGGCCACTTTTTGCATGAAAATGTAACTGAAGAGTAATTATGATCGTTACTTTATTCATGCTGGATTAATGAATGTTTCCGCATGAATTAAAGCTTGAGCAAATCACTGAGGAATAACTTTTCTACTGGGTGAATGTAGATTTTCTGTGTTTTACTCAAAAATTTCTTATAAAAATTTAATTAGGATTGTTTTTAAACATTATTATTTGGAATCCTATGAACTTACTTAATTGTTCCAATACATGCAGTTATCTTCACTCAAGACAGTACTTTTGATGTTTTTCTTCTTTTTTCGTTAGCTAGATGACCTCATAATATTTTAAGGATCTTATTGGCGCCTAGTTTAGCTTAAGTCCCAAGTGTTTCAGAATAAAATGATGTGCAGAGGGAAACTTTTATTGTATTTCAAATAATTTTTATTCAAGTTTTAAAACATTTTAGTGTCACTATTGTAGTTGGTTATCGGTGGGCGCCGTCTGCATTTTTCAGCCAAATTAAAAGATTTTCCATGTTGGAGGAGGTGAGGAGAGTATTTAATTAGATTTATAAAATTACTTGCTTGGTAGACATAAAATTCAGGTAAATGTCTATTATGGAGAATTTATTGCTAAGCGTACAGTTTTATTACTTTTTACATAATTTTCAAAAGAAAAGATGCTAAAAGTTGGCGAAACTGAAGGCCTCTACATCCTCTTTATCTTTATTGCTAAACGCTAGCTTTGCACTTTTGTAGAAAATCAGAGTAGATAGTGTCTATCTCAGTACTTTAAAATCATTAGGAATCTCTAAATATCTCTAATATCTCTAAATAAAATTATGTAATATTAAAATTTTGAAATCATCCTAGTAGAAAGTGTAATTGGGTATCCGGCAAGGTACCAGATTATTTGTCCGATTTCAAAGTAGGGGTTAGTGTGGCATGCCCGACTTGGCATGTTACGCTGTGTAAGTACAGTTGCCCTAACTGGGCACCCGACTTGACAATGACCTGTTTCTAAGAGTGGATTTACATGGCCCCTAATCACTAGTTTTAGGATCTTTTTACCTAATTTTTTGGCTGTCTATTTTCCTTTTTGAAAGATTCAAGCAAATTTCTGTTATTTTTTCAATGAATTTTTGCTACCTTCCTGCATGAAAATATCCTTTAATTCATATATATGTATATATATTTATTAACACTAAAACTAACTTTTAGGTTAGACCTTTAACTTATTATCAACGATGCCGTGAACAGCAATGGTATATTGATCAAATTTTAACAAAGAAAACCATATTAGAGCAAGAAGTAATCGATCTCAAAAGGAAATTGACTGAGGAGCCAATTACAAATATAAAAGATAATATTTCAATAGGTGAAGGATCTAATAGTGAAGGTAAAGCTATATATGAAACACATGAAGGAAACAGAAAAAGAAAGAGAGCTGAACAGCACCAAGTAGAAGACAATATACCTTTTTAAAGTACGTTTTCAGTATTTCCCAATTCTATTTAAGAGTAAAGCGACAATTTGTATAAATTTCAAACATTAAAATAATTTGTTGACAACTTCTTAATATAATTTATCATTTAAACTCAAACTAACTGGTAAATGAATTTCCAAATACTAAACGGCACATAGAACCCCATAAAGGATAACACAGTATTTTTCACATTTACAACTTTTTGATGTTACAGGCAAGCAGTGGCGTAACAATAGGGTGGCAGAGTGTGCAAAATGCCACGGGCCCCCGACCGAAAGGGGCCTCCGCCCAAGAGCAAAATACACATGAGCTCTTTTTGCACATGAATGCTCATATGAGTATTACATGCCCATATTTAAGGACGTTTTGATGCCATTTTTGCTCTAAAAGTCCAGTTTTTTTAAGTTCAAAAAGCGTTAACACCAACGATTCTTTTAAGTTCCAAACCAAATGAGAGAGATGAAGCTATTTTGCTAAAAAAAAAGTTCGAAAACTACAACTTTATTATGTTACTGGTTTTCCATTGCAAAATTTTACAGACCATCGATGCAGCCTCTAAAGCACTTCAGTCTAAAGCCATCGATCTTTCGATTGCCTCAAAGCGATTGCAAGTTTGCCTAGAAGTACTCGAAAAGTATCGACATGAATTTGGAAGTTTAAAAATGGAGGCAAATAATGTAGCGGAAAAATGGTCTATTAGCATCGAATTTTTTAAAACTCGTCATAGGAAGGTGAAGCGTCATTTTGATGAAATTTACAAGGATGAACGTCTCCAGGATCCTGAAAGCTTGTTCAAAGTGACCGTGTTCTATTGTGTATTAGACATTATCATTAACCAATTGAAAACGCGTTTTCTTGGAATGAATGGAATTGTTTCAAATTTTAATGTCTTGCAACCTGCGACTTTGCAAAATATAAGTGACGCTGATTCATTGGAAAAAGCATTACAGTTTGTTGATCTATATAAGAAAGACATATCTGTATCATTTGCTAAGGAGATTCTCAGTTTTCATTCCACTTTTAGACACGAAATTGAAAAGTCATCTTCTATAAGACAACTTGCCGATATATTAATCATAAAAAATCATTTCATATCCTCAAGCTTTCCTGAAGTGTGCACTGCGTATCTGTTGTTTGTAACTATTCCTGTAACTACGGCTAGTGCCGAGCGATCGTTTTCAAAGTTAAAATTGATAAAAAATTATTTAAGAAATTCTATGGGACAAGAAAGATTACGCAATTTAGCTATTTTATCTATCGAGCATTCCATGGCCAGAAATTTGAATTTTGATGATGCCATTAACGCTTTTGCGGAACAGAAAGCCCGAAAAAAGGAATTTTAATAATTAAAATTGTGAGTAAAAATAAAGCTGTGACTTTAATCCAATACACTCTTTAAATTAAAAAATCAATGAAAAATACATACAATGATTATATCGTTTTATACTTATTTTCCTTATTTACTGAAAAAAACTAGATACTGTTATTTGAGCTTCTATATATTGCAGGAGGGCCCCATCTGAAAAATTTGCCACGGGCCTCAGCAGTATTAGTTACGCCACTGCAGGCAAGAGTATAAAGAGAAGGAATGTAACTACTTTTCGAAGTTAAAAATAATCTCATATTAAAATGGATACTCTGGCAGTCTTACTAACACAACTAACTATTTTGGCTACTAGAATTTTATACACACTTCTAATGAATCTGCATGCATCCTCACGTGTGCCAATAAACAGAAAAAATACTAACGAAAAGTTGTGAATGCAAGAAATACTTATTCACCATCTCCCAATGAACATCTAAAATACTTCTAACAGGATAAAATATGCTCCATTTAAGATTATCCCTTTTAATTTTGTTACATCAATATACAGGGGTCCATACCCCTGAGAACCAAACATAGACACGAACAATCCAGGTGTCGTTTTATTGGCAGTCGTTGCGAGCTCGCTAGCCGGCTATAGTGGTAGAATTAGAGGGGTTATTCTTGCCGACGACAACCTGATCACATTCTTGCTACTGAAGGATAGAATTCTAAGACAGGAGTGCTAGGCTCAAAATAAAAAAGGGCTGCATGCCGCAAAAGCAGAAAAAACTATATAAGTAAAAAAACAAGGACTTGATACAAAGGAGTGAAGCCTCTTTGATCTTGCATCTATAATTGGGCCGGCTGACCTGAAAAAAAAGGATAGGAAAGGCTGATTAGGACATCTTAAAAGCAAAGTCTGTTTTTGCCAATTAATCCATATTTATTTACTTAAATTAAAAAAAATTAGAATGACAAACTAATGATTAAAATTAAAAGGAAATGGCTGCTCTTTAAGGGGAGGGTAACGTTAATCCGTGCAAAAAGAAGCGCATTTTTACGATTTTCTTTTTGACGGAATGGTTAAAATATTTTTATTAAAACTAATGGTACATTAAAGCATAACATTCGAGGAATATTATGTAAAATTTTCGTGATGAAATATTAAAAAATACGTCAATGGTAGCAATTATTTGGAAATGTTTCGGAAAAAAGTAGATTTACGATGCCTATCATAATTGGATCATCCGAAATCAAGAAATCAAAGTTCTTTGGTTGGATAATTGCTTTCCTCATGTAACGCTGGGAGGGTTTTTCGAGATATCAATTTTTCAATTTTTGGGAACACTTTGTAGTGAAAAACGCGATTTTTGCAAAAAAAAATCGGCTAATTTGTTATTGTAAAATAGAAAATATTAACAAATTTGAAAAAAAATTTCCGGCGTTACCTCGTAAATTATGTAAAAAAATAGTGTTCAAAGATCCAAAAGAATCAGTGCAGTAGTTTTGAAGTTATGGGGGGCACCGACTTTGAAAACGCGAGTTGTGGGAAAAACGCTTTAAAGTTTGCTCGATAGCCGGACAGGTGGCAAAACTTACCGCTGTATCTTCGTTAGTTTTTCAATTCAAATAAAAGACTTCTATTAAAAAACTTAATGAACTTAATCCATGAAAAATTTCTTTTATATTTCAAAGGACACACAAATTAAAAGCAATTTTATTTCATAACATATTACCATAAATTATGAGCATTAACCCCTCCCGAATTCACCAATTTATCACAAACTTGGGGATTATAAGTTCTCCCTCCTATACTAAAATTGTAATTTTTTAACTAAAAGTCTGGCAAATACTTTTAGAACTTCAAAAACCCGTTCTTAAATTTTCCCTAAGTCCAGACGGTTGCTTTAAATTGGATAAAACTATTTGAAATTACTTTTTAGCTCAAAAATATGAGCATTCTATGAATGTTTGGGTTCAGGTGAAATCTTAAACTTAATAATTATAATAAAAAAGTTGTTGAAAATCTCTCAAACAATTTCTTAGCTTATTTTTTTGATTAAACAAATTTGATAGATTTATTATGAATATATTTCCAGAAAAACAAACTTCCATTCGGCAATAAAAACTTGCACTCGTTTAACCCTTTGAAATTTTCAAAAGTTGCTAAAATTAAAAACAAAATATAGCAACAAAAATTAAATAATTCTTTTAATTTTAGTTATTGTTTTTTTTAGAATTACAATTTTTAAACTTAAAAACCACACATCTTTTATTATTTATTTTTATAAACTTAAATATTGTAGGAAATATCACAAAAACTAAACCAAATTAAAAATTTCACATTTTAATAAATTAAAACCACACAATAGAAAACCTGATAATGATTTTTATTATTTTCGAGAACCTTAAAATCGCTGGTACCACCAAAAGCAATTTAAATATTAACGCTAAAAATGATTAATACCGATAAATGTCGTAAAAAGCTAATTAAACCATTTGTTCATAATTTTATTAATAAGAAATTGTTAATAAAAACCTATAGAGGTGAAATTAAAAACAATTTGATTTTTTAGATGAAATCAAGTATATTGTGTTTTCATCCATTTAAAATATAGAAATTTAGAAAAAAAACTGATAAAAATATAACTGTACAAAATAATATGGACATCAGCATTTCCATTAAAATCACAACAACGTGATTTCATTCATAAAAATAGAAATAAATGTATGAAGTCAAGTTTAACTAATAAGTAAAATACATTAAATGATTTAAAAAAATTATCAAATTCTTCGCCAATTAATAATATTGATCAAAATTTACATAAAAAAAATAAAATACATCTAAAACTACAATTAACATTACCAATAGTAAAGAATCCAGCTGCATTTGTATCGCCACAAATAATCCGTCGAAAAACTTTTTTCAATGGTTTTAATCTAGCATATGATATTTCAACATCATCCTCGTCTACCGCTACTTTTTCAAATGATAAAAAAGGTTCAAATAAGTTATGCGATATTGATGAAAATGTATGTAAGTATGTATTACCTGAATTCTTTGATTGCACTCTTTTTGGTACTAAAATGTTATTGCCCAATGGTAGGTGACTTTTTTTTCACGTTGCTATATGGAGATCAACCCTCCAAATTCCGATAAATTATGTAAAAAATTCTAAAACATTTTCAAATTTACTCCATTAACCAACCCTAAGAAAGTATAAATATTGGAACTGTCAAAGCAACAAATTTTTCTTCTTTCCGCTCAAATATAATAATAAATGATGAATTATAGACTATAAAAAATAGAAGTTAATTCGAAAATTTTGTAAAACATATGGCGTAAAATTACTATTAAATTTGCTTTAAACACCATCTCTTCAATAGATGGAAAAATTTCTATTTGCCCTCTAATTAAAAAAATTTTAAATTTACATAAAATTATGCATGTAATTAAAAAAATTTATAACTCAAAGTGCTACTTAATAATATAATATAAATTATAGGTGAATTATCTTTGTGCAACAAAGCAAACCAAATCTGCGTAATAAATTGCTAACTTTTTTTAGCCATTATATTTTTCTAAAAGCAAATTATGCAAATTACCCAAAAAAACAAAGCTATAAACAAAATGCTATATTTCGAACAAATAAGAATATAATTGTAGGTTCGCAATGCATCAATTAAAAGTGGACATCAAAACGGGAGGAAATCGTTGATCAAAAACTATAACTGTCATTCATTGTTTTAAGGGGTTCGTTCACGAATTCGGTAATCATAATTGTAACAATTCAGCTATATTTGACGGCGCTTCACGAATCCTACTCACATTGGATTTTTGGCTAATATTTCCCCTTACCTGGTGTCTCCCTAGCCTAAAAAATCAAAATGAGTTAGGTTATGGAGGCACCCTCAAATACCCCATTCACTATTATAAGAGTGAATAGGCATATATTTCCTTGGCTGCAATTGAATGACCGATTTATTTAAAAGAGTTATGCTGTGCGACTGCACATTTGCATTAAGTGCGAATTATCTGTTATATCTGTGGTAATTAGGCTGAGTAATCCTATTACTGCTTTCCTTTGTATTTCTTTAATCCTCCTGTTTATGCTTTTCTCTTCACAATTCCAAGTGTGTGTATGCATGGGTGAATAACGAGTGAATAGACTACGAAATCTTAATTTAAATCTTAATATTTGGTATTGGTATGTTATATATTCATATTTGCTTGTTCTTCTTCTTCTTTCTATATGATTACCAAATAGGGACTATTCTCTATTTTTTTCCAAGTCGTCAAATGGCACTCTCGTTCAATGGAAATCGCCATTTGTGAGTAAATTTTTAAACGCATATATTTATCTCTGAGTTATAGAACGCACTACTCTTACTTTTATCCCTCTCACCAAATGAACACACTTCCTTCAAACAATTTGGTTAAACATACACTTGATGGTTTATTTGTTATACACATTCAATTTTAAAAAGTTTATAATTTTTGGGTTTTATCATCTTTAAAGGAAATATTTGTATATTTTATATCTATTTTATATATATATATATAGATTAAAACATATTTGTTCTTTACAGATTAGTAAAATTTTTAATTTAAAAATGGCTAAGCATCCTAAAGATGTAATGGGACCAGTTCTGGTAGCTCCCGAGATCAGTGAAAATGAGGTGAGATGTTTGTTTAATTATAATAAATATAATAGATTAATATAATAATATAATAAATCAAGACAATCAATGTCGCCAGTAGTCAAAATAAACTGAAAAAGACAAGTCTTAATATTGCTATGCACGTTGACTTTGTCCGACTTTTTCAATCCTACTTCTCGCTATTGTAGAAACAGGTCACTCAGTCCCCAAATATCTAATTATTTTCTGCTTCCATTTTCACTTTAGTAGCTGAAAGCTAATATTGTTAGTTTGGATAAAATTTATCTCACCTGATCTTGTTTAATATCTTAAATTTTAAGAGAAACCATTTTATAAATTGTAGAAATAACGGTATTCCTATAAGATTAGTCAAAAGATTTGTTAAATTTGAAATAAAATTTATAAATTTTAATATTTCAGATTTTAAATGATGTCTTTAGATGTTTTATTTGTATGGAAAAATTAAAAGATGCCCGTTTATGCCCCCATTGTTCAAAATTATGCTGTTTCATTTGTATATCCCGATGGATATCGGAAAATCGAACACAATGTCCACATTGCAGAACATCCCTGAATGTAAATGAATTAGTTAATTGTCGTTGGTTAGAAGATATAGCATTACAAGTTGAAAGTTTACAGCAAATTTGTACTAATATTAAAAATAATGGATTAGTACAAAATCAAGAACAAGATCAATGCTCGACACATGGAGAAAAATTAAATGTTTACTGTTGCACATGTAAATGTTGTATTTGCCATCAATGTGCTCTTTGGGGTGGTAAACATTCTGGTCATAATTTTAAACAACTCGGTATTAAATATGAATTTTGTTTTTATATTAATTTTAAGTAAAATTTATTAAATTTTAGAATTAGTTCTTGAACAGAATATAGCAAAAATCAGAGATATTATATCAAAAGTAAAAGAACGTATACTTAAATCAAAAAAATTTCTACAAAATGTTGAAGAAAATATAGAGAACGTAAGAAATGCCAAAGATGAAAAAGTCCACAAAATCGAAGCACAGTTAAAAATTAAATTGGAAACATTAAAGAAACGAAAGGACTCCTTAACACAAGAAACTGAACAATTAAAACCTTTACTTAAAGAACTTGAGCATCAAATAATAACATGTTCACGTTCACAATTAATATCGAAATCTCCTGAACTTTTAGAAATGGTAAACAAGGTTAGTATTCATTTAAAAATTTTTGTAATTTTAATTATCAGTTTTAGTCTGATCAAAATGCTCTAAAAATTTATTATTTCATAATTTTTTTGAAACTATAGAAAAGACATTTTTAATTTTTTTTTGTCATTTTAATAACATTTTTAAGAATTTAAGAAAAATTTGATAAATTGATACACTAAATTTGTACTTAGTGTAACGATTAAATTTATTTTTCAAGTAACTCTGATCATCAGAACTTCTTATTTTATTTTCAAACATAGTCAAATTTGGTTACAATCCTTGAAGGAATATAAGATAAATAATTTATGGGGAATTAGAAAACTATAAAATAAATATTTTGATCATTCAAACAAATCAAGTTTTTGTAAAGTTGTATCCTAGTTTAACCGTTATTGAATAAAAACTGTCAAAATTTTCTGACTTAAGCCCGGCTGTAAATTTTTGAGTATAAAAATAAAAAATTATGTGACTTTAAATTATTTAACTTCTTTTTATTTTTTAGTAAATCAATATAATCATTTATTAATAATTAAAATTTATTTTCTATTTTTAATTTTATGTTTGCCGTCTAATCTAATCAAAAACTTATGCAAGTATTTATTTTCAATATCTAAGTAATTTTAATTCATTTCCTGCAATGAAATTCAAAAATAAAACAACAACAAATTAAAATTAAATACACCTTAAGATCCTTTCACACCATTTCATTCTTTCCTACGTCAAATGTTTGTTTTTCTTTATTCAAATATTCTTAAAAGGAAAAGACTGTACCTTGTCATAAGAAATTTATAGTTGGAAAACGCAGCGATGAAAGAACGCTTCGCTGTTTATAATAAACTGTTAATAAATAAAATTAATTCGATGTTTTATTTGTCTTTTAATAGGTTTGTATGAAACTAAGGCCTCCATATCCACCACCACCAGTACATGCTGATTTTTCATGTGAAATTGTTCCTGATTATGATACTGGAATATTTATTATGAAAAGATTTAGTCAATTACAATTGAAACGTACTCCAGTTTATTCAGAACCATTAGAAAAACTAGGATTACAATGGCGACTTAAAGTCTATCCATATGGCAATGGAGCTGTTCGTGGTGAATATTTATCTGTATTTTTGGAATTAACTGTTGGTTATCCGGGAACAAGTAAATATGAATATCGTGTACAAATGATACATAAAAGTACAGCAGAAATTGTACAACATGAATCTGTATCTGATTTTGAAGCTGGTAAATCTTGGGGCTCTAAGCACTTTTTTCCTCTTAAATTTTTAGCTTCAAAGGGTTATTTAAATACTATCAACGATAATTTAGAGCTTAGATTTCAGGTAAGTCTTTTTGAAAATAAAATGTAATTATAGAGTCACTATCACTGTTTTGGCCACTTTTTGCATGAAAATGTAACTGAAGAGTAATTATGATGCTGGATTATTGAATGTTTCCGCGTGAATTAAAGCTTGAGCAAATCACGGGAGTAATTTCTCTACTGGGCGAGTGCTGATTTTCTGTGTTGCACTCATAAATTTAAAACAAAAATTAGGATTGTTTTTAAACATTATCTGGAATCCTATGAACTTACTTAATTGTTCAAATACATGCAGTTCTTTTCACTCAAGATAGCATCTTTGGTGTTTTTCTATTGTTTTCGTTAGCTAGACAATGACCTCATAATAATTTTAGGATCTTAATGTCGCCTAGTTTAACTAAAGTGGCTAAAGTCCCAAGTGTTGTAGAAATAAATGGTGTACAGAGGGAAACTTCTATTGTATTTCAAATAATTTTTATTCAAGTTTTAAAACATTTTGGTGTCACTCTTGTAGTTGGTTATCGGTAGGCGTCTTCTGCATTTTTCAACCAACTTAAAACATTTTCCGTGTTGGAAAAGGTTGGGAGAGTGTTTAATTAGATTTATAAAATTACTTGCTTGGTAGACATAAAATTCAGGTAAATGTCTATTATGGAGAATTTATTGCTAAGCGTACAGTTTTATTACTTTTTACATGATTTTCAAAAGAAAAGATGCTAGAAGTTGACGAAACTGAAGGCCTCTACGTCCTCTTTATCTTTGTTGCTTAACGCTAGCTCTGAATTTTTGTCGAAAATCAGAGTAGATAGTGTCGATCTCAGTACTTTAAAATTATTAGCAATGTGGACTCGGTGGATTTTCATAATTTTTCTATTGTGCTTTTTGGTCGATTCAAGCAAATTTTTGTTATTTTTTAAACGAATTTTTGCTACCTTTTTGCATTAAAATATCCTTTCATTCATATATAGTATGTATATTATTAATATTAAAATTAACTTTTAGGTCAGGCCAGTAACTTTGTATCAACGATGCCGTGAACAGCAATGGTATATTGATCAAATATTAACAAAGAAAACAAATTTAGAGCAAGAAGTATTCAATCTCAAAAGAAAATTGACTGTGGAGCTAACTAAAAATATAAAAAATAATATTTCAATAGGTGAAATATCTAATAGTGAAGGTAAAGCTATATATGAAACACATGAAGGAAAAAGAAAAAGAAAGAGAGCTGAACAGAAGAAAAGCACCAAGTAGAAGATTAAATTAAAAAAAAAACTAGAACGACAAACTAATGATTAAAATTAAAAGAAAATGACTGGGAAAGCCAAACTTTAAGTTAGGAAAAAAAAAAAAAATACATGTGTATTATACTCAAAGGTACCCATACTAAAAAAATTTTCTTTACAATATATCTATGAAATTTTTCCTTTTTATAAAGAAAAATTTAAATACTAGTAGAAGGGGAAAAAAAGAGGAGGAGAAAAAAAAAGTATGTATGGAGGGATCTAAGAAAAAAAACTTAACAGTATTTTCCTTTCGTGTTTTGGCATCTGATGGGCCCAGCAAACCTTCTCCTGTTAATGATACATAAAAATTTAAAAAAAATATAAATACATATTTATATATTTTCGTTATAATCTTATTCCTTTTTTTTACTTCCTCTTACACTTTCTTCTAATTTAAAAAAATTATTTAAAAAATATTAAAAAAAAATGGTTTTCATAACTTATTCTTTTCTTTCTTCCTCCTCCCAACCCGGTATCATTTATATCACTTAATTAATAACTGAAATTATCGATGCCCAAATTGATTCAAATTTCCCCTAAATTCAGACTATGCGGTTTCAAGTTCATAACAATTAAATATGCTCCTTTAACCCTTTGCGATCGTATTAATTTTATATATGGGTATCATACTGGTCGGAATTAATTTTCCTTGATCTATAGTAATTCATAATATTCAATATTATGAGGAAAAAATTAAATTTGTTAATTCTTTTTCAAACGTCAGATATAGGTAAAACAATAATATGTTTTAATTTTATTTAAAAATTATATTATATAGTTTTCCATCGTATGGTATCTTTCCAAGCAGTCTCCAAAATGAAGCCCTGGTTTTCGAAAACATTTATGCAAAAATAATTAGTTTGACATCTTCCGCCATTCATTTTTCTGTTTGAACATACGGAACAATCTTTACTTTGCCGCAATATATGTAGTTTACCATTAAGCTTTTCCTCTTTATCTGAGGACGATGTTCTTCCTGATTTTGAAGATCCTCCATCACGAACATCACCTTCAAGTTGTTCCACCAATTTCAGGACAAACATAAAGTGTGAAATTGGTGTCTGTTTTTTCTTCTAGCTGACCCCTTATAAAAGATGTAGTTATTAATTTCGCATACCTCTAATCCCCAAAACAAATTTTCCTCCATCATTTACAAGATTTTCTCATAAAACAATATGAGCTTATGAAATTTCTAATTGCACAACACGTCGCTTCACTGGAACTATGTCACAATCAGAATCACTATTATAAATGTTTCCACAACCCTTATCACTTTTAAATCAAAGTCAGTGTTCAAAGAGTCGAAATGAAATTCGTGATCGCTACTTTTAATTTCAAGGTACACTTCTTTCAGTAAATTTTTCTTTTGCCATTTTATTATTATTTTAGAGTATTTTAGGAAGCCAAAATGCCTAATTACTATAATTAATTAATCTATAAAATATTATTTCGAATTTTACGTAACTCCGAAGTTTGTCGACTTAATATAATATAAGATCAAAATGGTTTTTCTTGCTGTGGTGGTTGAGAGCAGACATACGACCAGAACGGTAAAAAAAGCGTTGGTGGCTGAGAGTAGACATACGACCGCAAAGGGTTAACTAAGCAAGATCACATTTTCGTTTCTTTCTCCCTTTTTTCTTTTTTTTCTTTTCACTTCCTGTTCATTCCAAATGATAAAAAAATCGCTTTACGTTATAACTTATCCCTAAAACGCTTTTTAGTATTCTTCTTTTTTTCCTGTAGAACAAAAGTAATTTAATTAATGAAAAATTTACTACATATGTATATATATAAATCTCTTTTTCCAGGTTTATAAAATAGCTTAATTGATAAAAAAGAAAAAAAAAACGTTCAAGCTATAAATATTTAATTTAAAAAAATATCACTTTTATTTGATTGCAAAAGAAAACCCTTCATGTAACTTCATGTAACATTATTGTTGTTAATTTTTCTAGACCTATTAACATTAACGATTGAATTATTTTTAAAACTACTTTCCTTTAATTTATATTTAGAATAATTAGATTTATTTTACTATTATTATTATTATTAGATATCGGTAAAACTAACGGCACCGACACATCATATTCGATGGCTTATTCTCGACCCTCATCTCAACTCCTCAATAGTAATTTTTCCCACAGATTTTTCAATACTACAGCTTTCACTGTCAGAAGTCTCTTTTTCTTGTAATATACTTGGTTTTTAGTTCTTTTCTAATTTTTCCAATAATTCACAAGCATTTAGCATTTCAAATATGATTAAATTCTGCTTTTATATTTTAAATAAGGTCTAATTTAACTAAGGTTAATTAACGCGCTACTCATACTTATTTATTGCCCACAAAACTGTTTTACAACATTATTTATATTAAATAAAAATTATATTTAAAATATTAGAAAAAAAAACCACCGTAAGGTCAGTGCCCCCAATTAATAGGGCTCTACTTTCTGCAAAAACATTTTTCTCTGCCTGCTTATCTGCAGCTTCCGTTACAATTTCATGTCAAAACTTGCACTCGTTTAATTGAAATTTTCAAAAGTTGCTTAAATTATAAACAAAATATAGCAACACAAATTAAATAATTCTTTTACTTTTAGTTATTGTTTTATTTAGAATTACATAGAGGTGAAATTAAAAACAATATGAATTATATACGGAATAGTTCTGATGTTTTAGTGTAGTTTCATCCATTTAAAATTTAGAAAAAAAAATGATAAAAATATAACTGCACGAAATAATATGACATCAACATTTCCATTAAAATCCATTCATTCATAAAGATAGATATAAATGTATGAAGCCAAGTTTAACTAATAAGTAAAATACATTAAATGATTTAAAAAAATTATCAAATTCTTCGTCAATTAATAATATTGATCAAAATTTACATAAAAAAAATAAAATACATCTAAAACTACAATTAACATTACCAATAGTAAAGAATCCAACTGCATTTGTATCGCCACAAATAATCCGTCGAAAAACTTTTTTCAATAGTTTTAATCTAGCATATATTTCAACATCATCCTCGTCTACCGCTACTTTTTCAAATGATAAAAAAGGTTCAAATAAGTTATGCGATATTGATGAAAATGTATGTAAGTATGTATTACCTGAATTCTTTGATTGCACTCTTTTTGGTACTAAAATGTTATTGCCCAATGATAGGTGATTTTTTTTCACGTTGCTATATGGAGATTAATCCTCCAAATTCCGATAAATTATGTAAAAAATTCTAAAACATTACTTTATAGGGCTATTTTCGTTTCAAATTTACTCCATTAACCAACCCTAAGCAAGTATAAATATTGGAACTGTCAAAGCAACAAATTTTTCTTCTTTCCGCTCAAATATAATAATAAATGATGAATTATAGACTATAAAAAATAAAAGTTAATTCGAAAATTTTGTAAAACATATGGCGTCAAATTGCTATTAAATTTGCTTTAAACACCATCTCTTCAATAGATGGAAAAATTTCTATTTGCCCTCTAATTAAAAAAATTTAAAATTTACATAAAATTATGCATGTAATTAAAAAAATTTATAACTCAAAGTGCTACTTAATAATATAATATAAATTATAGGTGAATTATCTTTGTGCAACAAAGCAAACCAAATCTGCGTAATAAATTGCTAACTTTTTTTAGCCATTATATTTTTCTAAAAGCAAATTATGCAAATTACACAAAAAAACAAAGCTATAAACAAAATGCTATATTTCGAACAAATAAGAATATAATTGTAGGTTCGCAATGCATCAATTAAAAGTGGACACCAAAACGGGAGGAAATCGTTGATCAAAAACTATAACTGTCATTCATTGTTTTAAGGGGCTCGTTCACGAATTCGGTAATCATAATTGTAACAATTCAGCTATATTTGACGGCGCTTCACGAATCCTACTCACATTGGATTTTTGGCTAATATTTCCCCTTACCTGGTGTCTCCCTAGCCTAAAAAACCAAAATGAGTCAGGTTCTGGAGGTACCCTCAAATATACCCCATTCACTATTATAAGAGTGAATAGGCATATATTTCCTTGGCTGCAATTGAATGACCGATTTATTTAAAAGAGTTATGCTGTGCGACTGCACATTTGCATTAAGTGCGAATTATCCGTTATATCTGTGATAATTAGGCTGAGTAATCCTATTACTGCTTTCCTTTGTATTTCTTTAATCCTCCTGTTTATGCTTTTCTCTTCACAATTCCAAATGTGTGTATGTGTGCGTGAATAAGGAGAGAAGAGGCTACCCGAAATCGTAATTTAATTCTTAATATTTGGTATTGGTATGTTATATATTCATATTTGCTTGTTCTTCTTCTTCTTTCTATATGATTACCAAATAGGAACTATTCACTAATTTTTTCCAAGTCGTCAAATGGCTCTCTCGTTCAATGGAAATCGCCATTTGTGAGTAAATTTTTAAACGCATATATTTATCTCTGAGTTATTGAACGCACTACTCTTACTTTTATCCCTCTCACCAAATGAACACACTTCTTTCAAACAATTTGGTTAACCAAACCAACTTAGTTGATTTGTAAAACACATTCAATTTTAGAAGGTTTATAATTTTTGGGTTTTATCATCTTTAAAGAAAATATTTGTATATTTTATATCTATTTTATATATATATATAGATTAAAACATATTTGTTCGTTACAGATTAGTAAAGTTTTTCATTTAAAAATGGCTAAGCGTACTAAAGATGTAACGGGACCAGTTCTGGTAGCTCCCGAGATCAGTGAAAATGAGGTGAGATGTTTTTTTAATTTTAATTTTATATTATAATAAATATAATAGATTTATATAATAATATAATAAATCAAGATAATCAATGTCGCCAGTAGTCAAAATAAAAATATAAAGGACAAGTCTTAATATTTGCACGATGGATTTGTCCGTCTTTTTCAATTCTACTTTTTACGATTGTAAGAACAGGCCGCTCAGCCTCCAAACATTTGTAATCATTATTATATATATACTTACCTTTTCTGTTTAGTCGCTAAAAGTTAATAATTTTTGTTAGTTTGGGTAAAGTTTACCTCACTCCCTGCCTGATCTTGTTTAATATCTTAAATTTTAAGAGAAATAATTTTATAAATTGTAAAAATAACAGTATTTCTATGAAATTAATAACAATTTTTGTTAAATCTGAAATAAAATTTTAATATTTTAGCTTTTAGATGATAACTTTAATTGTTTTGTTTGCAAGGAATATCATTGTTCAAAATTATGCTGTTTCGTTTGTATATCCCGATGGATATCGGAAAATCAAACACAGTGTTCACATTGCAGAGCATCGCTGAAGGTTAATGAATTAGTTAATTGTCGTTGGTTAGAAGATGTAAAACTACAATTTGAAAGATTAAACCAAATTCGTACTAATATTGAATATAATGAATCAGTACAAAATCAAAAAGAAGATCAATGCCCAATACATGAAGAAGAATTGAATGTTTACTGTTGCACATGTAAATGTTGTATTTGCCATCAATGTGCTCTTTGGGGTGATACACATTCTAGTCATAATTTTAAACAACTCGGTATTAAATATGAATTTTGTTTTTATATTAATTTTAATTAAAATTTATTAAATTTTAGAATCAGTTCATAAAATTCATGTAGCACAAGTCAAAGATGAAATATCAAAACTAAGACCACGACTAGTTGAATTAATTAAATTTATACAAGATGTTGAAGAAAATATAGAGAACGTAAGAAACGCCAAAGATGAAAAAGTCCGCAAAATCGAAGCCCAATTAAAAATGAAATTAGAAACATTAATGAAGCAAAAGAATTTCTTAACAGAAGAAACTGAACAATTAAAACCTTTACTTCAAGAACTTGAGCACCAAATAGTAACTTGTTCTCGTTCACAATTCATATCGAAATCTCCCGAACTTTTAGAAATGGTTAAAAAGGTTAGTATTCATTAAAAATTCATTCATTTGTTTTACTTTGATTAAAATTCTCTATAAAAATCTATTATTTCATATTTTTTTTAAAACTATTAAATAAAAACCGTCATAATTTTTTGACTTAAACCCGCCTGTAAATTGTTGAGTGTAAAAAACAAAAATTATATTTGCCGTCTAATCTAATCAAAAACTTATACAAGTATTTATTTTCAATATCTAAGTAATTTTAATTCAATTCCTGGAATGAACAAAAATTTAAAAATAAAACAACAAAATGAAAAGTAAATACGCTTAAGAACCTTTAACACAAATTTCATTCTTTTCTACGTCAAATGTTTGTTTTTCTTTATTCAAATATTCTTAAAATAAAAAAAGACTGTACCTTGTCATAAGAAATTTATAGTTGGAAAACGCAGCGATAAAAAGAACGCTTCGCTGTTTATAATAAAATGTTAATAAATAAAATTAATTCGATGTTTTATTTATTTTTTTATAGGTTTGTATGAAACTAAGGCCTTCATATGCACCACAACCAGTACCTGCTGATTTTTTAAATGAAATTGTTCCTGATTTTGATACTGGAATATTTATTATGAAAAGTTTTACTCAATTAAAAATTAGAGGTACTCCAGTTTATTCAGAACCATTAGAAAAACTAGGATTACAATGGCGACTTAAAGTCTATCCATATGGATATGAAGATGTTCGTGGTGAATATCTATCTGTGTTTTTAGAATTAACTGTTGGTTATCCGGAAAAAAGTAGATATGAATATCGTGTACAAATGATACATAAAAGTACAGCAGAAATTGTACAACATGAATCTGTATCTGATTTTGAAGCTGGTAAATCTTGGGGCTCTAAGCACTTTTTTCCTCTTAAATTTTTAGCTTCAAAGGGTTATTTAAATACTATCAACGATAATTTAGAGCTTAGATTTCAGGTAAGTCTTTTTGAAAATAAAATGTAATTATAGAGTCACTATCACTGTTTTGGCCACTTTTTGCATGAAAATGTAACTGAAGAGTAATTATGATGCTGGATTATTGAATGTTTCCGCATGAATTAAAGCTTGAGCAAATCACGGGAGTAATTTCTCTACTGGGCGAGTGCTGATTTTCTGTGTTGCACTCATAAATTTAAAACAAAAATTAGGATTGTTTTTAAACATTATCTGGAATCCTATGAACTTACTTAATTGTTCAAACACATGCACATGTAGAATGTAGAAAATCAGAGTAGATAGTGTTTATCTCAGTACTTTAAAATGATTGGCAATGTGGTTGGTTAATGGACGTCTCGTTGGATTTTCATAATTTCTCTGATCTTACAAACAAATAAAAAATTTCCCTTAATCATTAGTTTTAGGATCTCTTTACCTAATTTTTTGACTGTCTATTGTGCTTTTAGACCGATTCAAGCAAATTTTGGTTGTTTTTTAAATGAATTTTTGCTACCTTCCTGCATGGAAATATCCTTTAATTCATATATATGTATATTATTAATATTAATATTAACTTTTAGGTTAGACCTTCAACTTTTTATCAAAGATGCCGTGAACAGCAATGGTATATTGATCAAATATTAACTAAGAAAACAAATTTAGAGCAAGAAGTATTCAATCTAAAAAGGAAATTGACTGAGGAGCTAACTAAAAATATAAAAGATAATATTTCAATAGGTGAAGGATCTAATAGTGAAGGTAAAGCTATATGTGAAACACATGAAGGAAAAAGAAAAAGAAAGAGAGCTGAACAGAAGAACAGCACCAAGTAGAAGACAATATACTTTTTTAAAGTACGTTTTCAGTATTTCCCAATTCTATTTAAGAGTAAAGCGACAATTTGTATAAATTTCAAACATTAAAATAATTTGTTGATAACTTCTTAATATAATTTATCATTTAAACTTAAAATAACTGGTAAATGAATTTCCAAACACTAAACGGCACATAGAACCCCATAAAAGATGTTTCACACTTACAACTTTTTGATAATACAGTCAAGAGAAGAAGAAATGTGACCACATTTCGAAGTTAAAAATAATCGTGTGCCAATAAACAGAAAATATACTCACGAAAAGTTGTGAATGTGAGAAATACTTATGCACCATCTTCCAATGAACACCTAAAATACTTTTGACAGGATAAAATATGCTTTATTTAAGAATATCCCTATCTCTAAATAAAATTAGGTAATATTAAAATTTTGAAATCATCCTAGTAGAAAGTGTAAGGCTGCCTGCAGAGTGCCGGCTTACAGCCGAGCTGACACCGATTTCCATTTTGATAGTCTAATCTTTGGTAGGCTTGCACTCTGAACACTTTGAGCATATTCGTATTGATTTACCCATAACGACTTTATAATCTTTGGTATCGGAATCGGCGTCAGCTCGGCTATAAGTCGGCACTCTGCAGGCACCCTAATTGGGTATCAGGCAAGGTATCAGATTATTTGCCCGATTTCAAAGTAGGTGTTAGTGTGGCATGCCCGACTTGACAATGACCTGTTTCTAAGAGTGGATTTACACAGGCCAGCTCACATGAGAAAACTCACAGCGAAATCGGTTATTTTTATACAAAAATCACAGAATCGCTGTGAATTGGCCTGTGTAAACCCATTCTAAGGTACAGACAATAAGTAAAAGACAATATACAGAAAGTGATTTTTGACATTTTACAAAACAACATTTTTGCGGAATTTTTTCTTTTACATATTTCTTTAGATCTTCCGTTTGGTACGAGGAGATTTAATTTAATTCGAGCGTGCAAGTTAAAGGTTTATAGCAATTAACTTTATTAAAATATATATTTTCAATTAATAACTATGATTGTTATTAAGTTTTTTTTTGTAGTATTAAATATCAATTTTTAAGACAATTTTATTTATATACCTTCTACCTAATATAAATTTTTCTGTTGCAATAACTCCATGCTTAATACCGAAAATACCTATGGACAGTTTTCTGGTGTGCTTTGACCAAAGTGTAAACCCATAAGTTACATAAAAGCTAAGATAATTTTGTCAAGTGAGTATAGCCAATGTCATTGACTTAATAGTACAGTTTTGTATAAAAACTACAAACCTTTGTTTGTTTTTGACAAGGGATAAAAAGGAAAAAAGACAAAGATACCTTACGGTTGTTAGGAGCCGGATAATGTGTTTAGAAAAATTGATTACAATCATTTATATAAAAAAATCTGGCTTACTGTTATATTTAAATCTAATTCTTCATTTCGTATGAAATCAAAGATTGCTGTTATTTATATTTATTTGTAAGAAATTTAAATGTCAGTGTAGAAAATTTTTTAGTTAAATTTTGTTCATTATTTTTTTCTATAAAATGCTACAATTTTAAAAAGATTATAATTTTTGGGTTTTATCGTCTTTAGAGAAAATATTCTTATAAATATAGATTAGGACATATTTGTTCTTTACGGACTAGTAAAGTTTTTCATATAAAAATGGCTAAGCGTATTAAAGCAGTAACGGGGCCTGTTCAAGTGGTTCCTAACATCAATGAACCCGAGGTGAGGATGTTTTTTTTAGATATTAATTAAATAATATAAAAGATATTTGTTAAATAAATCAAAATAATCAATGTCGTCAGTAGTCAAAATAAAAATGAAAAGGACAACTCCTAAATTTAGTATGCACGTTGTTGACTGTTTGAATTTTTCAATTCTACTTCTCGCTATTGTAAAAACAGGTCACTCAGTCTCCAAATATCTGTAATCATTTTATGCTTTCATTTTCAGTATTGTATCTTAAAACTAATATTTTTTGTTACTTTTGGGTAAATATTACCTCAATCCACGCCTAATATTGTTTTATATCCTAAACCTTAATAGAAATCATTTTAGAAATTGTAAAAATAACAGTATTTCTATAAAATTAATAACAATTTTTGTTAAATCTGAAATAAAATTTTTAAATTTTAATATTTTAGCTTTTAAATGATGTCTTTAGATGTTTTATTTGTATGGAAAAATTGCAAGATGCCCATTTATGCCCTCATTGTTCAAAATTATGCTGTTTTATTTGTATATCCCGTTGGATAACAGAACAACGAAGACAATGTCCACATTGCAGAGCAACACTGCATGTTAATGAATTAGTTAATTGTCGTTGGTTAGAAGATGTAGCATTACAAGTTGAAAGTTTACAGCAAATTTGTACTAATATTAAAAATAATGGATTAGTACAAAATCAAGAACAAGATCAATGTCCAACACATGAAGAAAAATTAAGTGTTTATTGTTGGACATGTAAGTGTTGTATTTGCCATCAATGTGCTCTTTGGGGTGGTACACATTCTGGCCATAATTTTAAACAACTCGGTATTATATATGATTTTTTTTTTTAGATTAATTTTAATTAAAACTTATTAAATTTTTAGAATTAGTTCATGAAATTCATGTAGCACAAGTCAAAGATGAGATATCAAAACTAAGACCACGTCTAGTTGAATCAATTAAATTAATACAAGATGTTGAACAAAATGTAGAAAATGTGAGAAATGCCAAAGATGAAAAAGTTCGTGAAATCAGAAATGCTGTTGAATTAATGGTAACACGTTTAGATGCACAATTAAAAATTAAATTAGTAACATTAATGAGACAAAAGAATTCTTTAACACAAGAAACGGAACAATTAGAACATTTACTTCAAGAACTTGAGCATCAAATAATAACATGTTCACGTTCACAATTAATATCGAAATCTCCTGAGCTTGTAAAAATGGTAAAAAAGGTTAGTATTCATTTAAAAATTTTAATTATTAGTTTTAATTTGATTAAAATTCTCTATAAAAATTTATTATTTCATAATTTTTTTGAAACTATAGAAAAAGAGACGTTTTTAATGATTCTTTTGTTATTTGAATAAAATTTTTAGTATATTTATCTTATCGAAAAATTTAATAGCAAAATTTTTTTTGCTGTAGTTAGTTTAACGATTAAATGTAGAACGGGAGTTAGAAAACTATAAAAGAAACATTTTGACCATTCAAAGAAATCAAGTTTTTATAAAGTTGTATCCTAGTTGAGAAGTTATTGAACAAAAAATATCAACACTTTTTAACTTACCCAACTATTACCCAACTGTAAATTTTTGTGTATAAAAATTTTAAAGAAATTAATAAATACATAATCTTCAAAAGACTGTACTTAAGAAATTTACAGTTGAAAAACGTAGCAATGGAATGGTCATTACTGAAGATACTGGATTCAGTAAAATCCTGTCAGTCTTCAAATTTAGGTGTAAGAGAGTAAAAGAAAAGGCAAAATCTGCACGGTGTAAAACTTAAATATCGAATAACATTAAATCACAGAATTTATTCGCGGTAAAGTGGCTAACCTATAAAATGTTACCGGATAAAATCTTCATTCTTTTATATTGCCTGCTCACCTTAATAAATATTGAAATATTAATAAATAAAATTAATTCAATGTTTTATAAATTTTTTTTTCAATAGGTTCGTATGAAACCAATGTCTTCATATGCACCACAACCAGTACAAGCTGATTTTTTAAGTGAAATTGTTCCTGATTATGATACTGGAATATTTATTATGAAAAGATTTAGTCAATTACAATTGAAAGGTAGTCCAGTTTATTCAGAACCATTAGAAAAACTAGGATTACAATGGCGACTTAAAGTCTATCCATATGGGAATGGAGCTGTTCGTGGTGAATATTTATCTGTATTTTTAGAATTAACCGTTGGTTATCCAGAAACAAGTAAATATGAATATCGTGTACAAATGATACATCAAAGTACAGCACAAATTGTACAACGTGAATTTGTATCTGATTTTGAAGTTGGTGAATGTTGGGGATATAATCGATTTTTTCGTCTTGAATTATTAGCTTCAGAGGGTTATTTAAATACTACCAAAGATATTTTAGAGCTTAGATTTCAGGTAAGTCTATTTGAAAATAAAATGTAGACATTATAAAATACGTAAAATGTTTTTTTTTTTAATATTTGAAATATATAAAATCACAATTATCTCTGAGTACACTTGTGTAAAATAGTTATTGAAAAATTAACTGAGATATTTACTCATTAATTAAAAAAGAAACATTGTTCACACAGTGTAACGAATAAAGAATTTATTGTTTTATTTGACAGTTTTATCTTTTGTCAAAAAACGAAACCGCAGAATTACTCTTATTGCAACAAAATTCCCCCATAAAATTTTACCCTTATTAATGAAAACATTCTCCTTTTCTTTTGTCTGCAAAAAAACAATTATAATTAAATAAATTACAGTAATGGTATAAAAATTTTAATCTTTTCTGTATAAAATTCCTATAATTAATATCAAAATGACTTTTATGAAGTTTCTTAATTTCAAATATTTAAAAATTCTCCTTATATTCTGCCCTATGATATACAGTAAATTTAACACTTATTAATTAATTAAGAAAAAAAAAGATCAACAATAACAAAAAATAATTTAAAAGAAGGGTCATCAATCACTAGTTTTAGGATTTCTTTATCTAAAGATGTTAACTGTCTATTTTCTTTTTTGACAGATTCAAACAAATTTTTGTTATTTTTGGAATGAATTTCTGCTACCTTCCTACCTTAAAAGCATTCTCTAATTAGCTATTACTAGAATACATTTTAAAAAAACCAAAAAACAAAATATATATTTAAATTTATTAATATTAAAATTAATTTTTAGGTTAGACCTTCAACTTTTTATCAACGATGCCGTGACCAACAATGGTATATCGATCAAATATTAACAAAGAAAACCAAATTAGAACAAGAAGTATTCGATCTCAAAAAGAAATTGACTGAGGAACCAATTACAAATATAAGAAATAATATTCCAATAGCTGAAGAATCTAATTGTCAAGATCAAGCTATAAGTGAAACCATAAGTGATGAAAAAGAACCACCAAATAATTCTGCTATAATGACTGTGAATACTTTTAAATTACCAAATAATATGTTGGAAAATGATTCCAAAAATACTTGTGATAAGTTAATCGAACGTAAAACTACAACATCAAAAACTAATAAAAAAAAATCATCAATGTTAGAAAAAGCCTTAGAGACTGGTAAATTATTTTATTTTAATATTAGTTTTTTTAAAGACATTACAGTCCGTTTCCTAATTGCCACGTTTCATGAAAATTTTAGCATGAGTCAATTCCGTATTATTTTGTATGTGTTTTTAAGAATATAATAAATAAATAGGAAACTAAGTTTTTCAAAAAAACGGGAGTAGACGATCTTTCAAGTGACACAATAAAGAACAAAAAAAATTCATTAGCGCTACAACCAATTTTATTATATCATAAACGGTTTTATTATCTAACAGTTCTAGAAATAGAAATAAGTCTCGCCTTTTGGCAATAGATTGTATCATTAATGCATTATGTTTAATCTTTGGTATCCATATAAGTTCCATAGCTCCCATTTTTAGGATGAGTGTTGTGAAAGTTAAGGAGTTTCGAAATTTTCAAGAAATTTCAAACCCCTCCGCAATAGCTGTAATCAAACCTAAATTTTTCCGTGTGTATCACCAACAATTATGACGGGAATTAATACTAGTTTAACATATGGTGCGTAGTATCAATAAAATCTTACAGTCGAAATGTTAAACACTTTTCAATTTTTGTGGTAAATTGTTTTTAATCGAACTTTATCGTGAAATATTAAATTAGCAATAATATAAACACTAAAGAAAAATGTATAAAAAAAAAACTCATACGATAATGAATAATATATAAACAAATTGAAAATGCTTTTACGGAAGTAATGGAACGGAGTATTTATTATTGCAATAATTGCAATATCGCAGAATTATTTTTTTAGCCTGATAACAATGATATAAATATGCAAACACTAAAATACTGATAATTTTGTTTAAATTTTCTTTATTTCATTGTAATTTATCTTAATTCATTGCGATTGAAATGCAGAAAATGAATGAAATTGCTTTATCATTATCAGAAAACTGAATTTTTGAAAATAAAATTGCATCAAAATGGTATCCATATGGATGGAGCCTTTAATTTATTTTGACTTTAAAAAAGCAATTTTTTTTTTTTACTTTAAAAGAGCAATTTTTTGGTCGAGTCCAAAAACACTTATAAAAAGAACTTTTGAGCTTGTTTTTTGTATGTTTATGCCCCTTAAAATTCTTCACAAATGTCAAATCCAAGTCCTAGTGAAACTGATCTCTTTACTTGAATCTCTTGATATTTTTTAATTTAAATATAGTTTTGATTGCGATATTTTTAAAACTATTTTCTACATTTACAAAAGAATTCAATAAATTTGAAAATTTGATATCATTTGAAAAATGAGAAGAAGAACCTGGATTAATAATAGTTTTTAAACAATTTAATATTATGATGCAAATTTCATACGTATGTAGACTGTCAAAATTTGTGAAATCTCTTAAATTTCCAAAGTAATTTCTCTTGTAATACTTATGTGGCGTAATTGACTAAAATTAGACAAGAACTGATCAAAATTTCTATAAATTTATACTTCATTTAATGAATAAATATTTTAGATTTTGTTTTTGGAACAAAGTTCCAAAAATTGTCACAGACTTAAAGTAAAATTCCATATTTAAAATTTACAGACTGTAATGTTTTAATATAATTTATAATAAATATATGTAAATATTTTATTAGTAGATGCAACATTTTCGAATATTTTACGTACATTACATGATTCTGAAGAAAATGAAAATACATCAAGTATAACAGGTGCTTGTAATTCAGTTAAACATAATTCAATATCCAAAGAGAATTTAAAAAATGCATTAAATGAAACAAATAAAACACTTTCATTAGGAATATCATATTCATCACCAAATTTATGTAATAATAATAAAGAAATATCAATTTCTGATTCAGATGATGATATTAATTGTGAACAAATGAATGATTTATTTAATCAAAAATTTAATAATGATATAAAAAATTTAGAAAATAGTTTATTGGAAATAAGTTTAAATGATACAGAATTACTTGACTATAATCTATTATCAGATTTAAATAAAATAAATTCAAGTCATAGATCAACAAATAGTGATTCTATTTTAAATGATGAATCAATGCTTTTGAGTTTATTTGATGATACTGGTATTTCAGTTGATGATAATTTATCAATTGAACTTACATGTAAGTAAATTTTCTTTATATTTTTTATATAAATATAAGTGTATTTTTTCTTTACTTTTTTTTTCAGCTAATCGAAGTAGTGAAGAAATGAAACAACAAAATTTTTTAGTTTCAAATAAAAATAGTTTTGAAAAAGCTATAAAAGGATTTAATCATTTACACACTTCTACTAAAATAGATACAAGTAATTTAATTTTTAATTTATTTATTTATAACATAGTCAGAAGTTATATTTAATGCTTTTTTTTATATTGATTTTAGTTCATGAGGAAAAACCAGAAAATTTATCATATATAAGACATCAAAATGAAGAACAATCCTGGGACTCAGAGGTATTTATTATTATAGTATAACAATTATTAAATTATAAATTGGCACAATAAAATAATATTTCGAGGTTGACACATAAAAAGAGGATTTTCTAACTTTATTTATTTATTCTAACAGATTATGTAATTCAATTTTGGTAATGACTTCTGCATTTACTTTAAATTTGTTTCCTTGAGGTATATTTTATAAAATTTTGTAAATAAGGTGGAGGATAGGGAAAAAATTGAAAATGGTTTAGTGATTAGTAATACAGTGCATTGTTTTGGTTAAACGAAATTTTTTTATTTTTAATATAAGACCGTTTTTTTCGTGTCCAAAAATTGAAAATTTATAAAGTATAAAAGTAGTAACATAATCAAACATCTCCATTTAGATACCATTTTTCATTCTTATCTTCAAGAATTTGCCCATAACCATTCATAAATTTTTTTTTTTTGCTAGAATCCTTGCTTTTATTTAAGCAATTTAAGCAATTTCATATATTTATGCGGCTTTAAATGACAAATCAATTTTCCCATTTTTATGGGATTTATAGAAGCTTGTCAAACATTTCAAATATTATAAAAGTAAATAGAATAAAAGAAGAAACAAACACAAGGTGTGCAAAGTTTGGTGTTTAACTGATACAAAAATTATTGCAACTTCTAGATTTGAAATTATTGTTCAAAGCAGCCTCGTATAAATCTGAATAAGAAATGCTCCGATCTGTCTAAAATTTTGGAAACCAAAATTTTCGAATTTTTGAAAAGTTTATCTAACCCTTTAAAAAAACACTATAACACCAAATTTTTCTGAATTTAAAAAATAATAACTTTTAAAAATTTTTGTATGTAATTTTTTATTAATTCAAAAATTATTTTTAATCATATATAGGATGAACGTATTTATCAGATGATACAAGATACACCACCCAATGATATTATAGGAAAAGCATTATATTTTAATCGTAAAATTAATTTACCAGAAACAAGCCGTGGATTTTCCAAAAATTCATATGATGAACAATTTAGAAATACAAATGAATTTTCAGCATCTAGAAATACAGGATTAATAGCTAATCAAAATCCAAGAAATAATATAAATGAATCACCTATTGATTCAGTTTTATCTGTACATTCTACATCAAAAATATTTAAGAAAAAACCAACATTAAATAAATTAATCGATATTAGTCAAAATACTATTAATAATAAATCTAATTGGTTAAAATATAATAAAAGTTCAACAGTAAAAAATTGTATAAATAAAGATGATGATAAATTGAATACAATGAATATTTGGACAAATGTATTTTTCTCAACATCACCATCTTGTGAATCATTAAATTCTGGAAATAAATCATATACAAATGATATGAAAATAATTAAACAAAATATTAATGATGATAATAATATAAAATCAAATATAGTACAAAATTCTACATCAAATACAAATATGTCTGATGATTCATCTTATTCAAATATAGCTGGTGCTACATCATTAAATTATTCAACTAAAAATAAATTAAAATTAAAAAAGAATTTAACATCAATGAAATCTAAAATAGGACATATTTATTTTGATGATTATAATATTAAAAGTAATAAAAAGAAAACAATTAAAAAAGAAGGAAGTCAATCTAGTCGAAATCAAAACAATGATGAATATTATAATAAAAATGATGATCTTTCTACCAAAGATTTCATATTTTCAAAGGTTATTTTTTTACTTTCATATATTTTAATTTGAAAATATTTAAAGAAAAAATTTTGTATTTTAATTTATAGAATCCAAATCATATACGAAAAATATTAGAAGTTTCATCAAGTCCAAATACATCTTTTAATGAAAATGAACAAGAAACACAATCACCAAGACGAAACGATTTGTTAGTAATTTTAAATACATAAACGATATCTAATATTCGATTTTTTTTTCTAGCTTTAAAAACCGTCCAAATTCATCTTAGGAAATATATCTAAACTATGTTACTGTTTTCTCCCTTTCTTTTTTTTTTTTGGTATATTGCATGTGGGATTGATTTCTTAATATTTAGACTGAAAACTTTATAGACGAAAAAGAACAAAAGAAAGAAAAATCTAATACGCTTATTATTTGCATTTATTTTTTGATGTATAAATAAAAATTAAATAAATTTACTGATTTTTATGGTAATTTTTTTTTTGTTTGAATTTTGTGATAATATAATATATTGAATTTGTTAAATTAATAAATAAAAATAAATAGAAATATGAAAAAAATATGTTAGTTAAAAATTGATATAAATTTTGGTAATACTTTTATAAAAATTTATACTCTGTAATATTTTTTAGTAATTAAAATTCCTTTCTAAAATAAAAATTTGTAATATTATTTATATTATTAGCGTTTTAAATTTATATTTAAAACCATTTTCTTCCAAATATTCATGTAAAAAATATTTATAGAGTCCTGATTTGAAAATTTTTATTTTAAAATTATTTCAAATACTACAAGAGTTAGAAATGAAGCAAATACCCACCTGATCTTCTAAGTTTAGCTGTAAAAGCTGGTTTCAAAGAAGTTATTGACACTTTATTTCAACGTGAATTCGATGTTAATGCCAGTAATCGGGATCACACTGCCATCCCTAATAGAAATGATCATTCTGATGCTTGAGGAAAAAAATCGCTAAGCCTTCTAAATATTAGAGGCGCTAATGTATCAGAATTTCTTATCTATGCCAGAATGATAGAAATCAATTTCATAAAAGGCATGGAGAGAAAAGGGTTATTTGATAAAGTGAGACATAACTATCATTATACCTTTAAACCTTTTAATAATTTACCACATTAGTGTGCTAACAAAATATTAGACCTGCTTTATGCAGAAGATTTACTAAATTTTGAAGATGCTTTGAATCTTCCTGATGACAGTTTAATCTTAAGAAAATTTATTAATGTTAAATTTTAGGTTTACAGATATAAATTATCAAAATTCTGCTCTGTTTAACGTGTAGAATTGAAGTTCATATTAAACTTCCGGCTTCTAGAAATTTTTATTAAATTTATAAAATTAAATCATTTTTACTTTTTCTATGGAATTATTCATTGTTGATAATATTGGTCTGCAAAGTATAAAACACTCATAATATCGCCTATATTTCTGCTGTCCAAATCGCTACTACTAGACCAGAGCCTCAAAATATAGTTCTATTTATTGCAGTCATTATATATAATACCTGTGTAAACCTGCCTAACAAACGTCAAAGCAAATTTTTGTATTGAGAATATCCGCGTACGCAGATTGTGGATAATTTTTGATAAATTTAAAAATCCAATGTGTGTAATACTTATGGCTATAATTATTAAGTTTTATTTCTGTATATATTGACACTTGTTTATATAAATGAAGTTTAATTTCAGTCAAGTTGATTATTCTCGTACTTTTTTATAATTCATGTTGCGGAGTTGAGTCGGAGTCGCTTAAATTCTAAGTACTTGAATGTAAGAGACAACATAATTAGATATTTAATGAATTAGTTCAGAGTTACTTAAATATATTTTAATTATGTAGGTGAAATATGATGGAGTGTGAAAGAAGTATAACTGATGAAATGTTCGACGCAGTACGGGAGGGAAACATAGAAATGGTAACAAAAATAATTGAGAAATATGGACTGTGTTATTCTTCATTTTGGGAAGGAGGGTACTATTTAATTGAGGATGCCCTTATTAGAAGACATTTAGAAGTTGCTAAATTACTTATAACCCGCGGTTGCGCGGTTAATAAAGATGAATGGTCCATTATTAACCTTTGTATTTTAAATATGGACATAGAAATACTTGAAATGGCCTTAAAACGGGGAGCTAATATTGATAACCACATTCCGTTAAAGGATGTAGTCAACTTGACGGCAATCGGGTTCAAGCAAGTTATTGAACTACTTTTAGAATACGGAGCCGATATTAATGCTGAATACTATCGTGGAACTCTACTTCACCAAGCAGTTGATATAGGTTGGTTGGAATCTATTGAGTTTCTTTTAAATAGAGGAGCTAATATTAATTGTGTTACTACTACGTGTTCTACTTTTCAAAAGGGTTATACACCACTGCATTTTGCTGCTAGTAATTTTTCTTATATGTATGATGAAAGAGCTTTAAACACTTATGCTATTTATGATAATGCTAATGCTCAAGAGTCTCAGGAAATGCAAGAAAAAGAATACGAAAAAAGAGCTTCTCAAAGACGTAGGATTGATATTATAGAACAATTGTTAAACGCAGATGCTGATATTAATTGTACGTCAAACGATAAATCAACTCCTCTTCTTATTGCTATCAAAAATAAAAATGAAATTCTTGTAAAGCTGCTCTTACAACGGGGAGCCAAAATTGAATCCCAAGAAATTGTTCCAAATACCGCTCTTATAGAAGCTGTTAAACGTAACCACCTTGGAATTGTGAAGCAAATTTTACAGTGTGGTCCTGATATTAATAATCAGTATAATAAATGCTGTTTTCGAATCGCAATTATGAACCGTTCTACTAAGGATATTGTTGAGTCTCTTCGAGATTATGGTTTTTCTGTTTATCCTGAAGATGCAAATGTAAATGATGCTGAACTATTGCAGAAGTCCGTTCAATATGGACATTTAAGGGTTATTGAAGACTTATTGGAGTATGGTGTAAATGTAAATATGTTATGCAGTAATGGTCTTACACCTTTACATACTGCAGCTCAATATAAACAAAAAGAAGCAGTTGAACTATTGATAAAATATGGTGCCAATATAAATACGGAGGCGTTAACTGGACAAACTCCAATACTCACGGCTCTTCGTTATGAAAATTTAGAAATTGTCTATATATTTCTAAATCTTAAAGCAAGTATAGAGAACCAACCTGATCTTTTAGGCTTAGCCGCTAAAGCTTGTAACAAAAGAATTATTCAAACCCCTTTGCAACGTAAATTGAATGTCAATTCCAGGGATTGGAATGGACGTACAGCATTGCATCACACTGCTCTCTTTACTTATGCTAAAGTTCATACTGATTCAAGTAGATCTAAAATTGCTAATCTGCTAATTAATAAATGTGCTAATGTAAATGTTCAAGACGTTGAGGGTAAAACAGCACTTCATTACGCTTGTTATAATAATTATCCTAAACTTACAAAAACTCTTCTTTATTTTTACGCTGATATCAATATTATAGATTGGAATTCCTTTACACCACTTCAAACCATTCGGAGAGGATTTTTTAAAAATGATTATTATCTATATAATCCTGAAGACTCTTCAACAAATAAAGTACTTGATATCCTTCTATGCCATGTATTTAAAATGAAAATGGCAAATTTATTTTTGAACGAAAGAAATTTAAAAGTAATGAAGGAATGTGGTACAATGACTGAGGGTAGGCAAAAAATTGCTAGAATAAAACTTTCTGAAAAATATAATTATTTTGAGAATGAGTGTAAGCTAGAAATTGCTAGAATGAAAAGTAAAACTTTTGAAAATTCTAGGATATCATTGTATGAAATTTTGGTAAATGATACAAAAATATTAACAAAATATATGAACAATGAAAACATTGTGCAAGAACTAAAATCAAATAACTACAAGTCAGAATTTCCTATCTATGCCAAAATGATAGAATCTAATTTCTTAAAAGGCATGTACAGAAAAAAAATATTAGATGAAGCGAAATATAATTTTCATTTTGTCTTTAACCCTTTTAATGATGAATGCGTTAACAAAATATTAGACCTGCTTTGTATAAGCGATTTAATAAACTTAAAAGATGCTTTTAGCCTTCCTAATTGTCTTTAAAATACTATAGCTCAGATAATTCATTAATTTTGAAATTTAGTTTTACAAATATCAATTCGCAAAATTCTGTTTTATTTAACGAGTAGTGTTTACTTTTATTATTATATGTTTTTAAAATTAAATCATTTTTACTTTTCCTATAGAATTATTCATTGTTGAATTATGTTTTGTCTTTTAATAAAATTAAGTTAGTTGACAATATTGTGTTTTTGTAATTTTGTGACAAAAATAATTTTTTTTTTAAATTTGAAGACTAAAAATAGAACTACTAACCGAACAACAAATTTAAGGCACAGGCTCCTCTGCCTAAAGTTGCTATATTTTATAATTTTTGAAAATATGGTATAATGTTTAGGTAATAAACCAAAACCATCATTTTAAAAAGATAAAATATTTTATAGATCTATAGGGGGAAGTTGATAATGTAAAGAGAACGTATTAATTTACTCTTTTGGTCCGATTGAAGGGTATGAAAAGCCATTTTAAAAATTAATTTTAACTTACGTAACCCTAGTAGTGAAACAGTGACTTAGAAATTGTATCATAAATATTTAATAAAAATACTCCATAACACTTAATTCTATTTAATATAAACAACAAATATTACCATTCCACCTTAATATTCTTTTTTATATTATGGTAAAAGCTTTGCATCTGACTGAATCAATAAAATAATTGCAGCAATTGATGAACATGCCCCTAAAATACAGACAGTTTTAGCACTTAATTTTTATTATCCAGGACTCGCTAATGGTATAAAGAGATCACAAATATTTTCCAATATATCAACAACAATATCCTTATACGCATACTATCCGATATATGAAAAATTAATTTATTTATATCAGTTGATGGATTTAATGATGTAGCTAAAAAAATTTTTAGTCATTGTTGCTTTTGTAGATGTTGATTTTAATTTTATTATACGTGAAATTTCATAAATGTCTCTAATTAAATTCATAATTATTGATAAAATTGGAATTATTGGAATTGGGTTTGGGGGCTTATAATCAGAATTGTGTGCTCTGTTAACTCATTCATTCACTTATTTTTGTTTATTTGCGTCTTTTAAATACAAAGTTTACAATATTAAGATGTCTTAAGATCTAAAGTTACAGGAATATATTTGATATTATTCAGGTGAACCCGCAAACCCTTCCCAACAGCTACTAAGAGGGATATTCCTAGCAAGAAAAATGACTGTTAATAAACAGCTTACTCCCGGCTGTCTTGAGATATAAATGCAAGAATGAGTAATGAGCAATAAGCAGGTCGGCACGGTGTCCAGGCCTAGGGTAATTCGGAACAAAGAGAAAGAGACAGAGACCTACAATTGAATTAGCGGGGTTGTTGTGATCAACAAAATTAACCTAACTACACATGGGAGTACAGAAGCTCTGATGAACCATGAAGTGACATGAGAAAGCAGGGTGAGCTTGGGTCCCTTTGTGACAATTGTTTTGTTTGAGTTTTGTGAAGCACTGGCTAGATGAAGGTTATTCTTCGTGAGTAGAGTGTCCCTGTGGGTTTTGATTCTTTCTCTAAGCAGTTGTTGCTGTTGCAAGTGTCTTACATATTCAGTACATTCGGGGGAGTTGGCAGCATGACCAGAGCAAGCACAGTTAGTACATTAGGACAGTTTAGATCAATGTCAGCAATGTCTTCTGTGTTAAACTCTAAAAGAAGTGGGCAGTCAGTGCCGGAGTGAGGTTCCGCACAAAGCATACATTTTTTCTCCGCGCAGCAGTAGTTAGCTGTGTGCCCAAATCTTTGACACTTATAACATCGTGTCATTGATTTTTTAAAGAGCTTTTCCCAGCTTACTTTTTGGTTCAGGATGAATTTCACATTCCGGAGTTTTTCACTCACATTCACATTCACATATTCACACGGAGTTTTGCTCTCCGACAAGCTGAACTACAAAAAAGCGTTGATTCGTTAGTCCTGTATTTTGGAGCGAAAGGTGACACAAAAAACAACAATTAACTAAAAGAAAAGAAAAACATAAATCAACAATAATAAGAAACAATTGTGTTTGAATTTCGTGCTAACTTTTTGTATTAGAATTTTCTTCAAGAATTTTATGTTAACATTCCGTAGATGCCATTTAAAATTTTCAGTCTAGCCCTTATGTTGAAACGTGCAATAGAGGGAACTTCCTTCCAAAAGTTTTCATAACAGTTAATTTTAAAACGGATATTTGATAAAATATAAGAAAAAGATTTATAATTATATTTTTAAAGTTAGCTATGGCCATACTAAAATTATGATTCTGCTATTAGGAGCAGAGAGGATAAATAGAAATGTCAAACATAACCAGATTCAACTAGTATTATTAATTTTGTGTTTTTATATTGTTTGTTATTTATAAATCTTTTAAGTATGTCTCAGCAAGAATTTGCAAAATGCCTTAAATTCCTTAATATCGTATCCTTATCAGAACTTCCAGCTAATATCAGATCTCAATCTGTTTTGATGACTGAATTTGAATTGGATGCAGAAATTAAATATATTATTCTTCAATATTTAATACAAAAGTAAATTTTATATATATTAATTATTGAAAATATTAAAGAAATAAATTTTTTTATAGGAACTGTCCAAGATGTCTTGTTAGTTATATTATAAGGAATGTTATAGTAATGATTACAGATGAAATCCATAATTTTCAAAAAATTTGTAAATATAATGAAGAAAAAAATGGTAAAAATTACTTATATATAAAAATATTAATTGATTTATTTTAAAAAATTTTTTAGAATATTTATATGATAATATAGAATTGAAATGTTTGATTATAACAAATATTAAAAAATTTTGTGAATTAATTGATAATAATATATTAAATGGAGTTTTATCACTTAATAAAGAAAAAGATGCTTTTCGTCAACGATTTGTGATTGATGCTATTAAAAATAAAAGAAGAACTATGGAAGATAGAAATATATGCATTGATGATTTTAATTGTGTTTACAATATAGTAAGATATATTTATTTGTATAATATTTCAAAGAGTTTTACCCAATAAAATTTTATTTATCCTAAACACAACAACACATCTTGTACTTATTACATTTAATTAAGTCACATAAGAATTTTTTGGAAGAACAATAATGGAATTAATTCTCGCTTAACTATTTATTTAGATTTTGCAATCATCTTTAAAATAATGTAACTGTAAGTAATATGCTAGGAAGAAAAGTATTTTTTCTTTTTCAAGTCATAGTAATAAAAATTGCAAAAGAATCAGAAACGAATAGCAAACAAGTGAGAATCAATACTCGATTGTTTCAACCTGAATTATTCTCATTGAATAAGCATATTTAATCCCGTTTAGAGTAAGAAGCAATTACATCTAATACATCTCTCCTTTAATACTAAATTCCTTAAGTAAATACTCATTTTTGATATTAAAGTTAATTATGTGTAAAACTCTTTTTACCACTTTTACCAATTTATTAATTAAATTAATTTTTTTTAAGAATAATTTAGAAACAGGATTTTATGCAGTATTTGATGGACATATTAGTCAATCGGCAGCTACTTATGTATGTTCACAACTTCCATATCGTTTGGCTACCAATTATAATTATCCAGAGGAAATAGAAAAAGCAATAAAAAGTTCATTTATACAAACAGATTGCGCTTTTCATGAAAAATGTATATCAAATCGAAGTATGACTGGAGGTACAACTGTAATTTGTGCACTTTATATGCCAACAGAATTAAAATTATATTTTGCATGGGTTGGTGATTCAAAGGCATTATTAGCAAAAAATGGTAAAATATTACAAATTGTAACACCACATAAAACAAATTGTAATGTAAGTTATAAAAATTTTTATTTATAATTTTTAATGTATCAAAAAAATTATTTTTCTTTAATATAGGCAGAAGTTAATCGAATTACAAATTTAGGTGGTTTTATTTCTGATGGTAGAGTATCTGGATTACTAAATATAACAAGAGCTATAGGTAACAATTTATTAAAAATAAATATAAATTAAAATTATAGATTTATATATATATAATTTAATTTTTAGGTGATTTACATCTTAAACCTTATGTGATAAGTGTTCCGGATATTAAATATATTAACTTAGATCAAAATGAAGATTTTTTCATTATTGCCAGTGATGGCTTATGGGATCATGTATCAGATATAGAAATTGCAGAATTAGTTTATTTACAAATTAAAAAGGATACAGGTATGTTAATCATTTATATTACTAAATTATATTTATTATAAGAACACAGAAATTGAAACACATATAAATTTATTTTGGTTTTAGAAATTTTTTTAATTTATTTAACTGAATTTGAATATTTTGTATTTCAATTCTTATTATATTTAATTTATTTATAATTAATACTTTGTGTTCTATTATATATATATATAAATTAAATCATATTTAATTGAAGTTTTAGTACTTCATATTTAAAATAATTTATTAAAATTTGTTGCAAGACGGAAACTGAGGCTTGTTAAAATATGCAACCTAATTGAATAAATAAAAAGCCTAGTATAAAAGTCAATTTAAATTCGAAATTTTCTATGGGCTATTTTCCAAAAAATATTTCCGACTTATTTTATTGTCAAATAAAATCTTATAATTTTGTTTTCGTATTATTTTTTCTTACTCAACAAGGATTCTATGCTACTTACTTTTTATATGCTAAAAGGTATTTAGTTTAAATTAAAATTGTTATTCTGTAGACTTCGTCATATGTGCTTAAATCTATAATATTTGAATCTAATGTGTGCTAATTTGGAAATAATTGTTATATTACACGAATTTTTAGCAAATTAATTGCTTTTGTGTCAGTATAAAAAAAAAACGATCAATGAAAAAGTGGACAAAGTAAAAGCTTTATCCACAATATAAATTTAAGAAGTAAGTTCAATTTTTGTTGTTGTTGTTTTTTAAATAGGAATTTATCGTATTATATTACTTAATAAGTAGTACAAAGTATTATTCTAATTATGGTACAAGTTTTTAAGGAACCCCTTAACCATCAAATATTTTTATATATTCTTTTAAATTATTTTGCGTAACATTTCATCATTGTAAAATTTATTCAAAAATTGTCCATTCAATATTGGAATAAAAGGGTTTTACACAACACAGTCAAGTCATTGTATGCAATATTGCATCAAATTATTTAACTGTTAAGGGACAGACAATTCTAGAAAGTGGTAAATTTGCGACTGTAATTATGGTTTAGCAGTATTTAAATTGAATTGAATTTGAAACAATTTTTTTAGTTTTTTTAAGTATAATTTTCTTTGTTTTACTAAATAGTTTTTCTTGATATAAAAAAATGTTTTGCCAAACCATTACCGTAACAGTTTATTTCTCAACTATAACATTAAATTTCGCTAATTTATAGCTAGAATATTTAGTTACGCTAAAATTCTAGAAGATGTGGATTTAATTTCAATGTAAAATTTATCCTTGGTGTATAGATTATCGTTTTGGACAGCGGTTTTATAGGAGATTTTATAGGAATTTGGAGTTTACATTCCGAGATATATTGACTACAATAAATATGCATTACAAATCCTTTAGAAAAGTATAATTTGTACTTTTAAACTAATTTTATTACATTTATAATGCATTATTATTTACGGTAAGTCCATTTAATTGAATAAAACTAAACACTAGTCAGAAAGCATAAGTTATATATTTTCAAGCAAAAACTTTCCTATAAAACTGCTGTCCAAAACGCTAATCTAGACACAGCCATCACTGCATAAGCTTAAAATTTAGCACAAAACAAAAGCTTTGAAGGCAAAAACACTTCCAATGGACTAAATATTGTCCAGCCAACATATCTTTTTCAAGTTTTTTCTTTTATTTAACTAGAAAAATCTAAGTTAGTCGATGTATATTTTCCAGAATAATTATATTTGTCCTCTATTTTTTTGTTTAATTAAAACTTTAAAGTTTACGTCAACTTTTTATAGCTTAAAATTTATAGCAATTTTTGAGCTTATTATTTCAATTTCAATTATTATGCTTAGAAATTCACATTTACCAAAATTTTTGTTTAAAAATCAACAACAAAATTTTTCAGTAATTTCATTAAACAAAAACGTTTATTAATATTTAACATGGCTAACAAAAAGTACTAAAATTTTTTTAGTAATAATTCAATAGAAATAAATAATATTTTTTTATCTGGCAGCACTCTATTCTCCTTTTCCATTTTATTAAAAAACCATCAATTCCTCATCTCTCTTTACATTTTAGTAAATGGCCAGCTTTTATATTTTTCCTTCTTTGTTGTGTAAAATATTCTCAATGCACTCAGTACTAGCGGCACAGTCTGGTTTTATGAGCTAAAAAGTTACAGTGAAAAAATTTGAATTTGTGTCTTTTGTGTGTTAATTTTATTTTTTAATTAAATTAAAAAATTTAAAATAAAGAAGAAGCCTTATTAATTTAAAATTTAAAAATAACATTACAACTGTGATTCTGTGAACTCTTTATAGATATTTTCTATTTTAATATAAAAGTTATTGTGATATAAAAAATTTAAAATTGTGGTCTTCTTTTTTTTGTAAAACTTTTTTTCCTTCAATTTTGCAAGATTTTCGCCTTTTTAAAGTCTTTTTAAAATCAAAATTTTTAAATTTAGCGGCCTTTCTTTGATTATTAACATATATATATATATATATATTAATAAAAATATATCTATATTAAAATATTAAGTGTATCTGTTTAAATATTAGCGACTTAGATTTTACGGTAAGTTAAATAACTGTTTTTTTTTTTTTGTTTTTTAAAAATAAAAATAATAAAAAAATTTATATATTAATGATTTTTTGTTGCTGTCATTGATGCAATCATATAATACACCAAGTAGACGGCAGATAATTTTTATTTTTTGCTTTCTATTTTGAAGAAGGCAAATTAAATTTTTCCTCCTTAAACAAAATCTACTTCTATTTTAAATTGAATAAAATAAAAGAAAAAAAATTATTGTTGAGGTTGGATTGGCAGAAGAGTTTTGAACTTTTGCATTAGTCAGAACATATATATATTTACCGGTAGTCTCGTTCATACGGCTCGATGGAGCTAACTCATTTTTACTCTCGACTGATTATGAGCTGTGGCAACAAAACTTCCAGGCAACCCCAATTAAAATATTATTATTATTATTTTTTTTTTGTATGTGCCAAAAGCATTGGTATGAGTTATTTACTGTGTATGAAAAATTCTTCACAGTAAATCTTTAAAAAGCTTAAATTTATGCACGAATGAATTTGAGTAAATTATTAATGGAACCCCAAATGAGACAAAAAAAAAATGTAAATTATTGCTTTGTATGAGTCACGCAACAACTACTTCAAGTTTCTATATGTACATGTGCTTTATATAAAAATTTTTTTGACTTATAAACTGCACCGGAAGGGATGATGAATTTTTTCCGAAAGTTTAAAGCACCCTTCGTCATTTTTTCTTGAGACACACCTTAATAATGTTAAAAAAATAAAATAAAAATACCATTCTTTTTTGCCTAGTAATTATAGTCTAATAATTTTATCATTCCTCTTTTGGATTAAATGCAATCTTCGATTTTATGATGAACTAGTATGATGCACGAAAATTAGAAAAAAAAAAAGCAATAGCTACATCATAGCTTTTCATTGTTTTACTGCAGGCACTTCAATCAATAGCCCTGGAAACAGACATCATCATCTTGAGAGGATTATGCGCTTCGGTTTATAAAATAGACGACAATTAAAGTGCATTCATCTCTTAATCTTGATATAACTACTATACCTTGATGAGGTAGAAGATTGTATTTGTATAGATGTGGGTTGTAACAATTAGTTCTTTTATTTTACACAATTTTTTAAAAATTCTTTTGGTTAAACTCACATAGATAAATGTAACAATGATTAATTTTGATTTGTAATGAATAACATTGGGCGATATCATGCTGGTATATACACACCTACACATTTTGTTGTAGATATAATTAGTTTGGGTTTAGGAAAAAAAAAAGAAAACATAAAAAAAGGCAAAAAAAAAATATTACTTATATTATTGTTTCTAAGGTTTATTATAGCAGACTTTTGTACTAAGAGGTTATTTACAGTAATAAATTTTATATTAACCTAATAAAATATTATTGGTGATCAGTGCCGTAGATAGTTTTTAAGTTAAAGGGGGAAGGGAGGTATGATTTTTCGTTGTTATTAACTTTCTTAGATATCTTTTTTTCTTTAATTACTACTAAAATATTGCTAGCCTAGGGGGTTGATCCTCATGACCCCTATCTACACCCACTGTCGTTGATTAACAGAAAAAAGAAGAAAATTTTTAAAAATTTTACATAAAATGAGAAAAATATTTTTGTTATAATTTCTTTAAATTGAATTTTTTTTTTATTTGTATTTTTAATTGTAATAACTTGGGCAAATGCTCTAATATAAAGAAAAAAGAAATAGGGATGTCTAGGATAGAACAGAAGTTCCTTAAATAATACTCAATAGCAATCTGCTTTGAATTAATTACAAAAGCAAAACTTATAAAATAAAAAACGTAAATAACAATTAACTAAAAAACAAAAAAAACCATTATTGACAAAAAAAGAACACAACAATTAACAGTAATAAGAAACTATTATTTTTGAATTAAAATTTTGTGTTAAATTTTTGTAATAGAATTCCGTTTTTGAGTTGCAGCTGGAAATTTTGGCTTAGCCTCACGTAGAAACCCGCGAAATTTTGCTGAAAAAAAAACGAAAGAAGAAAAAAGTTAAATTAATTTTTTAAAAACAGTTGCCTAAATATTTATAAAAATGTAACCTGAATACGTTTAACTACAAGTTAAAAAAAAAGTAATATGATATTTATAAATTTTAATTTTTAAAAAATTTCAATAATTAGAAAAATTTAAATATTTTCTTTAAAAATTTAAAATTTTATCATTAGTTCGAGTTAATTACACTATTTTGTAGTATACATTTTCAAAATGAGCTCTGTCGTCTGTATGGCATGTGCCAAGTATTCTCAAATTTTTCACATTTTGAGGAAATGGATGCCAATTATTTAACCCTGTCCCCCAGACACAGAGGTATCCCAATAATTATTGGCAAAGGAATCAATTCATTTTATGCTATATATACAATATATATATATATATACGTTTAAAAGAACAAAAAAAAAAAAAGAACTACATAATCAAAATATACAAATAATTTATTATCAGTTTAAATTTATGTATTTGTTTTTGTCTTGAAAAAACTCAGGTGTTCTGAAAACGTGATTAGGCTTTCAGAAAATTGGCCTAAATTGAATACAATAAGACTATAACTAGAGAGGCTTCGTATACATTTGAAAGAACATCCTATTGAATTTTAGATTGTTGTATAATGGCGTTAAAATTTTCAGATCAAAAAATATCACTGAGCCCAATAAATGCTAATTAACTTACTGATTGTGCTCGTTGGGGACATGACATTATTCGAAAATATGTTCGCCACTGTTCGTTACAATAATTCGATGTAGTATATAGAAAATTCTAGTCTTTTAAAATAGGGATAAAAAAAAAATCCGGTTTTATGTTGAAATTAGTATCTAAAATATCAACAAAAAAGTTTGATCACATTTAATATGAAAAAATAAGCAATTTTGTTTATGTATGCTTGAGCGTAGTGATGTTCCTATGTAGACGTCTGTCTTAGAGATTCGGAAACTACTGAAAAGATTGAGTTTAAATTTTCAGAAAAACTTTATTTTATTCCTGAAGTGGGATTCTGTCTAGGTGAGAAATTAGCGTAAAAATGAGAAAGTCGGATTTCGACATAATTTTGACATATTATTTGCCATACATGTCCAAAACCAATTTTCTCATTCTCGCACTAACTTCTCATCGAGACAGAACTTCATAACTGGTGCAGTTTAAAATTGTGTAAGTCTTGTTTAAATTTGATTTTTGTTGTTACCCTGTTAACTTCTAGTATATTCTCATAAAGAGACTTTATTCTGCTCCTGCATTTAATAATATGACAGTTTTTCTTAGATTGTGAGGACACACAATCAATCCCGGGATAATGATGTTTTTTCTTTGCAGATTTTGTAATTGAAGCCATAGATAGCTAGGTTTGTTTACAAGAATCTTAGCTCATTTGGTTTGCTTTTCTGTCGATCATTGTGTCACCTCTAGCCAAATATTTTTTTGTTTTTTGAAGATGTTGGTAAAAACATTTTGAACCTTAGTTGCTAAAGTAAAAAAGGTTATTTAACTAGCTCATATGCAAATCCAGTAATCATGCATTGATCTTCTCTATTCCTGGGAGGCAATAAGGGAAACAAAGCTGTATCTAGTGATAATACAGAAGTATCCTTAATAGATTGATAGTGACCAAATTAAACATTTATTTTTTTTTTGCTTTTAAAGCAAATATTTTTAATTATTATAAAATTTAATATAAGATAAAAGTTTTGATGGCAAAAACATTCGCACAAGGCGAACTATCATATTTTTTAAAATTTTTCTTTTATTTGATTAAAAAAATCAATTTTTATTGATATACACTTTCTCAACGTTTTATTATATAAATATGCAGTTAAAGAAAAAAACATGTTTAATTCTATAAATAAGTTTTTAACACAATTGAAATCCTTTTCAAGGAATTGTATTTCATTTGAAAAACGATATCATTTTTACTTAATAAAATGTTAATTAATTAAATGTAAATACATATACTAAAAAAAATGCAGTTAACTATCAAATTAAACAATAAAAACTTTAACTATCAAAAGAAATATTTTGTCTTTTCCTTTAGGTGTAATGAAGTACGGCCAGGCATTCACTTGTAATCTATAAAACATTTTTTATATCATTTTAAATTGATTTAATTTACTTATTCAACCTTAAATACTCATTTTTATCAGCAATTTTACAATTCCTCTGAAATTACAGATAAGTTAATTATAATAGCTTAATATCTATTTAAAAATAATAACTATTTTTAATCCTTTTAACTCAAAGAAAAAGATATCAAAAATAATTTAGTTTGAAGTGATTATGGAAAAAATTAAATTTTTTCTAAAGCAAAAAAATTAATTTCTATATTTTTGCTAATTATTTTACTAAATCTAATTAAACACCATCATGAAATGTAAAAATGAACAAAAAGAATTAACGCCATAGAATTTTCTTTTTCACAAATTAACCATAGATCTAGGTTGCTGATAGTAATAACATAAAAAAGAAAAACGTTAACAAATATAAAAATACAAAAGAAGAAAATATATATATATATGTATATATAAAGTGAAACGATAGACAAAGAAAGAATGATAAAATTATACAAATGGTGGCAATTTTTGATCTCCAGAGAATTAAATATATCAGCAAAAAACTTAATCTATTGCTACAGTTTCTGTTAATTTGTTGTTGTTGTTCTATTTTACAATAGAAAACTTTATTATTTATTTAAATTAGCAATATAATAACAATAAAATTCAAAATAAGCAAAAATTAAATAATTGCAATAATGAACTACTGTTATTGTACTAGTTTTATTTTTTATTATTTTTTTTTTTGTAGGAATCATCGACCGTGTAGTATTTTAGCTAACATTTCCATAGATAAATTAAAATATATTTTTGCTGGTATAAGTTAGCTAACATCTAATTCTAAAACTTCACTGGCTAAATGTTGGCTCTCGATTTTTTTTTTAGTAAAATCAGACCACAAAATAAATAAAAACTAAAACGTTCGTTTTTTTCTGCACTTAATATCTTTTTATATATATTTTAGAAACCATGAACAATTGTAATTGTGGTTAATAACTTTGGTAATTATTATTATTTTTTTTATTTTTTTTTTTTTTGAACATTGTTTTATTGCTTTTTTTTTTTTATTACAAACTTATACAAAAATTTCGTATCAATATTTCATTTAAAAATATATTTAATTATTCAATTTTAATATATTAGGTTTATATATTTTATGATCTGTTATAATATGCAAATTTTTACATACGGTACTTTGATTTTGTAGTAGAAAAGAAAAAATTTTCTTATTAAATACCATACTCCTTGCTGTTTTATTCAATAGAGATAACAAGTTTATTTTTATTTTTGGTCATTACGCTTGAAAAGCTTCTTAGTTAGTTAATTTAAAACTGGTTTTGGTACTTAAGTTGCATTTTTCTTTCTTTTTCTTTTAGCAAAATTAATATCATAAAAACATAAAGTCTGAATCATAGAAATACACTTTTCTTTTTCACATATTTTATATATATATATATATACAAAATATAGAAACAAAAACGAAAAAGTTAAACATTTGGTAACATGTTCACTTTGTAATATAAAAATAAAATAAACTTTAACCCATCATAGTTCAGTTTTTGTCTCTGCTAAAGTAGAAAAAAATTAATTACTACGTAAGTTGATTTTTTTCTTACGTTTCCTGTCGTTATTTAGCATCGGAAGTAATTAAATTAATATTTTTTAAGGCTGTTAATGGTATTATTATTCATATTTTTGTAAATTGGTAGAAGCCTTTCGTGTGTCTTCAAATTTTAACATAATCCTTAATCCTCTTATTGTCCATAAATCAATAATTAATTTCATATTTTTTTAGAATTTCTACCCTTAAACTGTAATTTCATACAATTTAATGAACTAAAAAAGAGAAAAATAATTTTCTATACTATATGATAAAAAATTGTAAATGTATTGGGTGAAAAGTATTATTTATCCTTCTTTTTCCATTCAACGGTGCAAAAAAATTATATTTTTCCTTTTAGTTCATTAATTATATGAAATGATTATAAATAAAAGACTATTTTAAAAAACTTTTTTTATGCTATCCTTTTTAGTCATTTTAATTCACTTCTAAATATATTCATTTCAAAATAAAATTAAATAGCTCATTGCAAAATATTTTGCAATTTCTTGTCAAGTACAAGACTAAAAGTGGGAATGTTTTTGAGTGTCTTACAAAAATTTTTTTAACGACTTATATATCGACTTTTTTAACAGCAGAACTCAGCATACATACCGTTATCAATGCAGTTTACGATTTCCTAAATTAAATCTCAATAGCACATTCTAAATTAGGCGATAATTTAGTCACATGATTTCAAACATCAAATGTGCTAAAAGTGAACAATTAAAATCACTTCAAATGACAAATAAATTTGATGTTATTTTTCTTCGGAAATATTCTATCCAACATGCTTGTTAGCTTGTTTTTTTCTTTATAACAATATTGTAACATATTAGGAAAATTGATGACATATAAATATTAACTTTTATATATTTTATGGGTAAATCCTTGAGCATATCCGCACTCCAGACGCGAGTTACATATCAACTTTTACCTCATTCAAATTAATGACGTTTCACATACGTAAATTAAATATTTTATGTTTTCCAGATAAGGAAAAATTGCATCTGGACCATCCAAAAGGACCAAGTGTCCCTTAACTTCTTTTCTTTACAATAATATAGACCAAATGTAACCACTTTTTGGTCACTTTAAACCCTTAAGTACTTAAAATTTCTTAATCATCCAATGTGGACAAAATGTAACCACTGGAATTTAAAGAAACAAACCAAAATATAAATGAAGTCATAAATTCAAGAAAACCAAAATATAAATTCATGTGAAACGTCATTATTTTGAACGAGGTGAAAATTGATATGTAACTCGCGTGCTAGACATCAGCGTGGATGTACTTAGGGTTTAAATGTGACAAGATCTTATTTAAGGCTACGTTTAGATTGGAATGCTCAGTTACTAAATGACCTTTTTAAAACAAATAAAAGAATTAGAAAAATCTATTTATTAGTAGTTCCTTTAGTCTCGTGTAAATTCCAAGCAAAATAAAATATTATTAACAAAGCAAATGATATGTCAATAACAAATAATTTCAAATCTTCAAAATTAGTTTTTTTTTTTTAAAGACCGTTGCCAGCAGGCAAGCAAGCATTTTAGTCGAAACTCAAGGTCAAATCTTTAGAACAATGAAATTAACATTTCTAAATCTTTAAAAGTAAAATAAAACCCAAAAACTCTTGATAAAAGTAATTATCTATGTATTTATTTAAAATATTTTAGGTTCTTTTTTTTTTTTGAAATTTTTTAAATAAAAATCAGGGTTGACAAAGGTTATAAAATTTTAGAAAAGTATTTTTTTAAAAATAAAAAGAAAAACTCTAAATTTAGAGCTCTAAGCGGTTTTGTTTTGGTTTTTTTTTTCTATTTAGTTTTTTCTTTGTTGTTGTTGTTAAAAAAATCATAATCTCCATTATTAGAAGCTCCATTAAAAAAATTCAATAAATCATTTTAAGTTGTAAAATATTACAGTAGTATATAATTATTAGCCTTGAATAACCAAAAAGTTTTGGGTATAGGCAAAGTAAAAACTATAGTTATAAAAAACACAAATTACTTAAACATATACAAAAAGAAAAAATTACAATCCAAGGTTTTATTTATATTAAAGCTAAAAGAGTGTACTTAAAATATAATTCAATGTAGCGTCACATTTTTTGTTTTTTTATACTATTACAAAAAATAATAAAATCATGAGTCACTATGATTGGAATTTTTATGCATGGTAAATTTTAATGTATAATAGTAATAACAAAAATTAACCAGTTATAAAAAATAATAACATAACAAAAACAATTTAAATTTTCGGAGGCCAAAAATTATTTTATTATTTTTTTCAAATTATAACTTTGGATTTGTTCTTTCTCTATTTCTATTTCTATTTCTATTTCTTCCACTATTTTCAGGTCATCATTAGTAATCTGGGAGTACTGATTTTTTATTTATTTATTTCTTCTCCTGTTTTTTTTTTGTAAATAATTAGAAAATTCTAGTACTAGATAAAAGATCCACAAAAGCCTTTATTTTTGTTGTTGTTTGCTTTGGTATTATTTCATTCTATAATTGTAACTTAAAATACTCCGATGTTAATTAAAGATACTGCTTAAATTTTCTTCTGATGTTTCATTTGTAAAAAACAAAAAAACAAGCAAAACAAAAACATTAAAGTAAAGATTTTTATTTGTCATATAAATTAACTATGATTATTTTTGTAGGGGACTGATTTTCGTCAAAATTTAAAAAGAATACAAAAAAATAACAAAAATGGACATTTAAAATTGTGAACAGATTTTTAATCATACCAAATATTCTTTGTTTGTTACTAATGAATGTTAGATTTTATCATAATTTTTTATGCTATCCAAAAATAAAAAAAAATTTCTTTGTCTAATTCTATTCTTTCGAAATGTTAATATTTGTTTATGAAAAAATAAAAATACTACTATATTGATTGCTTGAAATTAATTATTAGGAATTAATAAAAATTGTTTTATTTTTATAATTTCTTCAGAAATACTCAAGTTTCATAGATATTTTTTATTTTTCAAAAAAATAAAGTCAAACAAAATTTCTGCACAGAAACATTGTAAAATTTTTTTTTCTATTTAAAATATATCAAAGAAAATGGCTCGGGTTATGGAATTTGTTCGTTTTTGATAAAAATATTTTTAGTTTTCTTTTTTGGAAGCTAGTCTTGCTCCAACGCATTTTAATTATTTGTTGATTGTAAAAATTATTGTTAACTTTCTCTAAAATATTCAAAAAGTATCAATAATTTGTTTTTTTGTTTTTTTTGGTTGACTCCCAAAATTTTTTTCTTTTCGCCTCGCCTAAGAAAATTATTCTCGCTCACAAAATAAATAATAAAATTTCATTATAGTTTCCTTTAGTGAAATGCAAATGATTATGGACGCTCATGGCTTTTGTCTTTTGCTACGGCTTCACGAATACTTATGTCCTAGGAAAGAAGATGTATAAATCTGGTAGATTTTTTTTATCCAGTTGTATTTGAAATTTGGAAATACGTTTGTATTGATTAGAATACAGTATTTCAGTTATAAATTCAAGGGAAAATTAAAAATTTAGCAAAAATGTACATTTTGATTAATTCATATTTCAATTTGCTAATCTTTGTTGTTGTAAAAAATGCTTTTACATCATACCCACAGTCAAATTCAATCTAACTTCCACAATTAATCACTATCAAAATTATTGAAAGAAAGAGTTCGAAAAATTATTCAAAATTTCCTTTGCGTGATGCCATAAGTTATCTATAGTACTTTTTGTAAAAGACCAGAAAAGCAAACTAGATTAAGATTAGTATTTCAGAACAATACTAGAGAGTTCCCTTATAAAATTCTAAAATTTGAGAATACTAGACTTACTAGTCTAGTATTTTGGCTACTATTTGGTATAAAATCTAAATGTGAATTCATAGGTTTAGTTGATCCTTCAGATTAATAAGCTTCAGTGAAGTCGCATACTTTCTGATTACACTATTTAGCGTGTATCCAAAAAGGAGTCTATAATTGACCTGTGTAATATCTGTTTTTTTGTTGAATCAAATCCGAAGATCTGCTTATCGGTCGGTATTTGGATCTATTACCAGATATTTTAGTTGTTTTAGTCTCTTGCATGGGTTTTATGTGGATGCTTAGAAAAAATAATTACATTTTAAAGGTATTTTTATGGTTGGCATATAGCTTAAAATACAAACAAAACTATCAACAATCTGCCAAAAATTGTTAAATTTTACTAAAAGAACAAAATGAACAATATAAAAAAAAGACTTCTACATCTTAATACCGACAAAAAATCTTCTAAAATGATCAAATACAAAATTTATTTTCAAAATGGCCGAACTTAACATATAAAAAGTTTAGAAAAAAAAAAACAAAAAATTAAAAATTAAAAACTATTAAATTATATCTTTTCGTGATCACAACTAGGAAATTATTTTTGCATGCTTCATAAATTTCAAAGATAAGAGAAACTGGGTGATTATTCATAAAATCGATTTACCGTCCATCTTAGCATTAAAGTAGCAACAATACAAAAAGAAGATAAAACAAGCAACAACAAAAAAACTATGAAATTTTAATTGCTAAAATCAATCAAAAATATGTTGCTGAAACATTTGAATCTATTCAAAAAGATCTCTCACAGTATAAATTTTATAGCAAATAAATTTTATTTAAATTTTCATCAAAACTAAATTTTTGTTGTTGTAAATTGAAACTAAATTATCTTTAGATGTAAGCAATATAAAAATATTTTTTGTGTTTTTAGACGGATTAATTTAATTGTTGGCATCTCTATATTTTAATGTTTGAAATGAAGAAGAAGAAGAAGAAGAAAAAACCAAAGAAGAGAAATGAAAGACAAAAGATTTCCAAAATTAATTGCTTTAAAATGGCTGAAAATTGAATTTTAAAGTATGAGTACTTCTTTTTCCTTTTTTTTTTGGTATTTTATAAATTTTATAGAAAAGTCAATTGATATAATAGGAATTTTTTATTATAAAATCATTGCTTGTAACTGAATTAAAGATTCTTGTCTTATTATTTATCAGTAGAGTAATTCGAAAGTACCGCTGACCGCTAGAGTATAAAAACTCTTTTGTTTCAAGTGACATGATTGCATCTGATTAGTCTGGCTGCCTGCATTTTTATTTAATTTTTTCATTTTCCATTTTGATATACATATATATATATATCTAAATATATTTTTTCTACCTAACTTCAAGGTCCAATAATTTATAAGAGGAATTACTACACGTGTTTTGCTGATTATCAATTGGTTAGAAAAAGTTTAAAAGTTCAATAAACTATTTTTAGCATTATATATTTATTTTTTTTTTTATGCATTTTTTTCAGCTTGGTTAATTTTGTTTTCATTTTGCTTTAGAAGTTTTTAATTACTTAGATAAGAAATTGTTAAAATTAAATAAGATTTTTTTGCAAAATTTTGTTATATACATTTTAATTTTCATGGGTTTTGAATTTAGTGAACTTAAAAGGAAAAATAAAAATTACGTATCCGTTTTTTTTTTAATATTTTAATGAGTTTTGATCCAAGAAATCTGTGAGAATACCCATTTGATATAGGATAACGAAAAAGATATTAACTAACGAAATTTAAAAAGAATTATTTTCGTCCTCTGCTGTCACACAGATTTTGGTTTTTGTTGTGATTGATGACTCAGATCTCATGAAGTCTTGATAGACGATCATCTAACACTTAAAATTAGCTTTTCTTTTAAAGTATTGTTCTTTGGAGAAAATTTAGTAATTCATTTATATTTTTCATTTAGTGTACCCCACTTATCCTTAATTTTTCACTATATACGATTATAGTAAAAAAATTTGATAATATTTGTTTGTTAAAAGCTAAATTTAATGATAATTCATTGGCAAATTGAAATGTGTTAATCGCAACTGTAATTCTAATTTCATCATTATTGATCTTTGATTCTGGGATACTGCATGGCATACTTCTAAGGACAAAGCTTCCTATATGGAATTCCATGAACCAGTTGAATAATATCCAGCACGCAATAACACTATTAATGTTGCAGCACGTGATCTGCGATACCATAGTTCTATCGTAAGGATCTATAGTCTATAATAATGTGAATTTTTGATCATTCTATTTTCAACAAAATTAATTGAAAATGACTATTTCCTACTGACTGAACAATAAGATTGTCGTAAGTTTCTCCCATTAGCATGAGCCTACGGAATTTTGCTAATGTGCGTTGCCTCTTTATAGGCGATGTCTGAAAATAGCTTTGTTTATTACGCTAGAGCTATATGTTAATTTAATAATTAGGTTTATGCTAAAAAATATATCTCTTTTCTTTATGTTAGTAAAAGTCTACTCCATTTTTAACTCCAAATATTTCTCCTCTTTATTACTTCTCTAGCTTAAATAAAAAAAGGGAGTCTCGAAATTTAGATTGCATATATGTCAGCCTAAAAATGATTTGAAAAAATAAAAATATATAAATAAATATGTAAATAAAAAATCCCAGCTTTTGAAGTAGAATTGGCTGTATTTCTCCTGTTTATTCTATTAAAATTTTATTTTAGAGAAAAAGGCACGTTTTCAAAAATTTTTTTTTTGGCAATAATGATAACAGAACATTTGCAAAATATTCGTCTAAATTTTCATTTGAGCGATTGGTAGTGAATTACTGGAGGCGCCTTAAAAAAAAAAGTTGCTTTACGGTGTTCATTATAACTCGCAACAAATTCATTTAAAACCAAAAAATCAAAATTTATTTATTAGAGGAAATGTTTTTCAAGGTAACAACGAGAGTTTTTTTTTTCTTACGGTTTTTTTAGCCTCTTGTAGCCTTTAGAAATCAAAATACTAATTTTCGCTTAAAAAATCGACTTATTTGTTATTGTAAAAGTAATAATTATTAAAAAATAAAAAGCTCTCGTTGTTACATGGTGAAATATGTGAAAAAGTAATGTGCAAAATTTCACAATGATCGATTAATTATATTTTGAGCTATCGTAAACATTGACTTTGAAAATAACAAGTTTCAAGGAAACACTGTAAAGTTTTTTCTATTCACTCCTTGCTCTAAAGCAAAATGTAATCAAATGGACATAACTTGCTCATAATAAAAACAAAAGTTTTAAAAACCCTCCCCCCCTCCCCCACGTGCCGCCTTAATTGGACTCATTATATAAAAAAAAATGGTATTTTATGTTAGGTAATTTTACCGACAACTCATTCTATTCTAATTACACTTAATCTGATAACAATATATTCGATTTTGTTGTCAGCTTAACTAGTTACATGACTTGATTTTATAATGCTTAATTCTAAGAAGACTGAAAAGTGCTAATTTAATTTAATGAATACTAAATGTTAAAAGAAATCCTTTAATTTTAGCCGAATAAATTTAAAATTTTTAAATTAAACTTTCATTTTTTTTGTTTTTTGTTTTTTGTTTTTTATTTCGTTTTAAACATAAATATAGAAATTTATAGAGGTTTATAATAAATTCAGAAAACATTAAGCAATATATCAGTTCTTTAGTACGTGTCAGGTTAATTTAATTAATAAAGAAAGTGAAGAAGGGGAAGTGGGTGGGTGAAGAGAATTTTACAAAACTTTTTTTTAAAAGGCGAGTTTTTAAAAATATATAATTAAGAATTATTTTGGTGTATGATTTTCATTGAAAAACTTTTTTGGAAACGGAAAATTTTTGGTGTTCACTTTATATCAGTCGAAAATTAACTGAAATCATAAATTTTTGGTGCTCATTTAAGTGAAAACTGCTATTTTCGATGAAAAATTCCGCCATTTTGTAAATAGACCACCCCAAAATTCTAAAACCCCACGTTGGGTATTTTATATGTAGAAATCGTTTACCAAGTTTGAAGGGAATTGGTAATGTAGTTTTTAAATGGCAGTGAACACCACCTTTGAAAAAGTAAATATGAGAGAAACGTATTTAAAAATTTTTCAAAGTTAAAACACAAAATGAAAGAGTAAAGGAAAAGAGATTAACTATTTAATAATTTTGAGAGCTCTTATGTAAAGTCAAATTTCGTGATTATATTCTTGAAATATTTAACTATAAGAAAATCGGTTTTTCAAAAGTGTGTAAACCATACCTAGTTTAAAGTTTCAAATTTTAAAAAAGTTACAAGAGGTTAGGAACACAAACTTTCGTCAAAATAACTCATGCTTAAAAAAGAAATAAATCTTATTTTTAAATGCTATATAATCGCAGTAGTCAGCGAGCTGTGAAAAGTTTGCTTACTTGATACACTATAGATTATTATTCAGTTAAAAAAATATAAGATGTGGTTTAAACCAATTTAAAATTTCATATTTTTTTATTATAAAACTTTTGTAGTAGGGTTAAAAACAAAGACCATAATAATGTAAGATTTTAATAAAAAGTTTAAATCTCAAATAAATATTATTTTTTGTGTTGAATATATAAAAAATAATCATAATTATGGTGTTTTTGTTTGTTTTGTTTAAATATAAAGGAAAAATGAGTAAAATGTAATGTGGTAACAAGAAACGAATAAAATTAAGTTCAATCATTTTACCACAAAATACATATTTATAATATCTTAACGCCATTTTTCACCATTTTTTGAAATATTAAACACAAATTAAAAAAAAAGGTCTTAATTGCAATTTTTTCTATTTATTTGCACAATAAATTGAATCGATATCAAAATGGATGACATATCTTTACCCCCGTAACTTAATTTGGTTAATAGAAAGGCTATTCACCCTTGTTATAATTTATATATTGCAAAATCGATTAAGTTTCCTGTTTTTTCATATCATTATAACTACTACCACTAACTATGTACTCCATCTGCTGTAAATTTTATATTCCTGTTTAAATTACCTACCAATAAAAAAAGAAAAGAAAAAATCTCTATCAGGTGTATAATTAGGACAACATATTCCTATATTTACCCAAATAGATTTTTATTTATATCTTGAAAAATAATCGATTTTGTCACCCTTATCAAGTGTTCTATTTTTTTTTTTTTTTGTTTTTGCTCTCTTGATTCTGTATTCAATTCTTTTAGGCTTGATGATATATGTGTATTTGTTGTTATTGTTAAGGTGATTTATGAGGTTTCTAATAAGACTTATATACTTTGCCGTTATTGCATGAGAAAAACAAAAGAAACAACGGTAAATACGTAGGCTGTGTCAAATAATTGTTATTGCAGGAAATGAAATCATATTGAAAACAAAACGAAGGAGTTTTTTCTTTTAAACTTCCAGAATATTGTGGTCCAATTTATTAATTAAAGTGTAGGTTTGTAATATGGATATGGCTTAAAGTTACAGGAAGTCAATTAAAAAAATGTTATAAACTTGAATTTTGGTGTCAGATACATTAAATTTTTTATCATTTTAAGGCTATCAGATACTTAGTATTATTTTTTGTTGTTGTTGTTAAGGTCTAAGACTTTTCATGTTGTTGACGATGGCTAACAGGAGGTTTGGCATTAATGAATTCAATTTGTTTTTGTATAAAGTGCTTATATATATATATTTTTTAGTGATAGAATTATAAATTACAAGCACTTTGATTAACTTTTCTTTTCTATTTACAAAAACAAAAAAATTGAATTTATCCAAAACTATTTTAAATGGATACAAAACTAAAAACTAAAATTATGCAAGTTAAGTTCTTTGAGCTGTCCACAAAGATATAATTCAAGATAAAATATATTGTTGACAATATAAACAACAACATGAACAATTAAATTGAGCGAATTTTAAGTATGTCAAAATTTAATGAAAAAGAAACACCTCCAGGTTTTTTTTTTCTTGTTATTTTATATTTTTTTTTTGTTAAATATGGCTTTACATAACATTACAATAGCAATTTAACTATTTTAGAAAAGATAAAATATATATATATATATGTATATATAAAACAAAATATTCATTTTTCTTATTAGGATAAGATGTGACTTTTAAAAAACTTTTGAATGAATTGAAATTTCAAATATTGTGTGGGAGACTAAAATTTCATAGCCCTTAACAAAAGCTAATCGTGTAATAAATCTAAAAATGAAATTTAAGATAGAATGACATACTAACTAACAACTCACGTCCTTTTAAAATAGTATTTTTGTTGTTGTTATTTTTATTTTGATATGAATACTAAACTTTCGCTTAACATCTTAAGGTCATTTCATTTCATTAATTTAACACTGATACTTATTCATTTAAATCTAAAGAATTTAAAATTAACTATATAAATGGTTTTTATGATAAAAAGAAAGTGCTTTTTTCTATTGTAATCAGAAATGAGAAAAAAAAACCAAAGAAAAAGAAAAATCAAATACACAATTTCATTTTAAAGAACCTTTAATATAAATTATATTTGAGTTTTATATTTTTTTACTTTTCATATTTGTTGTAAATGACGCCAACAAAACAAGAAAAGAAAAATCAAGCATTAAATTTTATCTAATATATATAAAAAGAAAAAGAACATAAAAGATAAGAGAAAAGCATACAACAATTTGAAAATAATTGAACCAATATTTTTCTGTTATATTTTAAGAATAATAGTAAGAATTTCAAAATGCTTACCAATTTGTAATAAAAAAGAAAAGAAATTTATAAGCGCAATCTTAACTGTTAACCAAAAAAATAAATAAAAGTAACAAAAAAAAAAAGAAGAGAATAAAACTTTTGCGGTGAATGAACGTGACTTCCGTTGATTCTAAAAAATTTTTATATTAAACTCCACACCACACAAATCAAATATTTTATATACAAAGAAAATGAGCAAAACTTTACTTTTATATTTAACGCCGTTATAGATGGCTAGAGTTCTCTCTTACTTCTTTATATCCAAATCTAAAGCGCACTTGGATAATAATATAATTGAAACTTTATTTTGAAATAACACAAAGAAATTTCTTTTAATTGGCCTCCTCTACTATGCCAGAGAATTCAAAAAGAAAACAGGTCCCAATAATTCCAGTTAGCTTTTTGCACATTAGTGTTACATTTTAGAAGTTTTTTTTTTTTTTCTTTTTGTTGCTGTTGATTAATTCAAAAAAATCTTTTTTTTTTTTTATGTACCTAACTTTTTTGTTTTCTTTTAATGATCTTAATGATTACATGAATTTGTTATTAGTTAATATACTAATCAAAATTTTAATGTGAGAAAACAATTAGTGAGAATATTTTTGTTTGGTTTCTTTCCTGTTCCCGTCTGTCATTTTTTTATTTTGCCTTTTTTTCTCTTTAAAAATTTTGTTGTTGTTTGTTTGTTTGTTTTTAGAATGCATAAATTAAATATTCAAATTCAAATTTAGTATTGTTGTATTTGTATTAATAAAATTTTCAAATACTCAGTCCTAAACATACCATAGAAATTTTGGACCATAATAATATTCACAGAGAGCTTTGTGTGATCCTTTCTGGAAGCGATTTCAATACGACTTCATAACTGTAAGCAACTTTTTCCCATTTGTATGAGATTTAACGATATTTTTGTTACTTATTTCTCTGAAGTCGATAAGTTGAACAATCAAAAGTCATTTGAAGTCTCTTTAATATGAACCACCGTCTTACATTTTCATTGATTTCCCGATATTTTTAAAGTATTTGATCCATTTTATATCAAATAAAAGACAAAAAAATTTTTCTCTCAAAGTTTCCCTATTTTCACTATTACACGTTAAGGATGGTGTAGTTTTTTCTATTTCTCTTTATCGAGTGGAATTAAAAATCGCCTTTCGGAATTTTTAAAAAATAAAAAAAAAAATTTGTAGTGCGATACTATAATATATAAAGAAGCTCTGAACCAAATTTCAAGTAAATTGGTTAAGTAAAACTTGAGATATCATGCACACCGTTTCAAAACAGTATTTTCCAGAAAAACGCGTTTAAAGTTTAATGTCAAAAGGGGACACGGCACAAAATGAGCTGTAATTCCGAAAATTATTTAAACTTAATAAACTATGAAAAAAAAAATCGATTTTTTTTCGAATTTCTAAACCAGAATACCTCCTCCTTAAATTAAATTAAATTAAATGCGATTGCATTCAAGAAAAAAATAAAAACCGGTGCATACCAAAAAATAATAATAAAAAACTGCAAAAAACCTGAATATATATAATTTTGGAATGTGAAAAAGTTGCATAGAAAAAAATTTGCTTATGCTTCGTTTTAAACCGATTGTGACACAATTAAAAATAAAATTTACCTTAAAAGTCTAGAAAAGAAATGGTGTAGGATTCATTGAACGAGAACTAAACTTTGTAACCAAATCTACTACTAGTTACAATTTACTGGTCAATCATTACTAAATATATTCCTTTCATGCTTGTCATTTAAATTACAAATATTTAACTGGTTGCAATGAATTAAATGAAAACAATTTTGAAATAATCACAGTTAAACTGTACAGTTATTATTTATTCTTTTTTTTTTTATAATTTAAGCAAAAGGAAGTAGCACTGCAGGTTTAGTTTTAGTTTTTGAATATTTAAAAAGAAATAAAACCAAAAACAAAATCTAAAAAATAATTAACTAGAAACTTAGTTTATAAATTTTATTAAAATTACGAAATTGTTTTTAACGAAGAGACTATACATGTTGTATAGCCCACATATTTTCAAGCTAAATTTGGTTTTATTTTGTTTCAAACAACCTAAAACTGGGTATAGACAGCCCCAGCCAGAGATTTAAGCAAAAGTTTATTATAAAATTCTTAATATCTGGTTTTTTAAATGTGTATTGCCTTAAGTTGATTAAATGCGAAATTGCCTGGGAAAGTGAAACTTGTGAAATTATAAGAATTGTTTTTCCATATTTATCCAGAAAACAAAAAAAAAAAAAAGAAATGAAAAAGTAACTGTTGATTGACCAAATATGAAAGCTGATGTTTAATTTGTTTTATTTTAATTAATACTATATAAAAATTCTTAAGCTTAAAACATGTTTAAAGTGATATTTTTTTTTTTTTTTAAATTTACTTAAATCGTGTTGATTAGGCTCAAAATATTTGTACAATATTAACGGTTTTATTCTTTTATTGTGCATTATTTATCCATTTTGTTTATATTAATTTACAGACATTATAGCGAAAATTTGTTATAAATGAAATAATTTTAATATAGTACTTACATGTTTTATTAATTTCAAATATTTTGAAAGGTGTTAGCTTTTTAATGAAATTTTACTGTTTTGTTTTTGATTTTAGGAAGTTTATTTAAGAAATCCTAAGAATACAAATTTTATAAGAGAAAACGATTAATTTATTATGAACTTCCAAATTTTGTTTTTTTTTTTATATTAATAAAGTTAAAAAGAGGAAAATATCTATTAAAAATTTTTATTAATTAGGTTTATAATAAATTAAAGGGAATTTAATAATTTTGCTATTTAGTGTTGTAGCACTGAAAGTTCTTCCTTCATATGACAAGCAAAACGGAAGTTGTAAAATATTATAGACTTCCTCTAGTGATTGATGACTAAATTACACAAGGATTATTATGGCAAAGCACGTGACTTTTGTATATTTACTTTTTTCGAAATTTATGTCATAATTTCACTGATTTCTACTAAACAGATTCACTTGAACTGTGGTGTGAGTCTTTTTTAAACATTTCTCTATCGTACGAACTAAAATTACATATATCAGATTTTCAATTTTTACTATTTTTAAAAAAAATTCGGAAAAGTAACAAAAATTGGGAAAAAAAAACTTCTCTTCTTCCAGACAGCCGCAATTTTTCGTCTAGTCTAGTATTTGTACGCTCGCAGAAATGAGATCCTATCTCGGTGAGAATTCAGCGTGAGAATGTGAAAGTTTGATTTTAACTTTCTTGTTCTTAAGCTGATTTTTCACCAAAACAGAATCCCGTTTCAATACTCCTCTAAATTAATAATACTTTGTTATTGTTTTACTTCAGATTACTAAGAGTGTTAAGGGGACTATTCACCATAAATTTCCAAATTGTCAAATGCCCCTCTCGTCTCATTATATAAACTGTATGGAAATGGTGATTTGTGAGCAAGTTTTCTAACATGTTTAAAAGTGTTGAAATTGAACTTGAGAGAAAAAAAATTTATATCGCAGGAAATTAAATTTACAAATAATGAAAACGCATATAAAATGAGTGGAATTAATTAATGACAAAAACTTACTTTAGACAGGCCTTAATGGCCTTAATAGAATTTTACTGTAGGGAATGATATTTTTTAAATTGGGTGCTCAAGTACAAAAAAAGTTGTCGCGTACTTGCATGAAGTATCTCTATGTCCTCCAGGGATTTTATATTCAGAGCAGACAATATAGTCCTTATGCTTTTCTTTTGGGTGATGTATAAATTTGTGGAATTTTTTATTAAGTCCTTCTTCTTTAGTTGAGCTGAATAATTGCTCTTTTCATGTTGTTTGTATACTTCTTTAGAATCCTGTTAGAAGGTTATTCGTAATTTGTCTTCTGGATATTTTCAAAAACTTCTTTCACACAGTTCTTTATGCAAAGTTTTTTTTCTATTCTTGAAAGGAAAATTTTTTCCTTAGGATTTTAATGTTTTTCTTAATAGACAATATAAAGGTCAACACGTATCAATTGTATCCTTTTTTTTTATAGTTCATAACCACTATGAGTGTTTTGACCGCTATATTGTCCTTTTTAGTTATATTCTATTGAATTATGTTATAAATTCAGATTCTGAGATAGCACGTGTGCTTAATTAATATTTTAATGATTTACTTTTTACCTCGTTAAATTAAAGAATTATTATCCTTGTTCTTTTTTTTTAGTTCATGTTTTTTGTCGAGTTGGAATATTTTTCTAATAGATTTGAAATGCCCTTTCCTTTGATATAATTGACTTGCCGAAATAATTAAAATGATTATATTTCTTAATTTGAAAAGCTATATTGGAACATATTCAAATCTAAATCAGAAAAGGCTGAGGATTTTAATTGAAAATTGTATATATATCGGGTGTGCTACTTAATAACCGCGCATTCGTGCCTAACTTCATATCTATTAATCTGTCATATATTCTGACAGTGACAGCTATCACATTTAAAATTACATGTCAAAATCTAAATATTTCAATCCAACATTACAAACATAAGTGAAATTACACACGATTTAGTTGACCTAGAAAATGTCAAAATACGTGCCAACAAAACAACATTTGCGGGAGTGTTTGCTTTTATGTTTCAATCTGAAGAAAAACGCATCGGAAAGTCATCATTTTCTTTCAGAAGCATATCCTGAATGTGTTCCGTCTATTAGAACGTGTCAAGAATGGTTTTCGCGCTTTAAAAGTGGTGATTTTGATCTGAAAGACAAAGAACGTCCAGGGCAGCCAAAAAAGTTCGAGGATGAAGAATTGGAGGAATTAATCGATGAAGATCCATGCCAAACGCAAGAAGAACTTGCAGATTCATTAGGCGTGAGTCGACAAGCTGTTGGAAAACGTTTAAAGGCATTAGGAATGATCCAAAAGGCCGGAAACTGGGTGCCATACGAATTGAAGCCGAGAGATGTCGAACGCCGTTTTTTTTTGTGTGAACAATTGCTCCAACGCCAAAAAAGAAAAGGTTTTCTTCATCGTATTGTCACTGGCGATGAAAAGTGGATCCATTATGATAATCCCAAGCGTAAAAAATCATATGGATACCCAGGTCATTCGTCAACATCGACGGCAAAGCCTAATATCCATGGATCGAAGCTTATGCTGTGCATTTGGTGGGATCAACAGGGGGTGGTGTATTATGAGCTGCTAAAACCAAACGAAACTATCACAGGGGATCGCTACCGACTTCAATTGATTCGTTTAAGCCGAGCATTGCGCGAAAAACGGCCGGAAACAGTCGAAAGGCATGACAAAGTTATTTTGCAACACGACAACGCTCGACCCCATGTTGCACAGCCCGTTAAAACATACCTCGAAACGCTGAAATGGGAAGTCCTACCGCACCCGCCATATAGCCCAGACATTGCTCCTTCTGATTACCACTTGTTCCGATCAATGACGCATGACCTGAGTCACCAGCGCTTCAGTTCTTATGAAGATACCAAAAAGTGGCTCGATTCATGGATAGCCTCAAAAGACGAGTCGTTCTTTCGCCGCGGAATCCGTATGCTGACAGAAAGATGGGAAAAGGTTGTGGCTAGTGATGGGCAATACTTTGAAAAATAAATTTGTAACCACTTTTCTGTAATAAAGCCTCAATTTGCAAAAAAATGCGCGGTTTTTAAGTAGCACCCCCAATAGTTGTAAAAAATTTCTTATAGTGATATCAAGGGGACCATTAAAACGTGTGATAGTCGTGGAAATCAATATATTTTTCTTTTTATCTATAAATTTACATAAATATTTGGTTATTGGTATGTAATTTCACATTATTTTAGTTTTCAGTTCTTAATTTCCGAATTTTTTAAAATTATTCTTAGGAAAAAAACGGTTCAATTTCGTGTACCACGGGAAGATAATTTTGTAATTTAACTTATTTACTTAATTTTTTAGAAAAATATACGATAGTTTGTTATTGCGTTTTCAATGAGCTTTTAATAGCGGAGACAGACATAGCTCTTAATGCTCATTAGTAAATGAGCATTTAACTAGGCCCTGACAGACATAAAACTCGAAAACACCGCCGAATATTAACATCGATTGAATAACCTACAAAATATAACTCACAACTCATAAAATATTGTAGCCATAACCATACTTGTCACTTTTGCTTGTAGCTCTGAGTTGTAGCTGAAAACAGAACTGTAAGCGCTGAATTCCAATAAATCTGTCAGGTAAGGGGTCAAAAAACTCTGAGAGAGCAAATGTTCTTTAAAAATAGCATTTACTAAATGTGGTTTGAAAAATCATAAATGTCGATCTTTCCATACAAAATACCTAAATGGGCATTAGTTAAAGAGCATTAAGGGCTATGTCTGTCTCCGCTATAAAGGTGAGTAGGGTATTTAATTTTATTTTTTTAAATTAGATGCTGAGCATCATAAAAATATTATGTCAAAATTTCACGTTGATCGGAGTAAAATTACCGAAGTTATGACCATTTGAACATCCTTTGCTCTAGAGCAAGTAGTGAATGAGCAAAACTTTAAAGCGTTTTCCTGAAGTTTGTTATTTTGGAAGTCGGTGTACACGATAACTCAAAACTAATTAAAGCGATCGTTTTGAAATTTTGCACACTACTTTTTGACATAATTATTAATTTTATAACAACAAATAAGTCGATTTTTTAAGCGAAAATCGGTATTTTAACTTCTAAAGGCTATCAAAAATATACAAATTGACAAAAAAAAAAAAACAAAAACCCCCTCGATGTTACCTCGAAAAACATCTCCTTTAATAAATAACTTTTGATTTTTTTGTTTTATATGATTCCATTGCAAGTTGTGTTGAACACCGTTAAACCATTTTTCGCTCTGTCACTCACTCACTTATTAATATTTTGAAATTTAAAATTTTAGAATATTTTTTATACTATTGTGTTCTTTTTTTTCGTTACAACTATGTACCACCACACTTAGTTTTATCGTGGATGGGTACGATTTCTCTCCAATTGTATTAAAAGTCATTTGTAGGCCGTCAATTTGTTTATTTGTTAGTCCATCATCCTTTCTATTTTAGCAGATTTTCAAAATTAAAGCACTGTACATAAAATATTTCCTCTCAGATTGGGTCTCATCTACTGTTGCCTTTTTCCATGACACTTTTTGCTTTAAATAGATATCAAGTGAAGCCAAATAAAGGATTCTTTTCTTTTTTTTTTACGGTATTAAGAGTTAGCTCTTTGCATTTTATTTATCATGCATCGTTAACATTTATTTATTCTATTTTTAGCCATATTCTAGGCTTCTAACTTTATGATAGAATAAGGGTCTTATCGTCTCTCGATATATCTCTAAAAAAAATATACATACATCGTACTTCAGATACAAAACTCTGCTTACTATAGAATTTTTTAGGCTTGATAACCAAATCAAAAATAACACTAAAACGGTTCAATTAGAAGACAATGTGATACCTTGATTACTTCCATATGATTTTAATAAAGTAATCCTTGATTTCATATAGTTAAATTTTTCTTTTTTTTTTGTTAGAATATTTTAAATCACTGCTGATATAAACAAAAATAAACAAAAAAATATAAAAATCTTCTTAAGATTATAATATTAAATATTTCTTGATGTTAATAAACAGCTGCAGTCTAAAATTGGACGTGTAAATAGAAAACTAAGTACAAAATTAGAAAATCTTAAGGGTACACACTTTTTAGTCAGATAATTTTATTTTAAAAAGGATACTCTGAAAACAGAATAAAATTAAAGACGTAAAATGTTTGAAATATGATTAATATTTGCAAAATCTAAAAACCAAGAGTTATTTCTAATATAGACATACACACGAACAAACACGTGCGCAAAAAAAAGGAATAAAATTTTTAAATATTCTAATTCAACAAAATTTTGTTTTTTTCTCAGTATAAGAAACCTCTGTTTATTTTGGAATGAAAAAATCCGTTACTTTTATAATTGTTATATATTTTACCCTAAAATAATTTACAGTTATTCTATTTTGTATTAAAAGATATATTTATATATATTATATATTATCTGTAGTACTTTTTGCATATATTTTTCAATTGCTAAAAATCTTTCAACCTTAAACTTCAACAAATCAAAAAATGAAAAAAAGAAAGAGAAAAAAAAACTTCTTTATATAGAACTATATTTTTTGGTTTGTTAATTTAATTTTGTTAGCTGGCATAAGTTCTTTAAGGGCGTGTCTTTTATAAATTGAAAAATGAAAAAATAAATAAAAATAAAACATTTTACTTTTTGTATCCAAAAATATTTCCTAAAAGTGTAATGATCAGCACAGCAGACGCTACATAGCACATGCGTTCGTTTAATGAATTTTTCAATAAAAGATAATTCCCGACTTATAAGAAAAATACTTCCAACTTGGAAAGCCATACGAGAGTTTGAGTTAAAAAAAAAAATACATATTTATTTATTTTTATCTAGTAAGGGGAATACTAATCTATACTTACATTGCTGCCAACATTAAAAGTGTTGAAGTGCAATAATTAACAAATCATTGAAATAGATAAATAAATTGTTTTCTGGATATTTGTTGTTGTTGTTGTTTGAGGATTTTCTTTCTTATATTTTGTTGCTTTTAATTTTTATTTCAAATTTTTTTTCTTTTCGCTCTTATGACGACTGCCTCTTTAATTTTTATTAAGTTTTTTATTATTTATTTTTCTTGAATTTAATTTTAAAATTAACTGAGTAAATGCACGCGTTGCTTGCCTTTTGGAATTTCGATAAAGATGAACAAATAAAAATATTTTTTTTTTTTTAAATTTCTTTTCATATTATATGAGTCATATATATATAAGACTAACATATTTTAAGATGAATTTATTTATTAGCAAAAAAGAAGACAAGTAGGGAATTTTCTATTAATATTTTTTTGCAAAATTTTTTAAATATAGAAATTTTATGATTTCTGAAATTGAAATCAAAAATTATGAATTAGATTTAGGTATTTATTAGTGAGAAATTGTTTTTTTTTTTGTGACTAAGAAAAAATATTAAAAGTCACTACCATTGAAATAAAATAAGTAGAAATTTTGGATTAATGCCAATTTTTGTCAAACACATGTGTGTCGCCGAATACTTTAGCTATTAACTCTCTGAATTTAGAAAATATTTTAAATATAATAAATGATACTTTAACCCAACAAGATCGGATGAGTAAGATTCAATTCTTTTTATTTTGCTTCTCAAATTTGGTTGCAAATTTGGTATTTTGAACTACTATATCCAAGCTATAGTTTTGGTATCGTTGTCCTTAGGAACCCAATTTTGAAGTTTTTTGTTATGCTATATACTTAAAATAAATTCAATACGTATCAGGGAATACTTTTAGGACTTAACCCTTGCTTTTTTTGGTGTATTTACGTAGATGATCAGGTACTACATCTGAAAACATATAGTTTTTCAGATGAAAGATAAACTTAACGTAGATGGAAGCTCCAATCTAGCCGGAGCTTATCATTTTGCCGACGATCGGGGAAAATCAATTCATTTGAAGTTTGGCACAGAGCTTCTTTATATATTATCGCATTGCACTACAAAGAGTATTTTAGTAAATTGTTCCAAAAAGTTCCAAAAGGCGAAAAGACAGTTATTTTTCAAACTGCCGCCATATTGAGTTGAAAAATATTTTCTTTAATAAAAAAACTCCTCTAAGTCATCGTAACTACATTTTTTGTTTTGACGAATTAAAAATAAGTTTTTTTTTTTTGGATCTCTGAAAAGACTAGAATCCTGTTGTTAGTCCCCACTTATTTGCCTACCTGCAGTTTTTTTCAATTTCAATTTTTTTTTTGGATATTTTATACTCTAAAAATATCAAAAAATAATAAGTAGAGAAATGGAAGGCAAAAATATTAATTGGTTTCTTTCTATGACGTCCGAAAAAAAAGAAATCTCTGAAATTCGGGCATCTAAACGAGAATATCCTCTTCATTAAGCTTCAATTTTATGTGTAATTTTAGTACAAAAGAAAAATCCTATAAGAGAAAAATTTTATGATAATTGCCTTATAATTGTTGCTTTTTATAAGTTGATCTGAAAATTTTAAATGGAATATTTTTTAAGGAAATTTTTCATTAGCATATTATAATGTTCATCTTTCCCTGTAAACAAAAGTCTTACCAAAAGAGAAATACTTAAGTTAAGACAAGAAAATGTAATTAACTCAATCGTTGACTTTTGTTACGGAGACAATAGTAAAATATTTATAAAGATGTAATCCCATTTTCACATCCATTAAAGTCATTCCGGAGTACATTGAGAGGTTTAACTTCAGTTACGCTCGTGGTAGACAGAAATATATGAAGTATAAAATATTTATACTTGTACTTTGGTGGTATTTTAAAGCAACGGGAAAACAATAGAAATTCTTTGGATATTTCCTAAAAGAAGTCTAGTAACTGTCTCAAGGAATCTATTTTTAAAATTTATTCACATACATGAAGACATTTTTATTGTTGAAATATTTTTTCATTGTAGACTTAATACCAAGATTTGTTTTTTTCCTATGTTTTCCATTAGAAAGTAGAGATGATAAAAAACATAATAAAATTATAAGAGTTTTATTTTCTAAGTTTTTGTGTTTTGTTTTAACTAAATTGTGTATTAAAAATTTGTATTTATAATGTTTTACTTTAAAAAGTATAAATATTTCATTTTATTTTCCTGTTTTATATTTTCTGATTGCTCATTCGATATTTCGATTTACTGAGTTGTAAGTTGCTTAAAATTAATTTACGGAATCATTTTCCAAGGTAATGTAAGGATGTTCACACAAAAAGAAATATCGTTATTTTTTATAATATGATTTTGCATCAATATTTTACGATATATTGAATAAAAATATCGATTTTTGCGATATATCGTATACATACATATTTTTTTTTTTAAATAATCTCTAAAAAATTATCAAAGTAAGAAGAAGATATTTCTGAGTAGACTTACAGGAAAGACGTTCTGTATTGCTATTATAGATTATGGCACATAATGTGTAGGACTTTTTCAAGGTAAATACTTTGTAGAAGTTTTAAATTTTCTCGGATGCTTTAGGGGACTTTTAGATTAGAAATGTTTACCCAAAAAAAAGATCGATTTTATTATTGATCAAAAAGATTGTTTTTTTTCGATATATTGTATAAGAATTGTATATATCTACAAAAATATGTAAGGATGAAAAGGACATTTCTGCAAGTATGTAATTTGAATCATCAATATTAAGCTTAAGTTGTTATTAAATTATAAAACATCTTAATATACCAGATTTTTATTGATTCAATTCGCTTGCAATCAGCTTGTTTAATAGGTAGGTACCTGTAGAATCTTTAAGGTATTATCATGTAGGTTTACATGCTCAAAAAATGGAGTCTTTTCGATAGTTTTTTTTTTAACTAATTATTATAGATATCAACATAAAAGTTTTTTTACCTAATAAATACACTCTTTAACTTATTGGAAAAATTTTTAATAGTTTTTCTGTACAAACATGGCAGGTTAATGTAATGCCTTAAAAAGAGACATGTTCCCCGTGGTAGCGATATGTCGGTGACGCCTATCATGAAATGAAAAAAACAAAAATATTTAGATGTAGTATGAGTGTGGCTCTCGTGTGAATCTCCATCAATTAAATTTATTGATTAAAAAAAAATGGGGTGCGATTTACAAAAAAAGAACGAAAAACGAGTGTTTTTTTACAGTTTTTGCCAAAAAAAAAAATAGTAAAAATCAAAATTTTGCCATGGTTGAGGTTCACACGATAACCACTTATGTCTTGAATATGTGGTTGAAATTTCGGTAGGATTAGTTAAGTGGTGATGGAGAAATCACTACCACCACCAAAAAAAATAACGTTTTGAATAAAACGCGTTTAAAGTTTAAAGCTATACTAGAGCGACGAGGAAAACATTAGACAGATTGACAAAAATAATATATTTTGACTTCTCCGATTTTTTTGAAATTTTAACTCAATATTTTTAAGGAATTATACTTTCGAAAAATGTAAAAAAAAAAAAAAAAATTTTTTAAAATGATAAACCTACCTTAAAGGATTTGAGGATTATTTGATAGTGATTAATTGTGGAAGTAAGATTAAATTAGACTGTGAATATGATGTAAAGCATTTTTTACAACAACAAAGATTAAAAAATTGAAATATGAACTAATCAAAAAGTACTAGGGCCAAGTATAAACATTTCTTTTTATATATTGAGCAAAGGATAGTACTTAAACTAGTATTTTTATCCATTAGTATTCACGCACTATAAGCAAAATTTTCTATTTTATGTTACCTCAATTGTAAAATAATATAATTATTAAATTAACCTAAAATTTGAAGCAATTTTTTATGAAATAATTTATTTCTGTACACTTTTCCAGAAAAGTAGTTAAATTTTAAGTTTACCATAATAAATGATTTAGGAAAATATTTTAATATTATACTCGTAAATAAAGTGGCCATCAGATGGCATCAGTGTCTTCTTATGTTCCATTTTTTCTAATAAATTGCTTTAAAAAAGCGAGAAATAACCGATAGGAATTATTTTTAAGCTTGATTAACCTAAAAAATTAATATTTAATAATTATGGAACTGTTGCCAAACAAAAAATATACAAAGGTCATTTATTAGCATTGCAATAAAATTTTTTTAAATTACTAAAACTATAAAATTTTTAAGATATATTTCCTTAACTAGCAAAAAAGAAAACAACTTTTTTACATTTTTAATTTTTACTACTTGTATTGTTTGATACTTTTTTTTATGGTAAAACAAAAAAAAAAAAAAAATTCTACTTAAGCTGATAGTGCTAGCAAAAAGTTCCTTGAATTCTATTAACAACTTCATTTAAATTTTTATTTTTTGTTTGTAAGATGGCATGAAATTCTAAAAAAAATTTTTAGTTTTACAACTACCTAAGAGGATCATACTATTCGGGCTGTTATTTTGTTTTACTGATGAATTTCTTGTTGTTTTTAAAACAATGACGTTTTAACAGATTTTTTGCTGTCAAGGATTTCTTCCAATTTGTTAATTTATAAAAATTATCCATTATTGTCTTCTATCAAAGTTATTGATTTTATTATTGTTTTTCAAGGCTTCGATTTTTTTATTTATCTTGAGTAAAGGAAAAAAAAAGATTATGTTAATTAATTTTTAAAATATTTTTATGAAATGGAAAACATACTTTTCAAACTTAAGAGAAAAAAATTATGATTTTGCTTTATGTAAACTTTGTTTTCATAAAAATTCAGTTAAGGATCGAAATTAATTGATTATTGTCCTTTTTTTTTTGCTTGATTTGTATTGTAAACAACAAATGAGATTTATTTCTGACCTACCTCACCAAATATTTAGTATTTAACTATTTAAAAACAAAAATTTAGCATAAATTTTAAATATTATCTAATCGCCGTGTATTGTATTTATTATTTCCGGTATTTAGGCGTTTTTAATTAATTTTATGTATGATTTTGCTGAATAAGGGGTTTCACTTTCTTCTTTTTTTTTTTTTTGTAAGATTTGTTTTATTAGTTTTTGTTTTTTTCACGTGCTTCATGCGTTACGTCAAATGTATTTGAATAATTGAACATTCTTTACAACTTCTTAAACTATCTTGGAATTGCATTTGAAATTCCAAAAAAAAAGAAGATTAATCTATGTGACTAATGTGAGTTTATTTCTATAAAAATTAGCCACGATTTTTGGTAAATACAAGAGGAAAAAGTTGAACATTTCTCAAACCCAACCTTATCAGAAGCACGTAAATTGATGTCGATATTTTAACAGAGTTATCTTAAGATCCAAAAAGCCACGACAACATTTTTTTATCAGAACTTTCCTTTCTACCGTGTATTGATTCTCAATTGTGAAAGACCTTAAAAATTCATACACATACTTAATAATTTTTTCTTGACAAAAAAGAATTGAAGACCAAATTGTCAATAGAGTATCTTTCGAAACAATTTTCTGAACTATGAGATAGGATTTGGTGTCACAAGCAAAATTTGGTCCATTTTAAGCCAGATTTTGTTTTTTGTTTCTACAAACTTCATGCATTTTTACACATGTGTCCCAAAAGAATATTCATGTATCACCAAGCAATCAGAATAACAATTCTTAACAAAGATTTAGCTCCCTATGATCGAAAATATTTAAGACTTTGTTAAGATTTTCATTTTTTTTTTAGTTTAAATTTGAGAATTGAAAATTTAATGAGATTATGAAATTTCGAGCATGTGCATTATGAAAACTTTCACTAAAAAAATGCCCAAATATCCTGTCTATTAAGTTGGCCAAGCAGTACTATTAAAAATATTGTCAAAAAATATGTCAAAATCCAACTTACTCATTTTCACACTGATTTCTCACCGAGACAGAATTCCACTTCTGAGCTTAAAAATTTCGGAGTACACTGCTGTCATATGAAAAGCACAAGGTAGAGAGGAAGCTTGCTTTGTATAAAATTTGATACTTTCTAGTTGGAACAATTGAAAAGTAAATGAAAAAAACTTTTCATAGAAACAATGTGACCTTTTATCAACCATTTTTATAGGGCGTGGTGCTCCTTGGGGTAGGTACCCCAAAAAAATCGAATAACGTGAGAGAAAAAAGTGACGTAATATGCTTGGCTTGTCATAATTGTTTTCTATATAAAGGTGGGCACCCATTTAGTGCGTATATCTCAGCGGGTAACTTTTTTGACGTCAAAATGACGTACAAATGAATTTCACGCTGAAATATCCACATATCAGGGGGAATTTCAGCGTGAGTCTATGACGTCATAAAAGTTACCCGCTGAGATATACGCACTAAGTGGGTGCCAACCTTAAAGAAAATAATTTCAACACGAAAATATTTTAAACCAGGACTATTATTCCACAAACCACAACTTTTTGGCCAAAAAGACAAAATATTTTGTAAATTTGTAGTGGCTTTTTTTAATTAGTCCGAATGTTTGTAGTCTTCCCCTTTTTTATTCTTCCTACCTCTCTTGCTCAAATATTTACCACCTGTCTGTCAGTGGTGTACATCTTAATGTAAACATGACTGTTGGGATTATAGTTTAAGAAAAGCAGAAGTTCTAAAATAAAAGAATTAGCAAAAGTATGTAAAAATAGTTAAATATATTTTTTTTCTTCCATTTTTTCCAATCAATATACGATAACGTCCATTAAACTTAGTTAATATAATCTGAATTATGTCGGTGTAAATGTGTTAAAATAAATTCAATACGAAAATTACTTTTTTATGTGTCAAACAGACAACAATTCTAAAATACTAACTGAAATAATTTCAAAAGAATTAAAAATACGATATTATTGAAAATTACAATAATAAAACACACAAAAACAAAAAAAAACTGTAAATTTTGAAAAAAAATGCATTAATCAAAAGTTTCTTTGATATTATTTTATCACAAGTAAATTCTTTTCTTTAATGCGATATCTGCAATTATGGCCTTCAATATTGAAAATCTGATTCGTGCCTGTCTTTATAGGTTTTTAGAATGGAAGAGAAAATACAGAGAAAAAATTTAGGTGCTTACATCTGGAACAATATAACTTTTGAATCATGAATATTAGCTTCAAGCAATATGGTATTGCTTAAAGGCATGCTACAATTTAACGGTTCTTTTTGTTTATATACACTTTATAGGTATATATATATATATATATTTAATATTATTAAAGTCATATAATCACCATCCAAGCAGAAAATGATACAACAATACCTTAAAACTTTTTCTAATTTTTATTTTTCTTTCTTTTCTTTTTCTAGTACAAAAATTCCATTGGATTAGAAAATTCCTGAATATCATTTTTATAGTTTTATTGTTTATAAGAAATTTTATGTATCGTTTATTTAGTGCAGATATTTATAAATTTTAATATTTATACTTATTTTGTAAATTGATGAAAAATTTTAAGCATTTGTTTAAAATTGTGACTTTATAATATAAATATTTGAAGAAGGATAAAAGGGGTAAACTTCTAAGTAATGAAGGAATTAAAAATAAAAATTGTTGTTTTTTAAATTTTTTTAGGTTAAACGTTAAATTTTAGATCTCATTAGATCTGAAGAAAAAGTATTTTTTGTAGTAACTTACCCAATTTTGAATAATAGTATTAGATACCTAATTATCCTGTAACTGGGAAATATTTAATTAACGAACATGAATGACAATTTTTCCTCTGTTATTCAAGTATATGTTTGGTGTGAATGTTTGTAAATTAATAAATTAATTAAGGAAATTAGGAAAAATATAAAGTTTAAAATATACAAAAGTTTTTTTATATAATTAATAACATAATAGAATTAAATATTTTTATATACTTGTGCCACTGACGTATATAAGGTGATTAATTAAACTGGTTAACAAAATTCGGGCACGTGCATCTCGACCAAATTTATTTATTTGAGTTTAATATGCTAAAAGGCTGAATAGTAATCGCCCCCCCCCCCCCCCCCATCCTCCAATTGCGCCTTTGCTATGTCACAAATAATTTTTTTTTTAAATAATTACTTTAGTACTTTATTAACTTTTTAAATTTTATTGAAGTGAAAGACCGTAAACTGGCGTTACAAATTTAAAAATAATAACTAATAAATTATCGTATTGGAAAACTTGAATTGCCATTTTTGAGCATTTTATGTAACAGTGCAGAATTTTTTGTTTAATTATCATTTTTATCGAAAATATAACGGTGCAAAGTTAAAGCTAGAAGAATCTTTGTAAGCATAGGATAATCTCTTTTTAAAGGGGGAAAATTAGCAAAATAATATACATCCATATTAGTACAAATTTAATGAATTATATACATATATAAAAATAATTAAATACAAGATGATAAAAAAAACTACTATTACTATTTTATGAGAGCACTAGAGGAATTATAGTTTGGAATATTTAAAAACTTGTTTCTCTTTTAATTTTCAAATCCACTTATTTTGTCCTTTTTAATCTAAAGTTTATGATTTTTAGTTTAATGTTTTCCTTTCTTTATTTGTCTATGTCATGCTTATTTGAAAAGCACTCCAGGCCTCCTAACTATACTTTAATATGCAGCTGATGTCCATTGCTGTCCATACATATATATATGGCATATATAAAATCTGTGTATGTGTGTGTGTACAGATCAATTTCGATTTTTTTATATATATTTATTTATAAAAATCAACATTCTTAAAGTAATTTTCATATGACATATTTACAGCTAGTATTTCTTTTTTATATTTTCCGATATTTGTTAATTATTGCCTATAAAATTTGTCAAAAATGTTTTATTTTTGTTTTTTATTTTTTGTATTTCACTAATTATTTTTTGTTTTTGTAGCGTTTATTTGACACCCTGGGTTTTCTTTTTATTTAACAATAGATGCTTTTGTATTTAAATAAATTTTTATGTCACAATCATAAATTAAGAAAAATATTTTTAAATAAACCAGTAACAAAAAAAGAAAAGAAAAAATAATAATAAATAAACAAGTAATGTGTAAACATAAAAAATTATTTTAATGACTTTTCTTAAATTGAATACAATAAATTTAACATCGCGACCTACACACATAGAATAAAATTTAATTTTCTCTAAAGTAACGGCAAAAATTAGTTCAGCAAAAATATAAATGGTTATATTATAACGGAAGATTCTATTTACTAGGGGTCTATAATACTAACTAATAATAATTATTATAAAGACCACACGCTGAATTCAAACATGTGTTCAATTTTCATGTTTTGAATTTATCTTTGAAGTGAATTTAAATTAATAAATAAATAAATTAAATGCAATATTTTAGTTTTATTTTAATAGATGCTATTATATAAATTTCAATTAATTAATTTTTCTTTTTCAATTGATATCAATTTTTAAAAGTTATTTATTTCTATAATTATTTTACTGCTGTCTAAATATCAAAATAAGAATCACGGATATAGAAAGAGAAATTTTAGATTACTTAAAACGGAAAGAGTGAGGATATAGTTATATTAATCGCAGTTATTGTATAGTTGATTTTTTTATTTTTATAATTTATGTTTTGTTTTTTTGTAAAGTTCTTAACGTTTTATTTATTTAAAGTCATAATTGTTTAAATATATTTTATAAATTAAAACCTTTTGTTTATTAATGCAGTAACTTTATTGTAACGTGAACAGAATATTTAAGTATAATTAAGGAATTACATTAAGAGTAATAAAAATTCAGTGAAATTAGCAAACCATATTTAGATATTGCTGATTAGTTTTTAGTAATTTATGCATATACTATTTAGGATATATAATAATTGAAATTATGTGTGGCCATATGCATTTTTGATTATAAATTTTTAGAGTAAGACAACAATGCATTTTTATATCAATATGCTGTGAATAATTTTATAATTTCCTTTTTGTAAGTGTATTGTATTATGTGTTAGCTTTTTTAATTTAATAGTTAAATCATTGAATCAATTTGTCTAGTTTTTATAAAGTAAAACCTTGGTTTTAACTGAAATTTTAACGATTGTATGGTTTTGGGAAGCTTCAATGGGATCCTCAATTTCGTTTTTTTTTTAATTACAACCATAATGTCCTGTTTTGAATATTAAGTGAAAGCTTAATTTAATTTGAAGTTCAGTACAAGTTAAAGCTCATTAAAAAAAAGTCTGAAAAATTCAAGAGGCTGTAACTGGAAAACGAAATAAGTTAGACCCCCAACTTTTTGTGTTTGATCCACCAATCTTGGGGCACCCTGTATATAAAATTAACTTATTATTATTGTATTTAATACTTATACTAAACTTAAGTTTAAATTTTTCATTCGCTTAAAAATCAAAAAAATAAATAAATAGATATTATTTAAAAATATTTTTTAAGCACTTTTCATCAAGTTAGAATAAATTATTATATCCGTTAAATTTTATATATTTTAACTACATTATATATAAAATTTTTATGCATATGGTAAGAATTAGATTTTTATGAACGGTCATTCCTTTAAGTAAATACATACAATTTCCTTTTCTCTTCTTAATTAATACTTCACTCTCTTAAAAATTAATATCTTAAGTGAGTCCTGTTGTAAATTTTACTGTCCACTTTTAATTACGTATCCTAAATATAAGATTGTTAACTGCTAAAATATCTTTTTCGAAAAATTTTTGCTAATTAAAAATTTGAATTTTTAATCATCAGACAAATATTACTACCTCACTTACATAACTTTTACTTTTATTTTCTTTATTTTATTGTTTTAGCCCAAAAGGTAATACCTTAAAGGGATGGTTTGGTTAATTTTGTGAAAAAAAGGCATGTCTTCAAGTAATTTTTGTCGCAATACAATTAGTTCTAGATTGTTTAATTAATTTCTATATACAACATTTGAACAAATATTTTGCCCCATTTTTATTTCAAAATAATAATTAAGTGAGCGAGTAGCAATGAATACTTGGAGGGGCCTTCAAAAAAGGGTGTTTTACGGCCCGCATCATAACTTACAACAGAATCATCAAAAACCAAAAATTTAAAATTTATTTATTATTTATTATTTATTTATTATTAATAATTTTTTTCTACTATTCAAAGAAACAAAAATCTAAAAAAAAGGGAAAAAATAAGGTTGATATGTAACCAATTTAAATTAAAGAAATTGAGCAACAGTTTAAACAGCAGCCCACAAGAAATTATTGAATAAAATTTGTTTTTGTTTGTTTTGATTTTTTTTTTACCTATCCTCTGACCTGATGATCATTTATACTGCACCCTATATGCTAGCACAGATTTTATTCATTAAATTGATTGCATGTACTAAAGAAAAAAGTGGAGTAGGAGGGGAATGTTATTCATAAGCTTTCATGATTGCTTCCATAATTACATTCTTGTGATTCAGACTGATGAGTCATGCGACACGTAGGGCGAGAACATCTAGCTTTATATATATATATATGTAATGTTGTGTTAACAGACAGATAGATAAGCTAATAAATTCTGAAGTAGCACCTATAGAGCTTATACAAAACAAACTTGAGAACAAAAACTGAAAGAAAACCAAATTAAAAAATTTTTATAGATGAGACTTTTTTTTATCTACCAGGAGGTATTTAAGTAATGTATAAACACTTAAGTGGTTTATAATGCATTTTTCTTTTTATTTATGTATGTAGGGTAATTATGAACCTCCTTATTTAATATAATTTGGTTATTTTTGGAATATTTTATGATATATTTTACATACAAATATAGATTTATTACACATTTTATGCAAAACTTTTTGTATAAATCTGTTTTATTTCAATTTTTAATGTCAGCCGTATTGTTTTACTCTGTGGGTATTGATTTCTATACTTTCTTCTTTTGTATTAAGAATTATACGTAAACAGATACTCAAATTTATAATTTACACTTCTAAAATGTTTTAGGTTTTTTTTACTTTTTACGAATTCAAATTTATCCTGGATTTATTGTAACTTATACAGTGGTCAAAATACTAGTCTAGTATTAAATTAAATTAAAAATTTTGTATAAGAGATCTCTAGTATTTGGTTCTCATTTTCTAGTAAGTATTTTGCAAAAAAAGATACTAGATAAGTCTTGGCAACACAAAGGGGAAATTTTGAGTAATTTTTAGTCCTCTCTTTCGAAAAACATTTAGTAGCAGTTTTGGAGTATCGCACAAGGCCAGGCCTGTTTTGAAATAAGCAACACATACATATATTATAGAGTTCACTAAACTTTAATTCATAAATATGTAGTAGTAAAATGCAAAGCAAATACTGCAAACGAGCATTAGAATTTCTACCTCACGTAGGTGGATAAAATTTTTGAAAGATTCAATGATCCGTCTTACATTTCACCGGTCTTATTATAAAACTGACAACTGTCGGCCTCATGTAATACCCATTCATTTAATGTGAAAGTTAGATTGAATGGGACACAAATGAAAATTACTAATCTAGAAATACTAAAATTCAGTGTAAACATTTATTTTTTATATATGAAGTAAATGTTATTATCCTAAATTAGTATTCTGGTTACTATAAATGCGTACTGTTAAGTGTGGCAAGACGTTGTTGGCTTTTTCTTCTTTTTTTTCGTTGAAAATAATTTATAAAACTGGTCAATACGGTATCTGAAGGTCTACTTAATCAATTTCAAAATAATTTCTTACCACATTGTTGTTTATTGGATTATTAAAAAAGTTCAAAGAAAAAATGTTAAAGTAGAAATGTGAATACTTAATCGTCAGGAAATTAAAGATAAAAATAGGCAATACGGCCGAGTAATATGCCTGCAAATTTATTTAAATGAGACATGGTATTGAATCTAAAGAATTTCTTTATAAATTATAAAAAGGAATCCTACGTTAAGTGTTAATAAAAGTAAAATTTTAATTAAGATATCTCAAGGTGGCTTAATAAAATGGTTTAAAATTTTAGATATTAACTTTTCAAAAGCAAAATAACCTTTGTAAAAAAAAACGTAAACTTATACAAAAACGAAAGAAAAGTGTTAGAAAAATTTTTAAATAAAATTGGAAGAGATCCTAAACTTTTTGACAAAGAAAAAAATTTTTCTTGCTAATAGAACCCAATTTGAGGGACAGTGCATACTTTTAGGCGTTTTTAATTAAACATCTTTTAATTAAACTTTTTAAACTCAACTAACTTGTAGAATAATTAATATATTCTGAGATTTGTTTTATTTACATAAAATTATTTAAGTTTGTCGTCCTTTTCTACGGCAAAACAAAGATTTTCACCTTCTTACCAAAATTGCTAAATAAAAACGTTAAATTTTCAATGTTTCTAAATACTTTGCTGATATTTTTTCTAAATTATTTCTATTAATTTTATGACAATTTTAATAACTATGAAATTATTAAATTATTATTTTATTTCTTTTGCAGATAACTTAGAGCTTATACCGCAAAATTTAACTAAATTAGCAGTAAATAAAGGATCAAGTGATAATATTACAATAGTTGTTGTATTTCTCAAAGAGCCTAATTTGATTGCAAAGTCTACTTGGCCCTTAGAGATCATGGAAACTACTTTTGATAATATAAACAATTTAGAATTAAATGATGAAGGTGTACAGGTAATTTAATTATTTTATTTATTAATATAAATACCTATATATATTAATTTGTAATTTTAATAATTATTATAGGATTTATTGGCTAAAACAAGTACTGATTTTGATATAAAATGTGAAAAAACGAATCAAATATTTCAAACAAATGGTCAATTTAATGATGGTCTTAATAACTTTTTACATGATAATGATATAAATAATTCATTTAAAGAAAATAATGGAAAAAGCTATGATAATAAAGAGGAATTTAATTGGGCTGATAAATTAGATACGAATATTGAAAGAAATGAAAATATAATTGATGATAATCAGGTATGTAATGAAAAACGATTATTTGATGATGATATAGGACCTGAAACATGTGTTGATGTAACAGATGATATTGTTATGTCAACTGAAGAGACTGAAACTGATTTACTTAACAGTTCAATTATGAGTCAATCAAAAGAGACATTACCATCATCAGATAATTTTAATCCATTTGAAACAAAAATTATTTTAAATGATGTTAACCATGATAATGATCAAATTAATAATTTAAATGAAAAAAATACATTTAGTCCTGAAATATTTTCTCCAATATCAGCAGATAATCATATTAATATGGAAAATAATAGCGGTGAAAAAATTGAATATCAGGAAACTACATTTAGTACTAAAGAGGATACATTTAAAGAAAATTATTTTGAAAAACATGAAATTCTTGAAACTCATGAAAAATTTGAAATTACTGAAAATAATAGTTATCCATTATCTATGAAAGAAACTAATTATAATGATATTGATATCGAAATTGACTTAAATTTTCAACAAAAGTCAAATTCAATTACTAAATTGCATGAAAATATCGAAACTATAGAAAATTTTGAAAAAGAAAATTTATATAAACAAGAAAAAGATAATTGTTATGAAACTATAATAACACAAGAATTAGATATTGTAAAAAATGATTTATTAGAAGAAAAATTATCAACTTCAAATGAAATTAATCAACAAATTGAAACTGAAAATTTTAATCAAAATGATAATAAACATGAATTTTATACAGAAAATCAAATTCAAGTTGAAATACATCAGGAATTAAATTTAGATGATATAAAAACAGTACAACAAAATTCTGATTATAATATCGATACAAATAAATTTATTGAAAATGTAGAAGAAATTATTGAAAAAAATGAAGAATTATTACAAAATGAAATAACTAAAGATGAAAAACTTAATACAATATTAAATGAATCTAAACAAAATGATCTATTACAATATTTAAATGAAGAACACATTGAATCAAATACAAATATTATTGACAATTTTGATTTGAAAGAAAATAATGAAGAAGAACATTTTGAAAAAAATATTACCAATGAAAAGGTTAACATAATTGAAGGATTTTGTTCAAATGAACAACTCAGTCAGCCTCATATACCAGGTATTTATTAAAATCTAAAATAATTAATTATTTTCATCATTTTTTCTTTTTTTGGTTTCAAGGTTAATTTATTTTAATTTTTAATGACTTCTTTTCTTTTTTGGTTTTTTTTTTATATCTGTGGTTTGAATATTTTTTATCTTAATTATGGTTTACACATTTTATTATTGTTAGATAGATTAAGTAAACTTTATGTTTTCAAGTACAATTTTAAAAACTTCTTTGGAGAATTTAATTTTCAGTTTAAAATTGTATAAAATTCAACAAAATTTTCATATTTATTGTATTTATTTCATTTTTACATTTTTATTTTACATTCTCAATCAACTTGGAGATAAGCTAACCATTAGTTAAACTTAGAGGGCGCTCAGAATGACAGTTAAAAGCAAAGCTGAGGGAAATAGTAGATTATTTTTTACACCTAATAAAAATAAATTAAAAATTAAACTTTTTATTATCATGCTATGAATTACACGTGTAAATTATTATACATCTTTTAAATGAAATTCTTTCCACATTCTAAACAGCATGACTTTAATCCGTCACTCTGAACGCATGCACTTGAAATTATCGATGATTAGCTATAATCTTCAAGTTAACTGAAAACTGTGATCAATCATATCTTGATGTCTAAATTAGCGTTTTTGATAGCTTTTTTATAGGCGCTTTTGATGTGCGATTATACTCAATAGTATATTGACTGCAATAACGACATTACAAATCTTTTAGAAAAGTATAAATTGTACCTTTCAACTAATTTTATTACATTTATAATTTACGATAGATCAATTTAATATAATATAACTAGTTTGAAAGAATAAGTTATATACATATTTTCAGGCAAAATGTCATACTCAATTAATTGAGTATAACCGCGCCTTAAAACTCCTATAAAAACGCTGTCGAAAACGCTAATCTAGACACAGCCTATATAAAGCCTAATAGTCATCAAATGGTCGTCAAATGGCTCTCTCGTCCCATATAAAGTATATGGAAATGGTCATTTGTGAGTAAATTTTAAAACATGCCTAAATTTTTACTCACAAATGGCCATTTCCATATACTTTATATGGGACGAGAGAGCCATTTCACGATTTACAAATTTATAATGAAACAAAGTAACCTAAAGTCGTGCAAATATATTGTCTATATAGACCACAAATTTACTTATTAAGTTTAATAAGTGTAATTATTATTTCGCACTTAAATTTACTTCATAGAAAAACCCCAAAGCCTACTATTCTTTGTAGACATTTTAAATTAAAAACGTCGATTCTTACGATATATCATATTTAAATTAAATTTATCTTATCTCTACAAAGTTTTTAAAGAGGGATGAAGATTTCCTGACAGCATATAATAAAACTTAAACCACCAGTGCTGAGATCTTTTTTTATTTAATTAAATATCTTCCAAGAGATTTAATCTAAGCCTCACATAAGCAGAATTTTATTGATTCTTTCCTCTATATAAGAAGCTTATTGCAAGGATAGTATGAGTAACCGTGTCTTTAAACATTCTAAAAAAGTATAAAACTTTATACACATAGCTATAACAGAAAAAGGAACATTACATATTTTAGAATTCGTTAACCAACATTTTTACGATAAAAATATTCTTATTACATAAAAACTCCATCATAAAATTACAACTTTTTATTTTTTAAATAATAAAAGATTCAATTCATATCCTATAAAATAGTAATTTAATATAATTATTTCTAATTTAAAAAAAAAAACTACTCGAATCTGATTTTTCATCGAAAAAGAATAATATTACAATTGTGAATATCTAAATTTTTGACATTCGAGCACTATTGTGAATATTTTACACATGTGCATGACAAATATAAATTTTACATATATATATATTTATGGAAACGAAAGAATGGAAACGAAATGGAAACTAAATCCAAATCCGCCTCCCTCTAATGCCAATCGCTGTAGACCTGTCAGCAGCGACATGCTGTCAGCTCGATTCACCGGATTCAATCAAGTCATCAACAACATCTCTTTAGCTTCTATTATAAATTTCTTTAAATTTCTCTGTCAAAATCTCTTATTAAGCATTTAACTTTAAAGACTGTCAAATCCGGTATTCTTTTTTAATATTAAACTTATTTTCTTTTTTCTATACTTTAAATACGCAAAATATATAACAAGTTCAGGGCATCTCGGCTTGAAAAGTTATTTATAAAATTAATCATATATTTTTTGTGAAATTTAAATTGTTTTGGCAACAGCTACACCTCAAAAATTTATTAGTGTTAAAAGGTAACAAAACACAAAAAAAAACGTATAATCTAATGCTTATATTTAAGCATTTTATATACAATTTTTTTTTTTTTTTTGATTTTACTTCTCTTATATTTATTTGATTTTTATAATTATAAATTCTAAATGTAATTAAATAAAGTAATATCAATTGAATTTCTTTGAAATGACTGATTTCAAACAGCTGTGGCAAAAAATATTTTCATTAATATTTAAAATAAAATAAAAACAAATTGTTTTGTTTTGAATTTTTCATTTTTCTTTTGAGTTGAGTGAAATGAATTTAAAATCAAATATTATTCTTAACATTGACTAAATAATAAATAACAGAAATTATAATAATGATTATAATTAACTGTGGATTTATAAACAGCTTTAATCATAATATGAAAATAATTAAATTATAACGGGATAGCGAGTTGTTTACCATCAAATTTGTAGGAATATTTTGACATTTGAATTTAAAATCAGACAAATAAATTATAAAAAAATGTAATTATTGTTAAAAATCTTTTTAATATTTGCACATTTATTATGCAATAATTAAATATTTTATAACAAAAAAAAAAAATATATACAAAAATGTGTTATTTCAATAGCTGCTTTATACCCAGTTTAAATGTTTTTCAAATCTTTTAAAGGTGCCTAAAATGATAGATAGAATTTGATATAATAATTCAGTTTTATGTTAACCAAATTGTTTTTTTTTAGAAAATATTTAAAGAATAAAATGAACAGAATTTTAAACAAAATACTAAATTATATTCTATTATAATTTAATTTATAATTATATGCCGCTTATAGCAAAAAGTTAATTTATTTTCTTAAAAACCTAAAAAATTATGCTATAAAATAACATTAAATAATTCTAAAAATTATTAATTTATGTCAAATTTATGCTGTATTTTAGTTTTCTTCAAAAACATTGATATCTAAAAAAATTTTTAATGACAAATGAACAAAGTGCAATTTTCTTATATACAGAAAGATTTTATCCTTTATCTAATCAAATTCCTCTTAAATGTCTTATCTTGAATTAGTACTGGTCAAAATTACAATAAAATTTGATGGTTTTAAACTATAAACATAGATAACCATTTACAAATTTGCCAAAAAAAATATAAATAAAATACATATGTTGGATTTTTAATCGTGTTTAAGTCAAGTGAATATGTATGATACCGCATTCAAATCATGTTCAAATTTGACAAATAACACAACAAACAAAATAATCTTTTTCCTTAAGAAATTATCATTGATAAAATTCATTCTTATTGTACTAGTTTTTAAATTGTATTCAAATATAAGTAATAATTGTGTTCTAGATTTTAATAGTTAATTTCTTGCTTTTAGTTTAGGGCCGTATAAATTTTTTAAGGACCTAAATTTTCTTTGATTTACGTTTACAAAGAAAATTAAAACAAGTAGATTGAGGTTTGTTTTTTGTTTTTTATGATCGCAAAACACTTAGTAAGCATCTTATAAATGTTTAGGTATAGCCTATTTGTTGAACGTTATATACATATATATATATATATTTTTTTTTTTGTTCATACGAAAATAAATATAACGGTTTGTTTGTTTTAAAGCATTGTTTTTGTTTTTCTAGTCAGTGCTTGGCCTACTTAATTATACTCTTCTAATGTTCTTTCACTTTTAGGAGATTGTTTTATGATTTCTTTGATAAGCAAATAATATTTTTATAAATTTTTATTTGAACATAAACTAACGGAAATAAATTACAGTACAAATTTGTCAAATCAAATTAGTAGATTACATTTGTATTTATAAAATTTTGAATTGATTATTTGCCTATAGAAAATTATACACGAGGCTTTAATTTTATTTTAATTATTACAGATTTAAATTTAATTACATATATATATATATATACTAAAGTTATTGAAATTCAAATGTTATGCTGTTATGTTGTTAAGGTATTTAAGTTTCGTCCTTTTAACACTTTTATCTGTTTGCGTATTTCTATCATTCAGCTAGCTAATCTGTTCTGATTTGGTATCTCGAATGTTTATAAAAATTTGGGCTGTTTTCCATTTTCGCTATTTATAATTTTTTATACTTAAATTAGGTGACAATGACCTCACGATTAATATAATTTATCAAAAAGAAAGGAATTAAGTAAACTATAACTTAAAATCGTTATTCCATTTTATTGTATAAATTCGAATACTCCAAGATTAATTTTAGAATAATTTACTTTTAAATATTTTTCTTCCTTACTAATACTATCAAATAAAATTGTATTTCATTGTTCAATAACAAGAAATAAAATAAATAGACATAATACTAAGAAGAAAAACGTTTTTTTTACTTTGCGACTTTTTATTAAAATTGCAATAAATTTCTTTTACTTGGAATTTAGTTTTGGAAAAAATCTTTGAACAGAAACATATCAGTAAGATTTTACTCTATTGGTAAACGTAATGTAAAAACACAAAGTTAGACACGAAAATATACGGAATTAGAAAAGCATAGTTTTAGCCTGGAAACTACTCTGGAAACTTTTTATATTTAGTTGATTTAAGTAAGCTAATCTTTTAAGGAATGACATTTTTCCTGTCGGAAAAGTAAAAAATTTCATTAAAAAGGGTAACCTAAAACGAAATCTTATCTATTTTCTGCATTAAAATCTTTCTATTATCAAGATACTTAATTAAACAATAACTTAATTATATTATTGATAAATAATTAATTTTATTTTCTTAACTTGTCATTTTACCAAGAAAAAATAAAAAACCTTATAAAGAAATATCGTAGTAAACTTCATAATTTAAAATATTTTCAGTCATTATGCAGTCCTTTTTTTTATAATTGTTGACTTTAACCTGCTTAGGTAGCTGTTTTTTTTTTTTCGTATTTTATAGATTTTATTGAAATAAATCTTAAGTGTTATTATTAGATTGATTTTTTAATTTTTTTAAATTGTTTTTGATATAAAATTTATTTTGAATTTTGGTTATAAAAATTTTTTGTTGATTTTTATTTTCCTTTTTATTTATGTAAAGACTAAAAACCTATATTAGTTAATAAATTTAAATAATATTTTTATAGAAATAAAAAATTCTGAAAATCTTGCACCAGAAAGTGCAGATGAATCTGAGGATGAATGGAATTATATGAAACTAAAAGAAGGAGACGGTGAAAAAATATTGCTTCAAAATAAAAATCAACAGATATCAAAAGAGTCTGAGATAGCTGAAGAGGAAGAAAGTGACAAAATTGTATCTGAAAATAAAATTGATCAATTAGTTCAATCGGAGGAGCCAGAGGTAAATGTCATCTTTTTTTTTAATTTTTTTTATTTTGTAATTTTAATTTTTTTTTTGTTTTTGATTCAAAACCAATCAATTAATTACTAATTTAAAATTTCTTTATATATTTTTTTGTCCTTAGGTAGTGGTTACGTTAATGCATGATCTTAATATTTCTGATAAATCAGTCCAAGATACAGATTTATTAGATAAAGAAGTTGCTGATATTGGAAACGAATCAGACGACATGGCATCACAATTGAATCCAGAGGCAAAAGAATTTTATCCAACTAGTTCACCAACTTCATTTTCATATAATAGATTTTCTCAAAGATTTGGTGATGAACGTGTTATAGCACAAAGTCCACATAAAATAAATGCACAATCAATGGATAATGTACCAGTACCATCAGAAAATGAATTTTATAATGATATAGTTCATCGTGCATCAGATGCTGATTTTTCACCTGAAAGTAATGAATTATATCAAGAATTAAATATGAAAGAAGCAATGCATGAGATTGAAAAAGATGAACATATATTGAAACCAGTTGAACTATTTCCAAATAATGATAAAGAAAAATTAACAACACTTGAAACCAAACAAAAAAATTGTTTTGATAAATTAAATAATATTGAAGATGTATTAAATACAGTACAAAAACTTCCTTCAGATGATGAAAATGATGATACTGTAATGAATAAAATTAATGATATAAAAAGTACAGAATGTAATGGAAATGATTCTTCAATAAAAAGTGATTCTGATAATTCTGAAAAAATTCAGGTAAAAGAAATAAATGGTGATAATTTAGAACCAAACATAATTGAAATTATTGATTTATGTAATGATACAATTAAAGATAGTAATAACATCAATTCAAATATAATAGAAAAAAATAATAAAAATTGTGAAAATATTTGTGAAATAACAGAAAATCAAATCAAAACTAAAAAAAATGAATTATTAACAACATCACCACCAGATACTCTATTAGAAAAAACAAAAGAAAAATCAATTGATAGTGAAAAAAATATTAAAACTACGGCAGCAATAAGTAAAACTAAAAAATTAAATTCTACAGTTACATCAACAACAACAAATGTAACAAATCGAAATAAAAATGCTAATGTTGGTGTTAAAAGTAAAATTACAACAACAAATAGACCACGTACAGCACCAATACCACCAAAAACTTTAGCTACTGATAAAAAACCACAAACAACAGGATTAACAACAAAACCAAAAATCGATTCAAAAGTTTCATCTACTTCTAATCCAATTAGAAAGAATTTATCATCAAAGATGACAGCTAAAATAGATGAAACTAAATCAAGTAATGCTGCTTCAAAATTAACAACTACTACTAATAAAGTTGGTTATAATGCTAAGTAAGTATTTTTTTTTTTTTTAATATCAATAAACCGTTATATATTATTTTCTTTTTCAATTTATAATGTTGTTAACTGTAATATTAGCTGTTATATTGCTTCATATGAGACAATTATAAGAATGAAATTTGGTTCTTTAGATTTTAATATTTTCTTTGTATTTGCCATCATAATTGGAGTAATGCTGTATACAATTTTAGAATGCTAGAGAAGTTAGCAGATATTTAGTACATTTTAATTCTTTAGTCTAAAAGTGAACTTGATTTAAAATCAGCAAAATGTGATTACAGTTAATTTTTGCTAACACCGTTAAAATAATATTTAATTTTAATTTAAAAACAATATTAAATCCATTTCTATATATTTTATTCAAAAGTAGAAAGATATTAAAATTGTCTAAATAAAATGGCGGGTTATATTTTTCTACTCTTAACAAACAAAACAAATTTTCTCTCATACCTAAGAACATAATTTGTCTTTTGTCGTTTAAATTTGAATATACAAAAAAAAAAATAACGGGATATTTATTCAAAACAAAAGTTTAAACACTCTTATTTTTCTTATTAATATTAAATTTTATTTTATATAATTGAAAACTTTTATAATTATTTTAATTTATTCACTTTTTCTTATTAATTTTTAAGATCAACTTTGACATCAAAAACATCAACTATAAGTGCTACTAATAAACCGAGGCCAGCTACAAGTTTAGCTACAACGAGATATAAAACACCAGCAACAAATTCAACAGCAACTAAACCTTTATCACCAAGAGGAACAATTACATCGAATCTTCGTAAAAATGAAGCATTAAAGGTTGGTTTAAAAAATAAAAAATAATATATTTGACTGCTAGTTTTTGAGAATTTTAGTAAAAATGATTTGATTTGAAAATATGTATTGTATAAAGATCCAATGTAATTATAACAAAATGGAATCCTAACTAGTTTAAAAAGCATATAATGCATTATCTGTATATAATGTATGTTTAAAAGACATAATCTTACCATAGGTAGATCCCTTGTGGCGTCGCTTCCAAATATGGGGGAATTTTTCTTGTTTTTATTCAATAGTTTTCTTGGCTATTTAAAATTAGATCCTACAATATTTTATCTTCTTCGATATTTTACTGTTCATAAAGGTTTTTTCTAAAATCATAATTTCCCATATTCGTGTTTTCCTCTATTCAATTTTACTTTTGCAAATTTAGGTGTGATTTTTATTTTAAATAAAAATTATAAAAGTTTATAAAAGTTCAAACGAAACAAAAACAAAGAGTAAAATTCATAACTTCCATTTTTTTTTTTTCTAAAATTTTTTAGAGTCCAACAAGTGGAACTAAATCGACATTTTCAACTGCTAAGGCTACATCAACAACAGCGAACTCTAAAATATCAACACACACCACCACAACAACAACAACAACAACGAAAACAACAAGTGCTGTATCAAAAACAGGATCTACTACATCTACTACACTTCGTAAAACTAATCAAGTATCAACTAAAACTCAACCAATTAAGAAAACATCAACAAAACAGACATCTTTGATTAATAATGTTGCAACTACGATTAAGACTAATTCTAATAATAAAACAGATCTAATTCCAAATAGTAATTCAACTCAAATTAAATTAAATGGTAATTTGAATACTAATAAACAAAATTAGATTTTTATAGCATGTTTTTTCTTTTTAATTTTTAATTTGAACAAAATAAATGTGAATGATTAAATATAATTTGTTTAAGAGGACAACACATACATACAATTATAATAACAGGAATATTAATTATATAACGTAATTGGCTTTGTGTTGCCATTTTAATAAATTTAAATCATACATATATATATATATATCACAATATTTAATAAAAGATCTAATTTTGTTTAGTTGCTTTATGTATCGATAAAAGATATTAATCAAATAATAATGAGAACAAAAAAAAAAAATAATAGTTATAGAGGAAAATAACACCTCTAAATAATAATATATCAGAGCTAATTTATTTTAATTGTTTTTTTTTTCTTTTTTATATTTAAATTTAGATTCCATGTTTTGATTAAAATTCACTTGTGAAGAATTTTTGTTTTTCTGTGTTTTTCTATCATTGATTTTTTTTAATAAAATTTTTAGCACAGTTAAATTTTTAAACTCTTCCAAAAGTTAAAGAGATAAATTTCATTAAATTTGAAAACAATATTAAATATCTGTTTTATTATAAATTTGTTCTTATTTATTTAAAAGAAGTTTTTTTTTTTTTTTAAATTATAAATTAACAAATTACTATTGTAAAATGTTTTTATAACTGTCATATTCATAAATATCATGAAAATTTGTTTTTTTTAAAAGATTTTTAATACACTTATTGATAGAATATTAAATATGACGTAAAGTATATTCGAATTAATATCATTATATAATAATAGAATTTTATAAAAGCTTAATCTGTTTATGTAACTATTGTAATCCATTAACAAAATTTGAAACATCGAAATTCCAATGGCACTTTTATAATTAAATTCTTTATATATTAATTATTATTGTGTGGCTATAGAATTCAAATTCTTGGTAACATTTTTCATTTCAATATATGAGGATAAGAAGAGCAGAGCATATATTTTCCCTGTTGAAAAAGAATATTATCTATAGAGCTACTTGAGTTTATTTTCATAAAATATCAATGAAAAATATAAAGTTTTTATTGAATGTCTAAGAATGTCTTAATTTACAAATATAATAAAGAGTAAATGGGTCTCAAAAACGTCGATAAAAAGACTACCGAAAACGGTTGATATGATACATAAAAATATGAAAGTAAATATTCCGTACAAAGGATAAAGATAATTGACCCACATAAGAGAAATAATGTTGGGTCAAAACAATTAAGAAGTGAGAATGAAAATCAAAATGCAGGATTTTAATATTTATTGCATGATTAAATATCTAATTGTCATAATGATTTCTTACGAAATTAGAATCAGACCTTAGGCCATAATATTGTACTTAAAAATCCAAAATATAGTATTTTTTTTTTTTTTATTAAATTGCTTCTAGTGAACAAGAATAAAACGTTTGTTGATCTTTTATACTCATCATTTGTGAAGTTATTTCTATGTAAAATTGAATTTATTCCATCATTTGGTAATAATATAAAAGATGGTGAATTTATTAATGGTTAATTTAAAATGTAGACAAAACCCATCTCTTTATCATTGACTTGCAAAGAACTTTTGTGAATTTCAAAAAAGTAAAGTATTTCTAGTCTACCATGTGAGATAATTTTTGTTTTTTGTGTATTATCTGGAGATAAAATACCTACTGCGATCTGTAGATCTATATTGCGCTCTGAAACCCTTTCTACAAAGATACAAATACCCTGTATTACAATGCTCAGAATGAAATTTCATGTTAAAGTAATATAAATTTCTGTATGGGAAGAAAACCGGAACATTATTGTGAATTTTCAGGTTATGTAAAAAATGTGCCACGTTATTTTTCTTTTAAATATGTTATTTATTACTTATTTAAGGTTATGTATTATTTTCATACAATACAATTTTAGTTTGTTTTTAAGACTATCCCGGGTGTCAGATTTTCAATAGTGTAAACAAAAAGCTATAATTTTTCCTGTTGATGTTGACAGCTCTATTTATTCGGATTAAAGGATTGATTCAAACAGCTGTTAAGTTATTTTTGATTTTGATTCAATATTATTTTGAGTAACTATTTAAATTAATTTCAAAATCTTAAGCTTCTATTTTATCTTTGTTTTTAATTTAATTACTTTTAAAACTATCTTTTAGCACAATTAGACAATTCTACGTTTATTTTAATGGCACTTCTTTTAACATTTTTATACATGTGCTAATTCAGGGTATTAGCCTATTTAGTAGTTTTTTTTTACGTTTTTTAATTGCCTATTGAGAAAAGGTATGACAGGCAGTCTTGAATAGAAAAGACAATTCCAAGAACTCATCTTATTGCGAAGATCTTCCTGAGGCACACACAATATAAGAACAAATAGTTCTTACTAGATCACTTTCTTTTTCTCGGAAATAAAGTTCTTGTAGTTATTTGCAGTATTCAGGAAGCCTCGTATCTTTCTTATGATTTGAATAAGAACATTTTCTTTAGGGAAATCTTTGGGAAAATTTTTGAAATTGACTTTTTTTAAATAATAAAATGTTTAACCCATCGATAAAATATATTTGACGAATATTCTTGTTTTCTAAATAAACAATGATTATATGAAATAACAATATATGAAAATGATTAAATTTCGATTATAAATGTAAATAATATAAATATATAGAGATATAAATGCATATAAATTGCTTATATTTATAATAGAAGAAATTATGTTTCCATTGTTCAGTTCTCAGTCCATTTAATTAGAATTCTATGGTACTATGATCCATTATTCCACGTAAAAATGATGTTGATAACCTGAAAAATAAAAAAATCCAGAATGTTAGGTGTTAAATTGAAAAAAATTTGATTTTATACAAAAAAAAAAAAAAAAAAATTCATTAATACCAATAATATAAATATTTTATTTACAGAAACTTCAGAAAATTCTAGAATAAGAAAAATGGACAACTTTTCGTAAATTAAGAAATAGCAAGATTTATATTTAAAAAGAAATTTTTTTAAAAACATCCATTTTTCAGTTATCAAAATTGTACATTTTTATGATAAATCTTAAATAAAATTCAGTTAAAAATAATAATAAGTAAAAGTAAATATCGGTTAGAAATTGACTAAAAAAATAAATAACGGTTAAAAACCCTTCCAAAAAAAAAAAAAATATTAATTATATATGTTAGGTGGCTGTGCTATTAATTCATTTAGGCCAATGCAAACGTATTATACTTCAGTTCTAGTAAAACAGAATAAGAGGGGAATTTTGCTTTGGAGTAGTGAAAATTGGAAAGACACATAATATAGAAACACGGCTTGAGCTAGACAATGCAATGGAATCTATAACTGTAAGTACAAAATTATTTTACTTACTTTTTTACCATTTGTTCATATAAAAATGATGGAATAATTGTAATTTTAACAACATTTTCAGCAGAATTAATTATTTGAGTTATATCTTTATCTTTAAGTGCAACAACTGTCTGTCCATTAATTTCTAATATATTATGCTCTGTTAAAAGTCCATTACGTGCAGCTGATGAATTCAGAACAATTGACATAATTTTTCCATTATTAAATTGAAAGCCTAAATGTCCTGTTGAATCTTTAACTAATGTAATTGTTCTTTCAAATGGCCTAAAAAAAATTATACCTAGTTAAACAAAACTAAAAAAAAAATTAATATTCTATTACCTGTCTCTTAAAACAATTGTTATATTATTTTTGTCAGATGCTTTGAGCATATTATGAATTTTTGTAACTGAAAAACCAGCTACTAGGGTTCCATTAATTTGTAAAATTTGATCACCAAAACGAATACCAGCTAAAGCAGCTGGACTATTTTTAACAACAATAGATACAAATATACCTAAATTAATTGCTTGTACGCGAATACCGACCTTTCCATTAACATCCTTACAAAGAATTACTTCTCTTAGATTATGAGTTACTTGAGCACGTTCAGGTATATTTGTTATCTGACTTGTAAGTGGTGCAATTAGATTGTTTTTTGCCACAAAATTTGTAGATATAGCCTGATTATTTCTTTCCATATACCTAAAAATATCAATAATTAGAAACTTTTACAATGAAAAAATGTAATTATTTCAAATATACTCAGGCATATTTTCACGAATCATATTATTTGTTAAATCCAATCCTAGACAATCGAAAAGATCTGGATAAGCACTGGAAATTTCAAGTTCATTATTAGATTTATTTGTTAAATCTGTTGTGACACGATCTAATAAATTTTTTTGTGTCTGGATAAGTTTATCCATTTGCATATCCTCAAGACTAGGATATAGGGACATTTTTTCTTTTTTCTGGAAAAAAAATTATATCAATTTGTTTATTTATTTAGTATTAAACTAATCTGATAAATTAGAATGAAAACAAAAAATCAATGACAATGATTTAAATATAATTTAGGAAGCACACTTTGAAATCCTATTTAATACGTAGCTTTGTCTAGAAAAAACAAAGGATTTATCGTCTTATAAAGGACAATAAATCTCCTTCTAAGCAATCTCAAAAGGTTAACCTTAAATTAATAAATTAAATGATACTAAACGGAGTAAACAATAACTTTGATTTAATAAAAATTCTTATGGTATGATTCATTATTAATCAATATTTCGTAATGGTTTAAGTGGAAAAATTAAATTGTAAACATAAAAAAAGAAGGCCACAAGCGGAAAATTAGCGATAACGAATATAGGATTAGTTACAAACCAATTTTCACACAAACAATTTTCTTCAAATAAACTTTTTTCTCTAGCAAAAGAGACAGCTTGAACTGTAATAATTTAAAACAATAGAATGAAATAAAATATTTCTTATCTCGCTGAAGTTTTGTTTATTTTTTTCTAATTAGTGTCAGGCAGTACTGCCCTATTTTGGTAAAGCTTTTTTTTTTATTTAGGTTGTGTTTCACAAAACTAAAAGTTGTGTGCTAAAAGTGCTAAAATAGCTGTCAATTTAGATGAGAGATACCCATTCTCCATTGGGGCTTATACACATTATTACAATGCTCGGAAGGAAATTTAGTATGGAGAAATGTGTATTACAGGTGTATTAAGCATGTTGCAATCATGCATAAAATACAGCCTTATACCCTTTCTTAACACATGCCTGTACACAGCATTTAGTTCGAAAAAAGACACTTTTGTATGGAAAAATCATGTACTTCACTTGTTGGAATCGTGTACGCAGTACAGCCTTTGAAACGCTGTACTCCGCGAAAATCTCACATCTATTGTGAATTTTAAGGCTGTGTACCAAATCAAAATTAAAATTCCGTATGGGCTTATGTCAAAATTAAAATGCAAAAGTTGACAAATTTGCAAGTATATTAGTTTGTTTTGTTTCAAAAGTATATTTTGATTAATTACAATATAGATTAGTGATTTTTACAGTGATTTATATATCCTAATTGTAATTAATTGACAAATCTGCCTAGACATTCCGATCATATGTTTTAATAAGCCGCCATGTTGTACACGGTTTCTCTGTTAAGAATCGGTTTTTTAGAAGGAGGTGTACAAGCATGTACACAGCGTCAGTCAAGAAAGGGTATTAGAAAAGCTACATAAAGGATATTTTGCCATCTATTGTGAATTGACAAGTTGTCCAACTTTAAAAATTCATTTATGTGTCATGCCTGGGACTCATTAGCGTTTAGCAGCACAAAACTTAGCGCTAAATGCTAATGAGTCCATTAGTCTCCACTGAATTGGTATGTAGCCTAAATTAAGAACACTTGATAAATGCTTTTTTAAATAAATATAAAGGAAATTTTACTATATAAAGCAAATAACAACTCATAAATCATACAAATCGAACTTTCATTGGCATTTTGCTTTATGTCAATGACAACAGTAACATATATGCTAGTGAGTCCACTCCGATTGGTATTTAGAAAAACTCTCCATTTTTATTGTGCTAAGGCTACGGTCCATATGGCAGCGAATTCCTGCGACTAGCGAATTTTCCCATATCGATGGGATTTATCGACATTTATCGCAGGTTGTCAAAGTAATTTATATCGTTTTTCTTCATGCGTTTACAAATTGTTGGGTAAAATATATATTTTTTATGAAAAATATGAATTAAGGTTTTTACCAATTTTTAAAATGAAAAACACTATAAAATATAGTATTTTTAACTATAAGTAAAATATTTAATATAAATATGCTAATTTAATTATTTAATTTATTTTACAAATAAATAATAAAAATAAGTAATACGTAATTATTACCTAATTGTTTCTTTTTGTCAAAATTTTACACTTTCTTTTATTCTTTCGAAAAAACATTAATTTTTAAATAGAATTTTCAATTAAATATATATTTTCAGCCATTTTCACTTAATTTTAATTTTCACACTTGCTACGCATTATAAATATTTTTTAAAATAATAATATATGATTATTATATAATAAGCAAATTAGCATATTACATTAAATATTTTACTTATAATTAAAAATACTCTATTGTATAGTAAGTTTTTCATTTAAAAATTGGTAAAAACCTTAATTCATATTTTTCATAAAAATATATATTTTTTGACAACCTGCGATAAATGTAGATCAATCGATCAAAATTCGCTAGTCGCAGGAATTCGCTGCCATATGGCCCGTAGCCTAAGTCGTCTCCATACGCTAAGCGCTAGTGAGTCCCAGGCATCAAAAAGGAATTAAATGGTGGCATTTTTGTAATTATATTAAAATTATTTTGTGTATTTAAAAATAATTAATTTTTTTTCATCTTTTTTACTAGTTTACACTCAAAAGTGCTAATTTTGACACAAAGTAAAATAGCAATTTTAGCAACTTGCTAGATTTGTGAAACACATCCTATAAAAAGAGAGCCATCTAGTTGTATTGGACCTAAGGAAGAACTGTCATCGGGTTTCAAAAGAAAGTAGGTCTACGCGAGTTTAATGGTCGAAACGAAAAATTGTAAAAGCAGGGAAATGCATTAATTCTTAGAATATTTAATTTACTGTCAAAATTTCATGTTTTAATTTGCGTCCATTGTGTAAGCATCTTTTTTATACAGAAATATAATTAATTATAATCTTTTATTTTTCAGAATTATGCAGTTTTATAAAGTTTATTATAGCATTGCATAGGTTTACAACATTATTGCAATTTTGTTCTATATATGTCAGCTGATAATTGTAAAGCTTCTATGTGAGTATTTTAGTTTAAAACAAAACATTTTTAGTAGAAATTTTGGATAAATAAAAAAACACTGAATAAGAACTGAAATTTGACGTCCAGCAAAATTTAAGGTCCAACTGGTCAATTTTGAGGTCTAATTAATCCGTAAAATATAGAGAAAAGAGTTTTTATTCATGCACGTACAAGATTTTTTTTTTTTTGTAATTAGAAAACTGTATTTTAAGGTTAATTAAAAATGTCAAAACTAAGAAAAAAGTAAACAATTAATTTTTCTTCTTCTTTCTATTGAGTGCATGCGTACTCCTTCGGTTTGTGAGATTTTGAATTATACCCCATATTTGTAATAATAAATAATTTCCTTTTTCTAGCTTAGCGAATTAATTTGCATATCATATTGGCGCCAAAAGTCCTTAAATGTTGACGTTCTAGTATAACAACCATTCTATAGAACTTTACGTTGTAAAAAACGATAATATTAAGTTAAATATTTTCAGGACATCTATCAACTGTTGAATATTGAATTCAATAGTAAGAGTTTTATGTTATAAAATATCGGGAAAAACTTAGGTGTAAATCGCGATTAGTCTGTTTAGCTCTTAGCCTCCATATTTAGTTTAAAATATTTGATATATTTCTGTGGTAAATACCAAAGTTAGAGTAGAAAATGTGTCTACATAGTGTTCGGTACATTGCATTGAAAGATTTACAGGAAAATAAATTATATACTGTTGTTTTTATTTAATATCAAAGTAAGTTTTTTCTATTAACAAAAAATTTCGGTTACACTTTTAATATGATTTTTGTTAAAAATATAAAAAAAAAAAAATTCACTATTAAAACTTATAATTTCCGAAATTTTTCAAAGCTTCTTTTAAAGCCTGACGTCCTGATTCATTCATATCTAAATAGAATGGAAGAGATTGCATTTCTTTATACCAAGCATATAAACGAGGCCAAGTATTAGCGGTAACTGGAAATATAAGATCCAAAGTGCTTAATGTTGTTACTATTGAAATATCAGCAATTGTTAGCTAAAAATTTAATAAAACAAATATTTTTAAAAGTCTTTTCTTGTTACATACATACATATATACATATATATATATATATAAAATAAATTTGCTTACAACATCACATGCAATATATTTGTGATCGTTAAGAAATTTTTCAAGAAAACCATAAGCCTCTAATATTTTTTCTTGATGATGATCAATATTTGAAGTTTTCTCTCGTATTATCTCGGACTGTAGAAAATAAAATAAATAATATCATAAAAACAAAAAACATTTTGATATACCATCATATCACTGTCTCTACGAAATAATATTGAACATTCGAAAAATAATTTATTAATAATTTTAATTCGTAATTTATCATCTTTTGGATACCAAGAAGATCCTTTTCCATATTTCTCAGCTATATAAATAAGAATTGCATGACTGTCAGTTAAAATAATATCATCATCTCTAAGAACTGGAACTGTATGCATAGGATTTATCTTAAAAATAATAACGAGTAAATAAATTTCGAATATAATTGTAATTTTAGTTAGTATCGTATAGAAGAACATTTGCTTAGAACGTAAAAAAGTGTTAATTGACATAACCCGAAGAATGATAGTCGAGCCGTTTTATGATAAGCAAATTTTTAACCTGTCTAAGCCAGTTTTTTAACAATTAAAGGACCAAGTTGTTTTCATAAAAGAGTTTTCTTAGCATTTCTCTCCTAAAATAACGTTAAAAGTAAAAAAAAAAAGTTTTTTTCTGTACATTCCACCGGTTAGAATTAACACTTTGTGTATGCATTTTGGAAGCGTTGCTAACATAGATAAATTTTTCCATACCTACTTCCTAACAAGTATAAATTTTAATATTGCAAAAATTAAATAGAAACAACATAGCAAAAAATATAAGAATCCTCTAGCTTTCCTCTAGTCAAGTTGGATAGAACTCATACACAAACAAAATTTTATATTAATCCGTACAATAATAAAATGTATCTTAATACTTTGTATACGTGTACAAAAAGCAAATTTTAGAAAGAGAAAAGGCATAAATCATGCAAAATGTAGTGAATGCCCCCCTTAAAATACAATTTTAAGCGCTCTTATGGTACATATAATTTGTAAAGAGGTCATATATATTCCCAACTGTGTGCATTATTTGCGGAAACCAAGTTTGTCTGTGATAAATTCTAATTTATGCATACAAAGCACTGATGCAGAGGAAATCAAGGTAGTCATCTATCTTTTCAATGCATGCCTATAAATATGTATAAGTGAATGTAAATTTTGTATATACATGGCACCATTTATAGATACTAAAACCTGAATTTTGTCACTCATCTACGGTTTTAGAGAAATTATCCACAGGATTGTATGTAATATTAATAAAAGTTTCTTTTAGCTTAAACTTTGTAAGTAGTTAAATCTTGGGTGACATACGCTTTTTATTCTTTCTTTTTTTTTTTTAATAGTTAATGATTTGAAAGATTTTTAAACTAATAAAAATCCGAAAAATTTACATTAAATATGAATTATAGATTTATTTTATTCACTACTATATAATTTCAGTATTTTATTTACTTTTTTGAGAATGATGACTATTAAAGAGGAAAATCTGTACCCAGAGGAAGAAACATTTGATGGTAAAATTAATAGAAATTTATGTAAGAATAATTTTATAATATTTAATTGTTAATACTTTAGAATATATTATACATGGGGCAGAAAGAAGTTTAGAAGAAATCATCATTGGTAAGTATTTAACAATAAAAATATTTCCAAATTAAATATACATTTTCCTTGTAGCAAAACTTGACGCAATTGAAAAAAACCAGAGAGAAAATTTTGATTGGACTGTTTGTATGTATTTTATATTAAAAAATTTTCAAAATCAAATATACATACATATATATATATATTTATCTTTTAGCAAAACTTAATGCAATTGAAAAGACACAAAAAGAAAACTTTGATTGGACTATTTGTATGTATTTTACAAATAAAAAATTTTTACAAAATAAAAACACATTTTTCTTTTTAGCAAAACTTAATGCTATTCAAAAAACACACGAACAAAATTTATCAGTTTCTATAAAAAATCATATTATATCAAAACAAGCTATAAAACAAGAGAATATGAAGTCTATATTTCCGATAGAGACTGTCGAGGATTTAAATCATTTTGAAGCAAATATTGATGAAAATTTAGATGAATATGTAAGTATGCTAATTATTTTAAAAGAAATTATCAAGAAATTGAAATTTATTTAATATTACAGACTACTATTATTGAAAACATTTTAAGTAAAGGAAATTTACAAAAAAATTTCAGTAGACTTTTTGGAGATAGTGTAATTTGTGCATGCAATTATGATGGTCTGCGGGATAAAATACCTTTTAAAAGTTTTAAAAAAACAAATGAAATTATTTTTGGTGAGTAATAAAATTTAAGCGAAAATTTGTAAATTATTAAATATCCTTTTAAAATTTTTATAGATTATATTCGAAAAAACAGACAAGGTTATACCATAAAAGATTATGCACAAGAAGTTAAAAGAGCGTTTCATCTAAGGAAAAACAGAATCTATAAAACCAAAAGTTTAGCCAAAAAATTATTTAGTAACTGATGTAAAAAATAAAAGAATTTTTTCTTTAATCATTTCATTATAATTAAAATTAATTAATTTTAAGAATCTTGTCATACATAACATTATAATTTTATAATTAATATTATATTTGTCCTTAAATTATTTACATGAAAAAGTGAAAAAAAAATAATAAAAAAATTTATGTAAATCTCATTATTTAAATTAAATATGTATATATGTTAGAGTAGTCCAGAAAAAATTTATGAAATTTTTATCATGGGAAAACCGTATCGACTTATACTGTAACATGTCAGTTCTCAATAAGCAAGCAAAACAAGCTCATTCCTATGTTTTTATGTGTTTAAGTTTTCTAGTTACATGAACACTTATTGTATTATTTTCAATCAGTTGACATGTCATTAAAATTACGTAGTTGATAGGTGAAGCTAAAAATCAAATAACTACTGCAAAGCAGTGCTATTTTTTAAGATACAAGAAGTAAATTAAAACAGGGTTAAAAGGAAGAAGGTAGGCTGGTCCATTTAGGTGTTGTGGGTAAAAAATTTACATATACATATATAAAAAAGCACATGGCTTAAAGATGTTAAAGAAGAAAATCAGCGAAATAAAAATGTGGCTTGCCAACTTCCGCGATGTCATAAGAACTTATACAAGATTGATCATCTTCAAGTTCTATGAAATATTATAACTTTGGAGAAAATTATAAAACTACACTTATTAGAAGTGAATGGCTTGGCACTAGTAAAAAAGCAATAAAAAAAAAAGAATTAAGCAGATGTCAGTTAAACATTAGAGATTCTGTGTTTATAATTATAGCTACTAGGTTAGGGCTGCCATATGTCCCGGTTTGAAGCGTTGTGTCCCTGTGTTACTATAATTACACTCACTATACATTTTTATTTTTAATTAATGACGACAATGACTTCATCTGTCCAAGACTCTCACATTTCTTCCTGGCGTATGGCGCATTAATTCGTTATTTTTGTTAGCCGTGTTAGTTTGTAACAAACTTGCGCTGACGTCGGTGATATATTTCCTTAATATTTTTCGTAATAGTTTATTTGACAACCATGCCAAAAAGAAAGTGTTCTTTTTCTGAGGATTACACCAAAGAATGATCATATACTAAAAAGGGAAGAAACGATTACGAAGTTTTGTGTACGATTTGCTTTTACATATCTGTTAGTCATGGTGGTAAGTCGAGTGTCGAAGACCATATTAAAGGCAATAATCACAAATCCAGATTATCAGTTGCATCAACATCTAAAGGTATATCGTCATTTATGATTAAAGAAAGATTCAACAAAGATATGTTGATATACGCTGCTGAACTAACCACTGCCTATAATGTTGTAAAGCTCTTTAGATTGTACGACTAAACTGGATGCAGTCATGTATCCGGATTCATCTATAGCGGCAAAACAATCAACTGCAAGAACCAAAGCTACTGCTATAATCAAACACATTTTAGCTCACTACTCTAGAGTACATAGAATTTTATAATTATGTCAACGGTGAAAAAGAGTTGTTAAAAAAAGCTAACGCGGACGATGCCTAAAAAAACTTGAATGTTAATTTTTTCATAAATTTAATTGTTTTTTGGAGGTTTTTTCTATGTAACCAAAATTAAAAGAAGGACTTTCTAATTTAAGTTTTTGAATTATCTCCATAATATAACTATCCTATATTTATTTCAAATGTCCCGGTCAGTGTTTTAAGATTTATGGCAGGCCTATTACTAGGTACATCTTTTTTTATTGAAAATAAAAAGCAACTCATCGCAATGGCAATATTGGAGAAATTTACCTAGAAATGAGTGCAATTAATGACTCGAATATCGAGAATAAAGTACTACAGCTTCAAATACATGTCGTGTTAAGGCGAATTGTTTATTAATAAAAATGCATATTTCTAGCAATTTTCATAGCTTGACCACAGTTGAAAAAGTTCAAAAAATTTTTTTTTTACTAGTTAGGAGTTGTATCCTAACTCTAATAACTAAATATTAAAAAGGAAATATGTGAAATAATCTTTATCTAAATTATAAACAGCAAAAAAGTTAAATTTTAAGCAGGTTTGTTGTAATATTTATAGACGCTACATGGATTTTAATGACAATTTTTCTTACATCATGCTTAAAACTCCTTACTTAATTCTTAACCTTAAGTTTGCACGAGTTATTTTAATTCTACAAAAATTTTTTTTTGGTTGAATAATTTAAGTCAAATAAAATATAAAATAACAAGATATGTTAAATTCAACAACAATAATACGCTATCTAATTTGGAAAACCTAAACATATATAGCTAAAAACCACACCTTTGCAAACCATAGCTTGATAAGAATGCATGCCTTGAGAAATATATTTTGTTGTTTTAACAGAAAGAATAAAGAAATATTAATACTCAAATAGCGGACGGATAAGTTAAAATTATTTTTAATACCTTAAGAAATTCAGGTGTTTTATGTTCTCCATTAAATAAATCAATTGGAATAATTGTAACATCAGCATTTAATGCTTTGATGAGTAGTAAACAACTTCGAACTGGTGGACTTCTAATGTCACTATATAAAATCGGCGCCATAAAATGATCTTCACTCTTATAACTATTGTGAGAAACTGATATGATCTGTTCTCTTTCTGTGTAAAAAACCCGTTGATTAATATCCATCAGTGGATTCTTTGTAGATAAGCAATTCCGTAAAGTCTTTGTATATAGATTGGCTCAAAATGAAATCTGAGTAAACCAAAGAAAATTTATAAAACAATGTTTGTAGTTTTTAATTTTCAGTTAGGAATATATTATTAGATATATATATATACATATTTTGAAATATAAACTGAAAAATAAAAAAACAAAAGTGTTATTCTAGTAAGTAAAAAACTAAAGTCACAATAAAATCTGGGCAAATAATTGTTTTTCCAATTTCATGCCAGTTAAGTGAAGTAATTAAGGTTACTGCGAATTTTAAGCGCAAGTGGATCATAAATATTTACCAACAATTATTAAATGCACTTTTTGGGTATTGGCTGAAGGAGATGGAAAAATTACTTTATATAAAAAACGAGAATTTGTGATTTAACATAAAGTGAAGGGTTATATCAGTGAAATTTTAGCATTGCCAAAAAACACTTAAGGACATATCCTTGAAATATAAAAAGATGAAGATTGAATAGAGTTTAATGTTTATAAAGGCCGCTACAAGTTTTCATTGAAAGGAATAATATTTGGACTCTTTCACGAGTGAAAAAAAATTCCCAAATCTGGGAATCATAATTGACATCTAAAATTGTGCACTAACTAGAGCATAAATGTTTTTGTTGAAACCATCAAAAACGTGTTAGGAGTTGCAAACTATAATGGAAGATTTTTTTGTAAAATACAAGGTAAAATGCTCGCTAAAAAGTACCAAAACAAGAATGAAAATTTTGAAAAGATGTTTTTTTTTTTGCGATTAAAGTAACGTATTTGGAAGTGATGGAAGGAATGACGTATGGTGGCTTTTAAATATAGAACTACAGCAAAAAAATTTAAAGCTAACAGTAAAGCATGGAGGCGGATCTGTAATTGTTTGGGGTTGCATATCACCCGCATTGGTAGGAAACTTAGAATTTATAGAAGAAAATATTGATGGCAAAATTTATTTGACTAAATTAAAAAAAAATTTAAATGAGTCACGGAAATAAGGAATTTAACAAGGCTTAAAACTTTGCTAAGATTTAGTAAGGATCTAGTAAATTTAAAGGAATGATTAAAAGGAAGTTGTAACAGCAACTTATACTCAAAAGCTAGTGAACTTCTTTCCTCAGTGGATAAAAATAGTATTTTGAAATAGACGGTTCCACTCAATTATAAATTTACTTATTGTTAGTGTAATTTTAGGAGTTTAACTTAATTAAAGCAGAAAAACCTGTCAGGAAAATTACATGCAAGAATATTAATAACCAATTAATAAAATTATTTTTACTTATAAATTAAAATTAAAATATTTTTTTAAATATTTGTGACGTGTTTTTGAAATCGTCCACATCCCTTGAGAATCAAACATTTTCCCAGGTGGCGTCATAGTGAGCTTACTATGAAAAAGGTGGCTCTTTACGTTAGTAGCTGAGGGACGGTTCCTTGCCTAAACTTATGTTATGTTAACATTTTTCGTAGCCAAAATCTTATAGTAAAATTCCATTATCGTCTAACTAATTTCTTTGTACTTACCTTTTTTAAACCTAAATTTATCCGAATCTTTCAATTTGCATCTCTTAGGTTCATCTTATTGCAATTTACGGCCATTTACTCCATTTCAATGATATTCAACTAAAAACTAAACTTTGGACAAAAGAAAATCAAAAATTTATTTTACCCACAATAATTGTTCCACTTCAACGTTGCTGGCATAATTATGTCCTGAGAATTAGCAAACTTGCTGAGGCATGTTTATGTAATCGACACTTGAGTCGATCCTTTTTTGAATTAAAATTTTTTTTTAAAATTGCAAATTTCTCTTATCAATTTGTTTTTTTTTATTTTTATTATTATAAAATTTTTTATGCACAGATCCTTGAAGTGTTTTCTTCCATTTTACGAGAGTTTGAATTGAAATATTTCAAATTAATTGTTTGTTGTTTCTTTATAATTTTTGTTACCCTTTTAGCAACTTTACCCATTTTAGTGATTATTTACAAGACCTCGTCCTCTCGAGTTGTCCGTTAAAGTGCAATGTTAGAAAAAAAACTTTATATTGAAAAGTCACAAAATTGTATATACCTCGAGGAAATTATTATTTTGGATAAACAAGAATTGTATAAACAATTCTTAAAGATATTAAACACTTTTTTAAATTTTATTGAATATTATTTTAATTTTAAAAAGTTTTAACAATAAATTTTTAAAATTTATTCAAAAGTTTTTATTTTTTACAAAAGTTTATTTAAAATTATTCATTTATAAAGTATTGTATGTCAAAGTCATTATTTTTACTTAATGCAAATACAAATTACTGCAAAAAATTTGGCAATTATTTAAAAAATCATAATAACCAGTTAACTGTGTCGCGATTGTGAGTGTAATCACCAAGAACAGAGTAAATCGCTGTTAAAATATTGTATGAAATTGTCAATTTTATTACTAATATTTATTTATCCAACATAAATTTTGCCACTTTTCTATGACCTATATACACGTCAAACACAGTTAACTAGTTAAAAGCTAATTTTCATTTAACTTTATGAAAAATTATGTTTCATTATTTAAAATAACATTATTCATTTTAAAATATAAAATCGTAAATTACATAATCAAAATTTGAATTATTTAATATCAAAATGTAATTAAATAATAATAAAAATTAGATTTATATATTTCAATAATTATTTTAAAATGTGTTTACTTACAAAAGGAGCATCTGCCTAATCTGTATCCAAATCAAATTTTTAATAAGCAATTTGTGAAAAAATTCAATAAATTTAAGTTTATTTCTTGTTATATTACAAAACAAAATTTTCCGCTAAAATTGCCGCTAAAATAAGAAATATAATTTTTATGCAAGTAGTAGTGTTCTATCTTAATTTTAATGGAAATTTTTATAGCGAATTTTATAAAAAAAATCGAATTAAAATTTTGCACTTTGCTTCTTTGATTGGAAAAATATTATTCCTTTTTGGATCATCTAATTGATTATATTACTATATTAAAACAAGTCAATTTAGCTAATGATGGTAATTCTATGTAGCAAATATTGCCAAACAGATTTTTAAATGACGTCACGTTCACCAAAAGCAACAAATGGTATGAGAATGAATTAGTAAACAGCTGTTTTCAATTAAATTCCCTTTGTAACGGACATCTGCTCGAGAATAGGTAAGATCAAAACATAAGTCTTGTTTATATGATTTATATGTCCAAAATCGCATTGCGCATCGCGTTTATCGTAAATGTATTATGAAACGTGAGAGAATAATATCTTATAATAAATATATATAACAATGATAAATTTTACTAGTAAACAAAAATAGTCCACAAAAAAAAAAAAAGGAACAACAATAGTTTTCATCTATCGCAAATACTATCCAAAATCCACAAATTTTAGAATTAATCGGTGGTAATATAACAATACAACAACAAACAAATACAATTAACGAATAATAAAATTGAAATGATATGAGTGGCTACACAAAACTAACTACACTACAAATAATTATGAATAAAATGGATAGTAGTGATATAAACATAAATTTAAATAAGAGTTGTTAGAATATCAAAAAAACATCAATTTTTTTTCTGAAGTTTAAATTTATAATTTTTTTGAAATTGTAAAAGAAAGGAAGATATTGGAATAGACATTACCAGGAAATTTTAAAAAGAAATAGTTGTAATACCAATTATCCCAATTATAGAAAGTCATATTTAAAACTCATTTAATATATTACCCACAAACTGAATTAATGGGGTGGCGTCAAGAGAGTAATTGATTTAAAAATATATTTGAATTTCCCACTTTCTACTATATTATAATATACGCATGGCCGCAACGGCCATTACAGCGTTAAGTGGGGTATTCAGTGTTTGCGTAATAAAATGGTTTAACTAAATAAAATACATGGCAGAATCATTTGTGAGTAAAATATTAAAAATGTTTGATAAGGGAAGAGCGTTATTAAAATGGAAAACATCTCAAATGGCTTTGAGATTTCAAAGGCCGACTTTGATCTTCAACTAGTTGGGGTCCATTTAATTCTGTTCTAACTTTTTATCTTAAATATCCCACCCAAGGAACAAAAGAGACCCTTCCACTGTGCATTTAAACATTCACAAGCATTCTTAAATCTTTGAAATTTGTTGCTTTCTGTGCCCTCTTGTTGTTTGTTATTGGGATAAAATGAGACTTCTTAATAAGTACTGATATGGAGTATATAATAATATATAAATATATGTATATATCAATCAATATCTCAAGTGTTTAGGCGTTTATTTATAAAGCAGGGTTTTAGCTGCGGTGATATATCGCACCTCGACTTTTTAGGTTGTAGACAGATGAAAGCAGATAAATATAATGCTCAATTCCATTTTAATTAAATGAAAGTTTTTTTTAATGTGAATTTTTTGGGGCCCTCAGAATTTTTTGCAAAGGTATCTTTCCTATTATTGAAATTTTGGCAAAGTTTAAATAACAAAATTTCTTCAAAGCCCTACAAACTATAAAATCCATTCAATTCATTTGAATGTTTTCAATTATGCTGACAAAAAGCATTAAAAATATTTGGACATCACATGTTGATTTTAAGAAAATGAAAATTCTTTTGAAATAAAAGAAACTGAATACTTTAGCAACATTTTTATTATGAATTAGTCCCCTATTTTACTTATGCAGGATTTGTTAATAAAGTAAGCTCTGCATTGAGTATATAAAAGTGGTTTTTTAAAAAAACCATGAAAACAAAAAAAAAATTATAGTTAGTTATTTTTAATAATAAAAATTTCAGTAAAATGGGAAAACGAAACAGTTTAAGTAGAGAGGAACACAATCGCATTGGGAATTTGTATGGTAGTAAGGACTACAGCTTACAGGAAATAGCAAATATTGTAAAAAGATGCAAAAGCTCAGTTTATAGATCAATAAAGAAGTATAAACCGAGAAAATTTGGTGAGCACCTCCAAGGGTTAGAGGATACTGTTGAAGGAAATGTCGTAAGTGCAAAAAAATTTTAATCTTTAATAGTAATTATTTTTTCTTAAATCCATTAGTATGAAAAAGAAAAACCTGAAATTATGGGGAACGGCATAAAAAACGTAACAGAGAAGGGGGGTTTGCATGAAAAGGAGAAAGAGGATGACAATTATGAAAATTTTATTGTGGAATATATTGAAGAAGATGAAGCGATGCAGGAAATAGGAGGGAAAGAAGAAGAAAATTCAGAAATAAGGGAGAAGGCGGATGAGCATGAAGAGGAATATTTTACAGAAGATATAAATATACTGGAAGTAGGAGCAGAATCAATAGTTAGACATGAAAGCGCTCACAATCGAAATATTTTAGAAGAATTAGAGATTGGGAACGAAATTGATAACCCAAGTATGCTTAATGACTTAGGGAAGTGTTTCCGATTAAGGAAAAACCAACTGTAAGTTAAGTTATGAACAAACAAAACTCCATCTGTAATGTTAATTTTTTTGTAATAATTTAAGAAAAAAGCCATTTACATTAATATACAACTATTAATGCAATCGAAGTTTTTTTTGGTGGCGAAGTTATATTTTCATGAGTAACAAAACAAGTTAATTTACTGTTAAGTATATTTGGATACCTATAATTGATAAAAGTACCGGTATTTAATAATAATCAAGTAATTATTTCGAGTAAAGTATTTCGAATTCACTTTATTTAGTTTTTATATATTTTTCGATTTGTCTTTTATTATACAATTGATTTATAATAATTTTTAAATTTAGCTAAAATATTAAAAAAAAAAGTTACTAGTCACATTGCGCTTACACTTTTCAACTTAAAGATAGTAAAGCGATGACTGATTTCGAATGCTCAAGTGACTCGTTTTCTCAGTCAACCATCATCGCACACAAATAATTACACAGCTTATAAATATCTATTTGTAAGTATTAACAACACTCGAACGCAAAAATATTTATGTAAATTATTTTGGCCTTTTCGACTTCCAAATATAAAATTATGACAGAAAAAAAAAAAACCCAATTACCAAAAGGGAAATGAAACAGAGAGAGCGAGGACAATTAATTTTCTTGGGTTTTTTTTACAAATATTTTTTTTATTTCTTTTAATGAATATAGAGGAGTTGCTGAGCCCACCAACCCTACAAGGAGAGAAGTAAATTCACGTAGGTTTTTTTTAATTTTTGTTATTTTTTGGTCAATAATATTTTTTCTTTATAAATATATATAGTTTTGTTATATAATATACATAGTTTTTTATATAAATATATAGGCTTTATATAAATAGATATATAGTTTTTTTATATAAATGTAAGTAGTTTTATAAATATATAAATATATAGTTTGTAAATATGAATAGTTGGTAAAAATTTTTTTTTATGGATACAATTTTTTTTGTGAATAAATAATTGATATGATGGGTCTTTTATACATATAAATTTTTTTTGTTAGTTGTAAATATATTATAATGCTTGACTAAATTCATTTTTTTTATTGGGGTGTCCTAGTCCCCTTTCCCTTATAATTTATTTAGTTTTCAGGTCAACCGGCCCAGTCAGAAGATGGATGGGCAAAGGGGCTTAACTCCTTTGTCTCAAATTCTTTATTTTTCCTCCTCCTGTTTAGCTTTTCTCTTTCTGCGGTATGCGGTTCCTTTTTAGTTCGAGCCTAGCGCTCCGGTCTTCTAAATTTTCCACTTTCAAGCAGCGAGATTTGGTCCAGTGTGTCAGTGGCAAGCACCCACCCCCACTACTCTTCCGTAATAGCCGGCTAGTAAGCTCGCTACGATCGCCACACAAGCGACACCTGGTAAATCGTGCCAATGGTCACGTAACACCTTTTACTATGCCAATTTTTCTCATTTCTTGTTGTTGTGATCAGTAAAGACATTTTGACATTATTTTTGAATTTTATCAGACGAATTAATTATTTCTAGACAGTCCAGACACAGATGTGAAGTATTTCAATTTGATGATGATTGTGTCCGTGAAATATCAATTCAAAGTGTTTCAAATAAAAATGCATATATAATTTTTTATGAACTAGATACATCAAATAACTATATAAAACAGACAAGTACAGAAGTGAAGTATTTCTGTCTCAGGAAGGGGTACAGATTCTGGAATCAGATTCTGAAGAATCAATTGGATGATGATTGTGTCCGTGAAATATCAATTCAAAGTGTGTTAAATAAAAATGCATATATAATTTTTACGATGAAAAAAATTCATTTTTATATGATTTAGAATGCTTTGCTTTAGGCTTCTTATTATTGTTTCTCATTCTCTTGTCATTATTATGAATGTGCAGATCGTTTCTTTTATTTAAATTAAATAATATATTATGATTAAATTTAGTATTGTGTTTTAATTAAAGAGACTTTTATTTCCAATAGGTTATGGTCCAGTTACGTTTTTTTAAATTAAATTTCAATAGTGCTAAATATTTGATACATTAAATTAAATTAAAAAACAAAATGGAAAGTTTAAAGTTAAAAAGGAATATTAAAGCCTTTGATGGTGAGCATTATAGTGTATAGAAATTTCGAATACGTGCTTTATTAAGTGAACTAAATGTGCTTAAGGTAATTGATGAGGAAATTTCTGATTTAATTACTCCAGAGTGGAAGAAAAAACAAAGAATTGCTAAAGGTACTATTATTGAATATTTATCTGATTTTTTTCTTTGTCATATGTCAAACCTGAAAGTACTGCAAAGGATATCTTGCAGAGCTTAGATGTAATCTATGAGCGTAAAAGTTTGGCTACACAATTGGCTCTAAGAAAGAAATTGCTTGGTCTAAAGTTACAAGGTGATATAATTTTAACAAAACAGTTTAAAGTGTTTGATGAAATGATAAATGATTTAATAGCGGCTGGTGCTAAATTAGATGAGACTGATAAAGTCTGGCATTTATTATTAACTTTACCTGCATCTTATGATTGAATAATAACTGCAATTGAAACTCTATCAGAGGATAATTTAACTTAATCTTTTGTTAAAACCAGACTTTTTGATCACGAAGTTAAATTAAATAATGGAAATAATGAAATATGTACTAAAGTGTTGCAAGTGAATCAAGAACAAATAACAGTTTTTAATAAAAAAAATAATGCTTCTATTGGGTCGGCAATTAAGTAATTGCGGATTTCACTCATAGATGGCTTCAGTTGAATTTTTAGGTTTGCATACGTGGTACAAATGTAAAACACATTTTGTTATTTGATAGTTGGCAATGCAGCTGTCAATCAGTAAAGAAAGTTTTTTGATCGGTTTCGTAGTTTTCGTTTAGCGTTCGTTGAAAAAGGGAAAATCAAAACGAACATTTTCGTCATATTTTGCTTTTTTATTACCGCAAAGGGGAAAACGCATCGCAAGCTATCAGTTTGGTGGGATTACAAAGGAATTGTTTACTTTGAACTCTTACCACCCAACCGAACGATCAATTCTGATTTCTACATTGAACAACTAACGAAATTAAATAATGCAGTTGAAGAAAAGCGGCCCGAATTGACAAATCGAAAAGGTGTTGTATTCCATCATTACAATGCAAGGCCACACACATCTTTGACCTTTCGGCAAAAATTATTGGAGCTTGGTTGGGATGTTTTGCCACATCCACCATATAGTCCTGACTTTGCACCATCTGATTATTTTTTGTTTCGATCTTTACAAAACTCGTTGAATGGTAAAAATTTCAATAATGATGATGATGTCAAATCGTACCTGATTCAGTTTTTTGCTAACAAAAACCAGAAGTTTTATGAACGTGGGACTATGATGCTGCCTGAAAAGATGGCAAAAGGTCATTGATTAAAATAAATATTTTAACCCATTAAGTACCAGTGTTCCCATTTGGGAACATTCCCTTTTTCTAAAATAACTAATTAAAACTAAAAAATAACTAAAAAAAAAATTTTGAATGACAGTAAAAATTGCGCGCATTATTAGCCGTAGTTTAGTGTGTAAACAAGTTTATTGCGTTGTATTTTTATTAATTCCTAAAATGTTCATTGGTTTATATACCTTAAAAGCTTATGAGTAATCACTGTTTTCTGTGAAAGTAAATAGTGTTGCGCATTAATACGTAGTAAAATCTAAAAACATAGTGAATAACTAATTCATAATATAGCATTTTGTCTTTTAAAATTGTTCCCATTTGGGAACATTGGGCGTACCGTTCATAAAAACACATTCAATATATCTACGCAACGTTTTTTGAATGTTGATGAAATAAAGTCGAGTATAGAAGAAATCGTTAATTCAGACTGTCTTCAAAATGATGAGGCAATCGATGTTGTTCAGCTTCCTCCAGATCTCCATGAGTTGACTGATTTGGAAGACTTTGACGATGATAATATGATAGATCAGGAGGTACCCAGAGAGGAGGTACCATCAGGTCCAATTGAGCTTCAGTAAATTTCGACGAATGATGAAGAAACTGATGTATATGAAAGTGGGAGCTCTCAAGCTAAACGTGTACGTAAGGAAGAGATTCCAAAGAAGAATTCAAAAATTTTTACAACTAGATGGGCAAAATCAGACGCAAAATACACCAAACATATCAAAGGAAGTAACCGGCATGAAAAATATAAAGAAATTTAAAAAAATAAGTTTGTGAAGCATGAGCCACATGAAATATTTGAATACTTTTTCGATGAATCCATTATAAACAACATTGTCCAAGAAAGCCTTCGGTATGCACAAAAAAAAATTAGCATGGTTATTCTGTTTCGCCCAACCGTATTCGTAAATTCGTAGGAGTTCTACTATTTACAAGTTATCATACTTTACCACAAGAAAAGATGTATTGGTCAAAAGATGATGACGTTAACTTACACATAATTAGGGACTGCATGCCACGTAATAGATATATTGAAATAAAGCGATTCCTACATTTGAATAACGATGAAATAAGAAATAGTAATGATAAATTATTCAATATAAAACCTTTGACTGACCAACTAAATAAGAATTTTTTGAAAGGCCATATATTTTCTAAATATCTGTCAATAGATGAACAGATGGTGCGATATTATGGGGGCCATTATTTGAAACAATTTATACGTGGTAAGCCTATTCGATTTGGTATGAAGCAATGGATTATGGCGTGTGCGGAAACTGGATTTTGCTACCAAATGGAGTTGTATCAAGGAAAAAAAGACCCGTTGCAAAAGAGCCTTACAGGCTTGGGTGAAAAAGTGATTATTTCTATGGCAGATCTTTTGGAATATCCGGAAGATCATGAAATTTATTTTGATAACTTCATTACAAGATTTTCATTGATGGCAATTTTGGGACAAAGAAACATTCATGCTACAGGTACAGTTAGAATAAATAGGCTTCATAACTGCCCAATAAAAAATGATAAAGATTTCAAAAAAGAACGCCGAGGATCAATTGACTATCGTTTTGACAAAGAAAACGAGGTCCTTGCTGTGACTTGGAAAGATAATAACTGCGTTAAGGATCAAAACCTTCATCCAATGACATCGGTAAAAAGGTACGACAAAGCGGAGAAGAAAAAAATAGATATTCAACAGCCTTTTGTATTAACACAATATAATAAGTACATGCGTGGTGTGGATAAATTATATTGGCACGTGAATAAATATAATATCAGAATAAAAGGCAAGAAGTGGTACTTCCGTCTCTTTACGATGCCCTACTGGAAATTCGCCTTACAACTGGATCATCGAAAACTCCATATCTAAAAACTTATCAGTTGCTCATTCTTTTCTACCTAGTCATTGTTCTGGCTCAAGCGATTCAATAATCGACTTTTTCGTTACCTCAAATGACTTAAACATTGTTTACCACAGAAATTCACCTGGGTTTCTGCAAACGCATGATTTTGACTCGAACCATAACGCCATATAATTACTTTTGCCTCATCAATCATCTTCTCATCGCCTAAATTAATACCAAACTTCAAGATAGCCAACTGGCCTAATTTTAGACATCAAATTAATAGAAATCTTTGTACTTTGAATATCCCTGCTGCTAATTACATTGAACCAGACGATATCGATCACTTGGTCAATTCTATCTCTAAAATTGTTAGTAATGCTGCTGAACGGTGTATACCAAAAACCAAATTACATAAATCAGATCTAATACCTCTTCCTGACTTTATTTTGGACCTAATCTAATTAAAAAACATCTTATAGTGCGTTTTCACTGACCGTATGTACTAGACATTAGTACTAACATTTTCTCCATATATAAAAAGAAGTGTTTTCACTGAAACCTAATTTGATTAGTACTAATTTGACATTTGGTTTTCTTGGTTATTTTTGTGCTTGAGTTAATTTTAGTTGTGAATCGTGTTAATTTTGTCAATTTGTTAATTTTGGAAATAATTGGAGGATTTAATTTATTGAGAAGTATAAGTAATACTCCAATTTATTTATATTATAATTAAAAGTGAACATGTCACGAATTATTTAAACGTGATTTAATCATTAAAGTAATATTTTATAGACCAGGACGACTGATCCAATGGATGCACGTGGTATCATTTGGAGTTGTTTACTGTCAGATGACTCGGATGATGATGAAATTTCTTTACTGTTGCAATGCCGTACAAGAAACCTACAAAACTTAGTTCTGCTGGAGACTAAAAAAACATGGTCTGATGTGAGTAATTATATTATTAGATAATGAGAAGATATTAATAAATATTTTTCATTTTAGGTGCAAAGAACCTTTAGTGACTCTAAGATCATGTAAAAAATATATTTGGATCTATATTATAGCTGCAACACAAACAAAACATTAGAATTAAACTAATTAATATAAAAATGTTCTTACGTTTATCCAATAAAAGAATAAAACTTAACCTAACTTTCACATTAAATCACTGTCAACTTCGGTCGAACTATTCCCGAAGGAAGCAGTTCTAAAAATTGCTCAAAATTTCCCCTCGGTACTGCCATGAGTTACCTAGTACATAAGCTATGTACTAGGAAAATAGAACTAGATTTAGGTTAGTACTAATCACGAATGTACTAGGAATTTCTCATACAAAATTCCATATGTACCTAGTACATATATGTACTAGATTAGTACATACGGTCAGTGAAAACGCACTTTTAGACGAGCTTGGTTCAGAAGGACCGATCACTCTTCTAATCACCAACTAAAATCTTTAATTAACTTAATCTCCTCTTTAATCGATAAACTGATTATCTCACAACGTGTATATCATTGGTCTAACAAAGTTAATAATATTAAATTAGATAACAATGTCTTTAAAAACATAAATTTTGTACTAGATAATCCAAAAACTAATAATTTACCTGCTTTAAAGGAGGTTTCACACCATGAGACATGTCCACTGGAAATTGCTCCGTCTCCTTGTGTAAAAGTTTTTTTAAGGTTATATAGGACAAAATAATCATGTCCCATCGTTTTTTTCATCGGACAAAAAAGATCCGCCAGGTTAGCCAACTGATATACTAAAAAGAGGGGAACTAATATGACATTGATATTATTGGCATGTGCTTGAATTTTTTAGAAAGAATATTTTGAGGTAAGTTTTTCAAAATTGAAATTAACCTATTTGATTAAATTTTTTATTCCGTAAATAGGAATTATGGAGAAAAAAACTTTATCGAAAATCATCGAGCTCTATGAAGGAATGCCATGTCTTTGGAATAAAAACAACGAGAATTATTTCAACAGAGAAGCAAGGTCCAACGCTTTGAAAATTTTACTAGAAAATTATAAGCAAATTGATGGACAAGCTGATGAGAAAGCATTATTGGACAAAATAAGGAATATGCGAAGGGCTTATTTTCGTGAGCTAAGAAAGGTATCAACATTTTTCACTGTTACAATTTATTTCTAAAATAAAGTTTGTATTTTAGGTAAAAGCTTCTCAAGGTACTGGTTCTGCGGCAGGAGCAAAGTATAAACCAAAACTTTGGTACTTTGAAATGTTTCATTTTCTTAATGAGATCCATGAGCCTATTGTTGCTTGTAGCGAGACTTTAACGGTGGAAGATGTAATTTTTATATTATTGTAAAACTTTTTATTATAAAACTTATTAATTTTTTTTTTAGAGTATTTTCCATTCTGATACTCCGGCAACGAGGAGTCCCAAAGCGGAAATGTGTAAGCGCCGAATTAATCTTTTGGCACAAGCAGAAAAATTGCTCCAAACACCAACAGATAGATGGGATTCTTATGGGCATACAATTGGTATGGCAATGCGAGAGCTGAGTAAAAAGGAACAGATATATATGGAGAAGCTTATAGCTGATGGACTCTTCGAAGCACGGGAAAGGGATTACAATATGACGATGCCTGAATCACCGGAAATTTTTACCGAGGAATATTTGGAAGAATAAGCTCATTGTATTTGATAAAAATTAAAATTACATTTCAGTAAATTGAGTGTTTTATTATTAATTAAAATATAAATGTTTGAGTTTGATTATTATATATTTCGCACTACATTCAACATTCTTTCCTGGAAAGAAACTCTACCCTCCGCATTAAAATATTCTGTAAAATTAAGCTGAAAATTATTCCCTTCTTCACATCTTTCCCTATCTGTTAGTTTGCTTAGTGGTGGCAGTGTCTGAGTTTCTTGGCGCCAATCACCTGGACGAAATGAAAATTCATTTATATCTTCCGAATCTAGTAAATGGCCTTTTAGGTATCCGGAGGATTTGTTCCGAAGGAAGTTGTGAAGCGCACATGTTGCCAATATTATCCAATCGGTATTAGCCACTTTTACAATAATTTTCCTTTGGTAAATTCGGAATCGTGCACACAAAATTCCGAACACATTCTCTATCACTCTTCGTGCTCTAGAGAGCCGATAGTTAAAAATTTGTTTATTGACATCTAAGTTTTTGGCATGATATGGTTTCATTAGATGTCTACTAATACCGAAAGCTTGGTCACCCAAAAGAACATAGGGAGCGGATGTAAGGCTGCCAGGCAGTAAAGCAGGTGTAGGTATATTTAAATTGTTATTAAACAACTTTTTATAGAACTGCGTGTGTTTTAAAACTCCTCCATCTGACACGCACCCATTAGTACCTGTACTGACATATATGAATTCATAATTTGCATTAGATATGCCCAATAAAACAACACTAAAAAAGTGCTTATATTTAAAATATTGGGAGCCAGACCCTGGTGGCTTTTCTATCGCTACATGCTTGCCGTCAATTGCTCCTAAACAATGAGGAAACTGCCATTTATTCTCGAAATCTTTGGCTATATGCTGCCATTCCTCTTGTGTTTCAGGCATCTAAAATATGTAATGTAACTATATAATAGGTGGAAAAATTTGAATTCGCTACCCTTCCTACCTTAATGTAATGTTTTAAAACTTTATATATAGAATGACAAGTCTCTGGAATTATTGCTGATAGACTTGGAGTCTATAAAGTCTATAAAGTACTATAACGCAGTTGATTGTAGCATTCACCTGTTGCCAAATACCGTAACGTAGCAAGTAATCTTTCTTCGGCACTTATGCTTTCCCTCATTACAGTATCATTTCTTTTTAAAATCGGTGCAATTAAATTAAGGAGCTCACGGTAAGAATCTACATCCATTCTCAGGCAGTTTTTAAAGTCTACCGCGTCCAACTCCCTTATAACATTTTGATGGCATTGTTTTTTCCTCATCAGCAGCCATTTTTTTGTCCAGGTTCCCCTATTAACGGAAGGAATTCCTTCACAAGCCAATAACGCAATACCCGCTTTTTGCTTTCTGGTTAAATAAGGAAATATTTCAAATTAAAAAATGGTGTTAATGTGAGTAATGACTCTTATTTCACACAAATTTAGCTGAAACTAGGAACAGACAAATATTCCTACACTCTTTCAAGTCAACCTAAAAAATATTTACAGAACTACCGGCATATGTCCACGTGCATTCAATATTTTGACAGCTAAAAAACTGAACGCAAAAATGCTTGGGACATTGATCCCAGTGTAAACTCTTAAAAAATTAATGCTTCCCCTCAAAAATTCTATTGGACTTGTGTCTTTGCAAATGTCTCACCGTGTAAAACCCCCTTAATTGATCAAATGACAATACGAACACCCCCTTAATATCTGATATACAGAAAGCTAACCATATTGGTGAATATTTTGAAAAGTCTTATATTAAACAGAGTGACATTTAACAAACAACACATGTTAGGTCAATAAATAATCTCATTCATACGCAATTTTCTAATAAATTTTATCCATCTATAAATTTCAATAGCAATCTTTCTGCCAAACAAATCAAACCTTTTGAAAATAATACCAGTAACTTCACTCTCTGTTCGACACAGGAAATCTTAGACATAGTTAAATTTAGAAAACCTAAAAAATCTAATGGTCATGACCATATTTCAATGTACCTAATTAAACACTGCCCTCGCTCTCTCTTCACCACATTAGCTATACTATATAATCACATTCTTATCATCGGCTACTTCACAGCTTCTTGGAAATTAGCCCTCATTTCACCATTATTTAAAGCTTTGTATACATAGTATATACATAGTTTCTGTTGCTTTTTGAAATAGTTGTAAAGTATGTAGGTCATATTTTTATATCTATTTTCGTATATTTTTTTGAGCTAAAGATGAGTTAAATTCTTTTTTGTCAAAAATAAATAAACAAAATTTTATTAGTAAAATAGAGATAATATATAAATTGTTGCTTGATTTTCCAATACTGATCGATTTCATCAATTTTTATAAGATTTCTTGAATGAAGTTAACAGTCATGAAAAAAAAGCGCTAGAGACTACAATACTTTTTGTCATTACATTCTAAATTTTCAATTATAGGAACTAAATTGATAACAATTCATAAAAATCGTAAATTTTTCAGTTTTTTAGACAATACATAATGTTTTTATACGTTGAGGAATCACAAAATATACCTTTTGCTATAAACAAGTTTTTTAAATTAAAATTAAATTTTTTGGCTTACTTTTGCATATAATACTAGCATTAAACTGTATTAGGTCAATCCTGCCAAGTTATGGGCGAGTAATAAATTTTCAAAAGACATAAGTGCTCCTTTTGTCTTTCCTTTTTTTAAATCAATAAATCAAAGGTCTTTTCAAAAAATAGAGATTTCAGAAATTGTTTTTCCAAGGAAAGGCATAATTTGTATGCATGGATATTTATACGTTTCTAGATCAAATTTCAAAAGACATAAATAATCCTTTTGTTTCCCTTTTTAAGACAATAAATCAAATTAGCTTTCCAAAAAAAAGATTTCTGTTTTTGCGCTCCAAGGAAATACATAACTTGTATATAGGCATCCTTATATTTTTCTAGATCGCTAAATAACACCCAAAAGAAGGCGGGCTTTAGTTAAAATCTTAGGAACCCAGGGCTAGATATTTCAGTTTAGCAATTTTACTGGCGGAGTTTAAACATATCTCCATAATTGTGAAATATAGTAAAAGTGAAGTGAAAAATTGACTTTTGGTGTGCTTATCCATTTTTGCTTGCAAAAGGAGTCTTCAAAGATCCACAAAAGGCAATAGTATAGTGCAGAATTGTGTAAAAAACTAGAGTATGGGTAAATATTATTTTGTGTTATTTAGACTGTTTACGCTTTTTACGTATATATTGGCATCGGGGAATTCTCTTTCATTGCCTTCCTTTAGTCTATTTCTCTTAAGAAAAAATCACCTAATATAAAAATTATGAGTCTCAAAGAGGAAATGAGAAACCAACAAAACCAGGTAAACTTATATGTATGTAAGATTTTGTAACTAAATTTTTTTTTTTTAAAAATAGGAGCCAATAGTTGGTGTTGCATTTTGCACGCATGATTTTGGTAATTTTAAAAATATTTGTATTAATCAGCCGTTTAGTTGTTTTTGGTTATATATTTAATGTTTTAGAGGAATCAATTATAATGGGTTTGTTATTTTATAATTATTAATATATTTTTAAAATCTTCCCTTGTTTTTGCTAAAGATCACTCTTTAAATGAAATGCATAAAATTTTTATGGTTACACGTTCTTATATTAATACATTAGATATTTTTTCATCATATAAAAAGATTCGTTGTTTCAACGCGTAAAGCGTGAAAATACGCATATCCTCCATCTGCAAAAGTATATGAGGTTGGAGAGGAAAAGATTTACCTCACTTGGGGTAAGTTGAAAGTAATTATTTATTTAATTTTCCTTTTTTAATTTTAGAATTATCAACCGGCCCCTCTCAGGATGGAGTGTGAAGTAAGTATAAAAAAAGAGTTAATTTAAATTAATAAAATTTAATAATTTCAGTGTATTGGGAATGTCATTGATTTGAATAATGTTTTCAAGAGGTACTGTGTTCTTGTAAGTTCCAAAACAAAAAAGTTTATTTAAATGAAACATATTAATTAATTCATATCATTTCAGATTGCTAAACCGGCAGCAGGGAGTGCAGGGAGGGAAAACAATGAAAGTGAAGAAAATAAATTTTCGTTTAAATTAAACAATTTCTTTCAATTAAATAATTTCAGGGTTCAGCAAATTACTAAACAATGCCGGAGGATATAAGTACCACACAAAAGTTTATTTAAATTAAATATATTAAGTATGTTCGGTCTGCTATTCGATTTCTCGAAAAACAGATAGTTAGGGTGTAAAAGAAATAAATACACACTTTTTTATTTTATATATGAAGGTATATTATTTTTGGGATTTTTGAAGTTACAAAAAGGTATTACAAATGAGATATATACACAATGTTTAAAGGTTTGGAACATTGAGTAGCTGCACGATTGGTATCTTTAGCTCAACTGATTTATTTTTTCTTAGCTTCCAAGATGCTAAAGGTAAGCGGGTGTGGTCAAATTTTCCTCAATGTTATTTTGCCAAGAAACCCAAAAAGGGACGTATATATGTATAATGTATAAGGACAGACATGATGCCATTTTCAGACAAAGGCACAAGGGTCCAAATGCAAAGCTGGACTGCATATGTTTGCAATAAACTAATAAGACAAATTTTAGAAAAACGTGGGAAAACTTGACAGGCATTAAAAAACTAAAAACTCTTTTCAAGGCAAACAATCCGCATGAAGCAACATTAACATTTCAGGGTCATATTTCAGGGCCATCAGTCCGAAAAAATCTCAAGGTATCACATTCACCCAAAAGGCATATTCCAGGCAATAAAAATCTTACAGCTACTCAACAAAGTAATTAATATAATTTCAGATTGATAAACCCTTCAAATGTGAAGTGTCAGGATGTGTGAAAAGCTATAAATCGCATCGATCTTTATGGCTGAATAAACAGATCCATGAAAACAATACTTTTACTTGTGAATTTTGCGGGAAAAATTTTAAAATGAAAAGAAATTTAAATACTCACAAAAAAACTCACTTAGGGATAAAAATTCTATGTGATAAATGTAAACTTCCATTCAGAACCGCAAAAAGCCTATATCAACACAAGAAAGATAAACACTAGGAATAATGTATAGCAAAAAGTACTTTTTAAATTATTTTTGGATTCATTTTTATTTTTTAATTTAGTTTTAAAATTAAATAAATGTTAAATTATAATTTCAATACTTCCTTTACTTGTTTTTAATTACTGATAACCAAAAAAAAACATCATTTTAAGAAAATTATTCAATGGAAAGAGTGGCTTATAGGCGATTTACACCAGCAACGAAACCACGTTGCGGAAACCACCATTGCATGTTTTGTATGAAAATTTGAGACGAAACTACTTTTGCAATGTGGTTTCCAGACTGCATTTGAAAGGTGTGTAGTTTCCGTAGTTTTGTATAACAAACGCAGCCCCAAATATTTTCGAAGTCAGCTTTCGCAATTGCTCTTTGCCATGGAAATCTGTCAAAACAATGTAAATCAAATTAGAATAAAATGTTTCACAACAAAATATAAAGAAGGTATAAGGCTATCTGAGGTTAATTGCAATAAAATAATAACCATTATGATAATTATGCTATGTTTGTTTGTGTCTAGTCAGACGCTGTGGTAAGTACTCTTATTGCAATTGAAATAATTTTGAGCCGCAAAATTTTTAAAAACTTAGCTTCCTAAAACTTTTCTACTTCTTTTTTTACTTTTTTTTCTCTAAATGTATGTAAACTCATATTCCTATAATCTAAAAAAAAATGCAACAACTAAATACAAAATCATCAAAGCCACAAAATATTTAAGAACTTAGCTTCCTAAAACTTCTCTATTTTTTTTACTTTTTTCTTCTCTATAAACTAAAAAAAAAAAGCCATTGCCTCTTCGTTTTGCCACAAACAAAACAAAGATTTACAACAACTAAATACAAAAGAGTCAAAGCCACAAAATATTTAAAAACCTCTCTATTTTTTCCCCTTTTTTTCTCTAGATGTATCTAAACTCATATTCCTATAAACTGAAAAAAAAAACACAAATGCCATTGCCTGTCTGTTTGAAAAATTAAAGCAATGTTTTACAACACAACTGTACACAACAGTATATGTAGTAAAAAAATTAATTCAAACTGTGCAAAGCAGTGGGTGTTCTCCAATAACACCCAACACCTTTGAACCAACCACAGTATAGGAGAGTTTGTTGAGTTAGATAACCCCCTCAACACAATAAATCACTTAGAAAATTTCAATAAGTTGCTGAAAAAATCATTAAAAGCTCGACGTACCCCTGAACAGACGCACCTGCGTATAAATGAGTTCATTTACCGGCACACTTTTCTTCGTAAATATTCTCATTCCGGCTTAAAAGTAAAGCAGATTTTTACTGACATGTAGAACTTAAATTAAATAGTAAGTATTTGATAATTATTTAATAGTATTTCATTATCTTGTTTTTTGCAGAATAGAGAAAATAGAAATCTCAGCCAGAAGCAAACTTCCAAATTTATTGGGATGTGGGGTTTTTTTGTGGGTGCCATTCGTGCGAAAAAAAGGAATCACCCTGTCTTCGTAGAGTTTCAAAAGTTCCAATAGGTTTTTTCTTCGAGGAAAAGGTCTACAGGCTTAGCTATTGGCCAAAAATGACCCAACATACTGCACTAATGAAAACCTAGATACTACTCAGGGTTGAGACGCGGAAAAAGAGTGTTCTAGGGGGATGCGAGTCAGTAAATACATCAACAAAAATTCTTTTCAGGCTCCAAGCTTAGATACTCCCTACACACGCTCAAACAGCTTTGCTGTCGAGATCCTTAGATGCTCCCCAGGGCTGCGGACTCTGGGATGAGTGGAACAAGGGAAACATTTCAAATAATTTAGCTTCAATATATATTGTCTGTCATAACAACTCTTTAAAAATCAATTAATAAATTTCAGGTCCAAAAGGTCCAATGCAGATAACAACATTAATGATTGTTCGCCCCCAAAGAGGTAAGTTCAAGTTTTATTGTTATTATGTACTCAAGTTTTTTGAACCAAAAATTTTTACAAAACAAAAAATTTTGAAATGATTAAAAAATTATTATATTTTTATCGTTTTTTAAAGGACAAGAAGAAGAGCCCAAGAAAGGGAAAAAGAAATAATTTTAAAGTTAGTGGACGTTGATTTTAAAAACTGGGAGATAGAAGAAATATTAGGTTGTTGCAGAAAAGCAATTTATAACGTAATTCAAGAGAGACAAAAGAAAGGGAGCAACAAATAATTAAGTTATAAAAAAAAAAAAATCAAATATATAAAACCTGAATATTATATATGAGGACTCATCACAGCGTTTAAGTATTGTATGTCTCCTTTGATGGCATGTCAAGGCAATATTCTGTGCAAATCTACAATAAAAATTACTTTATATACCGCAGTTTCCGAAAAAGACGGAATTATTGATTATCAATGGTTTACCGCTATCAGGTAATCCTAGCCTTGATATTAAATTCCCTGTTTCTAAATAAATAAAATAATGTTGGAGTAGCATCTACACATTTATATTTTATTTTTGCGAAAATTACCTAAATTATATTTCCACTTAATATTCAATGAAATTTTTTTTGAGCTATTGATTTAGATAAACAGGAAGAATATTTTACTCTGTAAGCAGATGTAACATAATAATTTCAGAATTTAAAAGAAACCAATTACTTCTGGCATTGACATTGAAAATTGACATCACAATTCTTAAGGTATGCAGACATATGGGCGACTGCCAGAAAGAAGGTACATACCTGTATTGAAACATGCTTTTTTTTTGGTTTTTATTAATTTTTCGGTATTTTATAAAACAAAATAAAACTTAATTAAATTAATATAAGTATATACACAGGCTGCATACATTTCATACCCTTGGCTACGATAATATGTCAGACCTTGGGTGACAGCACCCAAAATTTCCCGTAGTTTTGTTATTAACATATCAGAATACCGTATATTTATGTAGGTTAAAATAAACACTTCCTACTATGATTAACAAATGAGATGGTATTTCTATAAATTCTTATATATATCCATTTATTAATTTGTGCCTCTGATAATTCTTCCTAAAGTTTTATTCCTAAGTGAATGAAGTCAGTCAGGTTCCAAATCTATTTTATTTTGATAAAAAAATTAATAGGGAATTTACAAAGAAAAAATTAACAGGCACGTTTGAGAAGGTGAAGAAGTGAATTTAAAAAAGTGAATTTAAGAAAAAAAATAATAGATATATAAAATTAAATATTGAGTGAAGTTCACAAGTGAATTACTAATATTATATCAAAAATACCTAAATATGGAATTACATCCTCTCTTGGTCAACTTCAATGATGTTGATTCCATGCAATTGATTTTAGGAGATGAGACAAGAGCAATAACATTTTCTGAGCAGATGGGTAAGTGGATTTAATTTAATTAAGTGGAATAATTTTTGCTACTAAAGTGCTACACAGTGGGTAATATCAGTGAATATAAACTCAATATCCCGCCGGTTTGATTGTCTTTTACAAAAGACTTAACGCATAGTTATTTTGAAAAAAACCGGCTGAAAAATCAATTTTTCAATCAGAATTTTATAGCAGCATAAAATACAATGCCACTTGAATTATCTCGAGTGTGCAGTTTGTCTTATTTTTACTTTTAAATAACTTTATATTTTTTAGGATTGATACCTTCGAAAAATTATCCTCCACTTGTGGCCATCCAATGAGTGTGGAGAAGAAGAAAGATGCCAAATTAGGCTGGGTGTGGCGTTGCCGAGTACGCAAAAAATCCAAAAATTCCCGCCCTAAGAAAACATGTCGCGCCTGTTTCAATCCAACAGTAGGCACATTCTTTGATGGCAGTCAGTGCCACTTACCAATTAAAGATGTCTTGTACATTATCATTCATTTTGTTTTAGAAACACCGGCCAAAAAAGTCCAATTATTCCTAAATAATTTCCGCCGTGGGCGTAATGAAGCTCTATTGAGCGACAGTACAATAATTGATTATTACAGTTACTGCCGTGAAATAGCAGCAGTAATTATGTCTCACGAAAATGTTCAACTCGGTGGGGAAGGTAAAACGGTGCAAATTGATTAAACCTTCCTCACCGTTATTCTGGGATTATATTGTAAAGAAGATAAGGTCGGCTTCTTCTTTCGAGTTAATTCCAAAAGTAAGTCTGATCTCTGGCCGTACATTAAAAAGTACATCAAACCCAACACTAGCACAATCGCCACAGATTGTGCTAAGCAATACTTCTGGGTGGACCGTATTTTTGCCGAGGGTACCATTCACCTCACAACTAACCATAGTAAGAGCGAATTTGTAATTTGAAAAATTATAAATTTTTTTTATTTCACATGATAAATAGCATTTTAAAAAAATGAAAAAAACTACCAAAACCAAACCATTAGAAAATATAGGAGTTACTGAAGGTACAGAAGTTTATTTTTATCTTATATTTTAAAAGAAGAAAAAGAAGAAGAAGGAAACCCAAAATAAATAATGGCTTGGCTTATAATAAAGCCAAAAAAAAATAGGAGAAAATATGTAAAAGATAAGAAAGCCAAAGAAAAGGAAATAGCCGAATTACGTAAAACAGTAAAATTAATACTAATATAATATAAACAATAATATAATTCAAAATTTCAGAATCAAACGCAGGCGTCTAAGGTAAGTAAATCATTAATAATAATAGTATAATATAATTTGAAATTTCAATTTGCGGATAAGGATGGTACGGTAAGTAAATAATTAAGTAAGTAAATAATATAATAAAAACACTAATATAATTTTAAATTTCAGATAGCTGAAAGGGGTGACACATTTAAACTTTATAGCGAAACAATGAATACAAATGTAAGTTAATAAATTAATAATATAATTTGAATAATAATATAATTTTAAATTTCAGATTGAGATTCTTCGTAAAACAGTAAGTAAATGATTAATACTAGTAAAGCCCAGCTCTCGAAATTCGAGAGCAATTTTCCTGCACTCTAAAATTATGGGAGTTCCTAGAAATTATTTCTTTTGTAGACTTTTTAAATAATCTTGATTTTTGTTACGTAAAATTTTTAGAAACTATTGTGCAACAGTATCCTGCTACTACCCTAGATGAACTTAGTACCAAGTTTTCTAGATGGCTACACCACTCGGGTGACAGAGAAAAATATCGTTACTTAAATTAATTAGTTTTCAATTTAGTCTCTTATAACTATTAATATATTTGTATAATAATTATTTAAGATTATTAAATCTTTTAATTTAATACCATATGGTAACGATTTGTTAAAATTATCTTCTAATTTTCCCGCTCAAATTAATTAATACTAATTAAAAATATTTTGATATAATAATAATTAACTCATTAATCAAATTATTATTCGAATTACATATATTTATATAAAGACATATAACTAATTAAAAGTTATGTTATTTTGCCGAGTAAAAAAAATTTTCATTTATTTAATTGCTAATCGATAACCTAAAATTAATTTATTATTCTGTTATTAAAGAAATAATGATAATTATATTTTAAATTTTTATTTTATTGTGGAAGGAGAATATGTTTAATACCTGATAATGAAGTAAAATATCGTAAAATATCGAAAAACATATTAAATGGAAGAAGAATTTTTTGAGGAAGTGGGACATATTGTCCATTAGATATATAAAATAATTTTTACAAAGTAATCACCAAGTTTTCATCATAACAATTTTAAACTTTATTCTCCTAGAATAAAGTCATGAGTTATACTTATATTTGTAAACATTTTAGAAAAAAAAGGCATCTAGGTTTCACTGATAAAGAGGAGGCAGAAATACGAATGTTATTAAGTGAAAAAAAGATGACACAAGAGATAAGTATAATGCCAGTCAAAGTCTAATTCAAAGAGTTAACGATATAATGAAGAAAGAAACTTGGGAAAAGGAAAATTCCAAAATTGTGAAATTAAAAAAGGAACATAAAATGTTAAATGTTTACGCACTTGTTTGTTCTCCTTGAGACTGATTTTATTTAATCACAGTCTGAAGGAGAACATACAAGTGCGTAAAATATAATACACTATTATGATTTATATATTATATTTTATTTAATTTCAGCTAAGAGAAGAATTAGAAAAATTAAAATTGCAAGTGAGTAAAAATAAGAAGTTCTTGTTTTTTTTAATTTATATATAATGTGTTTTCAGACTAATTCAGGAGTGCAGAAGTCTATATTTATAATATAGAGGTAATTTTAATAAATATTATCTATAATAGAATGCATATTATAATGTATTTCCAGACTAAGAAAATATATTAATGCTTCTTATTGTAAATTATTTTTTGTTATAACCAAAACATTGTGAATACTAGTTTTTCCCAATACTTATTAAGGTTTTAATTCTCTACTTAAATAATTACTTAATTTTTGTAGTCTCAAAAGGAATTTATGTGATTGTTTGATCTGTAGTGTACTAACAATATATGTGTATAAGTTTAAAAAAAAAAAAAAAAAAAAAAACTAATAATTTTGAATAATAATGTACAATTTAAAATATTATTTAAATTGAATTAAATGTCCACATATCCAAGACACAAACAAGAAAAGCTATTCTGAAAAATAAAAAGAATAGGCTTTTTAGCAACGGGCATTTAGACCAGTTTGGGTCTTGTGTGTGATGTATATATATATATTGCAATTATATGTAATAATTGCAGCTGTTAGCAATTGAATGCTTTCCCATGGAGCTTGAGCTGTATAGCAAGCTTTCCGTTGCTTTTTCGTGGGAAAGAATTCAATTTCTGATCTAGAACAGTTGAATCTATTGTAAACAAAATTTTGAATACAAAATTGTTGCTGTTCAGATTTGAATTCGAATATAGGATTAAGAATTGTAACCGCTAGATAAATGGGTATATAAGCACTTGAAATTTGTATTGAATTTCAGTGTGGTAATCACTGTGCTAGCCTCTGTTTCGGCATTTTTTGTATTTAGCCTTTTTCGGCAATTTAGCCTAGTTCGGCATCTTAAATAAAGTATTAAAATTAATTATTTGAATTTCAATCATTAATTAAATAACTTAGGCATTATTGCCATTTATATTCAGCCTTCTAGGGCATATTATATAAAAACTTCGGCAGATATTGCCAGTTGTATACTGCCTTCTAGGGCAAAATAATAAAGGAAAACATAACAAACTTCTATATAAAATAAACATATTTTACATGGCGACCGTGCAATCATCGAATTTGCGATCATCAAAATCTTTGACATCATCAAGAACATCAAAATCGGCGACAACATCATCAAGATCATCGAAATCTGAAAAAAACCTGCATGCTAGTGCTACTGCAATGGAGGTAAAAAGTATTTGGATATTTATGCAAGATAACGATCCTGAGTATACTGTGTGTTCGAAACCAAATCAAATTATAGCAGTTTCTTGAAAATTTTATTTTTATATTTTTTTTTTTTTAATATAACTTTAGCAGTGTAGTAGCATTTAATAAAGTGTTACCATATTGAATCCATAACATGAAATCAACTTGATATGACGTCATAATCCAAACAAGTAGACATATAGTTGACTTTATTTGGTATTGGTAAACAAGTAAGTATATAGTTGACTTTATTTGGTATTGGTAATTCTATTATTTTGTATTAGTGTACAAATAACTCCGCCTACTGTGTTAATCAGTTGCTATGGGGTTATTACGGTACAGAGAAAAATTGATAAGCTCGATCGTGGGAATTGAAATTTACAGTTCACACCGATCCAGTTATGTTAGTATAAATACCATGCGCTTGCTGCAAGTTGAGTTTTAGTTTGCCTTTTGCTTTCATTAAAGAGTGTGTTAAATCTTTTAGAATTTTTTTAAATATTCCGTTTTCCGCCTATAAACTCAGGGTTTTGACCTGAGTTTTCCTTTAAATTTTCCTCATTATAATATCAGGGTTCTGACTTGATATTAGTATTTCAAATTTCTTTCTTTTTTTTCGCTTCTAAATTCAGGGTTTTGACCTGAATTTTCTTTAGTTCTCAGGGTTTTGACTTGAGATCTTCTTTTACTATAATATCAGGGTTTTGACCTGATATCTTTCTAAACTATTAATCTTCTTTTACTATAATATCAGGGTTTTGACCTGATATCTTTCTTTAAACTATAATCTCGGGGTTTTGACTTGAGATTATCCTAAAACTTAATCTCAGGGTTTTGACTTGAGATTATCCTAAAACTTAATCTCAGGGTTTTGACTTGAGATTATCCTAAAACTTAATCTCAGGGTTTTGACTTGAGATTATCCTAAAACTTAATCTCAGGGTTTTGACTTGAGACTTCTCCAATTCTCAGGGTTACGACTTGAGATTTAGCCTTATCATAGTGCAGTACAGCGCAATTTATCAGACAAAGAAAGAAAAAATAAAATAAATTAAATTCATTTTGTTTTAGTGTTTTACTCAACGCTGGAACGTGTTGAGCAGGTAAGTACAAATCCTTACTCAAGTTAATATATAAAATAAACTCATCCAATCAGCATTTTATTTTCTTATTTCAATAAAATTAATTTTCAAAGTGTTAATGTGGTATTATTTGATAATCAAAACTTATCCTTAATAAACCAAGCTCATACAATATAAAAACGAATCCTTAAATTTATAAGTGTGTGGTATTTCTAAAATACACCCAACACTGTGTGAAATGCGAAAATTTGGATGCTTTCCAATACACCAAAATACCTCCAAACTCCTCTCCAGTCACTTGACATCAATCTAATAGAACACTTTTGGGACTATCTTGAAAAAAAAATCCTTAATCGGTGAATTTCTAATAAAAATGATTTAAAAATAGTTTCCAGCGAGGAATGGGCCAAACTCTCACCTTCTAATTCTTTAAAATTAGTAAATTCCATGCCACGAAGTCTCCAGGCGATTATTAATGCTAAGGGTGGACCAACAAAATATTAAAAATGATTTTGGTCCTTATTTATTAAAAAATACAATAAGTGTACGAAGACTTTTTGCGCGTGAGTTTGGGTACTTCTAATAAATTATTTAAATTTTTAATTATTCTGTCGATTATTTTTTAACGTTGTATATATACATAGATAAATAGAGGACAGTATAAACTATAATTTACTATTTTTATTTAAAAAAAAAATATTTCGTAAAAGCCTTAAAAGTTAAGCTATTGCAAAAATACTTAGGTGTACGAAGACTTTTTACACTCACTGTATATGTATACATCTTATCGTGGTTTCATCAAATAAAGTCTAAATTTTTGCTTTTCTCTTCTCCTCTTTTATCTTTTTTCTTAAAAATAAAATATCACTCTAATTGAACAAACACAGTTAATCAATAAGTGATCTGCAATTGAACCATTAATTTTGACAGATACTCCATCTTGAATCATTCTCCACATAGGTAATCACACCATATGATACTCCATATAGAACCATTCATATTTATTTTCAAAAGTGAAATAACTAAAATAAGTGTGTATAGTAAATATAGGTAAGTTATTATTAATGTTGTAATAATATATAATAGAGTTCATTATTTTAATTTCCTTTGTTTTTCAACAAAAATGCCATAAGCACATTTCAACCTACTTTTAGGTTACTTTAATTTATTTCTTTTTTTTTGTGCTTTATCTAGTAAAGTTATGTTCTTGGTAATTTGTAAAAATAAAAACGATCTTATAAGTAATCAAAATATTTTTGAAGGAGATAGTGTTTGTGAAATGCCCAAAGTCAAAAACCTTCGAAATTTGTCACGAAGACAACAAAACCGTCGCTTGAACCAAATGCGCCGCTGTGAGACTTCCAATACAAACTTTTTACCAGATCTACATATATTTAATCAAAATGATTTGAATCAATATAAACGAGGTGTCCTTCATTCAGTGTCCTGAAAATGATTTTCCTTTACTTGAACAAGAAAATCATTCCGTGCGTCATCAAGAAAATTCTGTACTAGAAAATACTTCACGAAATGTGAATGAAGACTGCAACACTTTTAAACAATCACCATTAGCCCGGAAATTAATATTATGGACTGATACATATAAAATTGAACATAAAAGCTTAAACTCCCTCTTGAAAATATTAAAAAAAAGAATTTCGCAAATTTCATTCCGGACTCATAAGTCAAATTCTGCAACTACGGTGACTAAACAAATTCCAGACCCTCCTACTTCATATAATAATAAGAGATATAGTTTTAATTCAGGAATAGAGAAAGAATGTGGTATGCTATTGAAAGCCATTTTTATTTATACAAATTTTGAGAATTTCTTTATACTTTTGATTTTTTTAATTTGGTTTTACAGATAAAAGAAATAATATAATTTGTGACAAAACACCAAATAAAAATGATGATACTCAACTACACACAATTCTAAGTAATGAATCAGATGAAATTATATCAAAAGTTTTAGCATTGATTCATTACTTCAATGAATCAATCATAAATTGCGAAAAAGATGCTACTTCACCAACATATAAGCCACAAACAACTCTTCAAACTGCAGAGAAGTCTACTGTCAAATACCGTGAATCTGGAAGCTCACGTAAGTGTATACTATATTCAATTAAATGTTGTTATTTAAAATATTTCAGAGAAATATGATGAATTGCTATCTTCGATTAAGATCTTGGATCGCAAAATGGACCGAGTTCTCCTAATATTAAATGAAAATAATATTTGTCAACCGGCGATGCCGTCTAACAATCTGCTAACAAAATTTCCTCTTGATGGTGTTGAAGATTTTTTGGGATTTAATGAGAGCTTGGAAAAAGACAAGGAATTGGAAAAACAATTTGTAAGTATTTCCTGTTAACTATTCATGAATGGAGAGCTAACTAAAATTCGTCTGTTTCATATTACAGCAGCATAAAGTAAAATTGGTAGGAGGAAAATCAGCAAAAGATCATTTGGCCAGTATCCTATTTTTAACAATGTCTAATAAATTAGGAAAACAACTAACTTGGGAAGGTCAACGAAATACTCGAGGAATAAAAAAGACCAATTTTGCTAATATCATTATTGGTAAGCATATAATTTTCATTATTAACTGAAAGCTTAAAGAAATAGAAAATAATGAGTTACGTAAAATTTATAGAAACTATTGTACAACAGTATCCTGCTACTACCCTAGATGAACTAAGTACCAAGTTTTCTAGATGGCTACACCACTCGGGTGACAGAGAAAAATATCATGAGAGTAAAATTTTGAAATCAAACATTATAATGTAATTAAATCAAAAGTTTATATACGAATAATAAAATTTATTACTTATTCAATTGAAATTTTATTAATTTAAAAATTATCCCGAGTTAATTTCCTATTTTATTTAGTTTTTTAATACGAATAAAGAGGACCTACAAAAGTTTTCGAAATGATATCTTTCCTACGATATCTTATAGATATCTTATTGGCGGTTAGTACAAGATATCTTTCACTGGGTCATGCGATTTCTTTAGGGTATCTTGACGACCACATTATGATCACCCTGAAAGATATCTTTCAGGAAATTAAGACAACTTTTAGACATCTTTAAGATGGCTTTGTGCTGTATGGGAAGTAAACTATCCTTACCCTTCCGAGAAAAATGCATATAAAGTTTCTTTTTCATATAATCAATTTCGCATTCAAACATATTTTCAAAAGTAGGCGGTTTTAAAAATATACGTTATATACAAAAAGAAAGAATATCACGAGAGAAATCTTCACAGTTTTAAATAGTTCGCGACAAGGTAAAGACGTTCTTCTTTAAAAACGCTCATATTTCAAAGGTACTATCAGTTTTATGAAAATATTTAATATATAAAACAAGCTTTGAATCTTTTACTTGCCTAACATATGTTATATTCAGTTGAGAAAGATATTATTAATTTTTATTGTGTAAATATGAAAATATTGAAATTAAAATTAATGTTATAATTTAACAATTGTGTAATAAAGATTAAATAAAAATGAGATATCCATACCCTTACCACAATTAATAAAATAAATAAAATATTTTCGTGGAGTGCAACAAAATATGCATAACAAAAAGTAAAGGATATATTAAAATCAAACACGCTTTTTTGTATTACGCCTTGTGATTATTATTTTTACTAATGAGAAATAAATTTGAAATTCATCAAAAATTAATCAAAACGTTTGTGGAGCTTGTATTTATCTTCACATATATTCACTAGTGAATCTGTTTATATTACTTGTTGAATCAACCATCAAATTTGATACTTTGTAGCAGCATATTAAATTAAATATATAATCATAAGTAATATTTATGCTGATCCAACATAAATAGGTGAATACATTGTATTCATAATTAAATTGTTTATAACTATATATCATAAACAAATACTTACCATCAGATATCAGATATCTTTTGGGTGGTCTTATCAACAAAATTGTTTATGCTTGCAAATGTTTGCAAGTGGACATTGTTTTTGTTGATTAAGCATGTCTGCCATGATGTTCTCATGATAATTGTAGCATGAGAATATTCTGGTTACTTGCAGACATTTGCAAGTAAGCACTTTTGATTTTAAAATGATTATAAATATAAGAAAATTAAAATTAGGTTTAGTAGTTTGTTAGCCGCCATGCTCAAAGCATGGATCATTGTTAGAAGTTTTAGTTATTTCTTTGCATATACTTAAAGTCTATAATCTCAAAAACTTAGTGGATTGTGTACCAAAGCTTAAAAAAATTTTAGTTCGTTCTTATTGTTTGTTTCATAATAAATAAGGTAACATGAAATTTTGAAAATTTACAATTAGTGCCTAGGACATGAAGTTAAAATCATTAAGTTGAATATTACTACGCGAATTCTAAGGCAACTATTAGATATTTAGCTCAAATCTGATGTCGATTTTGTGCTAGCCGTATTTTTATAATTGAAAGAAAGAATTAGATTTTAAAACTAATACAAAAGATATGAACCATAGAAAATTAAAAGGTCGTAATTAATACTGTTTGATAAGATGAAGTGATAATTTTACTTAGAGTTGAATAGAAAATTGAAATTAAACGTTTTCGCCGTCGCCTTATAAATCCAATTCAAAAACACCTTCTATTTAAAGACTTGGCCTTAAAGATTTATCCAGAACCAGTTGATAATGCTTTGTAAAAAAAATATAACTCTATTGTTGTCACCTTTTAACAATTTTCAAACTTTAAAGTTGTGTTTTCTCAAGTGCTCAAAACTACTCAAAATCGGTGCATAAATAGCGGTAGATATTTACTCTTGCTGCTCCCCGTTTGAAAAAGTCAAACATTTAACATTTTCCGCGTGAAAAAAGGCTAATTCTAAAGTACAAACAGTGGAAAAAAGGAAAAGTGGAAAAGGAACATCCTTCGTAAAACGGAATTAGGCCCCTTTTGGTTTTTTCTTTTCTCACCATTCATGAATTAATTGAATATAATTTTGCTTGGAAAAATATTAATAATCTTTGTTGCACGAGTTGTAAGGGAAATATGATAACATCTCGAAAGATTAAAAGCCCTGGAAATGTTTTAATATTTTCATTACAATTTGAAACATATAAAAATATGCGAATTGTAATACAGGTAAATTTTCAGTTAGTTGTATTTTTGGACATGAAATTTTTATTGGTATAATTTAAGAAGCACTTAATGATAATAATAATAAAAGTTAATAATAAACCAAAAAAAATAAAATGAAATTCTAATGCATAACTTTTACTTTCACAGATTCAACAAAATTTACCACTTATGATTAAGACATAGTATATTAGATAAAATTAAAATCTAATGGTTTGGAAAATACAAAACAGTTTTAAAAAAGATTAATAAATGTTATAAACAATATGCTATAAACAGCTATAAACTTTATCAAATTAGAATAAAAAGACTTCACTTAACTGAACTTTCTACTTTAAAGTCTATTCAAAATTCCAACTCCACTCCTAAAACTTAATTCTTTCCGATTTCTGGACGTTGCCTTGTAACTATTCCAATTTCTACCTTAATACTAAAATATGTAGACAATGAAGTGTTTAAAAGTGGATTCAAATTTAGAAGCATTTTATGGACATAAGTTTAATTCGAACATCAATTGTTTGAAGATATGCCAACTGAAACTAGAATTATTGCCTCTTAAGGTATTATACTCTGTCGTTTTATTGCCATAAATTAATACCTTGTACATCCTGTTTTCTTTTTAAATAATTAAAAATAATTTTCTGTAAATTTTGAATATTAATGGCACCTACTTAATGGCAAATGTAAATATTTCCTTTTTTTCCCAATAAAAATTAATATAATTTAAATTCAAAATATCATTTGGCCTTCAAGTTTTTCAAAAATCCATTCAATTTTGACAAAAGTAAACTCGAGGAGTCATCAGCTCTCTTTGAAACAAAGAAGACACACTTAGAATTCGATTTGTATTTACTTGATTTGGAAACTCAAATAGCAAATAAAAAATGTAATGCAATGTAGAAATGAATGCTGACCGATAGTTCATTCTTCGCACTGAACAATATCGTACCCAAATTTTTGTGCATGTTTGGTTCAACTTACGTCTGTAAATGTACATTTTCAAGCCTTACTCGTCGAAAATCCAAATATCGTAGTTGTTTATCCCAAGAATATTTGGAATCAGAAATTCGATGTGAGCTATGTAGCAAAGTACCAAATTTCCGTAAAATGATCCAAAATAAAGAATGTCATCCATCACATTGATTTAACATTGAATAATAAAATATATTTTATGTAAAGATTTTTGAATTTTACTCCATTTGAAAAGTGGCTCGGAACACCTATCGCGAGCCACATATCAGGCACAGAGAAAGAAAAGTTTGGACAGGCCTGGATTAAGGTAATAAAATATTTTAAAATTCTTTTTTCTGGGATAAAATAAGAACATCCTTGAGAAAGTATCTTGAAACTCAAATTCAAATTTTCTTTTGAAAGAAAAAAAAAAATAGTTTTTCGGGATTTCCAAAGCCTTTATGTATATATACATTCAGGAGAAATTCAGGAAAAATTCAGGAAAGGGAGGTTATGACAATTTCCTCAAGTGTTCAAGGAAGCTAGAGGTCAATTTGGTCCTATAGTAGAGGCAAGACTTTTCAGGCCACATAATATTTATTTAGAAATGCAAAGTCCGGTAAACTCACATCTTGTAAGCAATAAATATTATTACGCAGTTATAAAAAACCAACAGTCTTGTAACCGAGATCATTTCAAAATTTGGGTGAAGAATATTTATTTCCCGAATGCTGGTGAAAGAAGCCTACTTCTATTCGATTCGTGGACAGGGCACTGTCTTGTAACAGCAAAGAACGTGAAACCTATTAGCAAAGATGTTGAATTAATGTTAATACCTCGGGGTACTACAGGAAAAATTCAGCCATTAGATGTTTATGGATTTAGATTATGGAAAAATTTTATAAGACACTTTTCTGACAGTGTTGTATTAATAAATTATAATTTGCAACTGCATTTGAGAAACAATATCATAAAATTAAAGTCTCTAACTCATAATCAGCTTTCGTCTCCTCGTTATGTTGAACTCTTAAAATATTCTTGGTTCAAAAGTGGATACATAAATCAAAAGCCTGACCGTTTCAAAACTTCCCTAAGTTTTTCATTTGGAGAAGAGTGCAAATCTCATGGGGAAATACCCGGTTGTCTGAACATTTTAATAATTGGTTTGTTCTTGGTGTAAAAAATCACTATGCTCTCAACATTTTTTTGGAGAGTATCATAATTGTTTTAATTATATCTAATAGGCTTTTTATATGTGTTGTAATTAAAAATAATATTAAAATATATATAATCATGAGTAAGAGTTTTCATTTTTTTATTTTAAAAACAATCATGAACATAGAATATGAGTTGTTTATAGTTATAGCTATAGTTTGAAAAAATGTATCATAGAATGGCAGAAATAAAAATTTACAAAGGGGTGAGTTTTGAAGTAGAGGTGTAAAAAATATATATGAATTTGTAATAACGTAATATTATCAAAACAAAAAAAAAACAGAATTTTCATGTACACAATAAAAAAAAAAAAATTACGCTGATAATATGCATATGTGCATATAGGGGTAGTTCATCCCCCCAAAATTTTCTTTTTCAAAAAATAAAAAAACACGTATCTCTTATTTTTTTTTAGACCTTTACAATAAAAGTAGAATCATTACAATCCGTTCAATAAGTTTCGAGATATAAGGAATATGTGGTTTTCAACCCTTAAACCTTTTGTATAATTAACCCCCTTAGTAATTCGAATGACGGTATTTTCCATTATTTTTCATGTAGAATATAATAGGCAAAAAAAATTTTCGCTATAAAAATGGTAAATATAGGAACCTATAGAACTATCCCTTTTAGGTAATAATTTTAGGGGTTGATTTCACCCCTTAAAATCGTTTCTCAGCAGATACAAAAAAATACGGGTCTCTTAGATTTCGATGTAGAATAACATATCAAAAAATGAACGAAATCGAAGGTGGACAACGGAAGACCTTTCCTTGTAAGTTAATAATAAAACTTTAAATATCTTTTAATGCACTCATTTTTCATATTGTATGAGAGTATGAAACTTATAGCACTGAATTCGCTTGCTGTTTTCGTTGAAACAAAGACTGTTTATCGTCATGGTATCGACTCTATATATGCAGCCATTATTAATCCAGCTCTAAATTTCATTTGCTGTAGTAATATAAAATTAATAGATTCGGAAGGTAGTTTCGGTCCACATTCCACAGGTAAAAAAGAAAACATTGAACCATGTTATCAAAAAGTAACTCACTATCAGTTGCAGCGTACCTTCACGCACGACATGTATTTGTACAACACAATCCAATTACAGGCGCCATTCTTAGCGAAGACTAAAGGCTATTAAATCCAGGGGGATGCTAGTCAGTAAACATATTAGCAACAACTCTGCTTAGGTTCCAGGCCTAGACACTGGCAACACAGGTCCCAACAGCTTTGCTGTAGAGATCCTTAGATTATAAAGTTAAAATTTAAAATAGTGCTAAGAACAATAATAAAGAACAATTACGGAAGAAGAATTTGTCTTTGCCTACAAAAAAATAGCTCACTTTCGGCAATGATTTGAATATTGGCTTTTTTTACAATGAACATTTTGTATTTAATGTTTTTTGAATTTAAAAACACTACCAAGAAAATATAATGAAAGGAAAAGTCATTAAATGATTTATTAAAATGCTTTTTCTTGATTTTACAACTCAAATAATATACATAGAAGTAAGCTATATAGAAATATGTACTGTACTTTGCACATTTCCACAACCTTTCTAAAGATTGTTGCCCAATAAATAATATAAATAAAATGCTTAGAGAGACATCTAACTATATTTTACCTTCTTATTATGAACAACTCTAGGTTTTTATGGGAGCTATCCTTATTGAAGAAACAAAAAGTAAATTTCATGGTACGACTTATCAACTTCATACATAAAGTGAGGCGTGTCAATAAATCTATTTTTATGGATTATTTAAAGTCTGCATTCTTTACAAATCAAAAATTTATCTAATAATTTTATTTCAAACAAATGGACAATTCAATTACAATTTTTGTTCTTTTTAAATATTTTCAATACAATACTTTTCTCTAAGAAGTTATATTTTAAAAAGATATTAAAAATTTTTATTGATAATACCCGCGTAATAATTTCCAATTTCTAAATCGTAATATGAATTTCTCCCTCTTCAAAACAAAAGGAATATTCTAAGATAGATGATATCCATTCGTGATATTTACTGAATCTGAGTAAATCCTTCGCATACTTTATATTGGCTTTAATATATATACACATATCTATGTATATACAAAAAAATTCATTTGACTAGCCCAGCGGGAGATTTTTGTAGCGTTCGTATACGAAGCTCAATCCGAGCGTATTTATTATTCAAACGTTTTTTAACGTTGAGCTTAATTAATGTGAATTAATTCAAGCAACAAACACGTTTCAAGGTTTTTTTATGGCTAAAATAATTTTTCTTTATTCAGCATTTAACGTAGTCGAAAATGAGTACTAACAGAATTAGTAAGAGATATTTCAAGACATTAGTTGCGCGTGAAATTCAGGGAGATACCAGTAGAAAACCTGAAACCGCCATTTACGTAGACAGAAAACTATCTGAAGAAGAAGTTTTGCCACAATGTGAACAATTAGATTTCAATGCTGGAAGTCTAGATATCACTACTTCTGATGGTTCTTGTGAGAACTTTGATGAAAATCTAGCCAGCTGGCTAATTAAGAGTGAAACATCTCGTAAAGATGCTGATGATCTTCTGAAGTTATTACAAAAAGAGGGCCATAATCTTCCATCGTGTAGCAAAACATTGTTACAATCAAAAAGTAGCAATCTACAAATTACTTCTGTTCCACCTGGGGAGTATTTTCATTTTGGACTTGCAGAAAGCCTTACTTTGCTTAACTTGAATTTGCCAAAAACAGTAGACACTATTTTGATTGATATCGGAGTAGATGGCTTGCCACTTTTCAAGAGTTCGGCACAAACTTTGTGGCCCATATTAGGAGCTATTAGCAGTTATAAAAACATAAAACCATTTTTAATAGGAGCATATTTGGGTCCTTCTAAACCAAAAAATGTATCTGAGTATTTGGATAATTTCGTAAATGAAGTAGAGGAGTTAGAAACCTCTGGCTTACAAATTAATGGTAAGCTTCGATCAATTAAAATTCGATTGTTTACTTGTGATGCTCCAGCCAAAGCGTTTTTAACTGGCACTGTTGGACATACATCTGCAAATGGCTGCACTAAATGTTCACAAATAGCAAAAAAAATTAACAATACGCTAACTTACAGTACCACAGTTTCATCTCTTCGAACTGATGCTGATTTCAGGAACCGGACCCATAAAAACTTTCATAATTCATTTTATCAAAATAATAGGCATCCATTGGAGAAAATAAATATAAATATGATTTCACAATTTCCTTTGGATGTCATGCATTTAATCGATTTAGGTGTAATGAAAAAAACTCTAACGAGCATTTGGACGAATGCACACAACCGTAATAGGCTATCAAATTCAGAAAAGCAAGACATAAATTTGTATTTCATCGCTGCAATCATTCATTCCCAAAGAGTTCTGCCGAAAGCCAAGAAGCATGGAAGAGATATCGAGATGGAAGGCGAGTGAGTTCCGACAAGTAGTTTTATATACAGGAATCGTATTTTTAAAGAACGATAAAATTTCTAAAGAGCTATATGAACATTTCCTTCTGTTGCATGGTGCATATAGACTTATTTCTTGCCCCAAAAATTGCCGCAAGAATTTAACAATGGTTCAAGAAATGCTAGAAGTATATGTCGCAAATTTTGAAGTTTTATATGGAAGAGATAAAGTTAGTTATAATGTTCATAATTTGCTTCATTTAGCAGAATGTGTAAGGCTTTATGGTAATGTGGACAGCTTCTCAGCATATCACTTTGAAAACTACATGCAAACTTTGAAGAAGGACTGCAGACAACCAACTAAAATACTACAACAAATTAATAATCGAATTAAAGAAAGAAGTATCTTCATTAAAGACAAATTTGTTCCAAAGCAAGGTTTTTCAAAATCAGGAGTTAGTGCTTCGGGCATTTATAGCAGTTATGATTTTGACATGTTGCAGCTTAGTGAGTTTGCACCTAATGACAATTGCTATATACAGCCCCTGATACCAATAAAAGTCACAGGGTTTTTTGCAAACTCAGATGGAGAAAACTGTATCAGAGGACTTAGATATTGCAACATTAAAAGTTATTTTGAGTATCCATATGACTCAATTCAAACACTAGGCATATCCCTTGTTAGCAAAATATCAAATGAAGAAGAGATATTTTTCATTAAAGATATTTCTTGCAAACTAGTATGCCTACCTATCTCGGATGGCTTGGTTTTAATCCCGGTGCTTCATCATTGTCATTTTTAGTGGTGAATAATAAATATATAATATGCATAATATATATAATAAAATATTGGTATTAAAATATTGTATTAAGAGTTAGCTAATACTTGCACTTGAACTTTTTTCCAGAAAATGTTTAAACCAGAAAATTCTTACAAGTCTTTGCTCTCGGAAAAATCAAGTGGACATGGTATGAGTATTTATATAAATGCATAGTATATTCTTTTCTGATAGATTTTCATTAGGAAAGGAAAATATGTGTTGTAAGTGCTGCTCGGATAATAAAAAGCAGCTAGAAAATTTGAGGGAAATATTAGAAGAACAGCGTGTAGAAATGGCAAAGCAGCGCGAAATTTTGGGAAATCAGACGGTACTTTTAAAACAACTTTATGATAAAGCTATGCCGGAAAAATCTAAATTGAAAATTTTTCCAATCAACAATTTGGAAGAGCTGGAAAAGAGCTCCGAAGTAGATCAGGATGAAGCTGTAATATTACTCACAAATTTTAAAAGAGATTTTTATTAATAAAATTAATTATAGATTACATATATAAAACAACTCAAAGGGTCAGCTCCAGTCCAAAAATTCTTAAGGTATTTTTTTAGCGACAGTTTCATTCTAAAAATAAATTGGGATGGACAACAAAAAAAAATTGCAGCAAAAAATTATAAGCTGTTCAACACCTATCTTTTTGGTAAGAGTTTTCTTAAATATAAACACATATCTAAATATTATTTTCCACAGAGGCTGTCAAAAATGAAAATTATGGGTTCCAGGATTTTGACGAGGACATGAGGAAGGGTTTCAGGCTGAGTAAAAACCGGCTTTATAGAAGCAAATTTGATAGCAAAAAAAAATGTAAGTATACTCCTTTAAATACAAATTAAAATATAAATTTAAATGAAAATATTAATTTCAGATCCCATAAGAGAAAACTCTATTTGTAAGAATTTACTTTAAGAATTTTAAAAATTATGGATGTAATTAATTAACAATAAATTAATAAATTACTTTAAACGTTGTTTTTTTAAGCTTTTCCTTTTATTAGATAAATTGGGGTCCTCAAAAAGAAGAGATGCATGCGCGGTTAATGGAAATAACGAAAAAAAAATAATACTTATTATTTAATACAAAATATTAGAAAAAAAATTAAGCCATTTAAATAAATCGCTCGGAAAGAGCTTTCTTTAAAGCCCTTTACGAGTGCTCCCTTTAAAGCGCCTCGCTCCAATGATCTACAATGTTAAATTACAATGAAGCTTCTTACGAAGACCAAGCACTTGGTGCTGATTTTGAAGCGCTCGAAGAGGTCTTTTCGAGCGCTCGATTTCCCGCTGGGAGAGGATAACATTGAACTCTCTCATGTCATGGTTTTCTAATAAAGTCAAGTTTTTGGATAAGGCAAAGGAAAAAGCATTATTGCATCTTTATGCTGTTTACGGAAATGATTTGATTTATTGTCCTGATATTCTCAATTATTACAATTTGATTAAATTTCAATAAAATATATACATACATATATAACCAAACTTACTCGAATAAACTTCTCGTTACCAGAGGGCTAAGAAGAAACACACATATGTTAGGAAATTCTAGGTTAGATTTAATTAATTAAGACTATTATTTATTATTATTTAACTATTTTTTCTGGTCTCTTTAAAACTATATTAATTAATTAATCTAAGAACAAAATGGCGCTATGTATTAATAGCGGAGACAGACATAGCCCTTAATGCTCTTTAACTAATGCCCATTTAGGTATTTTGTATGGAAAGAACGACATTTATGATTTTTCAAACCACATTTAGTAAATGTTATTTCTAAAGAACATTTGCTCTCTCAGAGCTTTTTTACCCCTTTGCTGACAAATTTATTAGAATTCAGCACTGCCATTTTGGTTTTCAGCTACAATTGAAATGTCAAGTAAAAATGACAAGTGTGGTTATGGCTACAATATTTTTGATTTATATTTTGTGAGTTATTCAACCGGTGTTAATATTCGGCGGTGTTTTTGAGGTATAAATGTAAGTATTATATTATAATTATGTTTTAGTGCAAAGCAATAAAGGAAATGCCTTTTTTCAGAGTATTCAAGTGAGTTATTCGATTCGGAGGTCTTTTCGAGATATAAATGTAAGTGTTATATTATAATTATGTTTTAGTGCAAAGCAATAAAGTAAATGCCTTTTTTCCGAGTATTCAAGTGAGTTATTCGATTCGGAGGTCTTTTCGAGATATAAATGTAAGTGTTATATTATAATTATGTTTTAGTGCAAAGCAATAAAGGAAATGCCTTTTTTCAGAGTATTCAAGTGAGTTATTCGATTCGGAGGTCTTTTCGAGATATAAATGTAAGTATTATATTATAATTATGTTTTAGTGCAAAGCAATAAAGGAAATGCCTTTTTTCAGAGTATTCAAGTGAGTTATTCGATTCGGAGGTCTTTTCGAGATATAAATGTAAGTGTTATATTATAATTATGTTTTAGTGCAAAGCAATAAAGTAAATGCCTTTTTTCAGAGTATTCAAGTGAGTTATTCGATTCGGAGGTCTTTTCGAGATATAAATGTAAGTATTATATTATAATTATGTTTTAGTGCAAAGCAATAAAGGAAATGCCTTTTTTCAGAGTATTCAAGTGAGTTATTCGATTCGGAGGTCTTTTCGAGATATAAATGTAAGTATTATATTATGGATTTGGATTCAGTACATTGATGAGCTCCGAGGTCAGAAGCGCAATTTGGTCATTTATCTTCGGATGCTGCAGCAACTAGAGAAAGAAGAAGGTCTGTGCTTAAGCGTTAAGGACATTCGAGTAAAAATTAGCAATCTATGCAGTAAATATAGGTAATATTTTTTATGTGGTCTTCTTAAAATATAAATATATTTTCAGGGAAGAGAAAAGAAAAATTGGATCAAGCGGTGGCAGCCCATCTCAATGGGTGCATTACTCCACGTTGCATAAAGCGATTGGTGGTTATAAAAGTAATTGTATTGGTGACAAAGGACATACAGTTCAAACAATTAAAGGTAAAGCAAAAATACAAAATTGTAAAATTTAATAATAATTTTTATTTAATTGTAGCACCAACTACATTTTCTTCACAACAATCTCCAAATATCCCTCCTTCTACTTGTTTTTCATCTTCACTTCTTTCTCCTTTAACAAATGCTTCACCGTCTCCTTGTTCTTCATCTTCACTTCTTTCTCCTTTAACTCATGCTTCATTATCTCCTTGTTCTTCACCTTCACCTTGTTCTTCACCTGCCCTTCTCTCTACTTCTTCTTGTTCCTCAAATGCACCTTCTTCATCTTCCAGTGCTCCTTCTTCAACTAAAAAGAAAAAGCCTAATAAAAAAAATGAAATAGCTGAAATGTTGCAGAAGGAATTTGAGCTAGTTCGAAAGAGTAGAGAAGAGTTGTTAGAGTCTTCAAAGAATTGCGAGAAAATGTTGCAAGTAATTATGGCATTTGTTGATACACCTGACAGGCCATGTAATCAAAATTAGCATTTAAGTTAGTATTACTTATTGATAAAATTTTTTAAAGTTTTTGTTAGTATTAAGTAAGAATTAGTGTATATATTAATATTTCATAAATATAAAATTTTCTTAATTACCTAGGAAAGTTTTTATTGCATTCCTTATTTCTGCTCCATTTCCAGTTAGCATATCCCTCGATTGAGAAGTAAGCTGGACATTTTTTGACGTATTTTGAGATATTTTTTCCCTCCAAAGTTCGTTAATTTTGCGGTTATTATCATTAATTATGTTATGGAGAATGCAACAGGCCAGTATGATTTTGTTACTGTTTTCGATTTTGGTTTCTAAGCCTTTGCCAAGTCGACGGAATCTCGCTTTTAAATGACCAAAAGCATTTTCAACGACTCTTCTGCACTTTGAAAGGCGCGCATTGAAAATACGTTCTGCTTCGGGTTGTTCAATTGAAAAGCTATAAGGCTTCATCACATATTGTGAGAGCCTAAAAGCAGAATCACCGATCAACAGTACGGGTGCATTAACACCGTTGAAATTTGCTGCATTATTCCTAAAGATTTCATTAAACTCGAACTCGCTTTTCAAAAGCGAATCTTCCCATATGGTTGAATCGCTACATCTTCCAGGGTTTCCTACATAAACATATGTAAAACTGTAGCGGTAATCAACAGCAGCAAATAGTACATTTGAATAAGTGAACTTATAATTAAAATAATCGACTGCTTCAAGCTTAGGAGGCTTGACTGGAATATGACACCCGTCAATCGCACCGTAGCATTGCGGAAACCCGAGCTCCATAAATCCCTTTACATTTTCTTCTACCTTTTCTTGCGTTGCAGGATAGAATTTGTCAAAGCATTTTCCATATACTTCTACAACACTTTCACAAAATTCTAAAACAGTTTCTCCTAAAGTTGTTCGTCCTACACCAAACAAACCAGCAACTGTCTTATATTCAGATGATGTACCCAAAGCCCATAAAGACATTGCTATGCGTTTCTCCAAAGGGATTGCTTTCCTCCAACGTGTGTCTTTTTTCTTTAGAGCTGTTAAGTTGTTTACAAGATCATTAAATAATAACCTACTAACTCTAAATCCATTCCTAAATTTTTCTTCGGTAAATTTAGGAACATCTTTTTCCCAAAAATGCGGGTCTTCAACCTAAAAATATATGTGCTAATAATTCTATTGACAATATAATATTTTTTATCTAACACTTGACCAAATTCTTTTACTGAACAAAACAGAATTGTCTCTTAATATTGTGAGAATATTTTCCCAATGTTGCAATTCCTGCAACTGATACACCTTCTGTTTTTCTAGATTTAGCTGCAATAATTTTAATAAATCTTTAAACTGCTCATTATGCCTAAGGTTTTTGAGATTCATTTTATTAATTAATTATATTATTAAAACACTATTTTTTATTTAAAACACTTCAAATTTACAAAACTTCTCTTCTCAATAATAAATAAAATAACAATTTAATTTGACATAAGCATTGACAGCTGTTTTAAAAGTTCTTGTGATAAAGCTTTTATGTCTGTCAGGGCCTTGCTTAATGCCCATTTATTAATGAGCATTAAGCGCTATGTCTGTCTCCGCTATAAGCGACCAAAATAGAAATTAGAAATATATTTAAAAAATAAAAACACTCCCTACAAATTAAGAGAGTGATCTTGCTCTAAAAGAGCAAACTGCACTATGATAAAGCTCAAAGCTTTAAGTTAAAAATAAATACCTCCCATATGTAAAGGTATTAGTGTAAGTGCAATCAATCATATGCAAAAAATAATAAACTTATATAATTAAAATTATTACCGCCTCCCAATGTAAGTAACTTATAAATTGGGTATAGATTTAATGGTATGGGTGAAATAAGGTAAATTAACTATAATTTAAAGAATGTATAGGTATAAGAAATTAACAAAAAAGAAAATAATACCAAGTCAATAAACTGGGTCGATAAAAGCAATATTGTTTTGCTAGTATAGCATAAAACAATATTGCTTTTGCGACAACAAAAAAATTATAGCATGAGAAAAACATGTATCTCATGCTAGAAAATGCACTATAAAAGAAAGTGTTTTTCTTTTATAGTCAGAGTGTTTTTAGAGAATTTCCCGACTAGCAACACCAGCTGTAGCATAAAATAATATTGCTTCTCTGACACAAAAAAAATATAACATGCGAAAAACGTATATTGCATGAGAGAAAAGGTACTATAAAAGAAAGTACGACCCCAACTTTGGTCGAAATCATACTCTCCGGTGGCCGAAAAGTCTTAGTAGGCTCTTTATATGTTCCAAATAACTCTCCTGCCCAAAACCTTAGGAATGATCTTAAAAAACTAAACTCTTATTGCAAAAAATTTTCTTATGTTATTCTTGGTGGTGATTTCAATGGCCGTCGCCCTCTTTGGCAAGACACTGTGTGTTCCGGTCAAGGTAAAATCATCGCAAATTGGCTTACTGATCCTCTGACTGAGCATAATTTTGCAGTAGTTTCTCAAAGGAAACCTACCAGACCAGTAAGCAACTCAATTATTGACTTCTTTCTTTTATCGGACAATCTGCCTCTTTTTCTTCAAAACTCAATTAACTTTGATATCTCTACTCTTGACTTTGAATCTGACCACCAAGTCCTGAAACTGAATCTTGAACTACTTAACCCCATCCACTTCATATTAAGGGATAATATTCCTAAAACTATTATAAATTGGACAGCATTTTCTAAAAATATTGCTTCCGAACTTAAGAACTCTTCACCACCGATCTTCACCACCGATTGACAGGAATCTCACTACTGTCGAAATTGACAAGTACATTGAAAGCCTTACTCAAACCCTAAAATGCAATATTGATAAATACTCAAGAAAACCACCCCAAAACGATAAATATAGGCACCTTCCTTTACCAATTAAAAAACTTTATTCTGCCCTTAGTTTTGTACGCAAACAAATGCAAAAAATCTTTCATAAAACACTAAACAGAAACCATTCAGATTATATTCAACTAAGCTCCATTGCTAAAAGGCTTTCCTCTCTCATTAGCGAAAATACAACTAAGTTTTTCTCAGAGAAGTTCTCCCAAAGGTTATCAGACCTCAAACCAAGCCCGAATTTCTTTCGAAATATTAACTTAATTACCGGTAGGAAACCCAAAATTCCTGACACGCTTCTCGACCACAACCATCAAATAATATCCGATAATATCAGCAAAGCCAATGCATTTGCCACCTTATTTGAAAAAAATCTACAAAACCGCTTAGATTCAGTTCCTCCTGAACTAGTTGATACAGCAAACAGCTATATTGATCAGTTACTACTTCAAGATATTACGATTCCCTTTTCCAGCTCTGCTACCTCTCTAAATAGTGTTGAAAACCCATCCCTAACTACTGTTTTCGAAATCACCAACATAATAAAATATTCCAAACTGAAGCGCGCGTCAGGTACTGATTCGATTAGTCTACTAGCCTTAAAAAAACTCCCCCTCTCAGTAATCGAAGTAATAACTTGCATCTTCAACAATTGTCTCAGTAACGGATACTTTCCAGTCGCCTGGAAGAAAGCATTAATAGTCCCGATACCTAAAACCTTCAGCCCGACTTCAACACTACTTTTTGGACCAATCTCTATCCTATGTGCTATTAGCAAAGCTTTCGAAAAAGTAATTCTAACCAAATTAAGTCGTGAAACAAATTACCTTAATGTCATTCCTGATTTTCAGTTTGGTTTCCGAAAACACCATTCTACAGTACATGCGCTTGCTCATCTTCACCACCAAATTACCTTTGGACTAAACAAGAAAAATGCTACGGCTGCTTGTCTACTTGATGTCGAGAAGGCTTTCGACAAAGTTTGGATCAAAGGTCTCATACTGAAACTTAGTAATTACAAATTTAGCCTTCCAATTATAAGACTCATTTTTAGTTTCTTGAGTAACAGAAGCTTCCAGGTTAAAGTTACTAACTCACTATCCAGTCCTAGAGGTATGTCCTCTGGTGTTCCCCAAGGTTCTGTTCTAGCACCTCATCTTTTCAATATCTTCACTTCTGACGTGCCCAACGCCATCCCTGGAGTAACACAACAATTTTTTGCTGACGATGTCATTATTTACAGTCACTCTATCTCAGCGTCTTTGGCCACCAAGAAAATTAATAGTCAAGTTAACAACTTGATAACCTATTACCTAAATTGAGGTATTCAAATCAATATCTCCAAGTCCCAACTAATAATCATTAAACCACCTGGAATGAAATCTCTCGATTCACTAAGTAGGAAAAAATATGATATTGCGGGGACTTTACTGTCACCTGCAACCCAAGTCAAATTTCTTGGAGTAACCATGTCCTCTTATTTTAAATTCAATCCCCATGTCAAAATCGTCCTTCGTAAGGCAAATTTTGCTTACAGTCTTATCTCACACTTATTAAGCCACAAATCACTATCCGCCATATTATTATTATTATTATTTATTTTTTTTCTTCAGTACAGGGATTATTCTACTTTGAATCATTAGATCATCATGGACTACATAGTACACTACTTTGCGCTTAACACATTTCTAATCATCTCAACATCACAACTGACTGCTTATCGTATCGTATCGTTATAGAATCAATTTATTTTGTGATTCTAAGACTAGCAAGACCAGCTGAAACCGGCTAAAACTTTGCTAGAATTAGAAATTTAGTAAAATAAATTTAAAGTTTAATGTAAAACAGTAAAATAGGTGAAAATTGTAGAAATTTAGTAAAATAAATTTAAATTCTAAAGAAAAAAAGAAAAAAAAAAGGTGAAACCTATTTTTTAGGAATAATCTAAGAAGATTATATAGATTAGTGAAACTGGCAATAAATTTTAAGGAAAATTATTGTGTCTTCTAAAAAACAGAAATAATCAGCGTTACATCCTCTAGAACCGAGGGAAAAAAGGCGTTTGGAATCCCGGCAAACTAGGCAAGAATAAAAAAATCAACAGTGCAAGAAACCTGGCCCTCTGCTAGTAGGCCGTTATCCCGTTACCGAGATTAGACCGGCAAAACCTTTGGCTTTGCCCTCTCGAACCTTCCCCAAAACAGAGACATTCAGCCCAGAAATTCCGGCGCTCCCTAGTGAGGCCTTACAAACCTTCAGAGGTAAGTCCGGCAGAACCCTACGGGGTTGCCATACATAAGACTTAGAAACTAAAAACTAATACATAAAAAAATGTCTACCTTAGCCAACGCGACATGGTCCCAGCTTCCATTCAAAATGAGGATCTAAGGAAAGCCCTGGCCGCCGACCTTAAGGCAGGACCCCGGCCGATTTTCTTAGAAGAATACCGGCGACGTCAGATACGACGCCAAGAGGAAGCCCTGGTATACCGGCAGACTCACCAAGTTGCCACGCCACCCCTACCAACTCCCTCCAGACCCGCTACTGACATTAAGAAGCCAAAAGGAAAGAAACGACGAGCAGGTGTCCGGGTGCGTCTACGCAAGTTAATTGCCATAAAACATGAGGATATAGTTGCCGAGACGAACCGCCGAACGAAAAAGGTATTGATAGGGGAACTTCTTCAGCTAAAGGAAGATTCCAAGAGGTGGGGAATATACAACACCACACACTTTCAAAGGAAATAAATAAAAAAAAAAAATATTAATAAATGTTTACTTAAAAGAATTTATACATAAAGGGTACATTCTGGTAATAAACATTCTAATGATAAACCGGAGTATTTCTATTTAAAAAGACCATTTTCCTACCCACCTTGTAGTGAACATTAAGCCAAGAAACTCATCATAACACTAGCAAGTTATCGAACGAAAAAGTTATTTTGTTGTATGGCTATGGTGGCTATGGTGGCAATGCTGTTATTCATCCAGAAGGTGTACCTCAAGAACATGATAGTATTCCATTTTTAACAATGGGTGAATATAAACAACACAATTTAACCGAACTCTTTGGAACTGCGGTGTTATGACAGTAGCATAGTAATTAGTACTACCATAAGGAGCTTCTTTGCCCTGAGGTTGGGCTTAATTTAACAGATAATTTTAATTGAAAAAAAATTAATTTTATGACTATATTAAGAATAGTTTTTCTAAAGTATCAATATTATAGTTATACAATATAAAAGTAAAGAGAATTAAATACTAAAACTGGGAATTTTATATCTCATATTGAGCGAATTTAATACAATTTTTAAAATCCTCTAAAAACTGATTAAATATTTTTCTGATTCAGAAAATTGATATTTTGAATTTCAATTTAATATTATTTCACCTGAATTCTGTGGTACACAAACCATTGTTAAAGAACTAACCAGAAATAAAGATATTTGCAGACTGCTCATGAATTTAACCATAAATTATGCAAAAAAAATCTTCACAATTCCACCGTTAAATTTTGTGTTCAGCGCGTGAGAAATTTTGTGATAGATAATATATCCCTTAAGGTAGAAAAGCAGAGAGAAATCTTTAAAAGAATAGAGTAAAAGCTCAAGAGGAATTTTGCGAGCAGTTTTTTAACTACGATTATTATTAATAAATTGTTTTACTTTAACCGGAATGACTAGGCATCAGGTCATCTTATCATCAGATGTTAAAAAATACACTTTTGGTGTTATATGTGTAAGCGACAAAATATGAGGCACTACTAAAAAGGTGGTAGCCCTCCTTTTAGTAGCGAAGCTGGAGGGTAGAGGCGTAAGAGTAGTTAGTTAGTAAGCTGTCATCAGATGAACCACGAGGAAGGAATAATAAAAGGGCGAGATAAGCATAATTATATATATGTATATGTCTCAAGTGTTATAATTAAAGAAAAGAAAGAAAATCAAAACTAGCTATATAATCTAAAAAGTGTATGAATAAAAGTATCAGTTTATATATGGATAAATTTTATATAACACACGTTTATATTTACATAAATAATATATTTTGACTTAAATATTTACATTTGATCGCGAGATGCGCGGACTATTTTAGGGTTAATAAAATGTTTAGCAAAAACCATGATGTTATTTTATTTCAAATGTTCACCACTCTGTATTGGTCAATATAAATAGTTTATACTAGACAATATATTAAACAGAAATATGTAGCGATTTGCTGAATTTAAAATTCTAAAACTACCGTCAATCTGAGATCATTATGCTAGTTTGTAAATAAAAAGTTTCTTATTTCAGTCAATTTTTAAATATACTCTATAATAACAAATTTGAAACTATGCTCCTATTCTGTTTTCAGTCAATATAAAAAAATTATATTTAATCATATAAAACAGAACATAAATTTTCCTTTTTTCGTCTTATGTTTTTTAGTTACGGTAACAATTAAAAAATTGCAGAAGAAAAGAAGAAAATTTACTACACTAAACTTTACTTTAAGAAGTCACAAAAATTAAGAAAAAAATTTCTCTAAACTAATTAATTTTCATTTATGTATTTTTGCTAGAATGAATTGTATTATTTATAAATTTCCCAAGGGAGATAGATTTATATATTTTTTCATTATATAAAAAACTTAACTTAATCATTTAGCATTGCTCAATTATTAATATTTTTTATAATTTGTTAAATTATTTTTTAGATGAATAGTTTACCTAGTAAGTATACATGGTGTCAGACAAATAATTCTCCACTTAAGCAGATCGATAAAAAAACTAAAAAAGTCATTTTGAACGAAAATAAAAATATAACGGTAAAAATAATATAAAGAAATTGAAGTTTGTGTAAAATTTAAAACATTTTAAGAAAACGGTTTGTATTGCAAAACCTGTCTTAAAGGGTTTTCGGAATTAAGAGAAATCATCCAAAAAAAGTCTAGTTCTTCTAACACCTCTTCTGATTCTAGACATAGTCTGGTCTGCAAAACACTACCACAAACGTTAACGAAGATACATCCTCTACAGATACTCTAGATTTGAATATATCAAGTGACGAGATTTAAACACAAGGAAGTAATCATATTATTGGTTTATAATTTTTTTACTTTTAAATACATATGTATTTTAGATCGATATGAGAAATATAAATGTGTGTGTAAATTTTGCATAACCTGTATCCCTGTAAATAAATTACTTCTTATATGTGTTAGAATGATTCTTGTGATACAAAACAGAATTAAGAGGGCGGGGGTAGTGCTTCTTGTGTCACTAATATCTGAATATACAACAATAATTGTTTACATGTCACAGAGGCATAATGAGTAAAACATATTTCTTTCCTGTATATTAGTAAACTGTATGAAATGACTTCGAGAATTTGTAAACGCGACGTTGACTCATTTTGCTATATTTGCGGCGAATTTATTAAAGTAAGAGAAAGAAAGTATGATTTAAGAACAAATTTAAAAATCATGAGTCCGAGGCTTGCAAATATTTGAAGCGAAAATTAAAGCTGGAATATTTGTCGGCCCTCAAATAAGAAAAATCATGGATTGTGACATTTTCACGGGGTTACTTAGCAATGAAGAGAAAAAACCCTGGAACAGTTTTAAAGTAGTAGTCCATGGTTTTCTTGGGAACCAGAGAGCTGAAAACTATGACGAGTTGATTACAGACATGATTTATAATTTTTGCACCATCGGATGCAGAATGTCATTAAAGATACATATGTTACATTCTCATTTGGATGAATTAAAGGATAACATGGGAGCTTATTCGGAAGAACAAGGGGAACGCTTTCATCAAGACCTTATGGAATTTGAGAGACGTTACCAAGGGCAATACACTGAAAGCAAGATGAGGGATTATATTTGGGGATTGATACGAGAAACTTCTCTTGAACATGAGAGGAAAACTAAAATTGTTCATTTTTAAACATTTGTGCTCTATTTTAAGACAAATAAATCATAAGAAGACGTTTGTTATGTTTTAATAAATCATTTCTTAGTACAAATTTTATGTACTTTTATTAATTTGGTTTTTTGCATTTTTTTCACATAGAAGCAAATAAAAATGTTTTTTTTGTTCTTATTCTTACGTCTGGCTATAAAAGCAATAAAAAAAAGATACATATGTCCCATGCGCAAAAATGCTGTTGACCGGTGTTATGTATCAGTGTATAAAGGGTAGTTTCCAAGTACCAAGTGTACAAACCAAGTTCTTAAGTGAGTAAAATAATTTTATTATTTAAATTTTTTAATATTCCGCAATATTAATATTTTTATACGATTTTAATAAAACGACCTTAACATATTTTCTAAAACTGCTTTATCACTATTAAGATTATACTATATTTTTAAGTTTTAAACAAAAATGTTGAAAGTTTGTGATTTTTAATGATATATTTTTAAAAAAATATACAATATCACCCAATATCGAGGAAGAATGCTTTAAAATTATTGTTTCTATTTTAAACCATGGAGCTAATTCTAATGCTATATGTACTTCCTTAAATGGTTATACATCTCTTCATTTCGCTGCTAAAAAGATGATTTTTAAAAATGTTAATTCTCATTATATCATTATTATATACGATGATCTTGAACTTGATCTTTATATTAAGTTCGAATATCGTAATTCTCCTGATCTATTTTATAGATATAAAAAAGGAGTTTACGAAATCAGTATTAAAAAAATTGAAAAATTATTGAGAGAAAGGTATTGGAGGGCAGAAAATAATACCACCCCTATTGAATATAGGAATGAAAATTTTGCAAAACTGCTTTTCCTGTATAGATCTGAAGTTGGTAATTATGATAAAAATGGTAAGACTGAACTAGATCGAATAGAATATTTTCACAAAAAAAGGGGAAAATATTCTAACCCTCATTTTTGAGAAATTTATTTTATAGAATATAATATTTCATCAACTAATCTAAATTTTACAATTACATATAAAATATATTGCTAAACTTGAAGATATCCACAATAGACTCGACCTCGACCTTATTATATTAAATAAATACTTAAAATTAAAATATATATTATATAGGTATACTATATACTTTATTTTATAAATAAATAAAAGAAAATTGAAATAAAAATATATTACTCAAAATATCAAATACTGAATTATGAAATTGCTCAATTTATTATTATTATTTTTGTTTCCTCTTGGACTTAAAATATATGATCTATTTATGTTCCTATAATCTTAAAATACCATTCAATGCTCAAAACCCGGCTAGGGAGTTGTACAGAAGAGATGAAGCAATAAACTTAAATGAAGACTGTTGTTATGGTGCGGTTTGCGATGTTATAGCTGCAAAAGTTAATAGCCTCAATCAAACTATTCAACAAGAAAAACCTTCTAAAGAAAACAAAAATCCTCTAAGAAGAAGGACTCGTCAGCGAAAAATTATTGACGAGGAGAGGAGAGGAAGTCTTAATTTTGATAATAATAGTGAAAAAAACATTTCTTATAAGTGTGAACATGCACAACAAGAATCAATTACATTCTTTAACCGAAAACAATATTGTGGGGACACTTCCACAAAATAGTAAATGCAGCCACCAGGCGAACGCAGCCTACATCAACGAAGTGACAACCAACCCAATCAACCTAACCAACCAGTGACCCATGAGGTAGAGACGCTTCACAATGAGGTAGAGAGTGTAACAATGGTGACAACGACGCTTACAAATAACAAGGAAAGTAAATCGACTATTAAAGGATTTAACAAATTTGTTAAATATTAAATATAATTATTCACAGATTCAATTATCCATTTTAATTTTCGACAAAGTTTATTCAATAAGTTTTTTAATAAAAAGTAACATTTACTAAAACTGTAAAAAACTTAAAAATTCTTTAAATCAATTTTCATCCAAAGAAAAAAGTGTTTCTAAAAGAAAAAGTGAAAACCTTCAAACGATAAAAACAATATTTTAAATTATTCTATTGCACAAAATTACTTAAGGATATGGAATAGACCAGGCATGACCAAACTTTTCAAGTTTGCGGGCCAATTGTGATTTCAGCAAAACCTATACGGGCCGCATGTCTATGAAAATTCACATTATGAAAAAATTTTTATAATCTAACTTAAATCTACACACATTATAAACATTATTAAATGTGGTTATCTATCTAAAATCTACCTATATTGTAAACTTTATCAAAAACCTACCTAAATCGTAAACATTACCAAATATGATCATAAACGCGCGGGGTTAAAGTGTAATAGAGAACATTGCTACTATAAATAAAAATAAACATTAAAAAGTAGCATTTGGCTACTATCAATTGATGTGAACTTTGCACAGTCGAATCAGTTAGTTCCCTGCTTATAAAGTGAAAAAGAATATATTCCAGTAGAAGTGATATTTGAATCGTGCATTGAATTATTGGTAATAAAAATTTTTTCATTATAAACAAAAATTTATCAATTATGAATAAAAATTTATTAATTATAAAAATTTTTTTTAGCTCTGTGATAAATTCTTTTATAAAAATTGTCTGAAACATATAAAAAAAAACGTAAAGTTTCCGAAGAACATCGTCATTTTCAGAACTCTTGGATGTATAAATACTTTTTTATTCAATTTAACGAGAAACCAACTTGTCTTATTTGTCGTGAATCTGTTGCTGTTTATAAAGAATTAAATATTCAGGAGCATTATGAAACAAAACACAAGTCAAAATATGAAGGAATCAAAGATAAAGCTCGCGAGTCTCAGTTCAAAAAAAAATTCGCGGACGAGACAAGCGCTGACCAAAGTATGTTTTTGCGGCAAGTAAAAGGAGTGACGATATCGTTATAGCAAGTTATAAGATTGCAAATCTTATTGCGAAAGACCAACAAGCGCTTAATAGTGGCGAGTTTATTAAAAAGTGCATAATCGCAGCTGTTGAAGAAATCGCTAATGAGAAATGCTCTGCATTCAAAGAAATAAGTCTATCTCGGCCCACCATCACTCGTCGCATAGAAGACATTGGTCAAAATTTACAAGAGCAGTTGCAAACAAAAGCAGAACAGTTTTCCTTTTTTTCCTTGGCTTTGGACGAAAGCACGGACATTCGTGATACAGCGCAATTAGTCATTTTTGTGCGGGGAATAGACCGGGAATTTACAATAACTGAGGAGCTTGCATCTTTACAGAGCATGAAAGATCGCGCATCTGCAATTATTTTACTATTGCCATCTATATGAAACCGATAGTTTGTCATTTTAGTTTAGTCATTTTTTCAGCTATTCATTGTACGCCATCGCGTAGTATTTAGTACGCCATTTGTAGTAAAAGGTTTGTGAAATAAAATATAAAAATTAAAAGTAAGACGAATGGTGAAATGCCAGAATTGGGCTCTAAAATAAACCTTATTTTTCTAAAGTAGAAATCAGATACGAGGGAATATTATTTACCGTAAATCATCAAGAATGTGCTCTTAAAAGGTGGTCATTAATTGTAGAAAACAACCAATTTTTCGGCTGCAAAAGAGAACAAAAAAAATTCTATTAAACTCTGAAAAATAACAAAATTAACTGCTGCGAATACAGTTTTCTATATTTTATTTATCAAGAATATCTAAAAGGCGTCATTAGTAAAAAGGTAAGTTATTGTTTTATATTTTATATTATTTATATTATTTTACAGAGTTGTTACAGTTACAGTTACAGAGTTGTTACAAGTATTAAAAACATCTAAAATTAGTCTTTGGCTATAAACCCCTATTACCTAGCGCTCTTAAATAGCCATTAGAAGTATCATACACTTATGATAATTATATTAATCAGCTTAAGTACAGATTGAAGAAATCCAGGGAAGTCGAACAAGAACGTATAATTGCTTGCAAAGAAAAATCGAAGCGTTATTATGATACTAAAATATATAATCCAGAGAATAAAGTTGGAGACCGAGTCTATTTACAAAATAAAAAAACAAGGCTAGCTGAAAAAAGCAGTTAATTAAATCAGTAATTAAATCACGAAAATTAATGAGTCAGTCTATTGTGGATCCTCGTTTGAGTCAGTCAAAATTCATAAAAAACGAGATTTATATTAAAATAATAATTACCAGGTGTGTCGGTAAGTCCTTACCGGTTTTTGTAACAGATGTCATTAGTTATAAATATGAAACGCCTCGATTTTAAACTGACGCCATTTTATTCTACTAACTTCAATCTAAAAACTACACCTCATAAGTTCTGCCAAAATAATAGTATTAGAGAATTGTAGTTCTTTTAATATGTCGAGTTTTGTGCCTGAATACGTGCATTTGCGGCACGCTTTATTATTCTTGTTTCACCAAAAGAAAAAAGCAGCGAAAAGTCATCGTTTGCTGGTAGAAACTTACGGTGAGCATGCTCCAACCATAAAAACCTGCGAAAAGTGGTTTCGACAATTTAAAAATGGTGACTTCAATATTCAAGACAAATAACGTACTAGTAGGCCCAAACCGTTTGAAGATGTGGAATTGCAGGAGTTATTGAATGAAGACCCAACACAAACTCAAAGCCGATTGGCAGCAAAGTTAAGAGTTGGCCGAGTAACAATTTGTGATCGACTACAGGCGCTGGGAAAGATCCAAAAGATGGGAAAATGGGTGCCACATGAATTGAGTGACCGGCAGGCGGAAAATCGAAAAATCGTCAGCGAAATGCTACTTGAAAGACATGAAAGGAAATCATTACTGCATCGGATAGTAACGGGTGATGAAAAATGGATATATTTCGAAAATCCCAAGCGAAAAAAATCATGGCTAACACCTGGAGAAGCCGGCCCATCGACTGCAAAACCAAATCGTTTTGGTCGCAAGACTATGGCTTGTGTTTGGTGGGACCAAGCTGGTGTCATATACTCCGAACTTTTGAAACCTGGAGAAACAGTAAATACTGATAGATACCGACAACAAATGATGAATTTGAAGCTTGCATTAGTCGAAAAACGTCCACAATACGCTCAAAGACATGATAAGGTGATTTTGCAGCATGATAACGCACCTTCACATACAGCAAAAGCAGTAAAAGAAGTGTTAAAATCATTTAAATGGGAAACTTTAACGCACTCGCCGTACTCTCCAGACCTGGCTCCATCTGATTACCACTTGTTCATATCAATGGGACACGCGCTTGCAGAGCAGCACTTCGCCAATTTCGAAGAAGTTAAAAAATGGCTCGATGAATGGTTCAGCTCAAAGGAGGAAAAATTCTATTGGGATGGTATCCATAAATTGCCTGAAAGATGGGCAAAATGTATAGAATCTAATGGCCAATACTTTGAATAAATAAATTTTCATTATCTATTTTAAATAGAGTGTTTCATTTAGCGAAAAAACCGGTAAAGACTTACCGACACACCTGGTAAAAGTAGAATATTCAAAACGTTATGTATATTTTTTGGGTGAATTGTTTTAATTAAATAAAATACCCCGTAATTTAACAAATTAATTTAATAATATTGAAATACATTTATAACTCACACTGAATATATCATGCATTATTTAAACATGATTCAATAATAAAGAAATTTTTTATAGACCAGGATGACTGATCCAAAGGATACTATTGTGTTAGAAAATTTATCTTCAGATGATTCTGATGATGAAATTTCCTCAATAGTGATAAGACGAAAAAATAATTTCCAAAGAGTGGTTGTCCATCATTTGGAAATTAAAAAAACATGGCCTGATGATGTGAGCAATTACGTTAATTAAAGTAGGTATATATTAATAAATATATCATTTTAGGCTGGAAGAAGCACTTTATGGGAGAAAAAAGTCCCTAATTTTTTCGAGTCCAACGGAGCACATTTGCGTACATTGTGGAAAATATGCGAGGTTTGGATAAAAACAACGCTAATTGGCGTAAGTCTATTCCATTAGAAAAAAGAGTAGCGATTGCGCTGTATGCTCTGGGTTCCTCTGCCGAGTACCGAACAATCGGTACGATGTTTTGAGTAGGCAAAAGTACCGTGTGTGGGATACTTATTGATTTCTGCCGTGAAATTATTAAAGTATTCCAAAATACTTTTGATCAATTTTATCATGCTATACAAGCGAAGAAAGAAGAGAATGTAGAAGGCTTTTTAAACCTTGGATTTCCACAATGTTACGGGAGCGATTGATGGATGCCATATTCAAATTCGGCCACCAAAATTTGACGCCAGAGATTATTTTAGTTGATTATCGGTACCGCTTCATGTATGTGAATATTGGAGTACCGGGAAAGTGCAGTGACTCAACAATTTGGGAAAAATCTAGGCTAAAAAGGAACATATGGAAAACCCGCTGTTCAGAGCAAATGCTAAAGATTCTGGTGGTGTCAGTGTGCCTGCTTTGCTGATTGGTGATTCAGCCTTTAGGCTCTCACCAAACGTTTTGAAGCCCTATAGCTTTGCAGTTGAATAGTGTGAAGCTGAACGAATTTTCAGCAAACGGCTTTCTTGAGCAAGAAGAATAGTCGAAAATGCTTTTGGACATTTAAAGGCAAGATTTCGGTGTATTGGAAAGGGTCTAGACAACAGCCTTAAATAGCAACTGTAATTATTAAAACTTGCTATATTTTGCATAATATAGTCATCATTAACGGCCGTAGACACAGCCAATTTAGAAATAATCGAAGATTTAAAAAAACAATTAAAAAAAGTGAATGTTATGATAGAGCTTTTCAAATGTAGGGATTTAACACTACAACTAAATAAAGAAAAAGAAAAAAACAGAGTATTGAAAAGAATGCTCTCCAAGTATATCAATGCTGCTGATGAAGGTAAATTAATTCAAATTAGTAAAAAATTAATAAAATTAATTATTATATTTTATATTTTTCAGATATTATTTAAATAGATAGCGATTAAAATTAAAATTATAAAAAAAAATATATTTAAGAAAAAATAATTAATAATTAATTTTGCATAATATAGTAAACGATCATAATGATCGTTTTGACGAAATGTGGCTTCAGCGATTAAGTAGGCGGCTTCCAAGAAGATTTAATCAAATAGTAATTAAACCAAACAATAGGTCACTTCCTGACGGAATTAGTATAAGGAATGCAATAAAAGATTTTTTGAGTAAGTAACTGAATTTTTTCTTTAACAAAAAAAACTTAAAATAATTTCTTTCTATTTTTGATTTAAGATATTAATTTATAGAAAAACAACCTTAAACTAATTTTCCACATGTTTTTCTTTTATGCCAATGTAAATCTTAAATAGTTCATTTCTTTCTTGCATTACACTGGTTTTATATTCGATTGATTTTAATATTTTCTCCATGATCGCAATCCCTTTCTCCAGCTCACCACATATTTTAGAAAAAGAAAGAAAGAAAGAAAGAGTATATTAGAGAAGTTTTTGAATTTGGGAGATTTTAGTAAGCAAAATATATTGCTTCACGAAGCTATCGAGCGCAAAACTGTGAAACGAAGACGGAAAACGTTCACCAAAAAATTGAAGTTTTAGATATTTGTTAAATTTTAAAAACGGACAAGTTATCGTTTGTAAAAAGTTCTTTTTGGATACCTTTAAAGTATGTGAAGGAAGCTTAAGACGTGTATTAAATTCTCCAAATGTAGGAAATGGAGTGGACGTATGGTTGGATCGTCTCAATAGAAGATATTTACACCCTAATCTAACTCTTAGGAAAATGTTTAATTTATATGAGCTTCATTGCGAGGAAAATAAAATAAAAGCCGTTAATGAGTGGACTTACAGAAAAATATTTAAAAAAGATTTTGATTTACGTTTCCACCAATCGCGTAAAGACACACGTCAAAAATGCAGCTTATTAAACATCAAAATTAAAGCATCGAATAATGATGAAGAAAACAAAAAACTTATAGAGGAATAAGATGTGCATTTAACCTGGCAGAATCAGCTAAGAAGTCAATAAAACAAGATCAAGGAGTATCACGCAATTCAGATTATTATTTCACTTTTTCGTCCGACTTGCAAAAAGCATTATCCTTTCCACAATTAACTATTTCAGTAGCATATTATAAACGCAATATGTTTGTTTTAAATTTGGGTATCCACAATTTTCATCAATTGCATAAAGAGGTGCTCAAGAAATAGCTCCATGCATCCTGAAACATGTGCAAAATTTAACAAGTGAAGGACACAATATAGCTTACAGTGACATGTGTACTGGGCAAAATAGAAACAATAAACTAGCTTTAATGTGGTTAAAAATTATCCAAACTATTGAAAATAGTGTGGAAATCATAGATCACAAATTTTTAATATCAGGACATTCGACTTTACCAAATGATAGTGATATCTTATACTTAATTTAGCCTGGTATTTAATTTTGGTTAATAGATGGCATTAGCGCTAGGTAATAGATAGCGACTTTGTTAACCCTTATTACAAAATAAATGATCGCCATTGTTTCGCGTCTAAATTGTCATTTTGAAATTAATAAATACATCAATTTTTTGTTTTTCAGATTAAGTAAGATATATTTATAAAATAAAGGTTAAAATGTAATTTCAAAAAGTTTACGAGGTCGGTCTGAAAAGTTTTTCACCTCGACGTGCAGATGGCAGCACTCGTCAATAAAAGTCAGGGAATGTAGTTGTGCATCTTTTGACAGCAACACATCAAAGTTTCAGCCATTTTAGACACGCAGTTTTTATTTGACAGTCGTTTGAGTGAGTCAATGTGAGTATTTTTGTGAAAATGGAAAAAATCGAGCATCGAGCTGTCATAAAATATTTATTTTTGAAAGGGAATACGCCCACGCAAATCAAAGATGAGTTAGATTCTGTGTACGGGGACTTTTCACCGTCATTTACAATAGTGAAATTTTGGGCAGCTGAATTTAAACGTGGCCGTAAGAGCTTGGGAGATGATGAACGTTGGTGTTAGACGACCGCCGAAGTAAAGTGAGAGAGATAGCAGAGACAATGAAAATGTCCAAAGAACGTGTTTGTCACATATTAAATCAAGACCTAGGCATGAGAAAGCTGTCCGCGCGTTTGCTAACGTTAGACCAAAAACGCGTTCGAATGAACATCTCCAATGCTCTGTTGGCGCAGTTTAAGCGCCGATTAATTACTGTAGATGAAACTTGGATACACCACTCTACGGCTGAAACAAAAATACAATCAAAACAGTGGACTGCAAAGGAGGAATCGGCTCAAAAAAAAGCAAAATCTGTTTTTTCGGTTGGGAAAGTGATGGCAACTGTTTTTTAGTCATGGAGTTATCCTAATCGATTATCTTCAAAAAGGGAAAACTATTACCGGAGCATATTACGCATCATTACTTGACAAGCTGAAGGCAGAAATTGCAAATAAACGGCCACATTTGCAGAAAAAGAAAATCCTGTTTCACCAAGACAACGCCCCGTCTCACACTTCAACAGTCGCCATGGCGAAAAGCCATCAATTACGGTTTGAACTGCTTGACCATCCACCTTATTCACCAGATCTAGCCCCAAGCGACTTCTTTCTGTTCCCTCAACTAAAAACTGCGCTCGGAGCACAAAGATTTTTTTCAAATGAGGAAGTAATCACCTTCGTGAACAATTATTATGCAGAGAAGAACGCCGAGTACTATTTGGACGGTTTAAAGAGATGGGAGCATCGCTGGGAGAAGTGTATAGAGTCACAAGGAGATTATGTAGAAAAATAAAAATAAATTTTAAAATAAAAATTGTTGTATCTATTTTAGGTCGGAAACTTTTCAGATAAGAGCTCAATGTTTTATTCTATGATTCTGCTCTAACCATCTATTTTTCGTTGAGCTGTTCTCTTGTTAGCTATTGTTGTTCAATTATAAACTATCCCTGTTGATATATTACAAAAACAGAAAATGTATGGATAACTTGGTATAAGCAATTGAGAAAATAGCAGGACAATAATAATGGCATTTTAAGAAATATATTTTGATTTAAGGAATAGATTTGCTCAAGAGTGGAAAAAGTAACATACTTAATAATTTTTCTTTTTATTTATTTTGAGATAAAATGTTTTGTTTTTGGACAAATAAGAAAACTTAAATTTAGCTCAAGTATGTAAAAGAGAATTATATTGTTCAACTTCAATACTACGTGGAACACGTACTGTTTCGTAATGTTCACCAAACATTGATTCCTGTAATCGAATTATTTGAAATGCTTCCGTTTTTGTGTAAGGCGATGAAAGTATTAGTTGGAAATTTGATCGTGACTTGCATCCTTCTTTACATGATAGCGGTGCAGATAATACTCCTTCTGGTTGCCGAATTGACTGTTCAAATTCACAGCTAGAACACCTGAAAGCCATCCAAGCGCATAAAATTTCAGGAGCATTTACTTTAATTATTGTGACTCGAATTGCTACAAGACGATCATAACAGCTGACTTTTAGTGATCGTAAACTTACGACTGATCCAAAACTTTGAATTCGAAGTCTTACAGCTTTAAGGCATTTAATTTGCTTGTTTTTTGGTGTCTGATATTCTGTCGGATTTAAATCAATATTTTTCAAACCACAAATATTAAGAGTTTCTTCTGGTTTTTCCACTAAATCTTGAATAAAAGTACTCCAGCTATTCTTAAAATTTTCATCATTATTAATCGTAGTCAAATTGAATGAATACCAAAAATATTTTTTTACATTTTGAAAATCATATTGATTACTAAACTTATTAATGTGTGACTCGAAAGCCTTCAGTTTGACTACAATCAAAGAGTTTTCGGAATATTTTTCATTTGGAAAATATAATTTCCATTCGGCATTTGGTGTTTTATGGTTACTAAGTTCTAAGACATACGAAGATCGGCGATTTTCTGGTCCTACGGATACAGAAAAACTGTAGCTCGCATTTTTGTTGATTTGTAAATTTTTTTTTACTTATACCTCTATTAGTATTTGTGGGAGACTTGTTAGAGTTCATTAGTATTTTAAAAATCTTTTCCCTACCCAAATTAATAAAAAGAAAAAATAACAAAAAAGTTTTTCTTTACCATCAGTCGTTAAGTGAATTTAGTATACAAATGTTTATTTATGTTTTCAAATTTAATGAGCATATTTAATTATTTCTAAATAACAAATAACAATTTATTTTGCAGTTTAATTTTGACTATTAAATTTCATGTTTAAAATCTAATATTTTTTAAAAAATTGAGTAAATATATTTCAATATGACATAGGAGTTCATGTTAAATTATTTAAAAATAGATTTTGGAATTACCTTGAAAAGAAAAAAGTTACCACAAATGCAAATAAAAACTAATTTCAAATGTCGGCGAATGACATATCTTAATGCTTCTTCTTACAATACAAAAATTTTTACAATGTGAAAGTAGTCTATATTCTTGTCGAAAAAGGACTCATTAACACCCTAGTCAAACAGGCAAAGAACTTAGTTCTTTGAATCTAGTTTTTCGCTTTAGTTAATCAGGAGTCGCGATGTGCGTGGTATATTAGTTTATAATCTAATTTAATTTAATTTAATCTAATTTAACTAGCAATACGACGGTGGTTTTTTGGTTTTTCTTCAATCTGGCAATGCTGAAAGGTGAAAAATTACTCTTCGCCACAGCTATTGACAGCTATTTGACAGATTGAAAGCCAAGCATAATTTATAATTTATTAATTTTTTGAATTGCAGAAAGTGTTTCTTGTAAGTATTTGCTTTATTTATTATGATTGTTTTTTCTGATAATGGTTCTTTTTCAGAATTTTTTAAGGGAAATGGATACTGGTATGTTGTTTTTTTGCATATTTAGAGTTATTGGTAAAGTCAAATGAGTAAATTTAAATAATTTTATTTATCATGTAGCGATATGAGTGAATTTTTATTTATTTATTATTATTTATTAGAGTGAAAGTCTTATAGACATGGTATGTTATGTAAATCATCTGCCGGAAATGCTGAGGAATATTAATGCGATTGACACTAGAGTCGATCACATAAATATTCCTCTACAATAGCCAGGCCACATGTTTTATTTTTGTTCCGCCCCTGCTGATCCTGAGGAATATTTATGCGATTGACACTGGAGTCGATCACATAAATATTCCTCTACAATAGCCAGGCCACATGTTTTATTTTTGTGCCACCCTGCTGATCTTGAATACAAAAGACCGGCAGTAAATTATGTTCTATTTCTGCTTATGTGATTAGAAACAGTCACATAAGCGGAAAAGATTTTTAAAAAACAAACAAAAACCCGGCGATAAATTATTTTTTAGTTCTGCTTATGTGATTGTATTTAGAAACAATCATATAAGCAGAAAATACTTTCTAAAATTTTTTCTCACGCGCCACCAAAGTCCATGTGGCCACCAAAGGGCATTATTATTGGCGCCACTAAATACAAATAAATAGGGTTGAAGTTTAATTTGAGTGACAGTCGTTTTTTAAGAGCCGGACTTAAGAGTCGTTTTTAGGAGTCGTTTCCAGGGGACAGTTGAGAAAAAGTCGTGTTTCGAGTCGGTGTTCAGCAGAATTCAGAGAGACGAGTCGTTAATGAGTTATCAAATATAGATACACTGTCTTTGTAAAAATATGAAATAAAACTAGTTAAAATATTATTTGTGAATTACTAAGTGTAACTTTCTCTTTTTTGTACAAATATTGCTTGTAATAAAACTATGCTTTCTATAAGAAAAAATGATTTGTGAATTACCGAATAAAGCTATACTTTTTGCAAAAATATTATTTGTAAGTGATTAAATAAAAATATACTTTTTCGTAAAATTATTATGTGTGAGTTATCAAGTAAAAATATACCCTTTTTGTAAAAACATTATTCGTAAAAATATGAAATAAAACTAGCAAAAATATTATTTGTGAATTACTAAGTGTAACTTTCTCTTTTTTGTACAAATATTGCTTGTAATAAAACTATGCTTTCTATAAGAAAAAATGATTTGTGAATTATCGAAAAAAGCTATACTTTTTGCAAAAATATTATTTGTAAGTGATTAAATAAAAATATACTTTTTCGTAAAATTATTATGTGTGAGTTATCAAGTAAAAATATACCCTTTTTGTAAAAACATTATTCGTAAAAATATGAAATAAAACTAGCAAAAATATTATTTGTGAATTACTAAATAAAACTTTCTCTTTTTTGTACAAATATTGCTTGTAATAAAACTATGCTTTTTATAAGAAAAAATGATTTGTGAATTACCGAATAAATCTATACTTTTTGCAAAAATATTATTTGTAAGTGATTAAATAAAAATATACTTTTTCGTAAAATTATTATGTGTGAGTTATCAAGTAAAAATATACCCTTTTTGTAAAAATATTATTCGTAAGACTTTTAAGTTATTAAAATTCTATTAACTTTTTATATAAACCTTCTTGAATTTGCTAATTATTAAATTCCACTGATTTTTTTCAGAAATCAAGGGCAAAAGAAAAAATTTAAATGAGGTGGACACTTTTAAATTTATTGATGTGTGGCATCCGCGCGAAAAAAAGAAACTTTCCCGTCTTCGTAGAGTTTAAAAAGAAACTCTATGAAGATGAAAACATAATGCTGGATGTTCCTGCAATCCGCACAAAAATAAACAACCTAGCAAAAGTATATAGGTATTAAATTTTATTCTTTTTTTTTATAAACTTATTTATTTATTTCTTATAGTTATTTACAGATTGGAAAGAAGAAAAATTAGACCAAGCGGCGGAAGTCCTTCTACTTGGCCATACTATTATGCTGTGGATAAAGTGATTGGCAGCTTTAAGTCAAGCCGTTGGTCCGAATTATCGGAGCCCTCGATAAAAGGTTTAAATATTATATTACTAATTTTTAATGAAATATTTTTAACAATTATCATTAAAAAAATATGCAGATCCACTGGAAATGCCTCCGTCATCACCGTCACCACCATACACACCAGCATCATCATTTACATCAGCATCTTCAGCATCACCACCCAGATTAGCATCGCCAGCATCAGCGCCTTCATCCAGGCACTCTTCGCCGTCGCCTTCGACTTCGCGACGAACTAAAACTACTCCATCGCATTCGATGGTAAAATATTGGATGGCAAAATTAAAACGTGGTCGTTCGTGCACTAGCAATGAACATCGTTCTGATCGCCCTATTGAGGTCTCAACACCAGAAATGATCATAAAAATCCACGATATGAAATTGGATGACCCAACATTAAAAGTACGCGAGTTCGCTGTGGCCGCAGGCATCTCATCTGAACGTGTTTTCAATATCTTACATGAACATCTCCAAATGAAAAAGCTGTGCGCAAGATGGGTGCCGCGTCTGCTTACAAATGATCAACAACGTATTCGTTTTAGAACTTCAGAACAAAATTTAGCCTATTTTAATCGCGATCCAAAAGGATTTTTGAGTCGATTTGTAACGATGGATGAAACATGGGTTCACCATTACACACCGGAATCGCGTGAAGGGTAAAAACAATGGATAGAGCCTGGTGGAAGTGCCCCAAAGCGATTGAAGACACAACAATCGGCCGGGAAGGTTATGCCTAGGATTTTTTGGGATAAATATGGTATAATCTTCATCGACTACCTTGAAAAAGGAAGAACGATTACTGGAACATATTAAGCTGCATTAATGGACCGATTGAATGAAGAAATTAAAAAGAAACGGCCCCATTTGAAAAAGAAGAAAATCATTTTTTACGACGACAATGCGCCATCTTACACATCGGTCGTTGCAGTGACAAAAAAATATGAATTGGGCTATGAATTGCTTCCGCATCCAGCGTATTCTCCAGATTTGGCACATTGCAATTTATATCTATTTCCGAACCTGAAAAGATGCCTCTCCCCCCCGTCTCACACTTCAACAGTCGCCATGGCGAAATACATCAATTACGGTTTGAACTGCTTGACCATCAACCTTATTCACCAGATCTAGCCCCAAGCGACTTCTTTCTGTTCCCTCAACTAAAAACTGCGCTCGGAGCACAAAGATTTTTTTCAAATGAGGAAGTAATCACCTTCGTGAACAATTATTATGCAGAGAAGAACGCCGAGTACTATTTGGACGGTTTAAAGAGATGGGAGCATCGCTGGGAGAAGTGTATAGAGTCACAAGGAGATTATGTAGAAAAATAAAAATAAATTTTAAAATAAAAATTGTTGTATCTATTTTAGGCCGGAAACTTTTCAGATAAGAGCTCAATGTTTTATTCTATGATTCTGCTCTAACCATCTATTTTTCGTTGAGCTGTTCTCTTGTTAGCTATTGTTGTTCAATTATAAACTATCCCTGTTGATATATTACAAAAACAGAAAATGTATGGATAACTTGGTATAAGCAATTGAGAAAATAGCAGGACAATAATAATGGCATTTTAAGAAATATATTTTGATTTAAGGAATAGATTTGCTCAAGAGTGGAAAAAGTAACATACTTAATAATTTTTCTTTTTATTTATTTTGAGATAAAATGTTTTGTTTTTGGACAAATAAGAAAACTTAAATTTAGCTCAAGTATGTAAAAGAGAATTATATTGTTCAACTTCAATACTACGTGGAACACGTACTGTTTCGTAATGTTCACCAAACATTGATTCCTGTAATCGAATTATTTGAAATGCTTCCGTTTTTGTGTAAGGCGATGAAAGTATTAGTTGGAAGTTTGATCGTGACTTGCATCCTTCTTTACATGATAGCGGTGCAGATAATACTCCTTCTGGTTGCCGAATTGACTGTTCAAATTCACAGCTAGAACACCTGAAAGCCATCCAAGCGCATAAAATTTCAGGAGCATTTACTTTAATTATTGTGACTCGAATTGCTACAAGACGATCATAACAGCTGACTTTTAGTGATCGTAAACTTACGACTGATCCAAAACTTTGAATTCGAAGTCTTACAGCTTTAAGGCATTTAATTTGCTTGTTTTTTGGTGTCTGATATTCTGTCGGATTTAAATCAATATTTTTCAAACCACAAATATTAAGAGTTTCTTCTGGTTTTTCCACTAAATCTTGAATAAAAGTACTCCTGCTATTCTTAAAATTTTCATCATTATTAATCGTAGTCAAATTGAATGAATACCAAAAATATTTTTTTACATTTTGAAAATCATATTGATTACTAAACTTATTAATGTGTGACTCGAAAGCCTTCAGTTTGACTACAATCAAAGAGTTTTCGGAATATTTTTCATTTGGAAAATATAATTTCCATTCGGCATTTGGTGTTTTATGGTTACTAAGTTCTAAGACATACGAAGATCGGCGATTTTCTGGTCCTACGGATACAGAAAAACTGTAGCTCGCATTTTTGTTGATTTGTAAATTTTTTTTTACTTATACCTCTATTAGTATTTGTGGGAGACTTGTTAGAGTTCATTAGTATTTTAAAAATCTTTTCCCTACCCAAATTAATAAAAAGAAAAAATAACAAAAAAGTTTTTCTTTACCATCAGTCGTTAAGTGAATTTAGTATACAAATGTTTATTTATGTTTTCAAATTTAATGAGCATATTTAATTATTTCTAAATAACAAATAACAATTTATTTTGCAGTTTAATTTTGACTATTAAATTTCATGTTTAAAATCTAATATTTTTTAAAAAATTGAGTAAATATATTTCAATATGACATAGGAGTTCATGTTAAATTATTTAAAAATAGATTTTGGAATTACCTTGAAAAGAAAAAAGTTACCACAAATGCAAATAAAAACTAATTTCAAATGTCGGCGAATGACATATCTTAATGCTTCTTCTTACAATACAAAAATTTTTACAATGTGAAAGTAGTCTATATTCTTGTCGAAAAAGGACTCATTAACACCCTAGTCAAACAGGCAAAGAACTTAGTTCTTTGAATCTAGTTTTTCGCTTTAGTTAATCAGGAGTCGCGATGTGCGTGGTATATTAGTTTATAATCTAATTTAATTTAATTTAATCTAATTTAACTAGCAATACGACGGTGGTTTTTTGGTTTTTCTTCAATCTGGCAATGCTGAAAGGTGAAAAATTACTCTTCGCCACAGCTATTGACAGATTGAAAGCCAAGCATAATTTATAATTTATTAATTTTTTGAATTGCAGAAAGTGTTTCTTGTAAGTATTTGCTTTATTTATTATGATTGTTTTTTCTGATAATGGTTCTTTTTCAGAATTTTTTAAGGGAAATGGATACTGGTATGTTGTTTTTTTGCATATTTAGAGTTATTGGTAAAGTCAAATGAGTAAATTTAAATAATTTTATTTATCATGTAGCGATATGAGTGAATTTTTATTTATTTATTATTATTTATTAGAGTGAAAGTCTTATAGACATAGACTTTTAAGTTTTTAAAATTCTATTAAGTTTTTATATAAACCTTCTTGAATTTGCTAATTATTAAATTCCACTGATTTTTTCCAGAAATCAAGGGCAAAAGAAAAAATTTAAATGAGGTGGACACTTTTAAATTTATTGATGTGTGGCAGTGTTTTGTGGGCGACATCCGCGCGAAAAAAAGAAACTTTCCCGTCTTCGTAGAGTTTAAAAAGAAACTCTATGAAGATGAAAACATAATGCTGGATGTTCCTGCAATCCGCACAAAAATAAACAACCTAGCAAAAGTATATAGGTATTAAATTTTATTCTTTTTTTTTATAAACTTATTTATTTATTTCTTATAGTTATTTACAGATTGGAAAGAAGAAAAATTAGACCAAGCGGCGGAAGTCCTTCTACTTGGCCATACTATTATGCTGTGGATAAAGTGATTGGCAGCTTTAAGTCAAGCCGTTGGTCCGAATTATCGGAGCTCTCGATAAAAGGTTTAAATATTATATTACTAATTTTTAATGAAATATTTTTAACAATTATCATTAAAAAAATATGCAGATCCACTGGAAATGCCTCCGTCATCACCGTCACCACCATACACACCAGCATCATCATTTACATCAGCATCTTCAGCATCACCACCCAGATTAGCATCGCCAGCATCAGCGCCTTCATCCAGGCACTCTTCGCCGTCGCCGTCGCCTTCGACTTCGCGACGAACTAAAACTACTCCATCGCATTCGATGGTAAAATATTGGATGGCAAAATTAAAACGTGGTCGTTCGTGCACTAGCAATGAACATCGTTCTGATCGCCCTATTGAGGTCTCAACACCAGAAATGATCATAAAAATCCACGATATGAAATTGGATGACCCAACATTAAAAGTACGCGAGTTCGCTGTGGCCGCAGGCATCTCATCTGAACGTGTTTTCAATATCTCACATGAACATCTCCAAATGAAAAAGCTGTGTGCAAGATGGGTGCCGCGTCTGCTTACAAATGATCAACAACGTATTCGTTTTAGAACTTCAGAACAAAATTTAGCCTATTTTAATCGCGATCCAAAAGGATTTTTGCGTCGATTTGTAACGATGGATGAAACATGCGTTCACCATTACACACCGGAATCGCGTGAAGGGTAAAAACAATGGATAGAGCCTGGTGGAAGTGCTCCAAAGCGATTGAAGACACAACAATCGGCCGGGAAGGTTATGCCTAGGATTTTTTGGGATAAATATGGTATAATCTTCATCGACTACCTTGAAAAAGGAAGAACGATTACTGGAACATATTATGCTGCATTAATGGACCGATTGAATGAAGAAATTAAAAAGAAACGGCCCCATTTGAAAAAGAAGAAAATCATTTTTTACGACGACAATGCGCCATCTTACACATCGGTCGTTGCAGTGACAAAAAAATATGAATTGGGCTATGAATTGGGCTATGAATTGCTTCCGCATCCAGCGTATTCTCCAGATTTGGCACCTAGCAATTTATATCTATTTCCAAACCTGAAAAGATGCCTTTGTCGTAAGCTTTTTGAGTCGAATGAAGAGGTGGTATCTAAAATTCATAGCTATTTTGGACGTTTGGATAAATCATACTATTTGGAAGGCGTAAAAAAGTTGGAAGTTGGATTCGGTGTATCGCGCTAAAAGGAGAATATGGTGAAAAACAAAATGGTATCTTATATTTTTTATTTATTAAAAAAACTATTTTCAGAAGTGGTTTAAAAAATTTAATTCAGCTTAATAATTTGTGTGCTTTAGAAAAAATTATTGTGTGCTTATATGTTATAGATGATAAACATATATCATTTATACATAATCATTTAAGAAAACTATCACAATATAGTAAAATATAAATATTTAAGATAAATATAACCATTTAAGAAAACTAGCACAATATGTCACAATACAAGAATTTAGTGAAAGTAAAATAAACAACTAATATCAAGATCAATACCGCAGTATGTTAGCAATACTTCGGATATATAAGAAATTCGTTAGTTCGAGTTCAGTTCGAGCTGTAGCTTCAGTGCTAAAACTTAAATAGTTCGTTATAAGGATAATTAGTAGTGATAAAAGTTTGTTTCAAAATAAAAATTTGTTTTTGTAGAAACATAACTGAATTAATAAAATAACTTTGAAAAAAATAAAAGATTATTTTCTTTGGTATCAAGTGAATCGAAAAACAAAATTCTTATACCGGACTTCGAAACAATACCTAAGTCAAATATTATATCTGAATTAATTGAATCGGTCCCATTACATTCACAAGCAAGTAATGAGCTGCTGGAAAATATTATTTCCTCGGTTGAAATTAATATGTTGGCTGAAAGTGATGTAAGTATTGCCCCGAACAATGCTACTTGTATACTTTGTAAACAAAAAACAAAAAGACTTCGATTAAGAAGATTGCCTTTATTTTCATCTAACAAAAAAGATTTTCTGTCGAAAATACATCAAGTGGATGAATATTTTACAGAGTTCATTAATAAAGTAACAAATTATCCAGGTCTAAAAGTCTACTATCATAATAGTTGTCAATTGGACTTTTCATATATGGCATCTTCAAATAAAAAAAACAGTTAAAACTCGTCGGCATGATCTTCGTGAATATCATCAAATAGCTTTTGGAGAAATATGTAATTTTGTTGAAGAAAATGTAATCAAAAAAGGACGCTGTTTTTTTCTGACTTATCTCCATAGATTTTATATGGAAATATTAGAGGAAATTGATGAAGAAAATCCTGGGGAATCCAAAAAAATTTTACACCACACAATTTAGAACTTAAGATGATAAAGTTCATTGATAGAGAGATTAAATTTTTTATTATACAAAATAAAAAATTTACAGAACGGAGAAGCATCAGTTCCACAAGAGTTAATAGATTTTTATTCCACTCTGATAGCTGATAGCAATGGTAAACGTAAAGAAAATCCTAAATGTGTTCGTCAAGTCAAATCCTATTGTGAAGATATCGTATACGCTGTCCACAATGGTAAAGTCAAAACGTCCAAGCATATTATTTATTGAAAAAACTATTTTCAGAAGTTGTTTAAAAAATTAAATTCAGTTTAATAATTTGTGTGCTTTAGAGAAAATTATTGTGTGCTTTAAAAAAACTTTGTTAATTAAAACTAACTTTGTTTGTTTCTTCAAAGTTTTGAAGATTTTCAAGTGTTACATCATGCACGCGTTATATCACAACAATTCGTTTGGAAATATATTTCCACCAATTCAAGATGAACCACTTGATTTAACAAACAAAACAACAAACTTTATTGGTTCACCTGATTCACCTAAAAATGATAAAAATTATATTTATAAACCAGTTATAAATTCAAATGAGAAAATTAAAGAGCATAAATGTAAAGATGTGACTTATTGCTCTAACTAAATCATTAGTCTTTTAAATAACGAGCGGAAACTAGATCAAATTGATTGGAAGCTTTATTTTGGCCAAAACTTTTCTGGAAAAAGCTACCTGCAAATGCTAATGGTAATACATGCCCTTTAACTAGCTTAAGAAGTATTGTCTTTTGTTCCGTTGTACCAATTTCAAACATTTTTTGTATTATATAACTACCAAAGTTATTAGTCATTAGACTATAAACAGAACCTAATATTTCATTAAATACCATGTTTTTTTCAGTCGAAGTTGCATGTTGCAATTTCTGTTGTATAAATCTTCAACCATATTGATGTTTTGAAATTCAATAATATGGTTAGCTAAATAATACAATTGAAGGGTTGGATATCTTTTATTTCTAAAACCTTCTAAAAGTTTCGATCTGACCGGTGGTCAAAGTTTAGAAGAGGAAGAAGTTTTTGAAATAAGCATGGTTTCTTATAAATATGTTTGCTTTCCAGTAGAAACCAATTTACTTCTTATTCCCCTCTTGCATGAAATTATTTGTAAGTTTCACTATATTTTCAAGATAACAATTTTAAATTTCTTTTTATCGCAGAAAAGATGGCCAATTTTTCGCAGAAGGCTTTTAATGTTCCAGTGACAGAAGAAATAAAGAGAACCCTAAACCGCGATTTAAATATAACACGTAAGTTTAGAAATATTTTTTGCTATTTGTATTTATTTTGAATATTGTGAATTAGACAATATAATTACAGCACTTCACTTGTAGCAACTTTACTTGCTACATTTCGTTTTGACAGCGGCTTCCTTCTGAAGTCTTCTCTCAATGTAAATGTCTTAATAATTAATATAATAGCTTGTAAATAATAAAATATCTCCTCAAGTAAATATAAATCTTTAATTAAATACTTAACAGTATTGAATGTTGTTTTCTAGATTCTGCGAAAAAAAAATACAAAGAAGATATGTACAGGTAAGAGTTTAAAAAATTTTCAATAACAAAAATGAATTAAAGTTTAATTTTAGAGGAACTTCAAAAAGATATAAACACAATTAAAACGGACATAGCCGGAATTAAAAGCATTCTAATTGGAATGATCTCAGGATAAAAGAAATGTAAAATGTTTCATTTTGATTTTTACTTGTATTAATATTCGATTTCAGGTACTTCAAAAACAACAGAAGAAAAGTTAGATACATATTTTGGTGGATGGGTACGCTAAGCAGACAGCCACATTAAACCAAATGATATTTAAAAATGTGAATAATGCTCAAAAAAGCACTTTTTCACTGGAAACAGAGGATTACTTGTAGGCAATAGAAAAAGAAATTCAAGAGAATGAGGAGAAATATGTAAGTATTATTTACTGAAATATGAAACATAATATAAGTTCTAACTGATCTTAATCTGAAAACTTAATAAACACAATTATAATGCCGAAAGGGATTATAAAAAAATATAAGCCGTTTATTTGGACAGCAAATAGTGCTAAATTTCAACTTTAAAGGGCTAAAGAGCAAAAAGCCATTAAAGAATTATTGCAACTTGATAAGTGCAATATATAGTAAGTATATATTTAAAAAAAGCTTTAAAAATCATTACAAAGAATCTTTAAAAAAAGAAGGGTATGCTGAAGCAGATTTTATCAAGGATATTCGCTTAGCTATGAAAATGGCTAAAAATCGAATTTTTAAATCAAAAATGTACAAAAAAAAACCATAAAATATTTATTGTGTAAAAATATATTTAATTTAAAAAATTTTACTCAATAGATTTGTTACATTTTTATTACTTCATACTGTTATGTAACTTAATAAACGCACCCTTATTTTCTAACAAACAAACGCAGCCTAATATCTTTTTTTTCCTACTGACTATGAATGTAAGAGTCAGTCCGGTCTAGTCCAGAGTCACGAGTGAAACTATTTCCAATTTCAAATTTCAAATTCAAGTTCAAGTAATAAATAAAACATTAAACTAAGAATAAAATATGTTAAATAAGTAAATATAATATAAATTAAATAAAATATATAAAAATATTGAAAGTGGATTTAATTAACCAAAAGAACCCTTAACAATACAATATAAACTTTTTTAGGACTCATATATGAGTTCATACCAGAGAAACTCAGATGTATTTTATACAAGAGCAACTCATATATGAATCCATACAAGATAAACTCATATATGAATTCACATAAAAGAAACTCATATGTGAATTCACACAAGAGAAACTACTGCATAGAGTAGCCAGGATGGCTACTTTGGCGGCCATCCTAGAACAAAACTCACTGATGTTTTCACCGAGAAAGTAGCTGTTATGACTGAAAAGTAGCCCTACTTCATTGTTGAAATATCTCTACTTTTCCTACTATTCCTGTATTCCTGTAATTTAAATTTATACAGAGCACTGCTTCCCATGCCCACTTACGCCGGTAAGTATTAATCTTAATTATTAAATAGCCCTAATTGGCTGAGATTATGGGCTTTTTACCGGTTTAGGATTTTGCTGTTTACCAACTGTAACGTCTATATATAATAATTTATCAAAGGGATTCAAATTGTAAATTATTATATGTTTGAAGAAGAAGTTCATACTATTTAAAAAAAAATGCTTCCGAAATTCATCATTGGTATGCAATTCATAAGAAACAAGATACATTTAGCTAAACAAAAAGCAAAAAAATTTTAATTTAATAAATATATGAAATGTTTCACATAAAATTGCTTTGAGGCTATTCTACTTTTTTAATTATATTTTATACTAATAGTTCCAACAGAAGAGAGACTAGCGCCATTATTGTTTCACTGCGCACAAAGACAAGATTTTATGCCTTGCAGAAAAAAGTAAAAAGCCTAAAATGTGTTGTAAACTGTTTTGAGGGATTCGGTTTCCATAAAAAACAGCAAATGCTACTATAAATAGAGTAGAACAATTTTATATATAGTCACTAAAATTTCCTCAGTTATTAAACCAGGTGATTTTTTAAGATTAGTTTCAGAATTGTGCTAGAATTAAAATTTTTAGGGATATAATATTTTTGTCTAGTATTAACATTAACACTTGCATAAAAATTATATTTTTCTTGTAATATATTAAAATTATATAAAAATAAAAGTTTTAGTATTGAAACTTACCTTTACACAAATTGCTTTTAAAAATTTTCTATGCTCCTTTGTACACAAAAATTCTTAGTTCTGAAAAATATTAAAGAAAAACTTATAAAATTTTTGCATTTGGTAAAACGTAATTAAATTTTAATTATTCCTGTTTCCAAGAAAAATATTTACTATAAAATCATAAATTAAATTCTTTGTTTCGATACGATTCGATAGTGAAAGATAGGGTGAGTTCTGAAATGCAGGGATACATTGCAGTGTAATTTTCTAGATACTTTTTACATTGTTTCAACAAAAAATTTGATATACTTATTGCGTGATTCATGTGCATCTAATACAATCGTAAAAGTTTTCGAACTCATGACATTGTATAACATGTGCAGTTTGACATTTATGAACTCATGACAATGCATCTCTGCGGTAGTACTGCATTTCAGAACCATACTGTTCAATTTCTGTATTTGGTAAAAATTAATTCTTATCATTTCTGCTTCCAAGAAAAAATTTACTATGAAACCATAAATTATATTATATTACAAAAATAATAATAGCAATGTTTTTTTATAATAAAAACTAAAAGAAAGGCTAGTGAAAATTTTATGCTTTACCTAAATGCTGCCATGTTAAATTTTCTGCCATATTTCAAGTCTTTTCATATTATCTTTAAGTCCTCATGTTTTCCATTTTTAAAAGTTTGATTACAAAATGCAATTTTACGGGTAATGATTTCAAGTAACGTTCTGTCAATACCTAAAATAAAACTTTTTAATATAAATGAATTGCTTCTTCTGTACATAAACATTCATTAAAATTCTTTGTTTTGATAATCAAAAATTAACTTATGAAACTGCTCCTTTCAAAAATATATTAATAGCGACATTTTTTATAATAAAAACTAACAAAAAGGGCTAATGCAAATTTAATGCTTTACTTAAATGCTGAAACGTTAAATTTTCTGCCATATTTCAATTCTTGTCGGCCGGCTTCCATTATTCGACATCAGCATTTCATCATTCATTAATTTTTATTGAAACTTTTAAAATATTTACATTTTGCTTACACTAATTTTACATAGTGTTATTATCTTTACAATATAATTGGCCCAATGTAGTGATTATAAGCTATGGAAAAAGCTCATATCAATAAAATACAGATGTACGTGTTTATATATGTGTATGTAACTAGAAACAATTTTTGACTATGAATTATTGCATTTTTTGAATTAAGAGCACCTTAACAAAAGATGGGATCTACAATTATCTAGAAGATTAAGGATATCCAAATAATTTATAAAATTATTATATAACATTATATTTAAGGATACCAAGAAAAGTTTTGATTACACTATACGTCACTTATTTATTTTTTGTATATCAACTGTATACCTTTAACAATTTTGCAATTTGTAATTGTTGAATTTTAAATAAAAATATAAATTTTTACTGTATGATTATTTCCACAAGCAATATCTAGAACTTGTACTCCATCTACTTATTACACAATTTTTTTGGAGAAGTTTCATAATGGAATGTTAATTTATTGACATTGACAAAATACTTGCCATCGGTATTGTGTCCCAATTTTGCCATATTCAGGTAAACCAAAGGTATACAAATTTCCTTTCATATCAAGAATTACAGAAAATTCTGCTCCAAAGCCCACACTAATTATTAGTGGACCCCTGTAATTTATCTTTGTTGGAGTTGTTACCACTCAAATCCTAAAAAAGCGTAAGTTATTGGTAGTTTAGAATTTAACATAATTTTTTATACATTTTTTTCCTTTTAAGGAAGTAGTTTTAAATATGAGTATGCAGGAAATACCTGTTAGGAAAAGTGAAGGATTTCTTCCACATGCAGCTTGAATAATATTTAAATTTTGCAAACCGGTTACCAAAGTTGGTAGCTCATATATTTTCAGTTTTGGCTGTCCAAATTGTCCGCTAGGATTTCTCCCTTTAATTAAAAAAATAATATAATTTAAAAATTTTAAATAAAAAAATAGTTTTTACCAAATGTTAATGCTTTTCTTTCCATATTAATAAGAATACTGCGAGCAGATGAAGGTGATTAGCAATAAACCGGTACTTTAATATAACATTCTATAAATTCTTTTCTTTTTAGGTAAAATTTAAAGATTACCTTTTCATTCGTAAAACGGTGGAAAGAGTATAAGTTTGGACGATTTTTTGTTACTTTGCCCTTGGGATCCCTACCCATCATGTCCCATGTTACTATGCCGGCCATCAAGAAATAAAACTGGGTCTTTATCAAAGCATTGGAGTAAATATCCTGGCAGCTTTGTTGGTGGTTCTTTACTTGGTATTAGCACTTCAACATGGCCTAATTTATTTTCCGGGCCATCTACACCATCACTGAGATCAGAGTCAAAGTCATTCTTTCGCTTTCTTTTTGTTTTATTTAACTTGCTTTGAATTTGCCACCTGACTTTCGCTTTAATGCCATATTGACTAAACTTTTACATCAAATGGTATTTATATAAAAGAAATAATTTTGTAGAAAACTAATAATCACAATAAGTTGTATAATATTTTTTATGAGGTATATGAAATAACTGTGTCGTACCATCCGAAGTGGACATTTTCGATTTAAAACCGCGTGGTTATGAATTTGACGTTTGATTTTTGCCAAAAGGTACACTATAGAAATATATAATTTTTCGAAGTCAGGATAATAATGAACGTTCACACTAGTGGTTGAAATTCGTAATAAATGAATTGATGTCTGTGTTTAGATTAGCGTTTTCGATAGCGCTTTTATAGGAGTTTTTGAGGCCAATTTACACTTAGAAGGGTATTTACTATAATAATTACATTACAAATCTTTTAGAAAAGTGTAATTTGTATATTTGAAATAATTTAATAATTTAGAAGGCATAATTATTTATAAAAAGTCAATCTTTATGTTAAAACTATTTAGAGAGCATAAATTATATATTTGCAACCAAAGTGTCAAATAATTATTGCAGTCAATATACATAAAAACTCCAACTCCGATAAAAGTGCTGTAGATATAACAATTGATCATATATATACATATATAATGTCAAAAGACAGGATGTAGATTTATATGGTACATTAAGAACTTAATTTAGCAGGCATACACGAGGGCTGGCTTTTCACCGAGACAGAATCCCAGCCGAAGCCAGCAACTACCATTTTTGTAGATGAAAAACATTAAAGGTAAGATTGCATCTAAAAGTATTTGTACCTGTCATTTATCATGCTACTTAGGCTGTGCCTAGATTACCGATTTGGACAGCAACATTAGGGGCAACATTATAGGCGATATGAGGCGCGGTTATACTCAGAAGTATATTTACTGCAATAATCATATTACAAGTTTTTTTCAAAAAGTACAATTTGTACATTTCAACTAATTTTATTGCATTTATAATGCCTTATTATTTACGGCAAGTAAATTCAATATAATAAAACTAGTTAAAAGGCATAAGTTATATATTTTCAATAAAACTGTCAAATAATTATTGCAGTCAATATACTTCTGAGTATCCCCGCGCCTTATATCACCTATATGTTGCATGTAATGCTACTGTCGAAATCGCTAATGGAGACACCAAGTCATTAACACATACAAGTGCAGTCAGCATGGGCTCGTGTATGTCTTCTGCTATTATTTGGAATCTTTCTTTTCACACCCCTAATTGTTGTGTATTTTGTTGTATTAAATAATTATAATAAATGCAAAAGTAAAATATATTTGAACATATTTAATATGAAATGATTCCATTTTGCGAAAATAATAAGCTGTAATCTACTGCAATATATGTCTAATATATAACTATTATATATCTATGAAAAATATTATATAAGAACTTTACATCTTTTAGTTTATGTCACTTTTTAGTCTGTCATAGTTGAAATTAATTCAATAAATTTGCTTGATATAAAAATGGCTAAAAAGCCGGTTAATTTTATTTCAATATTACAAAGTATTTACAATAGTGAATATCACTGGTAAGTAATTTTTATTACATTGTAAACTAATCATAGTTATTTTGCTTATAACTAGGAATTATTAACCTTTGACTATTTTGCAGGTCAATAGCAAAAAGTTTTGCAATGTTTCTGATTGGAGTTAGAATCGCTAAAGATTGTGTGGGAATTGAAGTTGTTTCTCCTATAACTCAAACTCTTTAAATATAAAAATATCTTTAATATAAATTTATTGAAAAATTGTATTTAATATGATTTAAACAAATGGAAGGAATTATTTTAATTTTTTTTTTTGCATTTAAAATTTTTGCAGTCGTAGTTATGAATAAAAACAAACAAAATTATATCTAAGAAAATGTTTTTTTACTTTAACTTATAAAATAAGGGCTTTATTTCATAAGCATTGCAGCATATTTAAAAATAAAGAACACAAATAATGCTAATAATAATTGTAAATAAAAATAAGTAATATATCTTGTTTGATATATTTTAAGACAAAAGTATTAAACTTTAATGTATAAGAGAAAAGAAATTCTTGTGGCAGTAGTTCTACCGCAAAGCAGATTATTGACCATATATCAATTTTTTTGTTTTGGCTTAGTAATAATAATACTGAGAAAGCCAAGAGTAAAATAATGTAACTTGACTTGCAATAATTAGTAGTTGCAAATAAGGATTTCTATCAGAGGAGGACTTAAAGCTGTTACTTTTTTAGGCAATTGTACAATTATACATGATGTAGATACAATTTTCACCAACATTAAAAGAAAAGTTACTTTCCCAATTTTAATAGATTTTATCGATACTGTCAACCAAAATAATACTAACAAGTCGCATGATCAAATCTTGAATTTGTTTACACTATGGCCCTTTTGATTGTACTACTTATCGACTTTATACACTTGAGTGGATTATAAATGTAGTTTACTTTGTTAATCTTGAAAAGCTCTGTAGTACTTTATGTGAATGGATTATTACAAATTTTTGAAGATTAGGGTTTGTAGTTTTTAAAAATCGACTTTTTTTCTTCTTCTTTTCTTATAGTTAAATATTTCAAGAATATAACTCGAAAATTTCAAATTGATCAAAGCAAAAATCTCAAAGTTATTGAGTAGTTAGTCTTCCCTTCTTTTCCAAAGCAACTATTTTTTCAAGGTATCTCCAGACATTCGCTGTCACTTGCTTATTTCTTAATATTTTGAAATAAAAATTTTGAAAAACAATATTCAATTATGTTATTATATAAAAATTATTTAATTAAACTAGAACTATACCTATTATGCCATGAAAAATTCTTGAAAATATTCTTTTTTTTTCAATGAATTAACCGAACCTCCCCCTTAAAAATAATCGCATTTGGACAATATTGAAGTGTATTTATTTAAACAATTCTACTTGAAAGAAATTTTTAATGGAATTTATGAATAAAATGACCGTTCTTGGCCAAAAAGCACAAGTTAATTCGTTTATTTTGAAATAAATACTTTTCGTAGAATACTCGCCATAGAACTTGATAAAAAAATAAATAACCTAAAATTAAGTAATCATAATTCTATTTTTTAATACTATATACAAAAATAAATATATAACGGTATAACAATACCAATCAAATAGTATTGAAACTCATAATAATAATAATAATAATATCAAAAGAAATTTTTGTTCATTAGAAATTCAAAATTTCTTTCTAGCTATTAAAACCAACATAAAAATACATAACAACAAAAAAGTTAAATGAACCATCAAGAAAAGTAGTAAACTGCCAATGTAATTGCATTGCGATAAGTAAATGTATCTTAATTATTTGAATAATTTCACAAGACACTCCCCATAATAATCGGATATTACATGCTATTTAAGTCAGTTTTCAAACTGCATTTCAGAATATAAGTGTATCCAAAGAATTTTAATACCCACAGTTATAGTCCGTTAGTCACAATAATTTAACATCGTAACTATCTCAATTTTTGCACATAAATTAATTTTAGCAGTGACTGTGGACTCATATATACTCAATTTAGTAACGTATATAAAATTCAAAGAGAATTATCTATTTTGGAATTAAAAACTGTTTGACGGCATATTTTGTTATCTCAAACAATTTTATTTTTCTTGGCATTTATTACAATTTTATAACCATAGAAAATTACAAGATTCATTTCATGGTTATAGTATTTGTCGAGATCAAATTGATATGCAAATTTTATTGATTATATATTGTGGCTTGGATATGCTAATCTACAATCGATTAAATTTAACCAGAAAGATAGTATATAGATTGCATCTGTGTGAAAGGCAAAAAATTGACAAATTAAATAATATTTCTTACACTGAAACTAAATTATTAGGTTCCAGTTTAATAGAAATTATCATTTTAATATGAGACTACTTCATATCAATTCAGTTTAAAATTTAATATGACTTAAGGGAAATTAAAGTTTGATTAAAATTACATTGGTAACAAGTCAGGTGCATTCAGAAATTATTCTTGAGTAACATTTAAATATATATTACCATGGAGAATAGAAAATTACTATACTCAACTATAAAGAACAGGAAGTCTTAAGCTAGTAATTAAAATTTCATTTTATTCGATATAAAGAATTTAATTCCCTTTGAAAGTCTGTTCATGCAACTTTTCTAACTAAAGAGTTAATCACTATAAATTTCCTTCTATTTATGTCAGTTTTTTTTTTGTTTTATCTTTTTCTCTACTTGTAGAAAATATCCTATACTCGGTTATGTTGTAAAATAAATTTATTTCCTATGTGATTTGGAGTGATTTAGTTTACAATTATCGTATTTTTCTATTTTAAATGTTTGTATCCATCCAAATCTAATAACTTTTAAAGAAGAAGTATTTCTTCAAAGAACAGTACTAATAAATACTAATTTCGTGTTAATTCCAATTAAAGAACTCTTAAAAGAAAAGCCAAAAACAAAACAAAAAAAAAAATACAAATGAACATTTCTTTTCATATAGAAACATTTCAGGCATAATTTGTACGTTTTTCGTAAGAAAATTATATTAATTATTATTTTAGCTTTAACTGAAAGAAAATTCTATGGAAAAGTAAAAATCAAATTTTTGATCATGGATATACGATTTTTACGATATTCCTAGTTGGGATATTTTTAAAAATTTTATAAATACATTTTATAAATAGCATGCTTAAATTTTGTTTTTATATTCCATGGTATCACACGAGATAGACATCTGCTATTTTTATGATAATAACGCTGAAAGTTAAGAAAGAGTGTCGAAAATTTCATTCCATATGAAACAAAAATTTTTTTGCTTTTCAACTCTCTGATCAAAAAGAAGCCATTAGTCACGTCTTTGTCAGCTCATCATTTGTTGTTGTAAAAAGTGTTTTTAATCACATTTTGTGGTGAGACACGAGTTATCATGACATGCATAACTTTTCGAAGTTACAGGCGAGACGTATAAAGAGCTCCCTGTAAACTCACTGTTCTATATACGTCTCGCCCGTAACTTCGAAAAGTTGCACATGTCATGACGACTCGTGTGTCACCCCCCCATTGGGGTATATCACACGAGACCAGCAGCTGTCATTTTAATGATAAGAGCAGGAAAGGGTAGGACAGAGTATCGAAACTTACAAAAATTTGATTCCCTTGCGTGAGGCAAAAATTCTTCTGCCTTTTAATTTCTTTGCATCTTGCTAATACATATTTAAAATTTCAAGTGGTTTTATTGAATATCTCTTACTAAAGCTGGGAACAGCCCTTATGATCCATATGACAACCCCTGATTAACTGATACACACAAAAGAAAAAATGTCTGGGTACAATTTACCCAATGTTTAGGTGTATTTATACATGGCTTTAGATGTTTATGTTCTCCTGATATCTCCATGATCTGCTTATTCCTAGTGACAAAAATGATGTAATCTTTAGATCAAATTTCCTCTTAGGTGACCTCTCTTTGCTTCCTGTCTTACTTGAAACTTACTTAAAATATCGAAAAATTGGAATAGTTTTCCATTCTACGAGTGCAGAAGCAGTAAGTAGCCATATTGAGCTTACCAAGTGATTATATATAAGTATATATATTCGTAACATGTCAAAGAAGAGATGGCCAAAATTTCTGCCTCACGCTTGGAAAGTTTCAAAAATCCGTTTTGCCTTAACCTCTCTTAAAATATAAAGTAGTCTATTTCAAAGAATTGGCTACATGAATTCTATATTATTTGGCCGATGGAGCCAAAAATGGAGAGAAATAAAAAAGAGAAGAATAGAAAAAAAAAGAAAGAATCAGACAATTTTTAAAATTAAGAAAAATAATTTAGTTTTTTAAAACTTGTGAATAAATGACTAGAAAGCCAACTAAGTTAGGTTTTACTGTGCTAGTAAGAAATTTTATATTACGTTCAAAATTTACTTATAAGCTTATAAACTTTTCTTTCTACTTTAATTATAAAAAAAAAACTAATTTTTTGTTTCTTCCAAAAAATTGACACAATTGATTAATTGCCCAAAGCAAATTCTCTCTATTAAAGATACTTAATTGAATTTCAAGTATCCAGAATACATTATTGAGATACTTTGTCCGTGTGTAACAATAGCTAGCAAGTAAATTTTTTAAATCGAACCAAAACTAAAATTAAATAATTATAATAAAAAACTTATACCACACCCTTTTAAGTTATTTATGTCTATAAGACACATAAATTACAAATTTTCTCAAAAATTTCTAATAAAAATAGAGAGAAACTTTTTAGACTGTAGTGGCAGCAATAAAATTTATGAACATATTTGAACATAAATAATATTTTTTACTTCTCAACTTGGACGACTAAAGGCAACAAATTCTAAAGATATGACAATTTAAGAAATATTATTATTTTTTTAATTTTTAAAATTAATTTTAAAAGCAATATAAAAAAGAAAAAGAAAAATAGTTTTTTTCAAAATCAATCCAATAAAATTTTAATTTTTAAAATCAATTTGTATTGAAAACTAAGATACTAAATAACTACAACAATCGACACAAAGTGTATCTAATGTGATTTATTTTTATCCTGCAAGACGAAAACAAAAACAAAAACAAAAAAAAAACATTAATATTTACTTTTCGAATATAAATTAGAAAATTTCCTTTTCATTTCCGTTTATTGGAAACAAATTACTTTTTCTTTTAGTTCATTTTTCTTTAAACTAATAAATCGATTGTTTTTTTCACCTTAAATTAAAGTTCTTATTTTTATGATGAAATATTTTTTGTGGCTTAAGTTTTTCTTTTTGTTAAATTTTCTTTCAATTGACCTAATTATAAAAAACAAAATATTAGCTAAAAGATATACGGATAAAATATGATTGATAACCATCACTCCCGAGCACCAATACTACTACTAACAACAACAACAACAACAACAAAAAGAAATATATGTTGTAACATTAATATTCCACACCTTATAAAAGTAATCATCACCTATTTACTATCCTTAAGCTAGTTTTTATCTGATAAATTTAGTTGACGGTGCTAGACTTAAAAGAAAATATTATTAACACGCGTATCTCATTTGAAAGAATTTGAATTTAAAACCAAGTTCTAATTTGCATTTATTTACTTTAGATACCAGAGAAGATGAGTTCAGTGTTTAATAGAATTTTTAAGAAAGAAGAAATATATCACAGTTTGTACATATACGTGGTAGAAATTTTTACAAAAATAAAATTTCAACTGACTTTTAGGCTGTTAAATATTTAAATTATAGATTATTAAAAATCAAAACAACAAAAAAGAAAAAAAACGTTATTGTATACAAAATTTGCTATAGCTGTACTCTAAGTACTCAATATAAAATTTGTCCTTTTTGAGATCCTTTCATTGTCGTTTATGTTTTTGAAAATATTTACCAGTTCTATATTTTGAATTCATTTTTCTAAGCAACTTATGAAAATAAGATTTATAAATTACATAAATTAAGAGCTTAAGAGCACACCCTTTGGGTTTGTGTTGTTTAAAATAAAACAAATTCTTCTTAAAAGTTAAAAAATGATGATGCTGTTTCTTTGCTTTTTGTTTTTTTTTTTTTATTAATTAAAATCCTTCCCGAGACATCAATTTGATTTTTCACTTAGCAAAAAAACTAAATTGTTTTATTTATATTTCGAAAATTTTAAATTTATAAAAAGAAAAATACAAGAATTTTTCTTAATACATTGCTCAATATATCCTGAGGCTGATAGACACATAAAAATACAATTTTCGAATTTATTTACTAACATAACCACATTAAAGAATGATAAATTGATCTTATTGTTAATTCTTCTTCAAATTTTATATAGCATCTGTTTAGATATTTATATTTTTTGCTTTAAAAAAGCAGTTTCGGAAATGACTTCTTTATTTCAGTAAAATCTTTGTCATTGGAGCATCTTTTTTCAAATTTTTGAACGTTGGAGGCCTTATTTGACTAAAAGTAAAATTCGATTAATTTGGCCATCATTTTTAATCACTTGCAAAACATTGCACTGTTTTGTTGGAGCAGTACTTTCTTCTTCCTCATATAGGGACATTTTTGCAATTTTACAGTTTCGAAACTTTCGAGAAGTTCAAAAAACTACTTAAAATTTCCCTCTGCAACACCATGAGCAAGCTTTTAGCAATCTTTTGAATTGCTAGCCTATTGCTAATCCTGGAAATCTCATAAACAAACTGAAATATTAGCAATTTAGTACTAAAAAATTGGCCGAGATAAATGCAGTGTAAGTAGTTTCCCTACTGCTAGGAAAAAATCATTATTTTGGAACAGGCCAAAAACCAGTGATTTTTTTTCAAATAGGTGAGAGTCAAGAGAGAATTTCTTTAGCTAGGATACCAAAAAGACCTAAAAGCTTATTCACTAGTCTTACACCGCTTACACATAGATATAACTCTTTGACTATTTGAAAAAGTATCTATTGCTATATTTAGTTTTAGTCAATATTCGGACAAGAAATTCTCAATAAAATCAATTGACATCAATTGACAATTTCACTATGAGAATGTATTCTAAAATATTAAAACATATCGAAATTTTTAACTTAATTTCAAAAACCAATTTTAAGAAATAAAAGGGAACTATAAAAACTTTATTAAAATTTTATTGGGATTATGCGGGTATTCTACTCAATCAAATCCTGTCCTCTTTTTAGAACGGAAAAGAACAAACCCATTTTTTCTCTTCTTCTCTTTATTTATATAGAAAAGTCGCCTTGTTCTTATATTCTCTCATTTGAATGTAGAAAATTATATAAAATATTTTTTTTTGAGTTTATCTTGAAAAAAATATCAGGAATTAAATTTTAAAGAATTAAATCTAATTAAAATTGAACTTGAAACAGATTTTTAAAGCTTTTGTAAATTAATCGTGCTGACGGTGGTAGCATATACCTTGCTAAAATATTTTATGATAAGTAAATAAAGTTACTGGAAAATTATTTACTTAAATATTATATAATTCTGTTAGATGAGCATTTTAATTTATGGATAAGATATTAAAAATATTTTGATTAAGTACTCTCTGTGTCTGGCATATTCTTAAACACGTGTCTGACTTTTATTGTATAAAACTGAATATAAATCATTGTTGATTAATTTAATGGTTTATTTTTAACAGTTTATGTATGCTTAACGAATAATATATTAAATACTTTAATTACAATGAAAATAATAAAATTCAAAATTTGTGGTTGATAAATTTGAATGTTTGAATCTTTATATAAGCTGAGAATATTAACTTCTATTTGAGAAGTTTATAGTTCTGTTGTGTTTATTTTAATTTGATATTTTATTTGTACATTTAATATTTATAATACCATCTGAAATATTTAATAAGAAATTAAATTAAATTTAATTATAGATATATATTAGAACATTTTTAAAATTAAAGTAATCTTAAACAAAAAGCATAGCTTTCAAAAAGACTCTTTGAGTTTTTACATCTTCTATATTCAGGGACAAAAAAATAAAGCAGGCAAAATTCTGTTTTCTTGTATTGTTCAATTTTTTTTTGTGAAAATAGAGACACAAAAAACTGAATCTGCATTGTCATAAAGTAAAATAAAAAGTTTTTTCTTTCAAATTAAGTCTTTGGAGAGATATTTTTCATCAAATGCATCATAATGTCCAAGCAGTATTTTATTACTGATGTTTTGATACTCCTCAAGCACAACCGAATGAATACCAAAGGAAACAGTTGATTATTAGTTATTTGATAGGCTTTAGTGATTTTTTTTAGGTTTTTATCAAGTCTGCAGACTCTATTCAAATGAATGTTATTCTAGGAATAAACTAATTTGCAACTGAGTATTTGTCGTAGGTATCCCTATTGGTTGTTGTTTCTTTGGTTTTCATTCATAAAAATTCATGAAATCATTTATTAATATTATAATTTTGTGTTTGTCAAATTCATTTGGGGGTCTAGTAGAGCTAAGCTACACGTCAAATACATCTTTTTCTAATTAAAAAAAGTCTTCTGGCTATCGAAAAATTGAAAGGTTTCTAAGATCTACCATTTTCTTTCAACTTCATCTGCTCACAAAAGTAAAAAATTATATTGACCGGGAATTCTTGAGCTCAAATTATGATGTGATTGTGTTCCACTTCTGGTTTGAAAACTTTTCACCTTGATAATATCGATCTCATTTCCTTCCATGAGGTAAAGAAAAAAACTACAATTATCCTTTGGTCAACACTTCCATACAATAAAAAATTAGGCTGATGGGTAGGATTTTCCTCTACATAATAGAGCCTCGGGCTCATTACGACAATTTTCTTTCTATTCTACAGATGTCAAAACAAGTTCCTAACTTAATGAATTTTATTGGCACTTAAAGGTAAAAATTGTTCAGTGTTTGCAGAAATTTTTTGTATTTTACTAAATAATTGATTCCATTCTTAGGTTATTACAATTCTTGGACTATGTAATCAGAAAAATTCTTCAGTATTGTACATTCAAATAAACAATATTTGGCTAAGGAGCTATAAACAAATTTTTTAAAACTTATTTTATACTTTATAATATTATTGTTCTCAATAAACAATAATAAAACATTTAATTGAATTATAAACTGTTTATTAATAGACTGACTTTAATAACTAATTTGACTTATTAAGTTAATTTTTCATAGCCTACTTAATACACAAGCCTACTGACATTATTGCTCCAAACATACCGCCCACCTTGAAGGGCTGTGCACTTCAAAATGTTAGGTCTTGAGGTAACAGCAAACATAATTTTGTAATAGGTCTTTTGAGAATCCCATTTTTTGTTTTTAAGGTGACTACTCTTACTAGATCATCTTTGCCAGGATGCACCTCCACTATTCGCCCAGTTAACCAGCTTCCAGGAGGCAAGTTTTGATCGATCACTAGAACTAAATCACCTACACAACCTTCAACATTATCTCCCATAGAACATGAATATGCAGCAGTTGGATCATATTTACTAGATAGCGATAATTCGATATTAAGTTCTTCTGGCTGCTCTTAAAATCGTTCTAATTCTGCTAGTGTAACACCAGCTAAAACTCCATTTATTGAAAAATGTTTATAGAGAAAACCTTTTCGAGAATAATGATTTCCTTCAAATATTAAAAAGTCACCATAATGTTTTCTTTTACGTTTCTTATAATCATTTTTCTTTGGAGTTGTTCTTAATGCACCTCTTACTCGAGTGTAATCAATTCTTGGTAATAATTTTAAATGAGCTCGATTCTGTCGTAAATCAACATAATCGACATCAGTAATATCATCTTTATACTCGCCCTTTTTAAGACGAACCCATTGTTTTTGTTCTGTTCTTTGATCAGGATTGATTTTCTGCTTATGTTCCACGTGTTCCAATAATTCTCTTGAATTTGAAGCCCATTTATGTAACTCAAATTTTCCTTCCTCTAAAAGTTTTATCAACTGTGTTATACATAGCTTTGCTTCTTCTACCGTATCGGAAGATGCTAATAAATCATAGGGTTGTAACAAAGTTTTAATGGCTAAATAAGGCGCACAAGTTGTACCATATGTTACTGTATTTAATTCATAAACTTCGACAGTTGAATCTGAAGAATTTCTCCAGAGAATCTTTTGCAAGCTTCTATCCTTTTTATTAACCCATATTTGTCTAAACATTTTCTTGATATCTGCTATATAACCAATCCTTCCTAGTCGAAATCTTAGCAAAATATCACTTAAATTATTATGTAGCTTGGGCCCAATATGTAGTCGATCGTTAAGTACAATCCCAGATGAGGAAACGCATGACCCGTCAAACACTACTCGTAGCTTGGTTGTTTTACTACTTTTTTTGCATACCCCGTGATGAGGTAAAAAATACTCTTCCCTGTTAGTATGATTTTTTAATCTTGCGCTGGCTGGTTGCATGTGTTGCAGAGTAATGTATTCTTCCATAAATTTCTGATAATTAACAGCGAGTTCTGTATCCTTGACAAACCGACGTTCCACGGCTTGAAGTCTCCTTAATGCATTATGTTGTGATTCTCCCAATTTTTTACAATTGCTCTTTAGTGGCAAACGCACTACGTATCTTCCATTTGGAAGACGGCTATGAGTCAATTCGAAATGTTTTTCACATTCCAATTCATCGGCAGTAAGTGCTTCATTTTGCTTAGGCTCGTCTAACTCCCAAAACCTCTTTAATGAATTCTCCAAACTTATTGTTCCATGTAGGCAGCATATCCTTCGAGAAGTAATAAAATTTCCTGCCACAATCCAGCCAAATAGTGCATTAATAGCTTTTAATGAAGATTCCTCATCACATAGTTTTTCATTTGTAACGATATTGAATAATATGTCACAACCAATGATTAAATCTAATTTGGCTGGTCGATCAAAGTTTGCATCGGCTAACCTGGGTAGAGATTTAAATTTACCTATAGCGGATGCTGGAATTTCTCGTGCTGGCAATTCTCGTGTCAATTTTGGTAGTATATAAGCTTTGGTATTGAAAATTGTATCCTCATCAAATCTTGAATTTATAACTAATTCAACTTCACCTCTAGAGTAGTTATCACCTTTTTCTCCTACACCAGTTATTGTAACTTTAGAAGCCTTGCGACTCAGTTGTAAACGTTGAACACAACTTTCCGAAATAATTGTAGTTTCCGAACCACTGTCCAATAATGCCCTGCATAATTGTGATCGATTTTGACTGTCTTGAACTCGCACCACCATTGTAGGTAAAACATGAATAGTATCAACTGGTGAAGACCTGGTGTGACTCGGGACCCTTTGAATGGCAATTGAATAATTACTACGGCGTCCATCTTGTTCTCCTGAATGTAACGTAGTATGATGTTTTTGATTACATTGTTGATATCTTGATTGTGATTTACAATCTCTTAACAAATGTTTACCTTTAACACAGTTAAAGCATAAACCTTGACCTGTAACAAACTTTTTCCGTTCTTTCACACTCAATGCTAAATATTGAGAGCAGCTGAAGATATAATGACCTTTTCTACATAAAACACACCTCAACAATGATAAATTTGTTTGTTTTATTGATGAAATTGCATCTTGTTTATGTGTTGTTATAGTTTTCGGTACACCAGACAGTATTCGTTTGTCTAAAAAGTTCAATAAACTGGTAAATGTTGGATTAGATATTGATGAGCATTGGCGACGCCAAAGTTGTTGTGACTCTGCATCTAGCTTACTGACCACAATATAATTGAGCCAACAATCCCAATGCTCAGTTGGTAGACCCCTAGCATTCAATGCTCGAACATTTTCATCAAAAACACTATATATTGTTTTTAATGCCTCCACTGATGGATATGCTACTTGTTGAGTCTCCATCATGGCTTGTAAATGTAATTCAGATATAAAATCTGCCTTATCATATCGTTGCTTCAATGTGTCCAAGGCAACTTCATAATTAGCATCAGTAATTTGCAAATTTTTCAAAACTGATGCAGCTTCATTTTTTACTGACATTTTTAAATATTGAAGTTTTTGGACCGAAGTTAGATGATGATTGCTGTGTACTATTGAATTGAACAAGTCGAAAAAAGAAGGCCAATCTTGATATTGCCCGTTGAAAACCGGTATTTGTATAGATGGTAGTTGTAATTTGGTCTGAGAATGAATGTTGATCTCACCTGATAACGATGCTGATGGTGAATTAGATACCGATGTTGATCTGGGTTTTAGCTCGGCATATAACCTATAATATTTGTTTTCAATTTCAGTTCGATAAGTTATTTCTTCATCCAAAAGCTCTTCTTCTTGGATTAAATTTTCGATACCTTGTTGTACCTCTTCATATTCATTGAATAAATTGGTTAACCTTTCAAATCTACACTGAAAGTCAACTGCTGTAGATTGAGATCCAATCTCGTTTGCTGTTTGCAGCCAGCTTTCTATCCTAGTTAAACTAGCTTTGATAGTACTTCTTTTTCTTTTGAGAACTTCCATAATCCTGTATAATTTAAAGTATTAAGTTCTTAATGTGATGAGCTCTGTGGCGTAACAAATTTCCGTTCTAGTTCTCTATTCTGGAGCAACTAGCCTATATGGTGTTTAACCAAAACGTTAGTAGTAAATTTCCGTTCTAGTTCTCTATTCTGGAGCAACTAGCCTATATGGTGTTTAACCAAAACTTTAGTAGCAAATTTCCCTTTCTAGTTCTCTATTCTGGAGCAACTAGCCTATATGGTGTTTAACCAAAACGTTAGTAGTAAATTTCCGTTCTAGTTCTCTATTCTGGAGCAACTAGCCAATTTGATTTTTCTAACCAATACTAGAATTATTATATTTATACTAGTAAAGGTCCCTGCTCGGGCGCCAAAATGTTCTCAATAAACAATAATAAAACATTTAATTGAATTATAAACTGTTTATTAATAGACTGACTTTAATAACTAATTTGACTTATTAAGTTAATTTTTCATAGCCTACTTAATACACAAGCCTACTGACATTATTGCTCCAAACAATTATATTTTATACTAAAAATAAATAGTTTCTTTGTTTGTAGAGCCCCACACATCGATATAAACAAAATTAAAATGCTAAAAAGTTAAATTTTTAGAAAATATTTTGTAAAATTTAAACTGTAATTCTAATAAATTCAGCAACTATCGAAAAGTCAAAATTGGATCACTCTGTTGGCCTTTTATTGCCCTAAATTGTAGCTAATATAATTACGGAAAGAAATTTTGTATAAGGAACCAAGTTATAAACTGCTGGAATAGTGACATCCCTACACCCTTTGAAAATCTATGTATGGAGAAATTGGGATATTTATTGTGATCTTACAAATTTGGCAACAAAATAAAAGTTAATTCGAAATTTTGAGCCTCCTTTCATCCTCTTCCACTTCAAAACTGCCAACTTTGGTATACCTTTGTAAACTTTCAGCCTCTTTTCATCCTCTTTGGCCCCCTAAATGCAAACTTTTCACATATATTGGAGGTTAAGGAGGCCCAAAGTGTATTGGCTTATGTAGAAGCTGTTTTTCAGTACGGGCGCTACTACAGTTTATTAGACGAATATATAGAAAGCTTTATTTTTGCGATATATTATTTTCCGATACATTTTAACTATTGCACAGATAAAACTAATTTATTCAAAATTTTTTGTACACGAGTATCAATGGAAATAAAATAGTTCTTTTTTGAATTATATTTTACAGTCATTGAACTATTTTCAAAATGACTATAAAAATACCAGGCTAGTAAAAAGGCATGAGTTTTCGAATTAACTTTAAAATAAGAAAAAATAAAACTCAACAACTAAAGCTATAAAAAGAAAAAAAAAACAACAAAAATTTTTAGGATTTTTTTACTTAAAGTAAATTTAATAAAAACCAAAGAAAAGGCAATAATTTTATAGCTGAAAGCAATATAACAACTTAAATGTCATAATAATACCTCTATAAAAGATTCACAATTGTCAAATTTTACGTCCAAATGAATCCCATTAAAGGATAGTAATAAAAAACAAAAACAAACAAAAAAATAAACATAAAACAAATAAACAAAAGAAGATAATTATTGTTTTTCTATAGTTTAATAACCTTTGACGAGTAAGGATTATTATAAATGTATTGAAAAATTCCTAATATATAGTAATTGGTAGTAATTTGATAATATAAAAGCCTTACATTAGGATAGAATGCGAAGCATTTTCTAAATTTGATGAGTTCGAAACAATACAAAAAAATTGTATTAGGGAAATTTTTACAAGGGTTACTAGGGTTTCCTTTATTAATTAACAAACCAATGCTAACAATTTAACATATACAAGAAAAAAATACAAAAAATTCATAAAAGTGATTTTCACAATTTTTCTTTTCATCTTTTATTTCTTCCTATTGTGTGTGTGTGTTTGAAGAAAATAATTAAATATTTGGTCACTGTTGGCAGCTTCATTAAATATTGAACTTGAAGTTTATGAATCAAAATATTTCTAAAAATTTTAAGCTTTTTTTGTATTTGTTTTGGTTTTTTTTGCCTTATAAAAAATATCCTAAATAAATTGTCGAAAAGATCTAGAGAAATTACCTCGTTTAGAAATATTTATATCAAGAGTAACATTAGTTTTCTACTCGTTTGGCTTTTTGATCCGTCACTAAATCACCCAAAATAGCTTTTGTACTTATTTTAACATGTCCCTTACTGAACATCTATTTCGTTTTCTTTAACAAAATTGGTTTTACATGTCTAATTTTCACCAAGTAAAGAGGATAAAATATTTCTTACTCAGAATTCATTTATGATATTTTGTCTTGTGTTTTTATTTCGATTGAAGATTGCTGAAGCTATTTATTTTGATGTAAAAACATTTTTCTAAACTAATATTTCGATTAATTTTATTTTTGAGTAGATAACAAAGTTTAAGGAAATTTTTTTTTACTAGTTTAATGTCCCAGGGGAAAAATTTATTAAATTACTGAGTAATTTTTTCCTGATTTTTTGTTATTTTGTATAATCAAAAGTAAGACATAAGGAATAATCTGTAAGCCCTGTTAGCCTGTTTAGGGATTTAAGAGATGTTATCATTCATGTCTATAAAGTGTTACCAGATATAAAAATGGAAAAGAAGTGAATACTAAGCTGATAAAATCCTTTCGTGAGACATAGATGTCACAGACGTCAAGCAAAAAATGTTAAACTATAGACTCCTTGTACTGATGATATTTGTAAGCAAGTAAGGGATGAAATAACCCTGGACATACTCCATGTAAATGAACTTTAAAATATTTTAAGTTTACAAAAACATATCACGAGACTGTCAAATTTGATCCGAGACAATGTCCCGAATGCTAATTGTGTTTGAAGATATTGTATATCTTGGACAATGTGTGGAACAATCCTTTAAAGTAATCTAAAATTTATTTCAAAATTCATATTAACTTACAATTAGATAAATATCTGATTTTATTTTGAAATAAATTCATATTTTCTAATAGAAAGGATGAATTAGGAATAAAACAAGAGTTTTTAATATTTCTATCATTTTAGTCAGACCTTATCCAAGTTTTGTTTGTTTAATTTTTCTGCTATTTTAGTAAAAAAAATTAAACTGTGCATATATGAAATAAAGAAAAATATGTATGAAAAGTTCAGTTAGTTTTGTTGCTATTTTTGGACAAAATCCTGCGTTCTAGATGGTGTGCCCAGAACTCATTAGTGCTTGAAGGTACCAAATATGGTTCATTAATGTCTATAAAATGCTTAACAGAAATAAGAATGGGAAAGGTGTAAATAATAAGAAAATAAACTTCTTTCTAGCGACATGGGTATCACAGATGTCAAGCAAGAAATATTAAAGCATGGACTTCCTGTACTGATAGATGACATAGCCCTGGACATAATCGAGGTGAATACACTTTGAACATTTTAAGTTTACACATACATATCTCATAACAAACATATCCCAGATTCTTGATGATCATAAATCAATTTTGTACTTAAAAAAAGATTTGAACTCTGGAAGCCAATAGACTCACTCCATATCTTTTTACTAGGATCCCGTTGGATGCCATATTTATAAAAATTTACCTAAGAGACAAGTACTGCAGGGTGTTGAAGTAACTATATACAATTTTAGACATAAAATATGTTTAAATATTCATTTTTTTCGTCAAATATTCATTGTTAAGATTTATGACCAGGAAATTGACAATAATTTTTAGTAAAAGCTAATTTAAATTTTTTTTAGATGTGAAATAAAAACACTGAAGCTTCAAACTTGCAAACAATAGAATAAAATTTTATAGGTGACTTTTATAAGTTGAAGTGGCTGTATATAAGTCAAATTTAAGAATTTTCATTTGTTTTTTAAAGACTTATTTGTCTACTTTGTTAAGTGTAAGAAAAGAAAACATCAATTTTTAAAATATAATGATAAAGAAATCTTTTTAAATCAAAAATCAACTAAATTACTCAGTGTTATTAGCAAAAAAGGAGAAAGGGTTATTAAAACAACTGGTTTAAAAGCATTATGTGATTTATGAATCATATTTGACACTAAAAAAGCTAAACGGCTAATCCAATAGCTTAGCACAGTATCGTTTTCAGCAAGCTTCAATTAAATTTTCTTTATCCAAGGCAAAAGAAGTAATTTCATATTTTTTTAACATCTTTAATATCTTACAGATTCTCCTTTTTTTTGGCACGTAATAATTTTTTCCAAAAAATTACATATAAACGGATTAAATTCTTTCAATAGTATTAAGAATAATTTCAATAAGCTTTTATCTTACAGACTAGTGGCAGCTGGTGTTGTAAAATGGGCCATTTAACTCACATGAATGATTTTAAGTGGAATTTTGCACATCAACAATAGTATTACAAAATAAAAAAGTCAATTTATTACCAATTTGTAGTCGAGTCAATTGTTATTATCAAAAAAAAAGTATAAAAAACGAAAGAATGTTTGTATGAAAAAAATTAGTAATCTTAATATTGAGATTAAAGAAGCTTTCACACTTTATTAAATTTTCAGACTGGCCAGTGAAAAAGGTTAAAAATATTTACTGTATTAAATAAATTTTTCAAAAAATTGTTTTGCCAATTTATCATTAAAAAGGAAGTAATTTTGTAAGTAAGTAAGTTTGGGCTAAAATACCTTCACTTATATAAATTTCCTAACAATTTCAACGTTTTTGAATTTTTGATTTGGCTTTGTTCCGGATAACCCGTCTTTAAAAGGGAACACAATAGACTGATTGCTGCAGTGTATCTGAGCCTTACTTATACTAGTAATATAACTACTGTTACAAAAGTTCTTAAAAGTGAAACATTGCAATCGAAAGGATATTAAAATAAAGTCAAATATTTAATTAAATTTTGTTTCCAATAATTTTGAAAATTTTTTTGTCTCACTTTAAAAGTTCGTAAAATACTTGAGATTTTTTGGTATCTAAAAACAAAAAAAATAAAAACAATCCTGCAAAAGTTCTGAACTAATTTATGCTTCCTTTTTTTCAATTGAATATATTTCTTTTTTTACTGAAATTGTAAGACATTAGAGAATAAGTTCAAGAAATCTTTTAAAATCTTACTCACCAACAGTTTTTATTTATTCCAAGGGATCGATGCCTTGAGGAAATAAAATTATTCTACATTAGTCGAATACAAGCTGGATTTCAGTTAGCTTTTTCTTTTTTCTTGTAGATTAACTACAGAGAATCCCATGATTCTCCACAAAGATATCATACGAAGCCAGCATCTACAATTTTTATGGTAAGAGAGGTGAAAGGCAAGATGGATTTTCGAAATTTCATACCCCTCTGTAAATCAGAATTTTGGCTGAATCTCAAGTACAAGTTCAAGTACAGTAGGTATTATAGTCTATTTTTATTGAATATGTCTTGCTAAATTCCGAAAAAGGCCTGGCTTTGTGTGATAACGCGGAATATGTACATTAATGATTTCGGCTGAAACTTTTTTTTTTTAATTTTTATTATTGAATTTAAGTAGGAAATTGAAAATATCAAAAGCAATTATATTTTAAATTATTTAACAAAAATTTCAAAATGGTACAATAAAATATACAAAACCAAGTCAAAATGGGACTTGAACAAATTAATACGCACTGAATAACAACTAATGAGCTGAAAACATTACTCAAAACAAAATTATAGAAATATTTTTAAGCATTTATTTTTTTATTAAGGTTGTTTTTTTTTTCTGTAGTTTGAAATAAATATTGTATCTTTCTTGCTGCCTTTGCTTAATTAGTTTGTAAAAATAAAAACCCGAATTTTAAACCAAAATATTTGTTTAGTATCAAATTCCTAGTTCCTATTCTTAAAGGATCCTAAGAAAATGTTTATGTAATTCTTAATAAATCAAAATAGCAGATAGCATCAATATTTATCTCTGCTAGAAAGGCCTTCCTTTTTGTTTTTTTTTCAGTTAGCTTAAAAAGATTTCAAAAACATATTATTGAATTGAGGAAAATTTTCTGTGTTTTAAAATTGATATATTCAAAATATTGTTTGGTTTTACTTCTTAATTAATTATTTTTGGGGGCAAACATTCTTATTAGTTGCTGTCATACTTATATCATATCACAATATAGTATACTATCAACAGAATTTTCATGTAGTTATGAGCAGTTGAGCGTTCTTTATTTTAAAGCAAGGAGAAAATAGGCAAAACTTAAAAGCGTTGTCCTGAAACTTGTTATCTGGTGTTCACGATAACTCAAAATTGACTGGACTGATTGCTTTGAAATTTTTCACATTACTGTTTTACATATTTTGGTAGGTAATAATGGGAGCCTTTTTTTGGTCCATTTTAAAATTACTAATTTTACAATAACAATTTTCTAAGCGAAAATCGACATTTTGGCTTCCACAGGCTACAAAAAATTGAGAAATTGAAAGATAAAAAACCTTTCGTTATTACCTTGAAAAATATTTTATTTGATAAATCAAAATTTGATTTTTTGGTTTTAGATGATTTCGTTGCGAGTTTTTATGAACACCGCAAAACAACATTTTTCCAAAGGACCTCCACTCACTCACTTATTGAACTTTTGAAATAAAAAATAGAAGAATATTGTTCAAATATCCCACCCAAAAAAAGATAATCAAAATGAGACCCTGAGAAATGTTTTGCTTTCTTTACAGGAATTTAGCACTACAAAATTTTGTCATAGAAGGTGTTATCAGCTGTAAATATTTCATAAGCTGACAAGGCATCATTTTTAAAGCTTTTTAATTTTTAAAAGCTAATTTAATAATATTTAAATTTTAATAAATATGATAACGTGTCATTTTCCATTAGATATGCAATAGGTGCTACAACAATGACAAAAATTTAAAGCTAAAATATTAATCAAATATCTAAGTAAGCTCTAATTTCTTAATTCTGACAAGTAAACAACCATTAGGAATGGTATATCATAACAAATTAATGAAAACTCAACCCAATCATTATGAATAGGGTTATATTTTTACCCAAATGTTATCATACCCTCCATTTATTTCACTATTTCAGCATGTTTACACAAATCACATTACATATACATACATACATGGTATATATTTGAAGTCCTTTGCGTCATAAAACTACATTTTTGGCTTTATATCAGTTTCAGAGTTTGATGATAGTTGATTTATGTACGTAGTCCACATAAAAACAAAATCCTTAATATTTGCTTGAGGAGCTAAAATTAAGGCAAAAAAAGAAGACAAAAATAAAGAAAAACAAGGATTCTCTTAATTAATGCATAAAATTCAAATGATATTTGCTTTGCTGGTTTTATGGACATGGAATGTTCCCTTTGTAATTTAGATATCAATAAATTTCGTTTAACGAAAGATTTCTTTAATATAAAAATTTCTACACATAATTTAATATAGGATCTTGAATTATAAAAATAATTGGTATACTGGTATAGCCAGTTGTATACTTGTAGAATATAATTTTTCATTTTTATCAAAAAAAATTTGTAAAAAGAAATCAAGTCATACTCAAAAATATCTTTAGTAATTTTATTAAGTTATATAATATTCATATTTCTTTTTAATTAAGAAAAGGTTAAAAATGATTAGATAATTGCTTAAAAGATAATTTTCTGGTAAAATTATATACAGAAAGTGATTCGGTTACAGTTGAGATAAACTAATTAAAATAAAGTTAAGCAAAGGAATTTACTTTAATTAAATTTTTAGTACTCTGTCTTAAAATTTTAAAATAAAGCTGAGTATAAAGTGTCAATTTATAGCCAAGCTGACACTTCATGTCAACCCATGCATGCTGAAAATTTTGGTGATTTATCTATACTAGCTTTAATAAACTTTTAAATTGGTGAAAGCGTCCCGAATAAGCCGGAGCTTTGTATTTTAGCGTTTTAGAAAATATAAATTATAGAAATCAGTGAATTTTTTAGCCTTAATAAAATGAACTTTAGAAAAGTTTAATAGGTATTAAATAGTTTGGTAATCTGTTAACTGCAAGCAAATTTAGTATGGTAGGTTTAGCCTCCTAGTGTCATATATTAAATTCAGTAGTAAAATATGGTTCACATTACAAATAGCTTTCTGTTTTTTCTCTTTAACTTATTTCCATTTAAAAGCTGTAGGTGATAAAAACGACGACTTTGTAGAAAAATGTAATATGATAATTCTGAGAAATATAACCTCAGTACATCATATTAAATAAGAAGCTTATTTATTTATGTTTTAATTACTATGTATAAGATTCTAATGAGATAGAACTAACACAGTCAAAGAACCACTTTCTATGTTTTTTAGGTTAAAGTCAGCTTTTGTGACAAACTTTGTGATATGATTATTCCAAAAAAACAATCGTTAAATCAAAACTGGCAAACAATTTTTGGTCAAAGTAAAAGTAAAGCAATTGTACAATGAATTGTGCAATTTTTGTTTTGAAATCAAAGAGTTTTACGTGAATATCACAAGCCAGTTATCATAAAAAATATAAAAAGTTACTAGACTGGACATTAAATTAAGTAATCGAGAATAAAAATCTTAACTTTCAGGTGTTTTTTGTTGGTTCTTATATGAAAAAAGATCACCAACTTTCTACTTTGAATGTTTCATTTGAGGTTAAAACCTCTGAGTTTTTATTCAGTTTTTCATTTTTCAATTTTTTGTTTAAATTATTTGCAATTTGATCGGAATAAAATTATCGAAGTTATTAGGATTTGAGCGTCCTTTGCTCTAGAGAGCAAGGAGAAAGTGAGCGAATCTTTAAAGCGTTTTCCTAAAACTTGTTATTTTCGAAGTTGGTGCACGATAACTCAAAATCTACAGCACCGATCATTTTAAAATTTTGCACAATACTTCTTCATATATTTCAACAGGTAATGTTTTTTTTTAAAAGTTTTTTTTTTGTATAGTAACAAATAAGTCGGTTTTTTTAGGTGAAAATCGGCATTTTGGCTTCCAAATGCCAGCAAAAATTGAAAAATCGAAAGATAAAAAACTTTTTGTTGTTACGTCAAAAGACATCTTTTATAAATAAGGGTGTAAGATGATTATGTTGCGAGTTCTGATGAACACCACAAAACAACCTTTTCATTCACTGTCACTCCCTCACTTATTAAAAATTTAGAAAAATATTGTTCAGATGCTGCGTTATCATATGGAAATTAATTAAACAAATTAAAACGACCTGTATTGCCAGAAAAAATTCTTGAAATCTTGCCTTTTATTCCCTGAATTAATTTCAAAAGTTGACTTATGGATTCCACATTCCATTCCTTGCAGAACAAAATTTGCTTCGTCGAATTAATGACTCTGATTTCCTTCTTAAACATCACGAAAATGATACATTACTAAAGGCTTTTAAAGTTAGAATGGGATTTTCTACCACATTCATCATATTCTCCAGATTTACCACTTACGGAACATTAGTTGTTTCGGTCTCTGCAAAAGTTTTTAGATGGGAAGACCTTCACTTTAAAACAGAATGTTAAATATCACTTAGACTAGTTTTTTGCTAGCCAATCTCTAAAGCTTAATGAACGTGGAATCAATCTCCTGCGCGAAAGATGACCGAAGTAAAAGATATATAATAATCAATTGAAATGCTTACATGCTGTAAATAAAATCGTGTTTTGTTTTCACGAAAAACAAAAAAATGAAATGACTTTCCGAGTGACACAATACAAAAACTAATATAGAAGACAGACATATTCAGTACTTTATTATCATATATCAAAATTAGAGTTCTTAAAAAGTTTCTTAACTGTTGTTTAAGGATATTACTGTACGTATAGTTTATTCTACCTACAGTAAATTCGTAAAACTTCACATGCTTAGAATAGACCTATTTGTAAATCAGATATACAAAATCCAGTCATGAGGATTTACAAAACAACCAAATTATGATATCATGTAATAAGGCCAAAGTACTCTTATAAATAATTAAGAAATTCAGAATGATTAAAGCATTGGAGTGATCTAATAGTACACTGATAAGTATGAAAAACGTTTAACGTAACAGACATTTAACTCTTGGGTATGTTCTCTTATACCAAGAGGCTTAAATGCATCCAACCATAATAACTAAAATTTAAATAATTAAATAATAATATAGAAGCTTGTTGAAGCATATCCGGATACATTTTGTTTGCAAAGTACCAATAAAAATCCTTAATAAATTAACTAAATTAAAATTTTACTAGACAGTATTTACCGCTAGTATGAAAATACTGTAGTATACGAGTAATTTAATGTGGTGTAAAATATAAAAATACAGTGTAAAAAAATTTAAACATTTAATTTTATACATGGAAGTTTTAAATAATTGTTTTCAAATTATGGATATCATCTTAGCTTCTATGGATTACGTAAAAATGAATAAAAATCACGTAATTTTAGTTAATATTTAATTTGTTTAAAATAATTAAATAAAAGTCAATATTACTTATAAAAATCATTATGAACGGCCATTTCTAATATTGCCTAAAAACTTTAAATAATTTAAAGGAAAAATAAATAACAGAATAGACCAAATTAAAACTTAAAAAACGCCTTAAGCAATTTGAAATTAGATCAGAGCAATATGCTACTTTCGTTTTTTTTTTATTTTTAAGGACAACAGATGTTAAAGGCGTGGTAACACAAGCCCAAAAGAATCAATCTATACTATAATTTCTATAGGACTGACTTCTTGCTGTATATGATAAACATAAAATCACTTAAGGCTAAAATTTGTGCTTTTTCTTTTTTAACTCGTCCTAATTGAAAGTTTCTTGTTTTACCTATTTTTATTCAATTATTGCCTTAAAGCCTATTGGCTATGTTTTTTTTTGTATAGTATTGGTTAACCCTTTTGATGTCTATATAAAAGTTTTGCTTTTGATTTTTGTAATTGTTTATAAAATTGTAAAAGGTTTTAAATTTAATGCACATATTTTAAGATAATGTTATTTTTTGCCTGCTATTTATATTCAATTAAAAATGGTACAAAAATTGAGTGAAATTTTATAAATAAAACAAGAAAAAATAAATCCAAAGTTAAGTAAGTTTCACCAAGGTTTTTTGCCAACTGTTGCGTGGTATGCATAGATATTAAAACACACCTCAGACTTGTGTAGCCATCCAATTATTTAATGAAATTGTTCATACTATATGCGATTCTATTGAATTGAAAATAGGAATTAAGAAAAAAATAAATAAATTTCTTTTTTTTGTAAATTCAACCGGCATTTAACCTTAACAAAATAAAAAAACAAGACCCTCCTCAACATTCATTGTACTATAATCAACAGATGACTAAACTGAAATTGCACGCAATTCAACTTATATTAATGATTTGTATGTCATGCGCATGCTTGCAAATTAAAAGCTCTCACCACTTTTTGAAAAATTCTCTCTATAATTTCTGTTTGGCATTGAAAATGCATTACAAACATTTCATGCAACTTATCTGGAGTCGATATTTTCTAGTTTCATGCTATACAAAATATTTAGTATTGTGTCGTCAGCCTTAGACGAAGTATAGTCAAGTTTTGTGCTATTTGGTTCATAAGTAAAATTAGTCCGTAAAATTTTGGATATCGGCTTTAAATTTGTCGTAAAAAAAAGGTTCCAACAAGTGTCAAATGTCCTTTAGACGGGTAAAGTGTTTAAGGTGTTTTCTATTTATCTGAATAAGTGTCACTAGTAAAATAAATTTTTAGTTAAGATTTATATAGTGAATGTGGTGTAATTAAGTGAAATATGGACGAAATATAGGCTCAATTTGCAACCATTAACAGTCTATTTTAGATAGGTAAAACGGAAACTGAGAAAATTAAAAATAAAGTAAGGTTACTTAATATTTTTTATTTAGTTAAATAAATAAACTAGAAAAATGTTTCTTATTGAATTTATGAATTTTAGAAGAAATATTTAAATTGTAAATTTTGTTGTTTTTGATAACTTTTCAAGAAAACCTCAAAAGAGCAAAATAAAAGTGTTTAAGTTTGTTTAAGATTGTAATAAAGTTTATGTAATAAAGTTGTAAATAGGAAGACAGAACAAAAGAAATATTGAATTTTTAAGGATATCTAAATATTTATATCATTAACATAAATATCTCTGTTTAATTGGATTTTTGCAGACAATAATATTTATGAAAACTTTAAAAATATCTTTTTGAAGTAGACTTAATTAAATTAATTTACTTTCTATAAAGGACATAGCTAAAGTAAATTTTATAAATTACATTATCTATATTTTGGGTGTATAATAGTAATTTTTATTTTTATAATTTGTTTTTCCAAATTAAATTTTATAACTGACATAAAGAATTTATGATTATCTAACTAAAAGTAATCCTCATTTCGGTAGTTTGATAAATGGTTGACATATAATTATTAGAAAATAATAAAATTAAATTAAAAATTTTTATCGAAAAACTTTAATAGATATTTTAAAAAATAGACGGCAAATAATTTGATAGTTAATAAAGTGTAAATTTTTTGTAAGCATATTAAGAAACTTTTAGAAGATAATTTAGTTTAATTAAAGCAGAGATTATTTTAATTAAAAAATTCAAGACAATGGTTCTTTTTTTTTTTTTTGATTAGGGTAAAAGTTGTCTGTATTGATTTTGTACAGAGGATTATAGCTATGAATATGTTCATTAAAAGAGTTCTTAATTTTATCGGTAAAATTGATTAGAAGAGAATTAAAAATAATTATACCGAAAAGTAATTATATTAAATTTAAGCTAATAAATTTTAAAAGGAGTTTTTAATTTTGTCATTTAGTTCATGAATTTGGAATGTTGGATCAATTAAAAATTTAATTGATTTTTGAGTGAAATATCCTTAGATAATATTTTAGATATTATTCACTTTTTTAAATTTTGTGTCATTTACAAAGTTTTTTATAGATTTGAGTAAACAAAAATTTGGTGATGTGAGCATAACAATTAATTGAATTTTTACTGGTAGTGTTTTTTATTAAAAAATTGTAGAAAAAGACTATTTCTTTTGACAGTTATTCTTTAAAATTTTTTGAAAAGTTGTTTAAGCATCAATCTAGTGTCTAATTAAACTTATTTCATTTTTTTATGGAAAGAGCTAAAAAACTAAAAACACTTAAAGAAATTTTCAATTTCTTATACTTAAATTTTGCTTCATAAAGTTCGTGACCCTATTTCATTAATTTTCCACTCAAGAAAATTGAATTAAATTTATTATAACTACAAGATTGGCAAAATAAAAATTAATTTAATTCAATTTACTATACATACAAATTGTTTTATTTACCATTAACTAACAGATATTATATCTGTAATTATGTATGTATTTTCACATATTAAAAGTTTCATTTTAATAAATTTCTACAAGTGAACTTTGGTAATTTTCAATTTTAAAAATAAATAAATAAATAGATTAATAAAATTGAGATAAACTAATAAAGGTGGTTATCATTTGACTTTAAATCTTTAAATAATTTTGTTGCAATGCTTAGAGACTATTTTTATCTAGCCAAAAACTTTGATCATGCAGGGATCTTAAAAATAATTATATAATAAATAGAAAAATATATCGGGTTAAGAGAACTATTATGTTGTATTGGGATTAATAACAAGGATGTCAAGTTTCATGAAAAACTTTTTTAATTGTAATTTTAAATCTGCGGTATCACAGAGAAGCCGGTAGCTGTTATATTTATCGTAAAAGCAGTGAAAAGTAAAACAGAGTTTCCAAACTTTCGAAAATTTCATTCTCATGTGTAAGGAAGTAATTCTTTTATTTTCCCTTTGCATCTTAGCAATAATAAGTATCTACAAATTCAAGTGTAGTGTGCTTTATAGGGTAAACCATTCAGCCTGGCCTCGTGAAATACCACGGAATATCTCACGTATTAATTCACACAAAGTAATCAAAAAATAAATTCATACTTTAATACACATTTATGTAATGTCTGTACATAAAAATGCAGTTTTACATAGAGAAAAAAGAGCATATAGCTATAATGCTATAGTTTCATCAATGTTAACACTAAACATACCAACATTTAATACATACCTATTTCTACCGTAGCCGGTCAAATGACCGGTCTCTTTGTTTTATGATTAAATTAAAATGAAGACAGGAATAGAAAATGATTGATATAGTGTCTAATCAATAACATTATAAATTGAGAAAATCGATAATCCACATTTTTTGTTTTAGATTGAACTAAAATCTGATGAGATTTGTTAAGTAAACAAAAAATTAAGTCAATTCAATTGACAATAGTGGAATTTTATTTCCAAATTGTTTGAATTTTAGCACTTCAAAATTAACGATAATATCAAAATAAGAAAAGTGCTTTTTGGGATTTGTAAATCTTGCCTAAAAATAGAGTTTCTCTTTGGAGAAACATTTTTCCTGGGTTTTGTACTGTTATAGAAGACTCATAAGTTAACAAACATTTTTTCATTTTAGGCTGTTGATATAATAAATTCCATAAACTGGAGTAGTCAAATTTATTTTTTTTGGGCAGGTTAGTGTGGAATCTCAGATGATCTCATTTAGCTCCTTGTTTAAATAATTAAAAAAAAACTATGTTTAAATTTTTGATGGAATCTCAAGAATAATTATTTTTCGTTTTTATAGCTACTTTATTAAAGTTTTATAATTTTGTATGTCTTATGATAAAAAAGCTTCTATAATTTGTTAATTGAACTTCTCCTAACCCACGCTCGTGGATATACATTTTTTATTTGAAGGGTTTTTCCAGTTTTAACATGGTTAAGTCATGACATTGTACTCGTTATCTTGCACTTTTATGCTAAATATTCAACAAATTCAACATTAGCCAAGCACCGAATTTGAAAGAAATGATTCCGTTAGATTTTTTCTTTTCTCACTTGGTTCTAGTTGCCAGTAAGAGGAAAGCCTTTTTATTCCACCGAAACTATATAACAAAATTTGAGAAAGGAGCTCATTTCTATATCTTCAGCGGCTTCTGTGAAGTGTCTAAGAAACTAGATTAATCTGTGGAATATATGTTTAGCTTTTAATGGCAAAATTTTTTAAGAGGATAGTAAAGAAATATAATATAATACTTGAGATAATTTATATTTTTTCTTATTATTGCTTGATACTTAAGTGAGTATTCTTGCTTAGAAATTGGAAAAAATTGATTTTTTTTGTGTATATTTTCATACTTTAACTCTTTAAGAAAGTGTTTTCGAAATTAGAATTAATTTTCAAAATTAAAGCTTGTTTTGCGACGCTTTGATAAAATTGTTTATTAGTCCGACGCACACTGCGGACTTGCAATTGAAATTTGGCACATTTTTAAAAAATTCTGAAAGACGACAAAACAGGGCAAAAAGTAACTTATTTATCAAACTGCTAGCATTTTGTGAAAAAAATTTTTGTTTTAAAAAACTCTCTGTATAGCTGTAACTACATCTTTCTTTTTAAAGAATTTTAGAAAAATTTTTTCTTCCGATCACTGGTAGAACTGGAATCCTGCACGCCAGGACAAACTATTTTTCGTGAGCCTCCACTTTGTCGGAATGTAATTTTTCTTTAATATTTTATACTTTCAGAATATCAATAAATAACGAGTAAAAGAATGGATCATAAAATTATTTATTGGTTTTTTTTTATGGCGTCCAAAATTCGGGCGTCTTGAAACTCTTAAAAAGAGATAATAATACTTTGTTTGTATTTTAAATCAATATAACAAATTTTTTGTTTACTATATGTTATAATTCTTATAGCCTCAAATTTTAGGTAGTTAAGAATTTTTTTAAATTTTTTATTTTTAAAATTATTGATAAATGGTAAATGGTGTGTTCAGCTTAAAACTAAAATTATACCAGGCCAAAACGTCACAATGTAAGAGGAAGTGAAAACTTGTACTAGATTTTTGCTTTTATCTTAAGACAGTCAAAAGGTATCAAATATAAAAACACTACTTATTTGACTTCAAACTTCCAAATACCTTAATTTACTTAAGCCTCTGACTTATATGGGATAGTATTAATTCGTTCGTCTCTGAATTTAATTTAATCTTTGTCTCAGATTTACCTAAACTTTTACTATACGACATATCGTTCATATCTTTCTGAACATTTTCAATGTCATATTATTTCTATGTCGCTAAATATTGAATTATCTATGAATTTAAAAAGTCATTTGAACCTTGGCTTTTATCTATCTTTAAATTTTACTCAACTTTTTGGACAGTAAGAAATTTTCTAATGACTTTTCAATTTTATCAATCTGAATTTTCATTTTAAATTTCTAACACCCATTAAATTCTTTTTAGAATTATGGTTTACCTCTGCCAAAGTTTTCTCTTTGATTTCTGGATCAGCATAAAATTTTTCCTTAGCTTGTGGTTCTTATTTGAAAAAAAAAAAAATCCAATTTTGTCTGGATTTTATATATCTAAGTTAATCAATGACTTATAGCCTCCTTTTTAATTATGCATTTTTTAACTTCAGTCTGCCAAAGATTTCCTTTGATTCCTTTAAGTTATTCCCTTTGATCCTTATCGATGGCCAGTTTTACTTTAGATTGTTTTAAGTTATTAGCGTCCTCAGCTTAGTTGTACTTGAGAACTGAATCTGAGTCACAAAAAATTTACCTACCCACCAACCATCTAAATATGGAGTATGCGTCAAATAATATGTTACACTTTCCTATGAAATACTTACTGAAAAATAACCTGATAGGTCTGACACATCGATTTCTCGTTTACTGTAAGAAAAATGAAAAGATGTTTTCTGTTTACTTTAGAAAACTTTTACGAATACTGAGTAAGATTTTGCGGGAATACCAATGAATGGTTTTGTTTACTTTGCAGTATTCAACAATACAACACTAAAATATTTCAGTTATTTTTAGATTAAATGCATATATTTTGTTTTTCAAAGCTTAGATTATTGAAACTTTTATCCCCTATTGAAATGGATGTTGTGAGGAAGGTCTATTCCCATCTGTTATCATGTTTATCCCATCATGCTTTGAATAATATATAAAAAAAAGTTTATTTTTTATTAAAACTGAAAACTAAAAGAATCCTTGAGAAGTTACTACAACATTTTCAAGCAAAGTGTGTTAGCACAAAATATTTGATCTAGTTTTTGACATTTATAAAATAAAATTTCCTAAGCCTTATGAATATATATACATTAAAAAAATGCTTTAGAATTAAGAAGAATTGGTTTTTCTTTTTGGGGTGTCAGAAGTTGTTTTTGCTAGTAATTTTGATTGCCAACTTAATCTATTTATAGAAAATATCAATTTTGTATGGTTTTTCTTTTTTTTTCTTAGTTTTTCATAAAACAGTAATTTTTGTTTCGAAATGAAAAGAGTTTTTTATATACTTAAAGGAATGGTTTTAATTTTTTTGATAGTAAATTTAATAATTTTTATGATTCCATAGAAGAAAAGAGAATATTTAAACTCCTCTTAAAATAAGAATTGGTATTTAAAGAAATTTCAATTTAATATAGATCAAGGTCAAATCAAACATTTATGTAAGCTAAGCAAAACCATTAAAAAGAAGACAAGAAGTTTTATGTGTAGTAAGGACAGGAATTTCTATAACAATTCATTCATGGATAATACAAAAAAAAATAATATTTTTAACTCTAATAAATAGCTCGAAGATAAGTTTGTCATCAGAATGAATTCTTCATTATTTTTATCTTAAAAAATCTCTCTTTTTCACTTAATCTGCAAAAATAATCTCTGTCTAAATATTTATTAAAATTATGTACTACAGCTTTTTGTGCAAAAAGAGCTTGTTTAGGTCCAAAATAAAACAAAATAACCACTCAGAAAACAATATGCAAGCCCAAAAAAGGACATAGGGCCAAATAAAATATAAAAATTAATTAAAAACACATTAAAATAAACCATGTAACTAAAATAAATTATTTTTAATTCATTTTAATTGTTTGTTTGCTCATTCAAAAAGATAAGATATTTATATCAAAGTTTCAGTTAAAAAAAAAAAACTGAGGAGAACTATAAAAGTTTTACGGAAAATTTAATAGAAAAAAGTTTGAGTATGAATAAATTCTAAGCGATACATAAAAAATTAATCTTAAGTTTAATTACTACTAACGAAAATTTGACAAAAAAAATAATAAATTCAAACAGAAGATTTACAAATTTTATTATTACTCATAGTCTAAAATTTTAATATTTTAATAACAAATTTCAAAATTTGTTGTTTTAAAAATTTATTTATGTTTTTGTTGTGAATATGAGCGAGCTAAGCTCAGAAGTGGGATTCTGTCTCGGTGTGAGAATTAAAAAGTCAAATTTGGACATATAATGTCCAGCAAATATCTTATAATTTTATCAAAATCTGGGTTCCTTATTCTCACGCTGACTTCTCATCATCTTTGCTACTTCAAATAAATGAAACTTTTTAAATTTTTACATTACTCACAAACTATGCATCATTTTACAGCCAAACTCATAAAATTCCTCCTATTTAAAGTTGCAAAAAAACAGACTAGAAAAAAGTCTCTATTAATAGTCCTTAGAAAAAGTGCAATAGTAAGTTTAAAAATAGCTTTTAAAGGACAATATGTGACCTATATTTGTAATAGTAACATTTAAATATATTAAAATTTCATTTATTTTTTTAAATTATATACTCGTATAAATTTTAGATAAAATTTTTAAATAACTTCAGATATGATACGGAAAAAGTAACTTATTTTTTACTAAATCAAAATAAAAGTACTATAATAGAAAAAACGACAACCACCCTCATTACTTTTGGTGTTTTTTATTACCAAAAAAACTAAAATAAATACATAAAAAAACAAGAAAAAAATCAACCTCAGAGCTGATTTTAATCTTGCATGTGCTAAATAACGAAAATTTCAAGTAAATATATAAGTATAGCCAATTTTTGTTTTCTTTTTTTTGTTTTTATTATTCTTTTGGTAGACACACGCACTTCCGCAGGATACTATTTAAAAATAGTTTTTTCTTTGGGAGCTATTTTCAAGCATTATTCTGGCATATGGCTATCGTCCTCCAACCGAATTGCCCTAATAATGGATCTAATCTGAGACCATTGGGTTGAGCCATCTGCAGTTTATTTTTATGAATCCACAACAATGTAGATCAACAATTTTTTATACATATATATATATATATATAATATGTGTATATATAAATGTATTTAATACAATGCAATATATTTGTTTAGGATATTTATGTCATAGTACACTGGAGGATGTGTCGATGATAAGCAATTTTATTTTATCATTTTATGTGTAATTCTTATACAAAAAGGATATACAAATAAATTGCCTATGGGTGTAAAGCTTTATAGTGAAAAGATTAGTTGAATGAACTTTTATTTCTATTTTCTTTTTAGATACGTAATAGTAGTCCTTTTTGTGTTTTGATTTTAATTCATTGACCCGCTTTTTCAAAAAGTTAAGTAAAATTTTCATGATTTTTATCCATTTAAAGTAATTTCCGTTTATATTGGATTAGGATAGATTTATAGATATTTACTTAAATTTTGATAAAATTACGGAAGTTTAATTTGTAGTCTTATGTTCCAGCTTCAGTAAAACGCAGTAATTTTGATTAGAAAGCATGCAGATAGGAGTGAAATCAGAAGAATCAATCTTTCCCTTGGCTTATAATGTTTTAGTGGCAATTAAAGTAAAAAAAACTGGGACATTGAGTGTCTGCAATTCATATGCTCTTATTGATATGTTAAAGTGAACAACGTTAGTTATTAAGTGTTGAGCTTATTTTACATTGTTTACATGGTGTTAGAATAAAAATAGCTCGTTGGCTGCATTAGGTCATGTGCGGATATCTGAAAAAAAATCTAAATAGATAATTAATGGTCATTTCGACAGGAGCTAGGATAAAATATTTTTTATTAAAAAGAGCATCTTTGCTGACTTTTGAAAAATTCAAATTAAAAATTATTAAATTTTTTTTATTTTGCTAAATAAATAGTCCTACTTCCTTTCATAGATAATAATGTGTACAATAAGCTGAGCTGGTTGAGCACAAAGAAAAAATTTGGATAAAATTACGCTTATTTACAGCAACTAATTTTGACTTTTTAATTGCTATTCTGCGTATTTTTGCTAAAGTATCTTTTTTTTATATAGGCTCCTCCATATTTTATCCATTTTTACAAACTATATTAAACATGTAGTTTTTAGAGCTTGTAATGCTTGAGTCAATTTTTAAAAGTGAATCAAATGCTCCGTTCTGATAATTTTAATTCTTACATTTGATTCGAACTTTATCGAGACCTTTGTTCAATTTTCCAAATCATTTTAAGTGAAGCTTTGCTTGTATTTATACTTCTGCCTTGTTTTTACATTTTTATGTGCTTTTCTTGTTATATAAGAGACAGAATTGATTCCGGTGCATACAATGTCAACTATTGAATCGCTTTCCCAATGCCGGATGTAATAAGTTGTAATAAGTTAGATATTGTTAATACTTTCTCATTGAAATCAACGTATACCTCAATGTATATAGAAATAATATGTCTGAATGTATAAAAAATGAAGAAATTATTCCCATCGGCTGTACAGAAGAGACTGAAGCGACTTGTAAAGCAAATGATTTAGAAGAAATGTTAAAATGAACCGCATCACATTGAAAAATAATACAAAAGAAATACTAGTTAAACTAAAAGAACTATCGAGTCTTATTTATAATTGTTTGGTAAGCAAAACTTTAAAGCTGAGTCTTAAATTGAATCTTGTTACTTTGAAATACATAAGACAAGCAAAGATGCCGTTTTTACAACAAATTAACCTCCCCTTTAAATGAGTTTTATTTTATTTTTGTACTTTGAGTGAAACACATACACAAAAAGATCGATTAGTATTTTGATCGTTTTACGAGAGTGGTAAAAATTCCATCAATAATATCAATTTCCTGTGTTATCTAATATCAACAAATGCCTGAAATCATCTCTTAATATTATTTAATATCTCTAACTTTAACACAATTCAATTATTTGAAAGGCTCAAAATTATATCATAAAATATAAAAGAGGATTTCATGTAGAATAATCTAATTTTTATATAATCGGATTAAGAGAACACGAGACATACATCTTAAAATTTATTTAGCATAATAAAGTATTCAACATTGAACTAAAAACAGAGATGTTCTGAGCTGAAAAGCCAAAAAGACCAAACAAAAAAAAATAGCAATCTTTAAGCTTATTTTAGTCCCATCGTTATCATATTATCATCCATCGGAGGGTCAAGAAAGTTATCACTTCCTTTAATGATGGTTTTGTTAGCACAAATGTTTCGCCTATTGTTACCTCACTTACTAAGTTCAAAGTTTCAACCCTAAGATTATAATAACAAATGTCAATTTTTATTTAGGCTAAATGTAATATAATATAATAAATATATATATAAGTATCTATAAGAAGATATACAAAAGAAGTTCATAAAATATGTTAGTTCGATTTGGGCTCATAAATGTTTTCTAGTTTTTCAATAACTTCATACAAATGTCAAACATTTGCAATTCAATAAGATTTATTCAAAAAATTTCTCTTTTCAATGAGAAAATTATTCAAATTTGGGCAGGTCAAAAATAATAAAATTTAATTTTAGTAAAAAAAGATTTTTTTGCTATATCAGCATAGAAAATTGAGGAGACTTAATAAAAATCTTTAAAAGTTTATTTGTTTCTATATAAATGATTTGATTTTATTTATGGTCAAAGTGCTTACAAAAACACAATTTCAGGTTTTTATCTTCCTTACGGCTCTTTATTTCAATTTAATCAGATTTCTAAGTGATTTTGTTACAGGAAAAAAAAAATCTTATAAATATATTTTCATTTTGTTTTAAACTAAAATAAGATTTGAAAAGTGCTTTGAAACCAGATAAAGTCGAGGCAATTTTAATTTGTCAGCTCAATTAGAAATAATTAATTAAATTGAAAATATTTTCTGTTTTAATTGGATTTTAATAATTATTTTAGTAAATTTTCTTTTCAATATTTATACCAGCACAACTTTTATAATAGAATTAGTATTTTTATGAAAAGAATAATGCCGACTCGTAACAAGGCTAATGTCTACTCTTTTTTTAATAAAATTAACAAGAAATTATTTTTAAATGGCAAGCAGAGAATACTTGGGTTGAAATCTTTCATAAAGTTACTAGCCTGGGTGTTCATCAGGTTAGGTCAAAATATTTATTGTTTTTTATAAACAAGAGAAATTTTATTTTATTTTGCTCACAGTTACCTCAAAAATAACTAAAACAAAGCTGAATTAAGCCTGACTTTTTTTGTATTCAATCTGAAATATAAAAACTTCGTTTATTTCATTAATGATGAAATATGGATGATCAGGATGATCAGGTTTTATCCATTTTGATCAGATTAAAATTAGTATGAAATATATCAAGAAGATAGATAAAAAGTTATTATCATATCAACTTAATGCAGTGGCCTAGATAGAGTTGGAATTAAAGGGATCTATCTGCTCCCTTAGCTCGTAATGTTTCATTGGTGATCAAAGAAAAAAAGTGGTGCCATATAAAAAATTTAATTGTCTGTGATTCACATCCCCTTCCTCTCAATTTAAATCCCATCCTATCGATGGATATACCTAAGATGGAAACTTAATCCCAGAATCCCATGAAATTGCCTCCGAAATTTCAAGGGGCAAAAATACCTTAACATGCCGTTATTTGGTACTCAGATAGATAAAATATGAACTCTTAGAGATTACAAGAGCCTTTAAAATTTTTTAGAAAGAAAAGAAATATCACTAGCCATGAAAATTTTGAAGATGATGAAGTAGCTAATAAACACACCAGAATGGTTTCAAACCGATACTTCATATGCCCACAGCGCGGCATTAAAGATGTTATAATTATACTCCAGTATACTCAAGCACTGGTCTGGGAGCTTTAATACTAAAATATATACAAATTTTCAAAGCTTAGTACAGTGCAAAGCATACTTAAGATACAAGATAAAGAATTCTAATAAATCAAGGATAATATACAGAATATCTCTCAGAATTGTGACATCGATTTTATCATAGAAGACAGTCTTTGTATCAGCATTTCATTTTGATACGCAATTATAGCCTTATAAGAGTACAATAGATGAATATCGTAGCATTGTGAGATTATGCCTTTGATTTTGGACAACATGTTTCCGCACTCTTTCTTATTTTCGCTATTCACGCAAGCGTCATCACAAATGGTTATCAGCTATATTCTGGCTATGATTCAAATAATTGCAAGGAAGTATTTTTTATTAGATGAGAGGTACTTGGAATTTTCCTTTCTCATTTTTTTATTTTTCATTTAACTAGACTAATCCATAACAAATGTTCGGCTGTGTATCCTATTAATTTCATTTATATAAGACTTTTTCATATCAAATAAAATTTCATATTTTAAAAATAAGGTAAACTTTTGAAGCTATTCTTAAAACTTTGATGGCATCCTTAAGCCTCAGACTTTCTCCATCACTAAAATTTTTGTTATTTTTTTACTCAAATATTAAATTTATTGTCTAGATTAGTTTCAAAATAAACAACGAATTATATATAAATATTGTATATATTATTTTTAACAATTTATATCCTTCATTTTGCTCCTCGTTTATTAAATGGTTTAAATACTGACATTTCTATGAAAAGAAAAACACAATTTAAAGAATTCTAAAGTTTACTAGCCTTGAAATACTATAAAGACTAACATAAGCATATGATTTACTACACAATAGAAAAAATATATTTCTCTATGTCAAAATTTAAAAGATATCCTAACCAAAAACAAAAAAAAAGAAGAATTTCAAGTAGTTTTCTTCGGAAAGTTATTTGAAAAAACTTTATTATCAAATTGTTTCCAGGTGACAAGTAATCAAAAATAAAATTATAAAATAGTTCTTTATTTTATTCCGGAATCATAATTCTAGAAGGATATTTGAAAATCTATTTCTATTTGAAAAAGTTTGGTAGTAATAAATAATAAATTTCAGATAATAATGCATGTATCCTTTCATCCTTTTCAGGGATTGTGTGGTAACAAAGATTGAATTTCAGATTATTTTGTTAAACTGTAACATTGTTTTAAAATATAAAACAAAACAAATTTTCTATCTTTAATAATGAATACTGAATCCGGGTCAATGGAATATGTCAAAACCTAACAAGCATTTCTATAAATTCAAAATTTGATATGGGTTTATTTTTTTCAGATGTTTTGGTTTTGCCTATATTTATATTTTTTTCTTTGTCTCCCTAATGAATAAATTAAATCATTTAAATCAACAAATGATAAATTTTTAAATCATGTTGTTTTTGACATTTCATACCAGCTGAAATAAATTTCAATATAACATTGACACCTGTAAAAATATTCAGGACATGTAAAAAATCCTTACTTATATATCGAAATACATAGCTAGCAAAGGCGGAAGACTTTAAGAGTATTTTTGTTTTTTTTTTTAAAAAACAAAACCAAAAAGTTCCTATGTAGAAAACATGCTTCGAATTCTAAATAGTTTTTTTAACACGTTTTATTTATTAGGAATCTTTTTTGATATCAAACGTAATACTAAATATCTTTTATATAATAACAGATTGTAATTCAAGGATAATATCTTCATTACAAATGATAATAGAAGAATAGGAAAAATTTGAATTTTAATCAGTAGAAATGTTTTATATTCATATAGAAAAAATAACAAAGGATATAATTAATTTCAATAAAAGAAATATTATTATATCATCAAATTATCCTGAAAAATAAATAGTAATAAGACAATTATATTAGGGTAATAAAATAAATTTATTAAAGAAGTAAAGATATTTATTTTATAAAGGTAAAATCTTAAAAGTACATTCCATAAATTTAGGGCTGAATATAATCCAACTTTAACCCAAACAAAAAAATATTTTGTAAACAGACAGAAAAGGATATAACACAATATTTTCTAAAGTTCATGAACAAACAAAAACAATTTTTCTTATATTTCTTTTTCGTTCTTTGAAAAATTTATTAATTAATTTTTATATAAAACTCGATTTAAATTTTTTTCTATGACAATTAATAAAAATTTTTATTAAATTACTTAAATTTTTGTTTTATTATTTTTACTAACTTTTAAAGTAATCTTAAATTTATTTCAAAGTTGATATTAAACTTAGGTAAATATCTGATTTTCTTTTGAAATAAATTCACATTTTCTAATAGAAAGGATGAATTAGGAGTGAAACAAGAGTATTTAATATCATTTTAGTCATACAAGTTTTGTGTGTTTAATTTTTCTGCTATTGTAGTAAAAAAATTAAGGCATCAGTAAACTTTACATATGTATGAAAAGTTAGTTTTGTTTCCACTTTTTGATAAAACCCTGCATTTTAGGTGGTATGGCCAGAGCTTATTAGTACTCGAAGGTACCAAATATGGCTCATTCATGTTATCATTCTTGTCCATAAAGTGTTTAACAAGAGTAAGGATGGGAAAGGAGTAAATAGTAAGCAGATAAATTCCTTCTTGCGACATGGGTATCACAGATGTTGAGCAAGAATTGTTAAAATATAGACTCCCTGTACTGATAGATGACATAGCCCTCGACATATTTGAGGTAAATGAACTTTGAACATTTTAAATTTACACAAACATATCACGAGACTGTCAAATTTGATCCTAGAAAATATTACAGATTCTCATTGTCTATGAGGCTATTGTATGTCTTGGAAAATGTCTAGAACAATGTGCACATGTCTATAGTATGATTAATATGTGGATTTTTCTTTAATGCCTAGAATTCAATAGGGCTTAGTGGTACAAAATTTTGTACCAAATTTTAATGAGACCACTGGTGTCAACTAAATTGGTATATAAACTGAATTATCATCTAATAATTGTTAGTCTGTCAGTTTTTTATAAAAGATCAAAGAAAACTTGTTTGCATAAAATCAGATATGATTAATGGTGGCTTGTATGAGTATTATTACATAAAATGTAATTCACTTCATTCATTCACTTTATTCAATGAACTCAAGAATATTGGTGAGTCCACTACGATTTGTTTTAAACAAAAAAATCTCTATTTTTAATATACCAAGTCACTTAACACTTACTGTGATTGGCAAACGTAGCGTCATACCTAAATTTGCTATAATAAATGACAAGCTGTGGTTGCTTGTAAACTCAGAGCAGGTGATTCTATGGCATTTTCGGGCTATATGCAGGACCTTGAACGGAGGAAAACGGAGTAAACTGCTTAGAATTCATTAAAAGCGATTTATTTAAAAAGAGAGAAACAAAGAAAAAGTGTGAGGAGGAAAGCAAACCTTTAAGTGCAGTGTAATCTGTTGCGTAAAGTTGATTGCACTGTTAAAATAATGAACAATTGCTTGATCCAAAATTTCTCGACAGTTTGAGATCTTAAATACAAGAAAAATTCATTACTTTTGGAGTTCTGCGTAGAGCTCTATGCATGGAGCTCTTGAAATTTTAAATAAAAGTATAATATTTGAAATTTATGTTATGTTTTCAAATAGTTGGTAATACTTTACAAAAGTTTAAAATTATTTTTATTAAAAAAAAATATAAAATGTTGTCTATAAAAATAATTTTCATTGATTGTTGGGCAAAATGATTTCTCTGGAATTGCCAAAATTGATCACAGACGATATTGAAATGTTTGATACACTTTAATTAGGATATTTTTTCTACCTATAGGAAACTTTTCACAAAAACATATTCTAACTTGTCTTAGGAAATTAGTTTCAAAGTGATAAAATAGAAAAATTTCTCTAAAACCCTTCTTTTCTTTGGTACAATCTAATGACATCTAATAAAATACTTCAATAGTTTATTTCATAGAAAAACGAAAGTCAAAAAACAGTTTTTTTGGAATTTTATAAGCGTTATTAATTCTTGGAGTAAATTCTCAAAAAACAAAAGTCACTACTTGAGTTCATTAGCTATAAATAATAGCAGCATGAATTGCTAATACTTAGAAAATTTCTTAATTTTATTTTTGGTTAATCTTTTTTCCTAGAAAATGTAATAAAACTAAACCTAAAAAATTTATCAAAAGTCATACTACTGTGTTAGATAATGATTTAAAACTTTCAATATATATTTAGTCATTAATCTAAAAGATTAATAAAATTAAATTCTCATTTATTAAAGTTTAAAAATTAATAGAAATGTTAATTATAGCAAAATTCATTTATATTAGTTAAAATGCAGAACAGAAAAAGAAATATAAGATCAAGAAAATTTGCTTAGAAAGATTAGTAGGTCATCATCATTCTAATTCAGTTGAATAAAAATATTAAGGATCAATGCTTGAAATATAATATGTATACTTGGTGAAACTAAAACAAAACAATAATTGTTGTTGATGATATTTTCATTTAATATTAATTAACTTCTCATTATCTTTTTGTATATTAATGAAAAAGATAAACAAAACTTACAAATACATATTTATATATATAAAATTCAAAATTCTACTTTTAATCCTTTGGAAAATTAATGTTTACTTTATTGTAAAGAGTGAACTAAGTCAACAAAAGATTTAAGATTTAATTATAAAATGAAATTGTCATATTTTATAGACAAATTGAAAATTGAAAATAAAAAAATTTATTATTTGGGAGTTTTTTTTAAGCAGATATTTATTAAATAAACAAAAAATTGATTAAAACAAAAAGACTTTGATATTTAAAAGAAAATTTAGAAATCATCTAAAAAATTTATAAATATCCTAGGGTATATTTCACATATATACAAAAAATTCACTTTTGTTTTCCTTTTTTTTTTAATATCTTATTTATATATATGTAGGAAATCGTTTGTAGTTTTTTGTTAAAAAAGCAAAACAAAACAAAAAGTATTTGAAAAATATATTAAAATCTCAAAACAAACATCAAAGACAGAAATTTATTAAATAAAATAATATGTTACATATCAAAATTTATGTTATTTGTATTTTGTTTTTTATTTGATTTGTTTTAGAAATCAAATTTAATTTGAAACTTGCCATAATATAATCATAGGGGATATAAATAATTAATCATATGAATAAATAATTCTAATAAATTTGAAAATTCAAGTAAAATCAAATTTTTATTATGCTGTTTTTTTGTTGTTGGTGTCTTAAAGAACAAAAGAACAATCCAAAACATACTATGTTAGATTTTTAACTTGATAAAAAGTAAATATGATTAGTAATGCTTTTTACAACTCCCTCCATTCCCCTTATGCACCCTACTTATAAAGCTTAATATATCCTTTTTTCATTGATATACATTTTACATTCCTGTTTCATGAATAGCTTTTGTTTGTATCGATGATTTTTCTTTAAGGATTTCTTTTTGTTTGTTTTTCTTTTTGAAATTTTTACAATGTCATCGTTCTTTAAGGCATCTTCCTTAATCCAAATTTGTCTGTTCAACAATCTGTTTAGCTTTTAGTATAACTATAAGAGGATAGATTTTTTCATTTTACTTTTAGTAATTTCAAAGGGACTCAACTTTTTTATCGTTTCTTGTAGTATTTATTTATTTATATTAAGTACAATAAAATCAAAAATTATTGAACTATACTAAAGTAAGAAATTGGTTTTTATCGTTCTAAATTTTTAATGTAAAATTTTTAAAAAGTAAAGGAAAAGTTGCAAAGCATACAAATAAAATTTAAAACAAAGCAAAAGTTGTTAATATTCCAAAAATAAAAATAACATACAAAAAGTCTATTTGTTATGAAGTTTTCTTTGATACTTGGTACTCTGTGGGGTGAAGGGTTTAAGACAAAAATTGGCTCAACTACCAACGTTACGAATTACAAACAGTCACTATCATCACTTTAAAATTCATTTCAGGCAAGATTCAGCGTTGACTCTATTACTTAGTCATATTGTTTAAAAAAACAATAAAATTTTATAGAAAAACAAAGCGATGTCGAGCCATACTCAATATACGACGCGTCACAGTGAAAAGCGATGCCGAGTTAAGCCTGACATAGGACCGTAAAGGTTCAAAGTCAAACACATAAAAACAAACTTTCTTTAATAACTCGAGTTTTGATTTTTATTTTCAAATAAAAGTAAAAATTAATTGTTGGTTTTAAAAATTCAAAGTTATTTATGTATGACGTATTTATAAGGATTGTATCTCTTAATTTTTATATAACAAAACTTTTTTTTGCTCATAATTATAAATTGTGAGATTTGAAAGGATTTAAATGTTTACAAAAACCAATATGGTTTATATGGCAAAGTATCCCTTATTCAAGATATTTAAAAAAATTCAATATATATGTGCAATGTGCAAATTTTAAGTTTTTTGCATATAATCTATGCATATTCATGAACTTTCGGGGTACTACCCTTATAAAACCACTCCCACTCCCATGCCCATAGTATATTGTAATTGAACAATAATTACTTGAAATTTATGAAATCCCATTAATTTTAATATTAAAATTAAAGACAACCTGATGAGCTCGGGTTGGAATAATTTATTTGATAGTCTGGTCATTTTGAATAACTTTTTAAATTCTAAACTCTAATATTTTTCCAGTTCATATACTATGATAAAACGTATCAACAAATTTTTCAATGAAAATAATTCTACTTTTTTGAAATTTTGAAGGATACTTTCAACCTATTTGTCAAATGAAAGTCTATATTATGTTTTATAGACTATTTGAAGCTTTACCTTAAAATTTAAAACTACGCTAAAAATTTAAGTTGTAAAAATCCATCAACCATCAAGGATCTTTGACTTTTATCTGACAGTTTTTGGCTCACAGCTTTCCAGAAACAATGTTCTTCTCTAATCTTTACTTCAAATTTATTCTTAGTCTTTCAAATTTCCTTATAAAAATAAATGCCAAACTTTTTGCATATTTATCAAAAATTTGTTGAACTCATTTTCCACTTTTTACTAATTGTAAGTTTCAAGCGAAACTTTGCGTATTTAAAAATTTGAAATGAGTACAAATTTCTTAGAAAAATGCAGACTTCATATTTGATTATTCATAAGAATCTATCAACATTTAATAATTTTCAAAATAGTCAAATTTCAACAATAAAACTCCTAAAACTTTATTCAGGCCTCTAGGTCATTTAAATTTTTATTAGAAACTAACACTATACCGAATCAAATATTGTCAAATTTGTCATAAACAAAATGAAGAATGGTTTCATATTTCATTCATAGAGACTTAGAACTATAAATTGACTAAATAGCTGCCAGTACATCATTTAATTTATTTTTATATTAAACGATATAATGTATCCTTGTTTACTCATGTCAGTACAATTTATTCAGTAGTAACTTGATGCAGACTAATGGAGATGACTGTAATGGAAATTAAGTCATGATTAATTTTATTAGACCAAAGTTATCTGTAGGTAGTCCTTCTCCATTACCTAAAGCTGGGAATACAGGGATAAAAAATCATTTTTACTCTTATTATTAACTATAACTTTCATTTGTGGAGCGGTTTTCTCTATATGATTTTTAATTTATTAAATTTTAAGTGGAAATAACTGAGTAAATAACTTAAATAGTCCATATGCCTTTTTTCGGTTTATACAATTTTTTTTAGAAATTTCATAAAATTTTAAAAGTTCAGAAATCTTTATTTTTCGGTTTTTAATATTTAAAAACATAAAATTTTGTATTAGTTTTCTCCTTTAATTTCTGACCCCGTCTAAATTTCTTAGTTACAATTTCACCAAAAATGTTGAATTTCCTGTAACTGTTTTTCTTAGATTGCCACTTTTTAAGGTAATTTGATAGAAGATAAATTTTTCAATTTTGATTCCCTGTTAAAACTTTAGAATGAAATAATTTAAATGGCTTCCTGTGTGATAAGGGTAATTCTGCAAACTGTAGATTATAGGAAGTCTTTTCTTTAAGTTCCCTGTCGTTCTCAAAGCATAACTTTTTTAAATAATTTTCTCATACTTTTTAGTTGAATACTTTTTTTTGCTAATTTGTTTACTAAAAGTAAAAATATTTCAATTTCCGATGTAAATTACATTTTAGATGCTTGTTATTTAAATTTTTTGTAATCTGCCTGTAATCCGAATATTTCCTGCTTTATAGATTTCATCAAAATTGTAGAAAGGAATTCCATTTGTACTCTGGGGAAAAATGTACACTAGTTGAAAAGTATAGTTTTTCCAGATTTAGAAAGGATCATTTATAAGTAAAAGTGTTGATTTAATTGAATTCTGGGTAAACTTTTGTGCAAAATATTTAAATAAACTAATTTGAAAGATTTTGATTAAGAAATTTGGAATGAGATGTTTTTTAATATTTAATCGTTTCTACGGATTTGAAGGGTAAATCAAATGGAAATCACTTTGCTATAGGTCATCCCAAACCCGTTTTCATAATCATGGTGTCTGCAAAACCACACAACATGGACAAAATTAACGTATCTATGACATTCAATGCGTAAGAGATTATAAGAGAAAATATCTAACGGCTGTTACTTGATTAAATTATATTTTTTTAGACTACTTGTTCAGATCGGATCCTATTAAACTGAAACTTAAAAAATTTTAGCTTCAAAGTGAGTTATGGCAGATCTATTTCTTTAATTAATTGTACCATATTTCCAAAGTTCCACTATTCCTAAATGTCACCAACGTTCTACTTTGATCTTAACCCAAAAGTTGTCATTTTTATTAAAGTGTAAAAATTTTAGTATATGAAGTGATTTTGTCTCATGGCATTCGAATAAAATGAATGACTCCATTGCTTATTCTATAAAAACTATGCATTGATATTTTTTTGCTCATATGAATGTATGTACAAAAGAGTTTCAAATACCTCTAATTGATCTCTAGGTCAACATTATTCTTGTCTAAAAACTATCCGTGCTTCCAATTTCGCTTACTTAATAATATATTTCATAATATTATTGTCAAATAGTAAATAAATACATTATATGTCAAAATTTGACATTTTTCATTCTCACGTTGACTTCTCACTGAGACAGAATCCTACATCTGCTATTTTTTCTTATGAATTTAAACAAGATAGCTGTTTTCAGTTTGGGGTGTTACATTCAATGAATCCATCTTTAATTGTGCCTATAATTTTATTTTTCTATTATGGTCGGAAATAACCAGAGTTATTAATTTAATGAGACATTTATTTTTGACATTTTATGTCTACTTTGAAACAATTTCAAAGTTATAGAATCCTTTAAACTTTTAAAAAAATTTAACCATTGTTCTCTCTCTCTTTATACTTCCTTATAGTTCTTCGTCTATTTTAATCTGATCTTAGTAGTAATTTAAGCTATGTTAACTTCTCAAAGTCATTGTATTCATTTGACAGTACCTTTTTCAAATTCGAACCAAAATTAAATTAAAATTAATTTGTATCTTTAAAGTTTTACAAAAGAATCCAAATAACATTAAAGATGTCACTTTTACAAGAAAATACTTTTAATAAGGATTAAGGAAATAGATTCCTTTGAAGAATATAAAAATTTTACTAATAAAACTCTATAGAAAAATAAAATTGTAAAGATGATTCAGAAAGATTTAAATCGTTACCACCCTAATAGAAGCGGAAGTACATTAAATGGCCACAATGAACCCGGAAAAATGTTTCTAGAAACAGCTTGTAAAGAACATTAAAATAAAAATCTCAATTTCTAAGTTAAATAATAATAAAAATACAAAAAACTTTCCACGCAGGTAAACTAGACATACCAAAAAGATATAAAAATTTTATTACATCAGAAAATTTTATGATAAACATTGGTTGTGGATTTTTGTTTTTGTTTTAATTTCTAAGTCACTGGCAATTTGGTTCAGTAATTTTATTTTAATGATCTACAAAAGTTTGCAGCAATATCTTCAAGTTTTGAAAATAATTTTCAAGGCAAAGTTGTAATTACTTTGATTACATTTCAATTATGAAAATTATTTACTATGTCTGTAATTGATTATTTTCATAGTTTTCAAAATAAAAATATCCTACAATGTATTTTGTAAGCAGATTTTGTGATTTTAGTTTAAAATTAAATTAAAATATAAAAGTTATGACTTTTTTTGTTTATGTGTAATAAAAATTTGGTTTTTTGTATGATGTCATCAAGAATAAATTATTTTTCATTATTTGAGCTGCATGAGTTAAAATTAAAAAAGGTATTTTTGTGTATTAGTAAAGTTTGAAAAGGAAAAAATACACTTTGATTAATATTAAAATTTTAAAAGGGGTTTTCAGAAAGAAAACTAAAAGCTATTAACTTTTAAACTAAGAACGGATTTAAATTTTAATTCTTAGTGTTCTTAATTCTTAGATAAAAGGTTTTTTAAGTACAGTCTAAATACTTTTACATTAAATCAAGTAAAGAATTTTGTGTTTTTAACAGTAAGAAATTGACAACAACGAAAGGATGATCAAAGGAAATATTTAAATATTACAGAAAAGCTTTTATGTATTGAAGATTTTGTTACCTAATTATAAGGATACAGATTTTAGGCACCTGGAAAGGTTAAATAAAATAAAAAAGTTTCCTAATGTTGATTAAATTGAGTGTTTTAATTTCTTTTTATTAAGATGAAAGATAAACAATGAAAGTAATTATTATATTGCGTTGAAAGGTTTATAATTGTACTAGGATCGCCCAGTTGTTGAAACTTTCAACAATACATCGATAAAAACAATATGGTATATATTATTCGCTTGAATAGAAAAAAAAATTGCTCTGTTTCGCCATTATATTGTTGTTATTTTTTTCTTCCATACATTTTATATAGGAAAAAGCGTCACTCATTTGCGAGTGACATGTATAAAGTTTTGAAATAACTTTTTCATTCCGAACATCTTGTTGACGTTACCTTCCGAATGAAATCATTTTGAGTAAAATCGATGGAGTATAAATACCTTAAAAAGGGAGTGCAAAAAAACGCCTTGCATATTAGTATATAGATATTCGTTTCATAGCTACCTCGTGCCTGATATTTTATTCAGTTAAAGTGTTTAAAGGGGTGACGTTCGTTCGATTCGTTGAAAAAAGGGCATGCTTTCAAGATTTATTTTTGGCAATGCAGGTAGTTTCAGTTTACTTCAATAATTCCTAAATAATAACACAACATTTGAACAATATTTTTCTAAATTTTCATTTCAAAATAATAAGTTAAGGAGCAGCAGTAGCGTCTTCAAGAAAATTTGTTTTGAATTGTTCACCGACTTCCAAACCCATAAGTTTCAGGAAAGTTACCTCATCTTTATTGTCGTATAACAAATTCAATGCTTTAACTAAACTACACCATCAAAAATCCAAGGGTGATCTAAGATGAAGTCCGCGAGCGTAAAAAAACACAAACTTTCGATTCATATATTACACTTCTCATTGCCAGAATAGTATAAATATAAAAACGACTTATGTAGAAGACCATGAACTAAATTTCAAACAAAAGAAAAAAAAGAAATGGTGGCCTACCTGGTAATATATTTGAAAACATAAGCATATTGTTAGTAGCAAAAATAGAAACTTACGCAAATGTTTATTATAACCTGACAGGAGGCTTATGTATTTTTTTAGACAGGCAGTTTTATCCAATCCATTGGTTGAATTTATCAATGAACAAATTAAAATGGAATGCAATTCTGTAACAGAGTTATTTTTCCATTTTTCCACTTTTTAAAAGGATAGAGAAAATTGAATTAAATTAAATAATAACAGTGTATACAGTACAGTATTACTATAACTTATTATTTAAAAAAAAACACCACATTTGAAGGCTACAAGCAAAATTATGATAAAATAAATTTTAATTGCTTCATAAAAATATTTAATTTTTGTGTTTGTTTTACAAATTTACTAATTTCAATTTATTTTAGTTAGATGAAAAATAATTTTATTAAGCTATAAAAAATTTACAATTTGATTTTGTACCTGATAAATCAATTTTAATTAATTAAGTGAAATGTTTTGGAAATAACAAATAATTACAAATGCATAATCGCAGTAATAACAAAAAAATAACAACTTTTACTCCATTGAACAACTATATTAAAATAGGACTATAAAATAATATTTTTAATGTTGTATTTATGATAACAACAAAAATTTTACACTCTGTAATTTATTTCACAATAATAATATGTCCTTAAGCAAAATGAAATTACATTTGACAATTCACTACATTGATTTTAATTTGTAATCGCCTGAAAGTATGTGAATAAATTTTATGAGTATAAAACTTATAGTGTTCCACATTTTTCTTTTTGTGTTTTTATCATTTAATTTGGCATTGTTTATGTTATTTAGAAATAAATTTGTTTTAGTCAGATAAAATTCATTAAATTTTGTCCTATATTTATCGAAAAGATAAATTAATTTGGTTGCATTTACACACAAAATAATTTATTAGATCCAATTTTCTTTATTTAGTTGTTATACCAAACCAAGATTTTCTGCCAAGTTTAGAACTAATTAAATTGTTATAAATTGTTTTAGGCTAATAACAATGATAGTAAAATTTTAAATAGCAAATACTAACGTTTGTTTCTTAAAGCAAAACTTGTTTAATTCTTGAAGAAAGATATTTCATGAAAATATCCCAAGAAATTATGGTATTCGGGTGAGCTGTCGAACGTAAACCTGAAAAATGATTTTCTATCTTACGTTTGTGTAATAAAGTTACGATATATTTTCGCTGTGTGTCAGAAGGAAAAACTAATTTACATTTGTTGTTATTATTTCACAAAATATTAGATATCAAAAATAAATAAATTATAAAAACTTTTTTCAAATCAATACCAAAATTTTTCTTAATCAAAGAAAAAAATTTTGCTTGTCATAGGTAAAACTAATTTTGTTGTTGCCTTAAGCAAGTAATTTTCAGGCTAATTTTCTTACAGCTTTCTAAATAAGTCATTGAACTATTCTTAGGTCTATAAACTTTCTTGATGAATAATTTTTTTATATTCCTTGAGATTTTTTGGTGGTAGTCAAATTTAATCAGAAACTTTGCCTAAAAATTTTGTTTTTATATCAATTGAATAATATGAATTGTGTTTTTTTGTTGTTGATTTTTTTATTCAAATGTTTTATCAATGGCATAAAATTCAATGAAATACCAAAAGCAAATAGAATTTTTTTTTTATTGAAATTTAAGTTAGATAGCAAAGGGTAACTACCCTGCTACAAACAAAAAATTATAATAGAAAAAGTGTTGGCATCGAATAAAGACTTCATTTTTGTCACTGTAATAATTAATTTTGAATATTAATATTTTGATATTTTATTTTGATTTATATAACTTCAAGGGTAGAATTAAAAAACATGAATTGTCATATGGTTTAATGTTAAAAATTATTTTATAGCCAGGAGATGCTTTTGCTTTACTTGAAGAGAAATTGTATTATTCAAATTCTGATGTATTAGTTTTTGTTTTTGATAAACAAAATTATAGTTTTGTGATAGTAAGCGTTTCGAATACATTAAAAATATAAATTTAATACTAAAAAATTTAAAGTTCATGTTATTTTAGTTGCCATTCCTTGGTGTTATTTTTATTTTCTCTTATTATTAGCTTCTATATGGCTCCTTAGCCATCAAACAAAGAAATTCTTTTTCACACTTGTGAGGTATTTTTTGTTGCTGCTAAAGACTTTAATGCAAATTGCCTGCCCAAGATAATAAAAAATTGGGCTCATTGTGCAGCTTCTTTGATTCTTTGATTTATGCACGCCTCACTTAAAGGAATCACTTAATTAAAGATTACCGTTGGACTAATTGCTAAGTCTCAATGGCTTCCAAAATAAATTTTTTATCTTTGTTTACTAAATAGAGGGATGATTTTGGCAAAAATGATTTAAGATTTTTTTCTCTTTGCAAATTAGTATTTGAAAAAAATCAAAACACAGTGAATATATATCAAGAAAAAGGTAATTGTTTTTTCTATGCCTCTCTTTCTTTTCGTTTGATAGACCCTAGCAATATATTTATTTTGTATTTTTAGTCCATAAAAACTCACTGAATCATTTACAAGCCTTTAATCAAAAATTAGGGTAAAATAATCAGACATTTCCTAAATTTTTTATGAATTTTTTTGGCTTAGTTTTGAAAGATAAAAAAACTTCAGGGTTAATTTTATTGTTATTTTTGGTAAAATAAGGTTACATCCATAAAAATCGTTAGACAATAGAAAAACTTTTGAACTTAAAATTAATTTATTTGAAAATTTACTGGGAAACAAAGTTACTTGTTAGCATTTGTTTTCAATTCACATTGAGATTTTCAAAGTAGGAAAAACGTCTTGGTTTATTTGACTGTTTTTCTATTATTTAAGTTTACAGAACCATAAAAAATCTGTTAAGCCTGAAGTTGAATACTTTAGGAAATTTATCGAGTAAGAAATTTAAATATTCCATTTCCATTATTGGCACAGGAGTATTTCTCACAATTTTTTTTAAAAAAGCGAGGGAGAGTTATATATCAACTGTTGCGACTGTTACTGTTTCATTTATGTATACTCCTAATCCCACATTGAGAAATTCTTGTAGTAATTTTTCTTCTAATATTAATACTCGAAGTTGATGTCACATTTCAAGGATGCTGATGTGATTGTTTTCCATACAAGGTGAAACTGATGTGAAATTCCATAAATTAGGTTGCAATTGTTGTAATTATTTGGGCTTCTATTTTTTTGGGTATCTGCAGATATTAAAAGAAATGACGATGGACAAATTTTCATTATTTGACTTGATATTATGCTATTTGTGTAGCTCGTGGTTTATATTTATCCCCAGTTGTAGTCATTATTAAGTTTGGCAGCATGCTATCCGATCTGTGTCGCCAGTTTTAATGATAAAAAATTTTTATTACACTCATCACTGCATTATAAATTTAAATTGACTGTTTGCAATTAATAAAACTTATTTATAATTATTTATTTTTAGTTTATTAATTTTATTATTACTAAATTTATTTTTTATTTAGTGATTTATATTATAAAAATTTAATAGAAGTTTATATTATTTATTTTTAATAAAAGAACATTTGTATATACAACTGAACAACTGAACTGCAACTATTTTTTAAAACCAAAGCAACGCTTGTTTGGCAATCTTTGGGTTGCGATAGATTTAAAAAAGCATTGATAAAATTTTAATTTATTTTCAAATATCTTGAAATTGTCTTTATTAGAATATTAAATTTATGCTGCCACGCAGTCTTAAATCTTAGTGTGAATGTCTCAATAAAATTGTAAAAAACCAAATACGAAAACTTTTAGATTATTTTTTAAATATTAACGAATTTTGAAGTGTGTTTAGTCAGCTGAAAATGATTTTAGGTTAGTTTAACTGCCATTTTTTGAGTTAAAAATTCACAGAACTATAATCCAAGTTATGAAGTTTCATTTTGAATTGAATATTTTAAAAAGAAAAATTGCTAATGTCAAAATTTTAAGAACTTAAACAATTGTGGGTTTGTAGTTTAATTGCTATTTTTGATTAGGACACACTTGAAAAAATCTATAAAGCCATTAAACATTTTAGATTGAAATATGAATTTTTAATGAAATTTATTAACTGAAATAACAAGGATAATAGCCATCAGAAATTGCATTGAAAATTTATAATTTATTTATAATTTTTGAATAATATTACCATAAAAATATATTGTAAGATGCTATGGAGCTTAATAAGGACATATATGCTTTCGATTTCAGATTTTCTTTGCAAATTTAAGTGCTTGAAGTAAAAATGTTTGCTTGGTGTGCTAGTAAAATTTTCCAATATTCTCCCATTCTCTTATTCGTTTTCCTCGTTGTTTGAGGGATATTAACATTTTTTCTTGGTTTTGAATAATATCACAATATATTTTAATAACATTAAATTTGTAATCCAATGAACAAATCTAATTAACAATAGTAATGTTCATGAATAAATTTTGAATAGAAAGCTTTTCGATTGTGTTTATATAGTTTTCTTTTTTACTTTCAGATTTAGATATCCTACACGAAAACTGAACCAAAGATAATTTTTTTTATTTGATTTATCTTTTGGTTTTTATTTTCCTATTAAAAAAAGCATAAAAAATGAGCCAGCCTGTAGTTAATGAAGAACCAACATTAGATCCTTTAATGAGAAGTCGAATTGAATGCATTGAAAATCTAAATAGGACTACAGCCAAAAATAGTAAGTAAAAGCTTTGAGGTTTTTTCAAAAAAAGGATTTTTGGTTTTGAATGAATCTTATTTTCTGACTTCATTTTAGAGACATTTTTTTAATGTTGAAATTAAAAATTTGTTTTTTAGATGTTATATGTATAAATGATTAAATAAATTTCCTTTTGTAGATGGATTATGTCCAGGTACATGGGATGGTTGGTTATGTTGGCCTGATACACTTGCTGGAACATTTGCCTATGCCCGTTGTCCTGATTTTGTAACCGGATTCGATCCAACACGTACGTATCAGTAAATATTTATATTTGTTGTTGATTATATTACACATATAACTCTATATATATATATATATATTTCTATAGGGTTGAAACTAAGGATAAAATTTATTTTAATATTTTATATCCTTTATTGTTTATTCTTGCTTTGTAATGAAATTTGTATTGAAGCTTAGAATAATTTATATCCTGTTAGGGAAACATTAACAGGATATATCAGATTATATAACACAAATGGTAAATTGAATTTGTAATATTCTGTGGTTAGCTTAAATATTTAAGAAAAAAATATTTTCATTAAGTTTAAACGTTGGTAATGATAAGATTATAAATTAATTATTTTAATTGATTGGAAAGTAAATAGACTTAAATGGTGTATAAAACTGAATTTAAGTCATGTGGTAGTAGTTAGGTGGCTAACGTATGGAAAATATAAATTTTCATTGGAATCGAATGTTCAAAGATTAGTTTGATTGTTCTTGTACTTATAAATATGTTCTTATTATGTTCTTGTAATATAAATAAAATAATTTTTTCGTGAGCTAAGGATTCTTGTCAAAATGTGATTAGGAAAAAATCCAAGATAACTAATTTAAGAAATAATCAATCTTTACTAAAATATCCCCAGGTTTGTTACATTGAATGATCTGAAAATTTACACAAGGAATGGAATATAAATAAAATGGTCTGAACTTTACGTACGCATAAAATTACTGTTATTAGAGTATTAAGATAGAAAGTGCATAATTATGAGCTTCTTCAGAGAAATGTTCAGAGGAATAAAGAAGAAAATTGTTGGATACGATGGGCATAAGAAAGTCGTTAATAAAACTCAAACCCTGTCTACCCAACATATGTAAATATATAGGATAATTACTTAACAACTGTTCCAAGAATTTTGTGTGTAAACATTGTCCAAATGTGTGACTTAACCGAAATAAGGATTTTCTGTTAAAAGTGAAACACGATTTTTTTTAGTGTATAAACATTTTTTTTCAAATTATATATTTTCCATTTTGGTGCCATACTTCTTACCATCTTTCTGGTAGGAGAACTTTGCAGGAAAAAAACTAGTCCAAGTGATATTTGAAGCCCTGATTTGAAGTGAAGTTCTTCCCGTCCAAAAATTTTTGCAAAGACCGCAACAAGTAATAGTCAGAAGGTGCCAAATTTAGAGAATATGGAGGATCCATTTTAAGCTGTAAAAGCAACTTGTATTGAGGCTTCACATTATCATGGTGGAAAACTATACCTTTTTTATTGATCAATTGTGGCTTGTAAGAACACGTGGAATCCTAATGACAAATTTTGAAATTAAACCAAGACGTTTCTCGCGATCATGAACCATAAAATTCAAAAAATTTACCCTCTCGGCAATCTTACTAGTGTTTTTTTTATAGTTTAAATTTATCAATGCTTTTATTTTGTCTTTATTGGCTTCAATGAGTCTTCCAGAACGTAGCGTATCTTCAACGCAGAAAATGCCGAAACGAAATTTTACAAACCAATTTTGGTATTGTCATCTGATCAAATCACCTTAACCATACACATCACATATTTTTCGTCTTGCTTAACTACTTTTTCGATAGCAAAAGAGTAAAATATGCCGAAAATGCTGCTTTCGATTTTCCATCTTTGATAGGGCACCAAACAAAAACTATTGCAAAGAATCAAACCAGATTTTTAACAAACAAGTTCTACTATACCAGCTATTAAAATATATAATGATTATGTGGCTGAAGTGTGAAGTTGGCTATGAAAAAGTAAAATTAGGTCCTCTATTGATAAAAAACTAAATGACTTCCCGAATGAACCAATATTGCTTGAATTTACTAAAGAAAATTTTTCTCGCGCTAAATTGATTAAAATTATGAAATTGCATATTTTCCAGTTTCATGATTTACATTAATAAGGAAACGTAGTTAAGGATTAGATTTCACCATGAATGTAAGCTTCTGTCGATTACTTCTGGTAAGATTATAGTTTCTGCAATTCCATCAAATATCAACGGGAATGGGAAGCCTAAGGAGATTCTGACAATGACACAGTACATCTACATTTTGCACAGCATATTTTATTCTTTAGTGATTCTAAAAAAAGTAGAGACTAGCAACAGTTTAAGCTGGGCTAAGAACAACATTTCAAAAATAGCTGAGATTTTATTCTTTTCCATTTCTACAAGCTAAAACATCATTATTTAAAGGACGGTAATTCGTCCATCAGTTTGGCATCTTGACATTTCTAAAAATGTCAGATGTCAGAAATTCTATACTACTAAAAGTGATCATTTTAATTTTTAAGTGGAAAATTGGCTAGTTTAATGGAGTTTTATAGTAAAAATATGTCCGCTATTTAAAATATTATAAAATATTAGCATAATTGATAAAGCAAAAGCTGCAGAACATTGAAAATTTTAATACCTTAATTTAAGTTTTTCTGAGAAAATACTTTTAGTATGATATAAGAATTTGAGAAACTTAGTCAGGTTAAAAAACAAGCCCTGCTTATAGACATTTACTGATATCTTTCAAAAGAAACACAAAAACAGGCGACAAAAAAGAATCTAATCTTCAGATAAGCCAAAAATAAGCAAATCAGATTATATGAATATGGTGTGATAAGAATCTTTAAGGACTTTGGGGAAAAGTTTAATTTTTATACCGTATAATGAAATTATTGAGGCCAGCCAAAAAAACATTATCATAATCGAAAAATTGTTGGAAAAAATCCTTTAAGGAATTTTTTTTAGTCAAACAAAAGATTCATTGAATCATCTGTTGTTCTTGCTTAATAGCTAATTATGCCTTGGGGAATAATAATGGTCCTTTTCTGTAATGGGTCAAAGTTAAATCCCTTTTCTACTTGTTCATTTTTATTTTGTTCAAAAAATCAAAGAAAATTGGTGTCAGTTTTAGGAAAAAATTTTCTTTTAAGAAATTGATATTAATTTGTTAACCTATTTATAGGACTTGTTTTTTTTGTTTTTGAAAATGTTCATAGAAAATACATTCCCTTAGTTAATTTTAACTTTGTATTCAAAAAATTATTCAAGATAAATCAAATTTTACAGTAATTCAACAATAAATTGAAATTCTTGGTTAGTGCCTATTCATTATAGTAAACATTTCCGGACAGATCTGGGAATGAGCTTAAGTTAATGAAATATTCTGCTCGCCACAATAATACGAATGAAATGGTTTGCTATAGTGAACTTAATATAGTTTTGTTTTTAGTCTTCTTTTACGTTTATATTCGTGAGATATTATTTTGTTGTTGCATCTTTTCTTATTGTTAGTCAAAAAATTGCAATACGACAATTCATGACAATCAATAAGTAAGAACTACTACAACAAAGGCAAGAGCGATAGATGTAAACACAAGAGCTTTTTGTGACTCTGATAAACAGCAATATATTTATTGTGGACTGTAGTGGTTTATTTTTTATTCCTTGGTAAAATTTCCTTTTACTATCCATTCAGGAATATAGATTGAAGGAAAAAGAAAAAGAAATTTATGAAGAAAAAATGCCGAACTATCTTCATTGCAAAAAGTAAGAAAAATGGTGACATCAAATATAAAAAAGGCAAGAAAACAAAAACACAAGAGGTGTACGTTAGCTCTGATACCACTTTTTGGAAAACATGGTATCATTTCTATTCAGCTGTGTTTGCTATAACAAATTGTCGCATTAATAGTGGATGATATACTCGAAACCCAGATCCTGGATTCTTTGCATTTACTCTACTCTTTTACTCTTTCTTTTACTCTCTACTACTCTTTTTTTCAAAAGAGTATTGCAAATCCCTTGGCTAATAAATAATGTTTAGGATTCTTTTGATAAAAAATTCCTTTATAGATAACCCTTCAGACTTGAAATAATTATACTTTTAGTATATTATAAGAGAAGGAGAGCTAAAATCGAATCATTCATTAACTCTTCAAATGTTTTTCATATATTAAACTATTTTATATTATCTACTAAAATGATTAAGGAATTTAATATTTGAGGTCAAGGACTAAAGTACAAAATCATAATATTTATATATATATATATATATATATATAAACATACTGAATGACATTTACAAATCTACAAATTTAGTTAAACTTATAAACGTTTGCACGCAATCAAATACATTAAAATTTGGCTATCATCGTCAAATGATTGATTACGGTTTCTTTTTTTTTATAAGCCCATCCTTAGCTAATATAATTTTTATATATTTCAGGATATGCCCATAAGGAGTGTGATCAAGATGGACAATGGTTTCGTCATCCATCAACTAACAAAACATGGTCAAATTACACAACATGTGTTAACTTAGATGATTTCGAAGTAAGTAGACATTAGAATTCTATAAAAAAAAAAGAAAAAAATATATAATAATAATAAATTTTATAGTGGCGACAGAAAGTAAATCTTATTTATGAAACGGGATATTGTATATCACTTATAGCCATTTTATTATCTTTGGCTATTCTTGGATACTTTAGGTAATTTTTATGATATTTAAATAAAAGAAAAAAAAGTAATGAAACGATATTCTGAAATTTGTATTTAAGACCAAAAAATTGTTGTATTGCTCTCAGTATTTTTATTCGTGTTTTTTTTTTTAAATTTTAATTAAGTTTCCAAAAGTTATTTAACGTCATTTTCAACCTATTAAGATAAACCTAAATAGCAATTTTACTATATCTAGTAATAAAAGTTAAAAAATTACTTTTTGTCAAGGATTTAATATAAATTTATTACAAAAAGCAGATTAAAGTGTACTTAAAATAGCAACAATCTTTTTCTCATGTAAATGTAAATTAAATCAAATAGTTTGCCTTTTTATGTTTTGTTGTTATTTTTATATATTTTTCATTTAGGGAAAATAAACATAGTGTTTTTACGCATTTTTTAAGTTGTTTTTTGTTATTCTTCTTTCTACTAAAAAAAATATAGGACAATAGTAAAAAATAAATCAATAAAAGGTTGCTTGTTTAATTTTTTATACCATTATTGTCCGAAAAGTTAGAGTGAATGTTATTTCAAGTTTTTTTTTCATTTTTTTTTTCATTTTTTTTTATGGCACTCTCTTAACACAATATTTCAGTTTAGTTTTTTATTATACTTAAAGAGTCCTTTTGGGTATTGTATTTCATGGAAATGTTTTGTTTTCATTAAAGATTGCTTCTTTTTTTTATTATGAAAATGCATCAAAATGTTCATTGTATAAATATTTCATTGCAAATGTACTTTCGTACTTTTGTTGTGTTTAAAAAAACTACCAAAAAATAAATAGTACTGTAATATCGGATGATAAAAAGCTTTTAGTTTGCTAATGGTAAAATTAACTTCTGGAAAAAAAACCTATGGATATACATAAAAATATAAAAAATTTGGCAATGAAACATTGCATAGTTCTAGAATGATACGGTTACATAAAAGTTAAAGCTAAAAAATTATATTTTTGAATCAGTAATCCATCAACTCGATCTGAGCGACTGATAAAAAACATTAAAACATACAATATTGTAATCTATATAACTAAATGCTTAGTTTTGTTGTGGCACTTAATTTCGAATTTTAAGAGCATCAATAATTTGATTAATTTAATACAGCTGAGATAGTATTATTTTAGTACTTAACTGTCAGATAAGTAAATATCAATATTTCCTTAGAAGGTCATGTATTAAATCTATAAGGTACAAGTGGTTGCTGGAACTAACAAAATACGTACACGGTCAGTGATGAAATTTACACATTGATGGGTATTAAAACTAAGCCCAAAGTTTACCTAAATCTAAGTAACTGGTAATTTTATCGAACCTGCCATTCACTTAAATACCTGAAAATGATAATTTCATCTCATTAAGTTGATTAAATGTTAGCTGGATTGTTAATAGTATGAAAATAATTAGCATACCTCGAGGATTTTGTGACTATTTTATTCTTTGAAAAGAGGGGAAAATATTAGAAAGTACGTGTTTTGTAGTATTTTATCGCAAAAGTGATCAGTTTAAATTTAAGAATCTAATTAAATTGATTCATTGCTACACTTAATAAGGATTTGACATTGTCTGTTTTTTTAATAAGGGATTTATCGGTAGCGTGAGAATAAGAATCGATAAATTTTTTTAAAAGTAGGTAGAGTCCTTAATGAGTTATATCTAGTACGACCTTAACACAGTTAATTTATTAGTACTTTTTAGATTTACTTTCCTGCAGGATATGAAGTACATATTTTAAAGCTTAGCCTTGTTCTTTTATTATTTGGTTTTTTTTACGTTAAAGCCTTCATTTCTCAAGAGTTGGACACACAAAAATTGAATGGAACCAAGAAAAAGTTTCTTTTTTATTATAAATACATCCCTGTTGAAGGTTATGATTTCTTACATTAAATTCATTTGTCTATTTGCTGACTTTATCTAAATGCTGGGAGTTTAACTTTTCTCAAACAATTTGCATTTCCATTGAAATAATTATGTATATAATTTTCATGAAATCTGTTGATAATCTTTTATGCTGCTATAAGCATTAATGCTTCGTTAATAAATTCTGAATTCTATCTAACATAATTCTAGCGATTGACAACAACCTTGAGATAAATATTTGAGATATTTCAAAGATGAGTCTTTTGTAGTAAAACTTGTGAACTACTTGAGATTCTTCTAAGAGCACAGCTATATTATACTTTTTTTTATTCTTAAAATACTTGCTCCTTTAAGTTGCCACTCAAAATACTTTATCAATTGATAAGTGGATATTTTGGAATGTAAATTGAAAATTAGGAATATTCATACTTTATTGAATTACTACGAATGATTGAAATAGTCTTAAATTCTTTTTGTAAAAATGAAAGGAATTCGTAGAAAATTCTTGTATTAGTAGAATTAGTTTCTTTTGAACAATAGTTGTAGAATGGCGAGAAATGCTTTATTTTAAAACAAGCATTGATTAAATGTGATAAAGATTGCTTTAAAGCAAAATTTTTTAATAATTCACGGAATATTCCATTAATTTTCATATAAACTTCTTTAGCTTTTAAGTTTAATCATTTTCTTCCTATATTAAATAAAATATTGATTTTACTTCATATGAGTATAATTTTTATATTAAACGACAGGTCGTCAGATAGAACGAATAATTCTGTTTTATCTTTTACATTACATTTATTTAAGTCCTGTGGTGAAATTTTGGATTTACGCTGATAGTGAAACCAAAAATATTAGAGAAGTAACTCAACCATAGGCTCTAAGACGGATGATAATTAACATGTTAAACATATACATACATATATAAAAATAATTTTATCAAATGTGGTGGTAAACGAAAAGACAATTAAATATGACTTTGCCCAACTTTTGTATCGAATAATAACTTTACCAAATTAAATAACACTGCTTACAGTCGGAATTTGGATAAAGTTGTTGAAGTTTTCTCTGTGTTATATAAAATAAGTTGCTCTTATCCTCTACCACAATTAAGTACTTTACTTAGATAGATTATGAAGTAATTCAGTCTTTTGGTCTTTGATTATTATTTACTTAGCATGATTTATTGCTTTTCTAAGAAGCTAAATTTGAATTGTTTCTGGATTTCCACTATTTTCTTTAATTTTATTTTAGCTTGCTTGTTTGGATGAGTTTTATTTTTCAACAGGGGTAATTTTTTTACTATTCTGCTGATTTGTTTAATTTATTTTTTTAGTTTAATGCTGTAGTTTAGTTAATTCTACATTAAATATTTATATTGAATTTATTAATAGGACCTTTTAGTTTTGTTAATAATTTTGAATTTGCAAAAAAGACCTGATTAAATACTGTTATACCTAACTTACATGATATACCCATTCGCTGCCAAGGACGAGTATACTCGTCTTTGGTAGGGTGTCCATAAATTGCCAAGACGAGTATACTCGTCCTACTTTAAATATGCTATAACATGCAGGCTTTTGAATTTACAAATTTTTTGTAATCACAAACATGAATACCGGAATGTAAAAAACTTAAAGACCTACTACAAATAAATTTTTTTGCAAAAATTATGCTTTATTTATTATTTAAAGAGAGTGATCTTTTAAAAATTTAAATTTAAATTAGCAAAAATCAACTTCATTGTGTATTTATAACAAAATTTTATAGAAAAAAAATCACTTATAATACTTTATCTTTATGATAGGATTTGTAACAAAGTCCAATATATAATGAAGGTTTATCAGTACCGCTCGGACAGTAATATCGAGTCTCCTTTCTAATGTTTTTCATTGTACAAACTCTACATTTGCGAGTTGGATTTTTCTTTTGTGGTGCAGGAGGAATAGCATCAAGATAGTGAAGAGAATTTTTTTCCTGGGGTATGATTGACGTAGATTGATGAGATTGAATGACTGCATTTTGGCTTCCAATTAGCAAATATTGTATAGCTTCTTTTCTAAATTGAAGAGATGTTTTCTTTTCTGCGTTCGGTTGCTGATATTACAATATATATGCACTATGCACAGCCATTTCTATAATATGTACAGCTTTTTTTTATACCACCGAAGAGTTTTTCTCATAGCACTATAGTAGGACAGCATTTGATCTGAACGGTCTACACCTGCCATACCTTTTGTGTAATCCCATGCAATATTGGGTTTGATGGAGACTTATCTATTTCGGTTAGCATCTTCAACCATTTCAGCTTTGTGCATATTTGATTTCGTAAGTACGTCTCTTTTATCTCTCCACTTACAAATAATCACCGATTCCAATCGCTTCCAGCTGTACTCGCCCTTCAGTTTTTGTTTGACCAATTCTTTCGGATTAACTTTACAATTGGACCGTAAAGTTCCACAAATATATGTCGAGCGCAATGTTAACTCTTTTGCTAGCGATACGGAGTTGTAAAAATTGTCCATATACAAAACATGACCAATATCTAGAAAACCATCCATAAGAGGAAGCACAACCGGAGTACTTTGACCATCTGACAGAATTTTCCACAATAAATTTGTATTCGTAGTATTATGCCCTGCGATTCACATAATTCATATAATTAATTTATAATCTATTGGCGAAAGTAAAGACGGCCACGCCATAATACTACAGACTCATCAATAACTAGATCTTTTCCCGGATTATATACAGAATTCATCACGTTATTAAAATGTTTAACAATCGGTTCGATCTTGTGTAGCTTACTGTTTTCGTGGTTTGTGTTATTCGAAAAGTGTAGAAACAGTGATTATATTTGAAAATGGTTTCGGCACATGAGTTCTCCAAAATTCCAAATTATAAAAATGGCTCTTATTATAATAATATGCAATGGTAAGCAAATTTATGCATCCCATGTGGGCATTAAGCCCAGAATTTTCACATTCCTCCGTAGTTGGTGGCTTCTCAATTACATAAACTTGATGATTTCCTCAGAATCCTTTTCCGCCTTATTATTTCTGCAGCGTACTCATTAGTTTCTTCAACCAACATATTAATAAATTCTTCAGAAAGGAATATGTCAATTAGTTCACCTGAAGTTCTTAATTTTGCCGGAAGATTCAAACCTTGATCCTTTCCACGAAATTCAAAAACTGGAGGATCGCTTTCCACTTCTGTCCACATATTGCCACTATTGTTTTCTTCATTTATAGATTGCACATATATAGAAGTACTACGAACTTTATCTTCACTTTCTGATTCTTTCGAATTATACACTACATTTCTTCGTGGTTTTTTTTGTCGTCTCTTCAGTCTCGGAATCACTGACATTTAAAAAGTATTCTTCATCTGATTCCAAATCACTGCCAGCTGATATATCGTCGTCCATTATTACTAAATTGAATTGTACACGGGATAAAATAAATAACTATAAGCTGAAATATGTACAACAATAAGTGATATCACTGAGTAAAATTTTTGACATTTCCTTGCTTTATATAGCTAAACTAAGTAAGTTTCAAAGCTTACATGTCTAAAACTTATGCTTCAAACCTACTTTTGAGTATTTCATTTATTTCATTTATATTTACAAATTTGGCAAAAGGATGTCACGTCCTTTTGCCTTCCCATTGTCAACGACGAGTATACTCGTCTTTGGTTTTATGCTTGTAAATGATTGTGTATGGTGATAAATGTGCGGAGCTTTGGTAAACAAAAACACTTAAAATATAAATGGCAATGGGAATGCCTTCATGTTATTTAGGCTTGGCAGCGAATGGGTTAATAAGTTATTATTAACTATTGTAATTTGTATGAGTTATTAATTAATGGCTTTTAAGAAAAATTATAGACACGGGTAGTAAAGTTATGCAACAAAATATTAAAAGATACCTGTGTGCCGTAACATATTGCTAAAACAATTGATAACTGGAGCCTTAATTTTTGGTTTATGTTGATGTACATACACAGAAGATTTATTACAAAAGTTTACATTATAAAAATTTTTTGCGATCAGTTGAAAAATAAGAAATTGTTCTAGTAAAATTTTTAAAGAATTTTATGAAACAATTGCGTAATTTTTTACCTGAATTTAATACCAATGTAATCCTAATGTAATCCTTTTAAAAAGAAAAATTATTACTTTAAATATTGTCAACATGCTACGTTATATTATTACTTTTTTTTATAACCAAGTTTCCATTCCTAGTTGCCATAAACAAACCCTAGAAAATCTTAAATGCTTAAAAAGACATATTAAGTGAACTAAAATATGACATTTTTATATAAGGAAAGTGTTTTCATGTACACAGAAACCCTAGTAATGTAGATAAAGCAAATAAAGAGAAGTTTTTATCGTAAATTAAAGTACTATCTGAACTTCATATGTTGAGACCTGATCAGCAAGCTAAATGTGAAAAATATTGATTACAAGAGTCAATAAACCAAAGAAATATCTAAGTGACATAGATATTATGATAAACAGGAAAATTTATGAAAGTAATTTCTTTTTGAAAAACAATTCTAAAAATATTGTGCACAAAATGGAATCAAAATAAAGAAATTTTATTTTTGTGATATTTGTATTTTTTATTGAAAAATATTAGGTTTGGGGGAAGAATATATAGATACTTTTTTTATTAATAATTTTTGGGGTATATGTAATTTGAGTTTAACACAATTACAAAATCAACTGTCCTGTGATTATAAATTTTTGCCACTTTTAAATTTCTAAAGATAAGAAAAAAATTTTTTCTTTATAAATTGCCTGAACCTCATAAACAAAATTTAGTAAAATTTATTCTTTTAAAAAATTACTTCCTTTATAATGACGTATTTAAGACTTTTGAAATATTTTATCTCCCTTTTTCTTAGTTTTGCGTTTTTCTTTTTCATTTTATTTTCTTCTTCTTAGATTTAGAAAAAATAAATCATGCATTTTCATAAATCAATTTTAGACATTAAATCCTTTTATGAATAAATTTTTGAATAAAATACGATAAACGAAGAGGATATGCTACTAAGAATATGAATTCAGTGTAAGATATGATTTTGTAGAGTTTATAAAAGTGGTGGTTTTAAGACGAACCATTATTAATCATAGTATTTTTTTCTAAGATTTTATCTACACCGTTTGAAGTTTCATGGTGCATTTTTCTAAGATAATATCAGTTCTGTCAGAAAATTCATTTTAAAGAATATATCAAAAATTATTTTGTCTATTTCAAAACAGACAATGAATCTTCTAGAGATATTTATAACCGAAATATTTTTCCAAGTCGTTTGTTATTTTTTTTCCCCTGTAGACCACTTAAAGTGATTTTTGCTGGAAGGGAAATATAAATTCTTAGTTCAACAGATCACTAATTTTAATTTTGGAATATCCATTTTTTTTTGTCAAAAAAACGTGATTGTGGCCAATAAAAATATCTGTATGCGTACAGTGACTACTCTTTGCCTTAAATTTCATACTATTAATATCAATTATTAGGAATATAGGATATGCAAAGATATCATTTGTAAAGAAAAAAATTAATTTACCATTTTCTCTAAAACTCAAATACTATCTAAGTTTTCAAATAATATTTGCAAAAAAACTGTGTAATTATGAGCTCATTTTAGCCTAGGTCCATCAAACTGTTAGGCGTATCAATCCTAAACCCCTTCCCGCTTAGACCCACAGGCTTATTATGTTTAAGGTCTTTGAGTTCTTTGTAGTCTTTTTCTGTTAAGGGTATTTTCAAAAAAAGGCCAAATCTAATCTATATAAGCTTTGTTTAAGTCAACGTCCTTCCAAAGAGCAATTTTCTGTTAGTATAATAACTAAAACTAAAATTATGCAGGAAATTTTTTGGGTAACGACAGCTGATAGAATAAAATACAGGTCTCATATTTTTAATAATAGACCAAATTATGTCTAGTAGGTTCATTAAATTTATTAAGCTCACTAGCCTAGATTTCAATTAAAATTTACAATGAATCCTTTGCATACTTTGCATACTTTGCATAAGACTATTATGAATTAATTGCTTACCTTAGGGTGAATATCAACATTTTTAAGAAAAACGTTTTTAATAAAGTTCAATCTTTGATAAGGCAACTATGTAGGTAGCAAGGACAAGCTAAAAAATAAAATCGTAATATGTACTTTTTGTAGCTATACTCAGCTACGTGTGGATAAAAATAGAATCAGACTAAATCTGTCATACTAAGATAATAATAAAATATGACAAGAAATATTGTTTAAAATTTAATCTACAGTTTTCTTATTGTGATATTTAAATCTTCCTAAGCCTGATTCATGTATCAGATTTATAAAACTTTGTTTTTACTTTTAGAAAATTTTCAATCATAATAGCAGACACATCCTTTTAAATATTTTCCCTAGATTGATATTCTTGATATTAATTAAAATATGGCAAGAAAAAGTTTTAATGAAAACAAGAACAAAAAAATAAACAAGGATATAGCAAAGATTTTTTTGCTTTCACCTAAGAAATATAAATCTTTAAAAAAATTTATTAAAAAATGACTTAAGTAATCTTTACTTAATCCATTTAAGTCTATAACAAACAAAAAAAAAAACAAAATAAAATTGACAATCTTTTAATAATATCTTTTATCTATTATTATTTTTATAGATCCTTAAAATGTGCTAGAATAACACTACACATGAATTTATTTGGATCCTTTGCAGCAAATAACACATTATGGCTAGTATGGTATCGGGTTATACTAAGTGATTCGGATGTAGTAAAAATAAATGAGGTAAAATATTTGTTATCTTATTTTTAGTATTTTATTATTGTTTTTAAGTATCATTAAAATTTTACGGTTTACTTCGTTATATAATTTTTTATTTTTATTTTTATTTTTTTTATCAGCCTGGCTGTGTAACACTTCATATAGTCTTACATTATTTTCTTCTAACAAATTATGCTTGGATGTTATGTGAAGGATTTTATTTACATACTGTCCTTGTATCAGCATTTATATCAGAAAAAAAATTAGTTAAATGGCTGATTGGACTTGGATGGGGTTCACCAGCTATTTTTATATTTATCTATGGCCTAGCTAGAGGTTTTAATGAATATGAGGAATATGCAATGCAGTAAGTTTAATTGATTTTTATTGATTGTGGTGATGTCAGGAATTCTAATAAAAGAAAATATTTTCCTTTTTTATTTTTCAGATGTTGGATGAATGAAAGTTTCTATACAAATATTCTAGTTGTGCCTGTTTGTATTTCAATGTTACTTAATTTACTATTTCTTTGTAATATTGTAAGAGTTTTGTTATTAAAATTAAAAGCACCAGTTGGATTTCAAACAAGTGGACCATCTAGGCCTTTATTGCAAGCGTTTAGGTATGTAACTCTTCAATATTTTATAGGAAGTATTTAAGTTTTAATTTTTGTATATTATTTTATACTAAATGACATCCTTTACTGGACATGTCTTAACTAAGTAAATTTATTACTATATTACTAAAATGTGCTTATCTAGCAAAACATGTGCGAGTTTGGCTAAACTCCCAATTTATTAGGTTTTATATATTTTTGTTTTTTTACGTCAGTTCATGTGGCTCAATCCATTTAAGTTGCCTGATTTCGTGGGTAATATCCATGAGTTGAATAGCTTTAACGTTGCTGTGTCACTTTGTAAGGGTTTTTCATGGTTATCCGCCCATTCCTGGACACCTTGGTTGACCCATATAATATTTCATTATATATGTGTATTTCCTGTTGGATCACAAATTTCTGCAAGCATTTGTTATCATGCTGAGGAATTTATTTTGACTTCGTTGAATTAAATATGCGATTTAGTTGTTTGTTACACCCCCATAACTTAATTCCGTACATCCCATTGCACACAGGCAGATTTTTCAAAATTTTTGGCCAAAACTAATCAAATGCATTAAAAGCTTTAAAAGTTTAAGAGAATGAAGAAAAAATACATAATAAGTAATTACTGAAGCTTTATTCAAAATTTTGTTACATTTTTATTCAGTTTTTTTGTTGTTACGTATTCATATCTAATAAATTCCTCAATTCTTTTGGAAAATCATTGATTCTTCAATTTTTCTTATAGTATTTTTTTGAAAAATTTATTATATAAGGATCTGATGAAACTAGAAGGTTATTAAATACATCTTCTATGTTTTGAATCCTACTAAATTTTAACCAAAAATAACGAAAACGCATTTTTTATGCTTTTAAATTGAAATAGTTAATCATCTTATTAGGATAAGAGTAGCACATATTAGCAATTAAAATTTATATTAATATTAAGTTAAGATATGTAACTTTATTAAAATCTTAATAAAGTAGTCTGATTCTGGTGAATTTATAACTTTATAACTTATTTACTACAGTTAAAATCTAAAATTAAGCATATAAATTAATTTTACTCTTGTTTTTACAACTAATCTAAAAACATAAGAAAATCCATTTTAAATATATAGATACATATATATAGGATCACAATCCATGATAAAAGTTTAACTTAACACTTTTGAAACACGACACTAATATTTTTAAATGACGTCAATAATAAACCGTGAAAAATTTTCTACAGAAGACGACACTTTGGATGGCTGTATAATTCATAAAACATGCGTTTGAAGTAATATATTATGTACTATCATAGAATGTAGTGAAACCATTAGATTAAAAAAATTGAGTCATATACCCTTTAAGTCTCACTTCGTATATTAGACTTTTGGCCAAAAATTTTGAAAAATCCGCCTGTGTGCTTGGCGTGATTATTAATATATAAATCAGGTTTTTGCAATACAGGTTTATTTGAAATTAGTGTCCTCTTAACCTATATATTTGACGCTATTTAAATTTTATCTGTTTTGTTTTTTATCTTACTTGATGCTTCCTGTTTAGTTTCCTGTCTTAGGCGAAAAGCTTGAAGTGTGAAAAATTTAAATATTTTAAAAAGAGTTGGTTCACAAAATGTCCTCATGTCCTCAAAAAAGTTATCTTACGTGTCAAAGACAGTACAAAATTTTTAATGACATCAAGATATTTGTGACTGCATTTTAAAGATATCTTAAATGAAAGCCAATAACCCAAGTTGTTAATAGGAATTCAATATGGGATAAAGTTGAGTTTTATTGATTTTATAAATGTTGACAGAAAGACTGGATACCATATTTTATAGCATAGTTTCTAGAGAAAATAGAATCTGATGGTTTTAATGTGTAAAATTATATTGAACCCTCCTATGATAACGGATCTAAAATGGCTGGCATAAATGAAGGACTAAGATTTATAGAAATGAATGAGTTAGCAATTTTAGTAGCATGTCTAAAAATCTCTATCAGCTAGTGGTGTAAATTGCTCACAAGTATTTTCTTCTTTGTTAGATTAACAAGAAAGCACAAAAGGCACAAAAATCAATTAAAATGGAAGTAGTCAAACAATATGTTTGGCCAAAGACTTAGCTGTTATAGTGCCATCAAAAAATTTGCTAGAAGTTATCAAAAGTCTGAAAATAACTAAATCCTTTCCTGCTGCAGATTCTGAGTACGAAGCTCATTATTTATCACATTCGATAATGTATTGTCAACTTAACAGTTTTGGCTGATATTTTTGAAATACAAGACACATCAATTAAGCATGTAGAAGTTAGTCCTGGACATTTGTGACTGTTCCATAATTTCTAGAAATTCATTGATATTTTCCATGAGAAACTCGTGATTATGACTGAAAAATAGTTCTTTTCATTGCTGGTGGATGCCTCAATTTAACAGGGTAACTGTTCAACAGTTTTTGCGTGCAAAATATTAATGTCTGGGGTGTGCTCACATCTTATTGACTTTATATTCATATCCTGCCATAATAAGGCAATTAGTGCGTCTGATTTTCTTGAACAGATATCAAAGACAAATATAAAAGAATCAGTTACGTTGTCCTAGTGTGTTAAGATACTTTAACTTGACTCTGCTCTCTCTTTGTTCTTTGATTAAAAAAAAGCTCTCGTTTTAACTTGGGAAATATGTTATGAAATACTAATTGTAAGTAGAAAGATCTGTCATTTTGACTGATTGACTGTAGATTTTAAATTATCGTGAGCATCGACTTCGAAAATAACAAGTTCTAGGAAAACGATTTAAAGTTTTGCTCATTAATAACTTAAAAAAAAAACTTTTATATTCAACTTTTATATAAAACTTTTATGCTCACAGAAAGTCATTAATCAAAAAATAGCCTTAATCAAGGAGATCTACAGCATCTTTTTGTATTTGTGTAGGCAAAATTCTTTCTTCTTTACTATCGTGCGCAGCTTTCTCCTCTGCCCATTCGTGTTAATTTGGTCCTGTACTGATGTGAATCTCTTGCATAAAGTTCAACAAAGCAAAGAAAGTACATGCAGGTGAATTCGCTACAATTTCAACAATTGGAAAGGTGCTATTTAGAGACTTTGGAGTATTTTCCAAATGAATTGGAGCAAAAGATGATTTAATGATCATCGTTTTGGCAAATTTACTTCGATTTTATTGAAATGTTGATTTAAAGAAAATTGAAGAAAACCAAAACAAAAATAAATATTTAACTAGAATTTTCAATTTTAGAGCAACTCTACTGTTGGTACCACTTTTAGGACTTCAATATATCCTTACACCATTCCGTCCAGAACAAGGACATCCATGGGAACATGCCTACGAAGTTTTATCTGCATTCACAGCATCATTTCAGGTAATTTAATGAAAAATTTTTATTTATCTTTACTAAAAGGATTCTTTTTTAATGTTTGGTAAATTTTTTATTTAAAAAAAATACAAAACTAGAATAATTTTATGTAAGACAATATCTTATTTTGAAATTTAAAAGATAATTTAATTTCTCACTCTGTTTTATTTCATAAGGGTTTTCTAGCAAAAAATTGTCTGTAATTTTTTGTTTCAAGCTTCATCGATTTGTGGTTTTTTTTGACAAATTTTATTAGTGAATTTTACATAAACATTAAGGATTCATTACAGGTTCATAAAAATGATAATACAACAAACAGGGAAAAAAATTCTTTTAAAAGACTAAAAATGAAATTTGTTCATTTGACAATTTTTATTATATAAAATTTTTAAAAGCAATTTAATTGTTTCAAGCATTTTAGTTCTATTCACTGGGATTTAATATCACTTTAAGTAAATATTAAAAAAACAAGAGAAAAGATAAATTGGAAATTTTGGTTTTATACAAAATTAAATTTGTTCATTCAATTATTTTTTAATTTTACAATTTTGATGAATATTACTTTTATGAAACTTTTTTGTGGTAAGAAATTCGATATTGGCAGCTGTTTATTTCCATTGAAAAATATAATTAAACTTTGAGGTATTGTACAAATAAAATAAACAAGATTTTCAAAGAAAAACAAAAATACTTAATTCGATTATGGTTTTGTTAAGCCTTAAGCTTTGTCTGCAATTTAAAAATAAATTTTTTTTACCTTAACCTTCTATCTGAAATATTTATCAAGAAATAATAATCTAAAATTTTAAACTTTATAAAAAGTAGCAAAAGGAATGAAAAATTAATTTTATTTACAATCAGGGACTTTGTGTGGCAACATTATTTTGTTTTTTCAATGGTGAAGTAATGGCACAAGTGAAAAGAAAATGGCGTACAACTTTCTACAGTAACCGCCAAAGATCTAATTCATATACAGCAACACAAGTTTCGGTAAGTCAATTTCTTAATTTTTATAAGCAAAAAAAGAAAAAGTTTAATTTTTCATAAATTTTATGCACTTTTTATTTTAATCCTTTGACCTCATGCAATTGAACATCATGTTAAAAATATGCACACAATAACACAAACTCATTTATATCTTGGCAATTTTATCCATTCTTGGATAATACAATCTCGAAATGAACATTTTTTATTAACCCAAAGTACTTTATCTATGTCCTTTTAATACAACCAAACAGGATAATTTATTTAATTTTAGCATGCATTGCCTTGGACTGCATTTTAAATGTGTAAAGCTTTTTGTTTGAATTATGAGAATTAGTTTCGGTTTGCATATTAAAACCAATTGAAATTTGTGTTTTGTATTCTTAGTAAAATTAAACCAAGATTTCTGTTCCTTTTTTGGTAATTGGTAAGCTTAAGTTAAATTGTAGTAAACTAATGAATAAGGAAAGTTTTGAATTTTTAGTAATTTACTGTATATGCTGGACATCATGTAAATGAATAAGTATTAAGGATAATTAAAAAGATTTAGAACATTTGTTGAGTTGGAAGGAATTTATTTAATTTAATCCTTTTAATAAAAAGAAAAGATGTTTGCTATTAGTCTGACTGAGTCTAACTGAAGGAGTAGTTTATTAAACATTTCTCAAATCTTTTTTAACTGCTATCATTTTAGGTTTTCATTAGTAAACCTTTAACTAAATTTTTTATAAATCTTATTATTTTATAGAGAATTTAAAAAAATCAAAACTAGTCAAAAATTTCAAATTGATGGATCAAATAAGTAAAGGCCTCTATTCATTACTATTTCTTGAACAGAAGCTGCAGCAGTTTGGTTAATTTCAAATAGAATTTAAAGTTAACAGTAACTTAGAAAAACGGTGAAGTTTTTTCTTGGTGCTCATTCATTGTAGCAAATGACGTTATTGTAATGCAAAATTCTTTTCACCACAATGTTTTGTTTATGCCTTCTCTTTAGCTTAACTTTATTTATTTATTTATTTTTTGTTAGTTTTTTCAGTAAAAAATTTGCGATGATAAAATTCTTGACTATTACAAGTAATAAGAAGAATGACAGCGGCAAATACAAAAAAGGGAAGAAAACAAAGCAAAAGAAAAGTTTGTTAGCTCTGTAACTAATAATTGTGTTTGATAAGGAAAACGCAATACTAAAATCTTTTGAGCGATGTTGGCTTCAATAAAAAAAAAAATCGAAGCACTAGATTTGATTTTTCTAGTTTCATCTATGAATTTTCTTTTATACTTTAAAAACTTCTTGTAGTGTGACAAATCAATTCAATGACTGGCTGTAGAAAACTAAAAACTGATCGCTTTAATATGTCAAATATAATCGTTTAGCAGCCGCAAACTAAAACATGACCATCAGGCTTTTAAATTCTGAATTGAAATTCACCATCAGTAGGTTGATCAGTCAAAATGAATTAAGCATGAATAAATTTTTATTTTCTAAGAAGAATTGAATTAACCGTGTTGGATTTTCTCAATGTTTCCTTGGTTTATGGTTATATTTTTAATTGTTTTCGGTGCTAGTAGCCTAAATAGCTTTTACGATGGGGAGGATGACACTCAACATTCTTAAGCGTCTTTTCATTTTATTCTCAATTACTACTGAAAAATTATTAGACAAAGGAGGGGAATAATCTCCCTATTCTCACCATTATCTATGCCACTTTGATACTTGGTATTCTTTTACTAGTAGAAATTATTTGACAAATTTGTTACATTTGTACATGCACCTGAAGCGGGGTATTCACTATAAATGTGAATCAATGATTTGGCTCTCTCATCCTATATAAAATATATGGAAACCAAGAATTGAGAGAAGATATCCATTGGATATTTTCTCTCTTATTCGTGCTTTCCATATACTTTAAATGGGAACTAAGAGCGGAAGCATTGATTCGGAAATATAGTGAATACCCCGCTTAACTATAAGTTATCCCGAACGTAATGCTCTCACGTGTAAATCTAAACATTAAATTAGTTATATATGAGTATTCCAAAATATCTTTTTATAGCTAAACACTAATATTTTGTTTTATTTTTATTATTTAAACAATATCTCACCATAATTATCATTAACTTTCATTTAATTTTTATTTTAATTTATTTCAGCATCATTTAGATCCTTGAAAACAATATAACATATTAAAGCAATAATCATATCAGCCGGTTCATTTACAGTTTGTACGATGTGGCCCACCATTATCGGGTGAAGAAAAAGTTTGACTAAACGAGAATAATACAGGAAGACGTAAATCCTGTATAATAAGTTCAACTAGATCATCAGGACGTCGGCGTAGTAGTAAAATAAGTAATAGAAAGTTACTACTTAGAAGTGAAACAATTGATAATTCAAAACTAAATATGGAAACAGAAAATGATTTATTTTCGAAATCATCACATGGCAAAAATACTACTAACACATCGAAAAATGGTATTACTATTGTTACTACAATTCAAACCGAAGATTTTAATTTAGATAATAATATAATTGTTGAGAATGCTTTGTAAAATATTTGCAAAAAAATCTTGTAGGCTTTGAAATTTAAAAACTTTTGCTAATTAGGATGCTTCATTGGAATAATTTCAATTATGTAACATTTTTCATTATATTAAGTTTTGCAATTTTTAGTGAAAACAATAAAAAAATGAGGAATCTATTTGAATTAATTCAATTCAATTTCTTTTTATACACTCACACTTCACTCAGTAGAAACAATTTTCTGGCATTTATATATTTGCCAAATTATTTAACATTTTTAAACGAAATTTAACGTTTCGAAATGGAAACTGTGTCATGTCAAATTTACAGTAGTATTTAAAACATTTTTAAAATCCAACAAAGCAAAATTTTTGTTTTTTAAGGGGGGACTAGGGTTTTAAGCGTTAAAAAGATCACTTTTTTCGTGAATTTTTTTATGAATTATTGACTAAGGAAATTTATTCATAGTTTTTGTACATTATTAAGCATGGTGTTGGCAACATTTTTTAATTTTTTTGTTAAAAACTATTTACAATCAACCCGGTGACACAGCTTTTCCTGGAACCTTTTCGGAAAAAGATGATTTGCGGTGTTCGCTGTAAAATATCAGCTGTAAATTACCTGAAATCAAAAACACTTAAAATTTAGTTAAAGTACTATTAAATCCTTCCCCCAACGTTGTCTGATTACTTTTTTTTTTTATTTGAAAAATTTTGGGGCTCATTTAAAGTGAAAACTGCTATTTTCACGAAAAATTCCGCCATTTAGTAAGTGTAAAACACTCTTAATGTAAAAAACATTCTAAAACTCAACGTTGAGGGGAAGTAGTTTTTATGTAGAAAGTGTGTACCAAGTTTGAAGTGAATCGTTAATGGTGTTTTTGAATGGCAGTGAATACCGACTTTGAAAAAGTAGTTTTGAGAAAAACGCGTTTAAAAATCTTAAAAGCTTATTTTATGGCTTTAATTGCCTGATAACTTGAACATTTTTGCTTGGATTGACTTCAAATTTTGGAAAACTATAAGAAAATATGAAAAAAAAATTCGATTTTTAAAAAGTGCTAAACTATAGCCCCATAGCATAATTTAGGGTAAAAATTAAACAAAAACTTCTGATATTCAAATTTAATGAAACTTTCTGAAGGATCTAATAAAAACGAAAAATAAAACTTGTGTATTAATCAAGTAGAGCTAAAAATTAATTATGATGAAGATCCGAATTGTAAACATTTAATTTGTATGTGCATATATAAATTTGAGGTTTAATTTTCCATATTATATCCCCTAACATATTAAATCTATAAAAGTTTAAGGCCTTTTGATAATAATAATAAAAAATTCTAAACTAATGGTTTTTAAAATATGAAAGCAAGCTTCAAAGTTATTTTAAAATATTCATATCCTTTTATTCTATTTAATTAAAGTTAAATATCATAAGAAATAGGATCTTATCTAAACTTTTATAATATATTTCAAATCTTTTCATTTAGATTGAAAGATATTAAATCAAACAAAACTGTGATACTATTTAGCTAGCAATTATATACCTTGATAAATTAAATTTTATTCAATTCGCAAAGTCTATAACTCTTTTTTTAAATGATCCTTTGCCATTTTTACATAATCCATTAGGGAAAATAGCTCTATTTCATCAATGAAATAGTCATATCACCTACTTTCACCAATAAATTTAGTTAACAAATGGCCACAAATACCCGTCCCCATGACAACGTTCTATACGAAAATATAATTGAAAAGTAGCTATGATGGCTGCTTTCTGTATCAATACAAATATATTACAAGCGAGCTTTCTGGCATGATTCATGCATGAATACATGCATGAGAAACTCACTGATGAGTAATTTCCCTACTGGGTAAATGACTTTTTTAACCACCAAATAAATGTTGAGGAGTGTAAGTGTACAGTTATCATTCTTATCTGTCCTTATCAAGACGAATTTTGCTGTTTTTCAGTAAACTATCAACGTGTGTAATTAGAGACTTCTATAATAATTTAGAAATTGCATTAAAGTTTGTTAAACATCAAAATTAGAATTTTTTGCATACCCTAAAATTGCAAACTAAAGTTTTGTAAATTAAATTTAATAAAGATTTTTATTTAATTAGTTTTAGCAATAGTAAAACTGGGAGGCATTAAAAAAGTTAAAGAAAATTCTCTCTTATTACTCTATTGTTATGAAAATATTTCAATGAAGCATTCTAAAATTCATATAAATTCATAAAATCTTGTCCTTAAAACAAATTTAATTATTTAATTAATCAAACTAAAAAACTGGTTTTATAAAAATAAAAAATAAAAATCTACATTAAATTAAATAAAATAACTATTAATTATCAAAGCAACATTCTAAATCATTTCAAATTGAGTGCAATTTAAAAAAAGGAAAAGCATATGCTCTTAGGAACTTTTTAAAATTCTTTGTATATAGTGAATAAAATAATAAAAATTGTAAATAAATTTTATTAAATTTTTATGAATAGTTTAATAATAGAAACGTACTGAAATGTGCTTTCTAGTCATAATAAGATTTATATTTTCCTAAAATTTCAGATAAAAACGATTTTTTTTTATTTATTTTTAAAATAAAAAGAATTACTAAATAATTTTTGGTAAACAAAATTTGTGATCGAACTTAATCGTAAAAAGAAATTTTTAATATCTAGATTTTAATTGTTGTCATCTAAAATTAAATTATTATAATTTAATTAAAGTTTTATTTCTTTGGTAAATTGTACAGAATTGTACCAATAATGTGACTTGTTTTATGGTAAAATAATTATTAAGGAGATTTTATATTTTACAATTATAAAAAAATAACTGAAACTGAATTTTATGTATAAAAATTGTCTAAATTTTGTTAAATAATAAATAAATATACGTGCAAACATAAAAATTATAAAACTCTTGTTATAGCTTTTTTAATCCTTTAAACAAAATTTTTCTTTTCTAAGTATTTTAGGGAAGTAAAAAAAATATCTTATTAGTTGGATTAGTTTTAAGCTTGGAAAATAAAGAAACAAATTTTAAGTTGGGTAAATTTCTAAAAGTTTAAATACTTGCGTACCTGATCTATTTTTATAAAAGCATGATAAAATCATAGGGCTACAAATTTCATAATCCTAAACAACCTAGAAACTTCTGAACATATCTTCTATATCCATTGAGTACTTTACTTACTCAGTAAATTCTAGAAATTGGGAACTCAAGTTTTAATATTCAAACAATAAAAAGTTTCTCTTGTTTTTCAACTGACTTTTATCTAGAAACTCCTTGACTATCAATTAAGTCGAAATTCTCTCAAGTAGATTTGAACAAAAGGCTTGAACATCTTGACAGTTCAATTGTAATATGAAAAAATACTGATTTAAAGTCCTTTTAATTTGTATTGTATATATTATCGTATTTCTATACCAAAAAATTACTTATCAAGTCCATGAAAGTCTTAAAAATATTATAATATTATATTTTTTCAGGTTTTTGATTATTTCTTAAAAGAGCTTCAAGAATACTAAAAAATATTTTGTATGGTATCTTGTACTCGTGTAGCTTTCTAATGAACTTTCTAATAAACAGCAGACCATGACTTAGATTTGAATCGAGAACAAAACAAGATTTTTTCTTAATTATCAATTATTTTTCAAGTTTTACAAAACTTAATTAAATAGTTTCTTTTCCTAAGCTGAATATGTTGTCATGAGTTTGTTTTTTAAAGTACATGAATTTAATTATCGAGAGTCAGACAATGGATATATATCGATTGATGATATGTAAGAAGGATTGTATTTTTAATTTAGAAGGAGTTTTACTTAGAGTTTTACAGATTTCTTATTTCATTCTCACAGAAATGAGAGTTTTGTTTTTATTAAATTAGTCTGGTAAGAACTAAATACTTCGTAACAAAATATTCTAAGCTACTAATTATTCGTTGAAGAGTCTAAAGCTTATATAAGGAGACTAGTTCTCTTTTAAATCATTAATTAAATAACTATGAAATAAATTAAAGCTAAAAATAAAATTTAAAAAAATAAAGGATACATAAATCTGTTTTTTTTTTTACAAAGAAAAGCTGAAATCTTTAAATATGTATAAGGATTTTCTAATAAATACAAAAGAAACTAATACTAAAATCAGATTCATATTCAATTCAAATTCATAAAAAGAAAAATGGAATAAGCTAAATAATAATTCAACAAAATTCAGGAATAACTTAGATTAGTAGAAAGTAGCAGAAAAATTCAATTTCCGTTTAAGGAATTTCATATTTTTTATAGAAATAAAAATATGGGATTATAATTTCCATCAAAATTTGATACAATGAATTAGTCATTAGGATAATACATAATATTTTTGTATTAAATGCTTTAAATCAGTGCGGATAAAATATTTCAAAAAGTATAAATAGTTAATGCGACAAAAGAAAGTTTTTTATCATTCTTAATACCAAAGCTAGAACTAAATGTAAAATTTAATGGGTGCAGAAAAAGTGTGGGAATAACAAGGAATTCAAAAGGATTATTGTAAACTTTACAAGGTGAAAACAGTGCACTCATTCTTTTGATTTTAGTACTATTAGTTTTAATAAACTCTCAAAAAGTATAACTCCTCTCTGAAATGCATTACATTCACAATTGTGCTGTAGAATTCTATTAAGTTTTTTACAACTTGGTACAAATTTAAAATTTAAATTAAAAAGTAGTAACAATAAAACCAAAAAGTGTTTATTTGAAATATGAATTTCAGTTGTTTGTTTGATTGCATACTTTTGGGTAGATGAATAATTAAAGATGGAAAATTGGTATTTGCTGAAAGGACTATTACACGCGAAAGGACAAAGGGGTAAGTTTGAAAGTTTAAGAGATTTTTTTTAGAAGCTGCAAGGTTTCCAACTTCTTAACTACCAATTCATTTGAATAATATTTGTTTGTATTGTTTAGAGGGTAAGCAAATTTATTCTCCAACTTCATTTGATTTTTGTAATTCGGATAATTGGCATAGAAGATTTTAATTTCTATGAAGCAATTATACACGTATTCTTGAAACCAATAGGAAACTTTACGTTTAATTTGGAAAGTATATTTAAAACTACACAATTTTTCTTAAGGTTTCATAAGTTTTCTAACAGCCCTCATGTTAGAGTTCCATTTATGTGAATTGCAGATAATATTGAAAATTAAAGGCATAACTGATGTCTTGTTTTTTGCTTGAAAATTAATTATTAGTAAACATTAAGATTTTTCAGTTGGTTTTTGGTTTTCTGGAATGAAAAAAATTGCTTATTTTCATTTCTTTATGTTAAGGTTTCATAAACATTTAAGACAATAAAATTTAGCGTTAAATAAAAATAAAGCCACGGATTACAAAAATTTCGTATAATGCCTTAGTAATAAGAATACATATGCCTCTCAAAGAAAATATAATGCGATAGAAACGGTAACAACTCCATCTTCTTTTATTCTGAAGTACAAAATGACAGCTAAAAATTGATATAAAGTCAAGTTTTCTGAAATCAGCCACTAAAAATCGATTGGTCGAATTGCATTTTTTCTTTTGCGGATTTTTGAAGGTTTGTATGCCCATATGAACATCTTAAATATTCTTAAAAAATTTCAATTATTGTAAAAGTTATAAACAAATAAATTTTTAAGATTTTTAGAAAAACAATGAGAGAAGAATATAACGTATTTACTTTTAAAAAAAATTTATTTATTTATAAATAATTAAAATTTTTATAAACAATAGGAAATTTAATTAACTTCTCATATGCCTAGCGTAATTTTTTTAACATCATTTTACTTGTTGAACGATTAGCTATCAATATGTGGAAAAAAATTTCTTTGCTTTTTATAAGGGAAAAAGTTATGGATTTTTAAACATCGTCGTGCGGACGCTGACCAGGCGCTTATCTACATTACGCTACGCCCAACGAGCTTGCTACCATCTTCCATACTTCTAATTGTTTAACTGGTGCGTTTGTGCAATAGATAACAATATTTTATTGTTATATTTACATTATTTATTAATCATTAAATTTAAAAAAAAATTATAAAATTATAAACAAACTTTGCACACATCAGTTTTATTATAATAAGAAAAAATCATACATTTTAAACTTTTTTCATCAAATGACTTAAAGCAATTGTATTTTCGAGTTCCACTGATGGTTTTAGCATTAGAAAACCTTGGAGCTAACTTTTTCTGGTGTTTCTTGTACTCGACCAATGAATAAAAGTCAGATTCAATTTTTTGAAAAAACTTATGGCTTATTGGAAAAGTTTTTTCGTGGTTATAAGAGTTTCATCCTGTAAACTTGGACGGTACGCGTGCATTTTAACACACCCACTAATGCCATCACAAGCTCTTTTACCATGAGAAGTGGCAAAAAAATGAAACTCAGCTTTGATTATTTCATTATTTATCACCAAAAATACATTTAAATTCATGCGTAGTTAATATCTGAGTATAAAATATATCATGGAATCTAAAGATCTACTTCGCCTTCTGACAGACTTACTTATAAGGGAAAATTGATTCAAGGTTTCTTCGTCATTATCTCTTAAAGTACACATTACCCTTTTGACATATTAACTATTATATTAAATAAAAAAGAAATAACATTTTACCATCCTAATGAAATTCACTAAAACCTATTCTCATCTCTCCTACTTTGAAGCAATATTCACAAAACGATCAATAAACAATGATAGGTTTTGTGTCAATCTTAAGGTGTTCACCTTCTACTTTACTCAGCTCATCAGAGTACATTGGCTATATTTAGACCAAATCAATTTATTGGCTTCCTTCCTGGATATGAAATTTCATATTATCAAAATATGGTGGTAAAATGAGGATTTTACATAGTTTTTTTATCCTATTTTTGACAACAAATTCACTTTCCCATTTTCTTTGTTTATTTTAGTGAGACTTAAAATTGCTTAAAATTGTATATCCATCAGCAATTAAAAATATCCTAATGGATTCTTATTTTTGCAAAATGAAAAATCTTGTATTTTCCCATGATGTTACGTCAAAAAAAGTAAAAAACTAGATTATCTGACAAATTCAATAATTTATTAAATTTGACAGAAAAATCTATAAATTATTTACTTCAAGGAAGTATTAAATAAATAATAATATGAAACCTATCAATATAAATAATTTTTCAAAACATTTTGCAAATCTATAAGGATACTAAAAGACAAAATAAAACATGAGCGTTTTGATTGATTTTTCATAATTTGAAATGGAATATCGAAAGAATTTTAGTAATTTTATGTCAAATTAATTTTATTAAAATCTTCACAAGCGTAAAAAAACACTAAAACTAACTACAAAGTATTCAAGTCATGAAATTATTTTAAAAGTTAACAATAAATATACATAAAAAAGAAAAAGTCAAATTACTTGAAATTAATTTTGCATGAGACACAAACCCTAATCAACAATTTAGAAAATCGACTTCTTAACTCAATAAATTTAAAGTCTAATTTAACTTTTAAATAGAATTTTAATGATTTGCAAGGGATAAAAATCTGTTTGACTATATGTCAAAAGTCATTAAAATTGGTGTCAAGATTGAAAACTTTTATTAAATTCTGGTCTGAGTGATACCTCAAAATTTTATTACGATTTAATAAATACGTACTAAAATTTAAAATTAATGTAATTTTAGAAATTTTTAAGTAAATTTATATTTAATTAGAAACTTTTAGGCTATCAATTCCTTTAACTTAAATTAGTTGAAAGGAAATATTTACATTAAAAATTAATTTTCTTCTATGGTTTAATAGATTTATTTTCATTTCATGTGTGAACTAATTTTATTAATTTATAGTATTTTAAAAGATATCACTTCAAAGATTTAATATATATTTAGCGATATTAGAAATATAATTATTTCGGCACTTCCATTAGAACAGAATCATTTATCTTAATTTGATATGTGATATGAAAATGAATCTTTTGGTATTTTCCATGGGGTACTCGTTAATCTTTAAGAAAATTATTCATAGAAAAACAAAGATATTAGCTTAGATATAGTTTACTTCAATTTACATTAAAAGCACATTTGAGTAACTGCATTCAATGAAATTCCTAATGCACTTTTAATGTCGATAAATGTAAAAACATGGATAAAAATAAAATATACAAGTAGAATTTTAGTTTTGGAAATAAATAATTCTGGCTGTTGCTTCTCTGCTTTAGATAATTTTTTATTTATACTGCCTTGATCAAAAAGCTCAAAAAACAATACTAGTTTATTGTTACAAATCGATATTGTCCCTTTCAGCAACGCAGTTATGCAAACGCTTGATCCAGCCCATAAAATATTTTCTAAACTCCATGCTAAGTTCCATCTTGGAATTTTCCATTATCTCCTCTTGGCTACTGAAATGCGTTCCTCCGAGTGGTTTTTTGATTCGATTGACTAGGAAGAAGTCACAAGGGGCCAAATCAGCCAACACAGCAAATTAATTAAAGTTCAGTGGAGTTAAGGACATTTTCATTTGAAAAAAAGAAATGATTTTGCTTTTAGTTTTTTAAAAAGTGACAGTCAAAACAAGAGCCTTTTTTTCTAACAACAACTTCACATTTTTGAATTTATTTTCTTTGATGCTAGTAAGAAGCTTTTTCAATACTTTTTAAGATTTTAGACTACATCTAAAATAAGGGATTTCACAAGCGGAAATACTACGTCTATAAATAACGACATGTAGAATAGGAGACACTGTCCAATCAACATTGCAAATCAGCTTAAATGAAACTCATTTTTCAAGGAAAAACTCCCAAAACAACTTACTAGGGTATATTAAAATTTTCGCCGACGCTAATCTAAGCAAAGGACAAAAATTTCAATTACATGAACCTCTTTACTTACTTTATAGGCTTAATAGGCAGAATAGGGCTGGTGTTTTTTGATAATATTTACTTTGACTCTTTGATTTAAGCTATAGCAGGCTTTCCGAGACTTGATGAACTAAAAAACTTGCCTGTTATAAAGAAAAATTCTATACTAAATTCCATTATGATGAAAATAGCAAAAAATGATCATAAAAGAAAAAGTCTCTCAACGATTATTTCATTGAGATATCGATTGAATATCATAATGGCAAAGGGAAGAGTTAAACTGTAATATTTTTAATTTAACAAAATATTTTGCAAAAGTTTTGCAAATTACCATTTCTACAGTTTTGACTTTCTAAAACTATCAAGAGCTCTAAAATGAAAACATTAAAAAACTTTCTAATTATATAAAACTTGGTAAAAGTGAATCATATTCTGCCATTTATTAAAATTTTTTCATTTTAATTTAAAAATTTATCATTAAACATTTTATTTTGTTACATTTGAAGTATTTTAGACGAGAATCCTCAGAATTAAAAAATTTCTAGTATAAGTTCAAACTCAACGTATGCTACCTCATAAAATTGGATTTTTTCCTTTTCCTCAAGGGTTACTCTGACAACATTATGAAATTCTCAAGAGAAAATTGATGTACTCAAAGTTTTTGGTATATATTATATGTATATATATATATGCAAATTAGAACATCCTATGACTGAATTTAGAATTATATGAAAATAAGTAAAACTGAAGAATATATATGCACGGAATAAGAGTGCAACAGAATAAAATAATCAGTAAAACAGAAAATTGAAAAATGACCTGAATTTGAATATTTTTAAAAATTTTATTTTAGTAAAAGTTTTTAACCTGTAAGAAAAAAATAGAATTTTCAATGTGGGTCTAATTTAATAAACAAGTTTTTAAAAAATAACAATAACATAAGTTGTATGCTTGACTTTAAACAGGATAATGTTTGATAAAATTCTTCCTTCTAGAGTCATATAAAATCAAGATTAACTAAAAGAGTTTAATGAGTGTTAAGAGAGTCAGAATATTTTTATCTAATGCTCTACTAATACAAAAACCCACACATCCTAAAATGAAATCCTTTTAACATATTCGAACCATACAAACATTAAAGAGAAAACTTTACTTCAAATCTCAAGAGAATTAATTGCTGTTACTTGTAAAAACTCAGCTCTAAGCCTTGTATTTCCAGAATACCAAACAGGATAAAATTATTGAAGTAGAAATAAAGTTTTGCACGTAGTCTGTTGGTTTACCTATAGAGGATTATTGCTATGAAAAAATTTTTGAATAGTAAAAGCAAAGCATTAAAAACAAAATAAAATCTCTATAAGCTAATGGAATGCAGTCGATTCACGAAAATTATTAAGATTATATGAAACTTAGTTCAACGAATGCTGTTCCTTTTTTTCATAGAACTGCAACATTTAATTAAGGTAATTACATGTATAAAGTTCACTTAAAGGAAGTAGAATTTAAAAAGGTGAACTACTTTAGCTAATATTGAAAAGAAACCCACGTAAACAAATGTAAAATATATTTTCTGTTTTTCTTAATTCTTTTATAAAAAAAACACAAGTTGGAAATTTTTTCTTGTAGGAACTTGTGATTAGTTTTGATTTTTATTAAAAATTTATGTACATAAATTGTGGTTTTAAGCCTTAGGCTAAACTTTTTTAAAACTTTTTAGAAGTTTTGTGTTAAGCTGTAATTTTAGAAAAAAAACAAGCAATTCTGTTTTATCCAAAAATTTTTATTTAGCTCTTATTTTCCATGCTAAAAATAGCAAATTTAGCTATTACGTGGGATAAATATGAAAGGCTCCCTAATTTTCTAAAATTGACTTCAATAGAATTTCAATTAGGTGGCAAATTCTAAAGGACTATTTATGAAGCCATGGAAGTAGCAGCAATGAAAGACAATAGTTGTACACATTAGAAAAATAATCACAGGATTCATATTTTGAATTAACAGATTTATAATGTTTAGCTTAGTGTATCCCGTCCTGCTTCATTCGCGTAATATTGTCTTTTTTCAACAACTGAATCTTGTTCAGATCTATCAGCCCCTTTGAACACTTCTGTCTTCTGTTAGTTACTTCAGCCTGAGTCCATTAACTCTATTTTTTCTGGTTTGGTCACTCCGATTCATTTCAGATTAATCAGTCCATCCTTAATCAGATCTTCTTAAAAATAAAATAGCTTTTTGGTACCTTCTACCAAATGTCGGGCATTTTTCTGTAAAAGAATAACTGCTTCATTTAACCTAGCTTCGCTGGGCCTTTTTTCCTATTTTCTTAGTATCTTTCAGATACCACGTAATAAAAATGCTTTAAATTTTAAACACTTTTACAAATTGAACCAAGTTTTTGTATTTCATTCAATATAGCGAGAAAAATAGATAATTTATAATTTCACTATAAAAAATTACAAATATCAATTGAATTACACATAAAAGACCAAATCCATACAGAGTCTCTCCATACTAAGATTTTAATCATGTGAAACTAATCTTAGCAATTTTTTTAAAGGTTCTAATTTTATCTATACAACTGCCCCTCACTTTTATTAAATTTTTCATTAATTTCGAGGAATCCGATTTTATATCGATAATCTTTACTAATTTATTAATTATTAATTTCAATAACTATCCCATTCCTGAAAGTGTTGTTCCAATCTCTACCAAATTGATTTTCTACAGTCTACAAGAATTCTAATCACTCAAAACAGGTTGATATAGCTGCAGCCCTTTCCCTGATTAATACTCAAAAAAAAATTTCCAATCCATCAGGTCTGGCCCATGAGCTCTTTTGTTATTAATCATCAATTTTCTACACAAGGTATAAAAAATCTCATACTTTCTAAAAAAGTACAATGACTGGAATCTAACATCTTTAAACAACAAGTCTTGTTTCCAGAGAAGGTCTAAAAAGTTTCATCGTCAAGTAATTCCACATGGAAGTCTTTTTATGTACCTAGAGTATTGGACAAACAATGAGATTTTTTCTAAAGTTACACTAATCATTCACCCCCAACCTTTTACATAAACCTAATTTATCATTAGACCAAAGCCATTTGACATTTACTTTTTTATCACTTTATTTGTCTGACTGCAATACCTATAAGGGCTCTTAGCCTTATAATTTTCTATTAGGTACTTTCTCAAACCTATAACCTTCAAACAACAATTTATAGCATTGAAGAGCTACTATTTTAAACATTAAACTTTAATGCAATAATAGGCCAAAAAAAAAAGTCCTAGAGAATAATACAAAACCAACATGGACCCTAAAGAGGAATTATTTTGTCGTGAAATAAAACCATTTGAAAGTTTGAGAAAAATATTTTCAACTTTTTTCTTTAAAAAAATTTAATTCTATTGTAAGAAAACTAATTTACAAAAGAAAGAAAGTACATATGACTATGGGATTAAAATCAGACAATTCCTTTATGTAACCCACTTGTGGTTATGAGTTTTAAAAACTTTCTTAATTTGAAAAGTTTTTTAACAAAAATTTTTGATTTTGATTACTGATTCCATAGAGAAAAGACAATTTGTATTGTGTCTGTCTATCGAATTGCAATTTCATATATATTTAGCTGAAGTTTTCAAGAAAAAATATAAGAAATTTAGCTCATTAAAGATTAAGAAATTTTAGAAAATTTTATCGGAAATTAATGTTTTTAAAAGAAAATTGTGTTAAATTGAATTAAAGTTAAACATATAACAAATTTGGTAGTAATAAGTGTCAATAATTGTGTAAACAATAAACTCTCTCAGCAACATGCATATCCTTTATTTTTGTTTTTTAATCAATTTTAAAATTTTCTTTCTCAATTTTTAATATAAGTTCAATATTTAGTTAATAAAAACTTTTTATTCAATTAAGGTCTGAGTACACTGAAGTCATCATATATCAAAAAACTTTATAGCTTCAAAATTTGATCTATTTAGCTGAAGTATTCTTAACTTTTTTAACTTTTAGTAAAGTCACTTAAAGTTAACCCTTGCTAACTGAAGCAGAAACTTCATAACTGACAAAGCAAATTATGTAATTTCCTCAAGTTCATTGAACATATCAAAAATTGAATATTTAATTTTGGTAAAAAATGATTAGATTAAAAAAACATGAAAAGCTTTTTGGTATTAAGCAAGTTAAAAGTCTGTTTTTGACAAATAAAATTGGAAGTCCTTAACAAAAATTAAACAAAAACAAAAACAAAAGTATCAAACACTAGTGGAAATATTATTTTTTGTTTTATTTTTTCTTTTTGAAAAAAAAGTCATTGAAAGAAAAACAGATGTGAAGTTTTCATTTTGTTTAAAATTAAATTCCGACAGTTCAAATCATTTTTTTATTTCATTCTTTTTTTTTTGCTTTATTCGTTTGAAATTCTTTGATGAAATTTATCATTTATGATTTAGCTTGGCATTGAATTAAAATAAAAACAAATTTCAGCTCTGAAATAAGAAATAAAACAAAATATAACATTAATTTATGAAAAATTCATGTTCAATTTATATATAAATTTTAATTAAAGTTCTTAAAAGGCAGTCTTTTTTTTAACATAGCTTAGCCAAACTAAATTAAAATTGACTTTGAATTGATCTAAAAAAACTCTATGGAATAAAACTGGTACTGTCACTTTCAAGGACAAATAGATTAATTTTATATTCGAGTTTTGGATACTACTAAATGAAAATTTTCTAATTGTACTTAAGTTTTTTAATTTTATGAAAATTTATTCAGTTTACTGGGTATGGACAGTTGTTAAATAAAAAATGAGTCAGCGTTCAATTAAAATAATTTGTTAAGTTTAGGGGCCCAATTTGATGATATATATATATATATAATAGGCAAGGAATAAAAGTACTTTAGATAATTAATGAAAGATCTTTGTTAATTATTTTTTTGACTTCAAAGGACTCTACGTAGATTACACGAAGATTCAGTTTATTTATAGTACTTAAATAACTGTCAAAGGATGTAAAGTAAAGGTAAAAAATATAAACTTGTTTTGTATTTTGATAGCTTAGAAAGTTAAAAATCCTTGGTTGCAAGTAGAAGTGATAAACAGTTGAACTACAAAAAATAGTTACAAATGGATTTAAATGCAAGGTTTCATTGTCTAATAAATGTTCACAAAATTGCTATTTTTGATAATAAAGTGAAGTATCAAGCGATATTTGATTCTGTGAAGATATCAACAGGGAGTGTATTCAACATTTAACATAAAAAGCTTCTCCTGATGTTGTTGTAGTATTTACACACAGAAGAAGAAAAATAATAACACGCAATGTATTCTTAACACTTTTAAGAACGATTAAACAAGTTTTTTGCATTAATATCTAATAAAAGATCAAATTTCGATGCACTACTACTCCACAAAAAACGTTTGGTAGTTTTATAAGTAAGCAGCAGTCAATAAAAGAAGGTACACAGTATTCTATTCAAAAACTACCTTAACCCATTTGATCCCAGAATCCGCACTTGGGGATTTTCAATTTTACTTACACAGCTCGCCTTTACATATACATTTATTACGTGTTACAGTTTAATTTCATCTTTAAACATATTTTGATATTTTCTGTGATTTAAAGCGTGTTTTTGATTTGGCTGGATTTCTTTTTACGGTTCTACAATGGAGATGGGTATTACTGTAACCAATTTGATCGAAAGTCTTAAGACAAGAAAATAAAGCAAATTTCTCTCTATTTCTGTCCAAAACGAAATAGAACCTCTAAATGAAAACTATGTCGAGATTACAAGGATGCTTTGTTAATGACTGCCTGAGCTTTCAACGGTAAATAATTGTTATTTGTTTTATTGCAAATTTCGAAAGAAAATTTTGAAAAAACTTTTAGATACGTGCAATGATTATTTGAAAAGATGGACTGAACAATTTGACGTGGTCGAATCGTTTCATTGGGCTGTTCTGCAAGATGTACCGTAATGGAAAAATATCGAAACTACATACAAAACGACACGGATTCTGACGTTGATCTTTTTGATCAGTCTAGTTATTTAACCAAATTTATCCCTATTGCAAAATTAATGGAATGGCAACGAAAAAAGGTGCCAAGTGATATGCGCTGGGTGGAATATTTTAATCATTTTTCAACAAATCACGTGCCGTATTAACTGTTGAGCGATATGCAACAGTACATTTATTGTTTACCTGGGAGATTCGCATCAGTGTCTTTTCCATGATCAACCAAATTCGGATAAAAGAAAAAACACGCCTCGCAATGGCTACATTGGAGAGCATAATTTGGGTGAAATGCAACATTAAATTTGCTTGCATGGAATTTTTCGACTTACTACGATGTTCTCCAGAACTGGTAAAAAAAATTTCAAGTAGCAAGAAGTACACAAGCATCAAAAAGATGAGTAAAAAGCAGGCTCTAGCAGCAAAGCCTAGTTTTTACATTCATTAGCTTAATATTTTGTCAACAAAGCGATTTTTTAATAACAAAAAGTGTCCCCGAAATTGTCCCGTTTGTAGTTTCAAAATGTCCCCAAATGCTAAAAAATTAGATGGTCACACTGTGATACACAGTTTTTTATCAGCAATATATAAAAAATTATTTAACTACCCTTAATTCTACTTTCAAAGGAACTATCAGCTTACAATAAGCATATCAAAGCCATTTATCTCTACTTTTCTCTCTGAAAAAAAAGAAAAAAAAACTAACCAACTACAATTCCTTATCTCAACTTCCAAAAAATTTCACTTAAATTTTATAACCTGCCAATATATGCTAAAAGAAACATTAAATACAAACTGACTTCAAAACCACAGACAAAACATTTTGCGATTATAAAGAATTTAACTCCTTGAAATTGCTTTAGCATCAGTCCTGCATAGAAGTCGACCAAAAACATACCTGGTGAAATATTATGGTGATGTAGGTACATATCTCAATAACGAGCGTTGAAAATAATCTGGTATATTAAGTATAGAAAAAGAAAAAAAGAAGAACAGAAAGTGCTTTTATTAAAGCAACAGAGTAATTGTGGTTTTTTTATATACATAAATACATAAATATGTTGTATAAAAGACAAAAATGAGAAAAATATGATGCCATTGGGAGTTTTAAGGAATACAAGAATACATTAAACCAGGATGTTTTACATGCCCTTAGGAATACTTCAGTATTATCTCGCGGTGTATAATCTTTCTAGTGCAACTAAAAGTGTCTGATTATATTTTAACAATAAACTATTCAGAGACGTGAGTTCTAGAAAGGTTTTCCTAAAAATAAAAAGAAAAAGAAAAAGCCAAAAGAGAAATCGTAATGTGATATTCCTCTGATACATTTACACAGGATTTAAGGCAGATTAAACAAAAGTTTATTGAACTGCCTGAGTGGTTTCAGTGTTTTTAAGTAAAGGACAGATCTCGTTACTGATAAAATTTGTAGCCTTAAAAGACTAGAATACTTGAGAAAAAAGAAATACAGTTCGTTGTCCTAAAGTGATACCATTAAAGCTATGAATCAATTCGTACCATAATAGAATCATTTGTGCCATTACTAATTTTATTAACGTTTTTCTCACTAAAAATACAAATAAAAAACAAAACAGAAAAACAAAGATTTATAAATTTTTGCCCTTATTTGAGTGACAGGCTCGTATTACGAATATTTAACTTTAAAGATTTTCTAACATAAAATCTACATAAAATAAGTGAAATTTACAGTTTTATATTGCTCAGTAAATTCGTTTTTTTAAATACTTTAAGACTTGAGATTTGTTTGATGATTTGAATGAAACACGTAAAATAAAAACTGTCATCAAATATAAAATAACTTTATCTGTTTGTTTATTTACTATAAACTAATTTTATCTCAATTAGTACTACTCTTAAGCAAAATAAATAAGTTACCAAGAGCCGAAATATTAGTTAATTGAAAAAGTTAGATTCCTAAAGGAGTTTTAGATTGCTAAACAACCACAGTTTTTCCGATCCTGATGTGTTTTATTGTTTCTTAAGGAAATTTATTATTTTTTGTATTGTAGAAATATTTTTTTTAGCAAATAATTTAAGTTAATTATTTGTGTAAGACACCCACTGGTATTTTTCCAATATTTTTTTGTATAAGAAATTTTCAATTTTATTCGAAAGATTTTATTTCGAAAATGAGAAATAGCTTACTCTGTTTCTCGGTTAGTTTATTACATCTTTCTGATAAAATTACGTTCGAATGACTATCACAATTTACTAGTAATAAAAGTTTTTGTATGAGGTACATATCCTAATTAGAATTTAAAAAAAATCGATTTATTTTCCTTAGACGATTAAAAATCATCTCCTGAAGTATTGTAAAGAAATACCAGTTCTAACTGTGTTTAATAGCTGAAAGTGCGCACACACTCCAAGCTACAAGAATAATGACCGACAGTTAATCTCCGGAGCTACTAAGCCGATTTTGATGAACTTTGCCACATTTTGAGAAAAAACGCTTCGAGTTTTCGATTTTTTTTTAAAGCTCCGCCATTTTTTTCTTTTTTGCAATTTTTTGATAAATGTGGTAAATTCCCACGTAAGAAAGCTTTCTTTTTGAGAAATCGTTTGGAATTTTGGTTTCAAAGTTGTTGATCCTGAGATTAACTGTCGGCCATGGAGCAACTGTATTTAAAAGCCTCACTTTAGCGCTTCCTGGACGTAACTTTGAAAATTAAAACAAAAACAAAACAATTTTCTTTTACTGCTAAAATATTTGAAAATATAATAAAAAAAAGTTTCACATCATTTTCTTATAAAGGAGCTGAGAAAAAAAATGCTAAAAATACTCGTTTTTTTAGCATTCTAATTAGGACATGTACCATAAAAAGCTTGCTCTACTTGACTACATGTTACAATGGTTTAGTTAGTTAATTGAAAAGAATTGAATAGAGAAGGAGCACATTTCTTATATATTTAATAAGTGTTGTGATTATGCAATAGTTTAAATCTTCCATTGTCTGGGTCAATAAAGACATTTATCGACTCAAGAAAAACACGAAGCATAAAATTATCCATACAAGGAAGCAATTTCTGTCCAGGTCTAAACTGCATAACTCAAAATACCGGCATCAGGCTTGGCTAATGAAAGGCTACGAAAGAGAGAAAGAAACAAAAAGGGAACTTAAGCAAAGAAACAAAGTTAAATTTTACCATTACCAAAAAAATTTAAAAACTGAAATGTTTATTTCTTCTGAACCAGAGTCCATTGTGGCTTTATTTGTGGAACAAATAGAAGAGTATTTTAATAATGGAATCAAATTTCTCCATTAATAGCTGGCCCCACATTTACAAGGAACCTTCTATTAAATTCTTTTTGCTTTTTTAATACAGTCTACTTTTTGGTTTAAGTTTAGGTAAAAAATTCTCTACATCCTTTTCACTGCTACTTATTTTTAACAAGCATGCAAATGACACTAATAATACGGCAGTGAATATCATTTCTAGAACCCTTACAATTTTTATTTGATAACCGTAAATTGGCATATTACTCCTTTTTTATCACAAAACGAAAGGTACTATTCCACTTTTTAGCAATAGCCTGATTAGGGTTAACTCCTATTATAGTAAATTTCTGCAAAATTTGCATATTCTTCTCAAATAAATGACATTTATGCGATATTATCTAAACTGAATGTTAGCAATTGAACAATATTACAACAATTACATTTGAAAATATACTTTTGCACAGAAAATCCTTATATTCGTGTCAAAGGTATATTTTGTTGATTGATTTGTAAACATAAGAAGCAAAATTTTGTGTAGATTTTTTTGGTAGCTTCCTAAGAATTTGTCCTTTTAGATTTTATCTGACGGTAAAAATGTTTTAAGGTACTTTTTTTTTCTTCTTCAAGATTTTTATCTGTGTATTATATATTCAATATCCTTAAAGCGTTTTCTCACTCTTTTGTTAAATAAATTCCATTGGTTTGAAGGAATTTTCATTAAAAAAGCTTACCATAAGCAGGGATAAATCTATGGGTGTTTCTTTTATTTATTATGTGGACTAAGAAAAATGAGTAGAATTTCGTAACCAATATAAAAGATATTCAGAATATTTTGTGATTTTTTTTGATAAAAAAGGCACCTAGATCATGTAGCATAAAAAGACATATTTATTTATTACTTTTGTTTGGCAGCTTAAAGGATTAAGATTATATAATAAGATTCATATCAACAATTAAATTAAAACTTGTAACATTTGTTTTTTTTTCTTTTTTAAAGGAAAAAAAAATGCTTAGAATATTTGCCTGGAAAATAAATTAATTTCAAAGTAATTAAAGAAATTTCGAAATACCTATCAAATTTTTTGAGTAAAACTAAGTCAAATAATGATAAATGTTTTCAAAATTAAAAAATACTTAATTTTGTTTGAAAGGAATAAATGCATTCCTATATTTTTTACGATTATTTTCAAGAAATCAAAGCACAAGTAATTTAAAATTAAAATGGGGACAGTTAAATTTTAATTAAAGATTATTTTCAAAAGAAATTTTGTCCTCAAATGTCAAAACATATTCAGGTTTTAATTTAAATTTTTTATTATTTTTATATTCTCGTAAAAGGAAATGCCTAATTTGAGTCTATCCATCTGAAATTTATGTAAATATAATTTAATAGCAAAAAAAATAAATAAATAAATAAACATTTGCCTTAAAGAGCTTGTTTGTCTCATGGTATCCGAAATTCTTTGTGTCAGAATTTTTATGCTACACTGATCCATCTCAACAAATTGGTCATGTCTCTATGGAGTCGTGATATTATTAAAGAAATAGCATAAACAATTTTTTTTTTGTTTTCATTCATATATCATTTAAAATTTATTTAAATTGAATTCTGAGATATGAATATTAATTTTTTAGTATAGACTCAGAGAGCTTGGTTATAGATTTCTATACGAGAAAACGAAGCTAAAACAAAATTAGTTATAGTCCTTGGGATTTCAGGAAATCAACTATATTAAGATTCTTTACTCAATTATTCTTGCACTGAATACTGAATTGAAAAGTTTAAAATATCAGAAAATGTGATTCTTTTGATTAAAACAAATATAGCTAGACAATGGACAAAAATAACATGATAAATGTTAGAAAATATACTAAATGTTAAAGAAAATATACTAAAGTTCTAAGTTTTCGTTATTAGAAGAGCTGACATTGAATTAAATTGAAATACCATGAGAAACAAGACATTCATTTTAACTTTCATCACAATACTACGCCACACCAAACTTATTTTCAGATATACAAAGTTTTCAACTAAGAAAAAGTTTTCATCGGAATATATTTAATAGTTCGTTCTATTTTTGTGCTAAAACGAAAATATCTAGAAAGTAGTCCAAATTTTTTGATGACTTTAAAGGATTAGCTTAATAAAAACTCATTTCAATCATAGAATAAGCATTAGGATAAGTTCTAGAATCATCCCCGAATATAGGAAAGTGAGAAAAGTTCACAATGTATCAATATGGAGCTTTATTCTATTTATTAGCGATTTAAAATATCGTAATAGAAAAAAGCCATTATGACATATTTTGGTAAAGAAAAGAATGTATCGGTTCTCCTCAGAATATGTATTAAAGCAAATCAAGCTCCTCCATGCCGTGTAAGCCTGTAACAAGACAGGCAGAAAAAAATTCTGAGATAAAAGAATTGAAGTTTCTTTTTAGTAATTATTATTCATTTTTAGAAAGCAAAGGTTTAAAGGAGTTTAATTGTAGTTTAATTAAGCTCATTATTGTTCTATTTTTGCTAAATATTATATTTATGCATATTTAAGATTGGAGTATGTTCCAGAAATTCTAAAAATTGCACAAATCATAATGATAAAAAAACCCAATAAACCGGCGGAAGAAGCCACCTCATATAGACCCATTTCACTGCTGCCAACTATATCTAAGCTTTTTGAGAAGCTACTATTAAGACGACTTCATCCATTAGTAAAAATCCCTCATTTCCAATTTGGATTTAGGAACAAACACTTAACAGTTGAACAGATACATCGAGTTATTAGCAATATAGAGCAGGCATACGAAGAAAGGAAGTACTGCCCGGCAGTATTCTTAGACGTATCTCAAGCTTTTGACAAGGTCTGGATCGACGGGCTCGCGCATAAAATGAAGTGTCAACTACCTGGCAATATATGCAAAATTCTTGAATCTTACCTTACAAATCGTAAGTACAGAGTTTTATATGAGGAAGCTAATTCTAAATACTACTTAACAAAGGCTGGTATTCCTAAAGGGAGCACCCTAGGACCCTTGCTCTATCTTTTGTACACGGCAGATATTCCAACGAATGAGGACACATTTATAGGAACTTTTGCGGACGATACCGTAATTATGGCAAAGGATAAATGTCAGATAAAAGCCATAAACAAACTCCAAGCGACCCTGGATAAAATAAATAAATGGACATCAGACTGGAAAATTCAGTTAAGCAGAGACAAATCGATTCACGTCAATTTCACGCTAAGACAAGTTGACAAAAACTTACATCTCTTTTTAAATGGTGAACAAATTCCTAAGGCTGAAACAGCGAAATATTTAGGACTACACTTAGACTCCAGGCTCAACTGGAAACACCATGTCAGACAAAAATCTAAACAGAAAAAACTCCTTACGCGGAACCTTTATTGGTTAATAGCAAAGCATTCCCAATCAGACCTTCAAAGTAAGAGACTAATTTATGTATCGTTAATAAAACCCATATGGACCTATGGCATTCAACTATGGGGGTGTACATCAAAAAGCAACAGAGATATTATTCAAACTGCTCAAAATAAAATACTTAGATTGATCACTAACGCCTACCGTTATGTGACCAATAAAGAAATCCACGACGACTTGAACATAAGATATGTAGACGAAGTTATCAAAGAATACAGTATGAAACATGAAAAAAGGCTATTATACCACACTAATACGGAAGCCATCCAATTGCTGGACATTACACATCAAACCAGGAGACTCAGGAGAATTAAAACTCACGAGTTAATTTACTAGAGGTGGGAATAGATCATTGGATCTTAACCCTCACATGTATCACCCACACACGGTGCAAATCAAATATGCTAATAAATTAATAGATTGTATTAAGATGGTAGCAGGCTAAACATTAAAAAAAAAAAAAATTTTTTGCTAAATAAAATTATTCAATACCCAAGCACTATTCCAATGTGATATTTGAAAGAAAAGCTGATTTAATCTAGACCAGAAGCTCCTAAGTATAAAAGAGTCACAGCCTCTTTTGGGAGGTTGCCCATTAACTGTCCATTATCCCCTCTAAATTTGTTTAATTGGTAAAATCATAGAAACAAAGCGCTTAGAAAAAGTGTATTGAGAAATATATAAAAATGCGAAATTTTAATAAATATCCTTATGTTCCACAGAAGTGTACCACGGAACAAATTTCGATTGATTTTGACAAACTTTTTAACGTTAGTGATAATAATTCACTGTGAGAATTAAAAGACTGTGAGCTTTTTGAACAGATAGAAAAATGTTCGCATGGATTTCAATTGAGTATTCAAAAAAGTTCAAAAACAAGATTAATTGTTGGCATCAGTATCAGCTAAATTATAAAGATTGCACCGGGTATTTTTTATTAAAAAGGAACTCTTATCCATTAATAAGTTATCTTATAACTCTATATTTTATATCCTAAGCAATCAAAGTGAGTAAAACTATTCTTTAAAGTTCAAAAAACTTTGAAGTTATTATAAAAGATTACTTCGTCAACGTTTTCAAAGAATTTAAGAAAAATAATAAAAATCAATGAATAAAAAAAAGTTCTTATTGTTTTATTACAATCAAGACAAGGTTTCAGCTCTAAGAAAAAGAAAAAGTAATTCATCATTTTGCTTTAGGGAGCACTCACCAAAATTAAGTGCTCAAAGATAAACTTGTTGACAAAGTTAGAAGTTTACTAGTCATCTTTTTTTCATCACTTACAGTTTAAGAATGAATTTTTAGAAATTTAGATGTAGAAATGATATTGAAACTTTTAGCTCACCCCATAAATGTCTCCATAGTTTCCTCTTATTTCCAAGGATATTAAAATATCGTTTTTATTTATTTCTTTTTTCTAGCACCAAGTGTAGAAACATTGGATTTCTTTTGGTATTTTCTACTTCTATTAATCAAAACAAAAAAATTGTGTCATATAAACTTTAACAAGCAGGACAAGGTTGAAATTATATCAAGAAAAAATTTGATTTCTGAATAATATTTTTTTACATTGTTTTTCATGTTGGTATTTTTCTCTTGCTTTTGGTACAGTAAATATTCTTTTATATTTCAAAATTCCTGATTGGGTTTTGTGGCTAAGAAATATTTCTATTCTGAATATGATCGATTTTTATGGTTAAACATGATATAAACTTCAAAAGCATAAAATTCTTTTAAATAAGAAATACTTGGAAGTATAAAAGGATAAAGAGTACACTTTGACTAGTTTCGATATAGTTTGATAAAGAAATATGGGTATTAGCATTTAATGTTTGTGTTCTAGACTCTGCATGCTTTTTATTTAGTAAAACTTTTTAAACAGCTTTAACATAAAATCTTTAACAAACAAAGAAGTTTCGCTTGGTAATTAACTACAGCGTTGGCAGCGTTGAATGAAGCTGTTATAAAAATTAGCTATAAAAAATTTCTTAGTAGTTAAGCAAGCAACTTAAGTAAGGAACTACCTATTTTTGGATTAAAGAAGGTTCCTTTTCAAAGCTAACAAAAATTGTTCCAAAAATACATGAATTTTCTATACTTAAAGCTTTGTGAATTCAGCAAGAAAAAGACTTTTTCTGAAAAACTTGCAATTGTTTTCAGGTTTCTAATGTGGAAATTGAACTGCATTTTACAATAATCAAAGATGATCAATATTGAAACCATGCTTGAAAGAATTTAGTGAAATGTGTTAAGACTCATTCTGAGATGGCTTTATCTTTTAGACGAGTCATACAAAATATAGTTTCTTTCTTTATGAATTGCATATAAAATTTGGTTTGATAAACAAAGCACTACGAAAAGAAGATTCTAAAATTGAGATTTCTTAATAAAACTTTTCTTCGCTGAGTGGTAGTAAAATAAAAAAAATGTTTTCTTGTAGAGTCTCATATAAACAACTGAACCATCATTATCATTCAAACTATGTTCAATTGAAAAAAAGGCATTTCCGGCTTTTGTCATTGTCTTGTCACAAAAAATTTTCTCGGTAATCATAAGTCATCAGAATGGGTCACACCATGATATTCAAAGAAAACAACTATCAACACCTTCTTGGTATTTTTTATACAAAAAGTAAAATTAGTTAAAAGAATTACTTTCTCTAATTAGTAGAAAGAAATCTCAATCAAAAATTACTTCCTCTTAGCCTTATTTTCAAAGTTTTTTGATTCAAAATGAAACTTTTTCAATATTTTCTATAATTATTTATTCTTTTATTCTCATTATCACTATCAAATGCAGTTAAAGTTTTGTAACAGCATTTGCCACATTATTAATCAATTCAGACTAAAATTGCACAATTAATAATTCACTCATTTAAAAAGTTCAAATTCAAAAGTAATTAACAACTATCTGACTTTTCCTATTTCAAAACAAAGTTCAATAATTAAAAGTAAAATGATGGAAAATCGAATTCGTATCATAAGTCTGCCCTTAAATTGTAGTTTCCAAATAATGAAAATCTTTGAGCATACAAAATAAAAACTTATTAGTATTAAAATACTATAAGTCTGGGATAATCTCAGTAATTAATGCAAGGTTCAAAGACTTACATCAAATAAATTTCAAGTAATTTAAAATAATTTTCAACATTTTCTGTATACTATATATCCAACAAATCATACCTTAGCGGATAGATATTTTATAAAATAAATCATTTTAACTTAAAAATACATTTATTCAAGCTCAAATTTTCCTATTCATAATAAATTCAGTTAAATTGTTCATAATCTAAATCATCTTTGTACAAGAATTCAAAAACAGTCCAGAATGAATGAATACTTTATACTCTCATTATAGAAAAGAAAATGAATATTGTCTGCAATTAAAATAAATCACATCATACGTCTAATGTAAGTAGTAAGTAACTAAGAACCAGACAAAGTCACGTATCATATCCAAGGACTCAAATCATGATAGCATCTTTAAACTTAAACATTCAACTCGTTTAAAATATATAAACTAAAATTCGTTGTTTCTTTTGGCAGCAAGTCCATCCATCTGTGAAAACTATAGGAAAAGTTTGTCTTTTGAATAATAAAAGTTTTCTCAAGTATTAAATAAAAAAGGACCAGGAAAAATAAAACAAAAACAAACAAAAAATTACTTTAATTAATGTAAAATAGAGTAACAGAAAGAAAATAGTTACAAAAATAATGTTTTTAGTTAGAGGAGGTTATAACCTCAAGCCAACCGCTGAATGTCCTTTTGTTACTTAAATATTTTAATATAATATCAAAAAAATTTTATTTGAGAAAAATATTTTACCAAGTTAGAAATTAAATAAAAATGTATAATATTTTATTTTATGTCATTCATTTCACAAAACTTTAATAAAATATTTTTTTATGATATGATTACAAGCAAATTTAATTCATATGTGTGCTTTATATAAGCAGAGATCAGTGACACTGAAAAGAATTTAATAGCTTAAGGGCAAAACAAAAAATCGAAAATTCAGAAGTTCGTTAATTGTTTAAGTAATTAATCATTTTTGCTTAAAATTTGAGAATGTATTGGTCAATTAATAACTAAACAACATAAAGCATGGGTGATTAACCTAACAAACCCTTTGCCTAGATTTTTAACAGATTTTTATTTTTAGAATTTAATATTTTCATCTAATAGAATCCAGAATTATGTCAAAATTGATAAAGGTAGCCCTGAAAAATTCTTTAGTACACTATTTAGTTACTTATCACCCCATAATTACAGTAAAACAGACTGAAAATGCCAAAAGGGTATTTTGATGGTTATTTATTCGTCTTCAAAAATTAATCTGTTTTTTTTTATTGGCTAGCACACAAGTAATAAAAAGTTGAAAAAATTAATAAACTTTTGTAATTATGAAAATATTTCAATATTAAGTATGAGATTTTTATCAAAAATGTCATCTGATGCTTTTAGCATTTTAAAAAAGTTTAAACTATGTGACGTTAAAACTAGTTCTACCAAATTCGTTTGTCAGAAAAATAGTAAAAAAGTGGTTTAATAATGACTAAAAGTCTTGAATAAATAAATCCCTCATATTATCATCTTTTTAGGTTTACTTTTGGTTTTGCTTACTATGAAATTTGTCTCTTATCACCTAAAACGAATTTTCTAAAAAGTCTTTTCGTTTTTTATTTTTAAGTTAATAAAATTCATCAAAACTTCAAGCACCTAAATTAATATTCCCGTCTAGTTAGGATACTGTTAATTTATCATTCTGTCTTCTAAATTAATCAGAAAAGTATTTTCTACACCTTAAATTGTAACAAACTTCAAGAACAGGAGAGTGAATTAAATTACCATTAAGGATATTAAAATTCCTGGACTGTATTACTTTGTGCTGTTTTTGGCTTTCATTTATTTGTTTTATTTTATGCTTTGAATTGAAATGTAATTGTGGAAGATTTCTAATTGATTTGTTTTGTTTTGCAAAAATTGGTTGCACTCAATTGAAAGAAACTTAACTTGCATTTTTTTTAGAGTAAATATGGAGCATTAAATAAATTATAAGCAAAAAATGAAGAATAATTTAATCTGAGTAGGCCTATATATAAATTTTAATATTCTGGTAACTGCTTTATGGCTCTTAAGGTGTTAAACCTCGTTTATATTCAACAGGTTAATGCAGCTTGACTTTAGAAAATGATTGAATATGATCTCACCTTGATCTTTTTTTTTCTTAGGAAGAGTTCAATTATTTTGACAACTATAACAAGGACTACATAGAAGAAAATAAATAATTCTGGTAATTTTTAGCAGTGACAAATATGATCACCATGGAAGGCCATCAGTCCTCTTTCTAATATCATCTGTTTTTCATTAGACATTTATGGAAATACTACGAACCAACTGAAATACAATAAATATATGTATACTCAAGTAAAATAAATTGAATGAAAAAATCCTTGACATTGTTCAGCAATATTTGAACTACTTTTGGAAGTGCATTTAATTGAATCAGTAAAAAAATAATTATGTGAGCATTTAATAGAATCATTGTGGAGTTAAGTTTCATCTCTTTAGCTTCCACTTGAAAAGGAAAATACCAACGAAACTTGTTTTTTATACATTTAACTGATTTAACTTTAATATAGATCTCTAATTTAATTGGTAATATATTACAGACATAGCAATCTTTATTAAAATCTTATAGACAAATAGTTCTAAGGAATTGTTCTTATGGTTTTACGATCCCCCCAGTTCCTTTTAGACAACCTTACCAACCTAAAAGTTCTAAGCTATTTAACGTTAATTTTAAGCTGTAATTCTTCTCCTGCTATTGTTGTTACCACTTTTGTTGATTTAATTAAGCTTTTTCAAGTAATTAAAGAATAAAGAATTAAATTCAAACAACTTTATGTCATGCATATCAGCTTCGTGAAGAGCTAATTTCATAGTTGACAAATTTTTTTAAACAGTTTTCCTGCTGTTCTCTAATTGTTAAAATTACATATAGTCGTTTTTTAAATTACTTAAAAGCCTTTAGCATAACCAACCATTATAACTTCTAAAACGTAGTTAAGCTTTTAAATTTTTGTATTTGTTCAAAGTTAAGTAATTCATGAAAAACTTGTTGTAATTTTATTTGCCGTAAGATATGCAATCATCAAAGCAAGATACATTCATGTGAGAAGAATTTAGTTAAATTTATTATAAATGAAATAAGAATTTTATAGCAATGAAAATGTGCTTTTAATTATTTTCTATTAGCAAATCTAATTTATGACTCACGTAATTTATATGTATAAGTAAATCTGTATTCGGGACACTTACGTAATTTTTTGGGCACGAATACAATGTAATCCCATGACTGACTTCTGATCTACCAAGTGATGAACTAATTAAAGTCTTTAAAGCAATTTTTGTAGAACATTTAATCTTCTAACCACGAATGCAGATGTCTCGCTATTTATTTGATTGATTTAATAAACTTAAAAGAGAGAAATAATAATATATTATGAATAAATATTGGTTTTCACAAAATTAATTTTACAATTTTGTATAACAAGAAATAAAACAAGAAGTTGCAAGCAATTTTCTAGAACAGCCTTCCGAACGTAACAAATTCTTATACAAATTCAAATTCAACAATAAATTCAATTATCAAATTAATATAAAAAATCAAAATCAACAGATAATTTAATTTCACCTGATTTATCTAATTGTAACAGCTGAGAATCTAAGAAATTATTATGGAAAAGAAAAAAATATTAAAATAGAAAAAAACAAAACATTATTAATTCTCAAACTTTTTGATTCATTAAATCCAAATCAAAGCCAATTAAACTAATACTTAAAATTTAATTGAGTCGCAAATTTAACAACTTGTTAGACAAATAAATTTTTTAATGCCATTTTTGTTGAATGACATTTTCTTTTATTAAATCTCTAATAGGATTAATTATATATGACCAGACCTATGTCTGTGGTTGAGTTTGTATTAAAGATAAGCTTTTGGCCTTCAAGTTGAACAATTTCAGATTTAAGAAAAGACAGATGGTTCACCGAAAAATATCCTTTACTTTATAAAGTGATTACTATTTATGAAATTCAATTAATTTTGAGCAAGGTTTTCAATTTAATTTAATCAATTAAAAGTATGCTTTTTTCAAACACCTAAACTTGTAAAACTTCTAGACATAATTGGGTATAAATTTTGGGTCTAAAAATCAACCAATTCAACATTTAATCTCATAAATAAATTCCAAGTAGTTTTCCTATACTAATAAAATACCTCTTTTTCCTTAGAATCATGGTGCAGTCTGGCTATTGGAAGTTTGTTTCCATTTTAAATCTTGTATGATTTACGTGGGTTTAATCCTATTTAGCTGAATTTTTCAATATAAACAGTGAAATAAGGTCTGTGTGTATATTTATGTATACTCCTATATAACTAAATGTATAAGCAGTATTCTGGTTCTCTATTCAAATTGATTTAAGGGCATGCTTTAGCTTTTGTTTTTTGGTATACTTCTAATATAGTTATTGTAGCTACATTCAGAAGTAGAGGAATGAATCTTCTTCCAACACTCTGATTGTTTAGTAAATATAAATTATTGATGGTGATAACATGTCGAATTTCATAAATCAACCTAAAATCCTTTATATTAAAGAATTAATGCATTTATATTTATACAAGTCATAAAATTAGAATTTTATGCTTTCGTTCTAAGACCTAGGCTGTGGATTTTCTTTGTTTGTGTGCTTATTGTGTGTGAATTCAACAACTATAAATATATAAATATTTTAAAATGGAGTGTACAGAGTACAATTGAACATTTTGAATTCATTTATTTTTATTTCCTTATATAAATCTATGAGAAAAACAAATAATAAAAAAAGCAAACAATTTTTCCATAAAATATTTTAATAACTTTCTCGAAATAAATTTTATTCAACTGCAAAAAATATGGGATATATTTATCAAAAATCTTTAATTTTTAATCATTTGAGAAAATATTTTAATCTTTTTTAATAATATTGATTCATAATAATTTCCGTGAAAAATAGAGACAAACAATAAACAAAAGATTTAAAAATTTGCTTAGCTCTCAAATTTATCGAACTAAACTAAAAATTTAAGCTTACTCTTGATCAATTTTCAAGGGATTTTTGTGTTTATTATAGAATAAATCTAGCATATGTAAATAAAGTTAAGAATTTACATTGACTTTTATTTAACCGGAAAAATGAATAAAATTTTGAAAGAAAATTGAAATTATGTAAATGAGAATTTTAGTAAAAACGCAATTTTATAATAAAAAAAAGAGATTTTTAAAGATTAAGAATATGATTTAGTAATTTTTTATGAGTTTGTTGTTTACTAATTTTTCCATCATGATAGAAATCTTTTATGACTACGCAAAATAAAGAATTTTTTGTTAGAGATTAGAAATTAGATGTATGAGGATGTCTTTTTAGCCTATTTTGTTTTATTTCACGCCTTTGAGTTGGAAGGATTATATCTTTATTTAAGCATAGTATATAAGCATTCTTAACATTCACAGTTTTTTAGTAGTCACTTTTGTGTTTACGAACATACGAGACTGTGTGAGTTTGTTTTTCTTGTAATATACTTGGAGAGCTAACAATGCAGACAAAAATTATTCATTTTATCTTTTCTTTTCTTAAATCATTTACTTACCATTTATCTGCTTTTTTGGGGATACAAAAAATATTTGGACTAAGTTAAACTTTATGAAGTAGAAAAATATAATTAGACTAGGTATTTTGGGACTGTGCCCTTTGAGAAACCACATTGTTAAACAATGGAAAAAAATGGAGCAATGGAGAATTTACTCAAATAATTTGTTACATGATGGACCTAGAAAGTTCAACTAATTAAAGTTCTGGTTTTAAAATAATTTTTCGACCACAATGGTATTAAAAAGTTATATAAATTTAAAAAGAAATCATATGGCTACATTCGAACAGTTAAGCTTTTTATATACAGATTTACATTGTTTCTTCCTCTAATGATGGATTATATCCAAACTGAAATATAACAAACCAAAACTATAAAAGTAGCAATATGAGACAATTTGATTTAATCGCAACTATAGCAACAAATTTAAATTATTCCTGTGTATTATATTTTAAATTCCACATTCTATTCTATCATAGATCCTTTTAATAACTTTTATTGACTAAAACTGCCCCCATGAAACTATGTAGAAAAAATTGACAAAGAAATAAGGTCATTGCTATTCAAGAAATAAAATTAAAGAAATCAAAAATTTTTATATAAAATTCAAAGAAAATAAAAGGAAGGGATCCTTTTAAGAACATAAATTTCATTAATACAAAAGTAAATGAAAACCTTTCCTAACGGATACACGTTATAACAGATTTAAATTGAAGATGACTAAGCAGATTTTGAAGTAATTATCCTCTAACAACCTTGAAGAAAATTTTCATTATAAACTTTCAAAAATTCTGCATTGAATCCCGAATACAAATTACTTAAGGCTAAAATCTGTAATTAGCAAATTAACTGAACACAGTTAGAAATTCATAGCGACAAGTTTGTTGTTAATTACATTAAACACTTCATTAGTCTGTAATTACCACTGCTCTGTATATATAGTATATTTATATATGTAGCTTCCAAAAATATCCATGCACATCATAACCACCCTAAATTATATTTGAGTATCAAAAAACAATTTTATAAGTGGTAAGAGATTGTTTGCTGCTCACGTTTCTTAAATTTATGCTAGTTTCATCGTTTGTTATTTTGCTTGCATAAACTTTGTCTACTTTGGTTTCACCTTGTAGCAGTTGCTAACTGTTTAAACTATATAAAGCCTAGAGGGTAAGTGATTTTAATACAAAAAAAAATTGGTTTAAAACCAGAAAAACAAAAAGGTAAGTTTTATTAGAAGAAGATGTTTTAAGATCAAATAAAATGGAGTTTAATTTTTCTTTTAAAAATATATATATAGAGGATGAGAAGGATTTAAAAAGGATGTACCATTATTATTGGTACCTACCTGTTACAGTTGTTAAAAGTTTTTATTGAATATCCTTAGGTGTTATGCTTAAAACATACTTATAAAAACTGAATAAATTGAACGAAACAGGAGTGAAGTGAAGCCACTCCCATTAAGTAAAAATCAAAATTAATAGAAATTATTTAGCATTTGAACAGATAAAACTTGAATAAAAATAATTATTTTAGTTGAATATTTTTCTAAGTGATTTTTCTTTATTTTATCCAATTAATTATTATTTTTCGTCCTTCCTAATTATGTATCGAACATTTAATTTACATTTTTTTCAAATTTTTATAAATTAATATCAACTTTTTGCATGTTTTTACCGTACTATATTCGGTGTAATTTAATTCACTATATTCATTGTCATTTTTCATAGGATTGAAAAAAAAAATGGGTAAACACTTCTCATTCTAGAAGAAAAAACGCCGCATCTGATGCTATTATAATATAAGTAAAGTTCAAATTATTATCAAACTTCTAAGCACTTTGACATTAGATAAACTTACAGCAAACAAATTCAAAAAAGATGTACAGTCATGGTGCTATTTTCATTCTTTGTCTATCCCTCCTGATTTTTTGACGGAATATTCAAATCGCTATTTTTATGGGAAACAACTTGACTACTTACACCTGGTTCTAATCTTAAGTGAAATAATTTTTATTCTTAAAATTTAATGAAATGGAAATTTTTAAAAGAACATCTGGTTTTAGTTATAGATTAGGTTTTTATGGAGAAAATATTAAGATAAACTTTAGAAGAGCTCAAATTCAAAGATATATTGTCTATAAATTGTTTGTCTCACAGCTAAAGTGTAATTCATAGAAAAATAAAACAAATTAAAAAATTACCAGCAGTATGGCACAGTCTAAAATTTATGTGAAAAAACCATATTTTATAAATAAAGATTAAGGTAAACGAATAATAATGATAAAAAATTCATAGCCCTTAAAAATTGAATACTAGATAACCGAGAAGTACAATAGCCCTCTGAATTTTGAAGAATTTTTCAAAAGCGTAAAAATCAAATTTTTTATAGCTTCCAACAATAAAGATATTTTAATTCCTTTGAATGTTTAGATGTTTTTCCCTTTCGCTAAGAACTAAATGAGTCTTTCTAAGATACTACAATCTCATTTTCATTAAATTTTTTTATAGTTTGTTTATTGTTAAAATTAAATGAACTGAAATATCATTGAAAATGATACTAAAAAACATCAAATCTTACCATGGTAAGCTGGTGAAAATTAAATACTATTTTAATCCTTTTATTCCTACACTAAAATTGAAATATAAGAAATCGTATGCTAGACATAAGTCTACAAAACTACTTTGAAACAAAATTAAGTCAAAAAAATAAAAAGAAATATCAGAATACAGAACGCAACAGACATCCTTTTCATTAGGGAATCCCAATACAAAATAAAAAATAAATAAATAATTTGACTCCGAGCAAGAAACTTTGACAAGTGAATTGTGCAATTTTCAATTAGACGGATAAACCCAACTAAGTTACTTAACCTTCATATTCTGCTACAACAAAAAATTTAAGGATTTAAAAGTGAAAGAAATCTTCAAATTTAACTTTAATTAAATCCAAGAAATTTATAAAATTTCGATATCACCAATGTTTAAATTTATGGAGGTTTCACTTAAATATTTGTTAAGACAAAGAATGTCCTTATTTTCTCTTTAATTAAAAATCAAATCAAAAACTTCAAGTTAATTGAATTTTTAAACTTTTATTTTAAAAATAGGAAAATTTATGTTGATTTGATTACAAGGGATGAACAGCTCAGCCATAATGTCAAACTTTGAATATTAAAATTTTTTTTTATGCCTCCAAAATCGACACAAAACCATATTTATAACTTATAAAAATGCATTTTGGTTACTATACCGTACAAAAAAACAAAAAGAAAAACAAAAAATTTTTCCTTACTCTTTAAATTTGAGTACAGTTCTGGCATTATTTAGCTCTAATGGGGGGACATAAAAATTCTTGTTATATACATCGAAAATTTGTGGTCGTTATTTTTTGAAGCATTTATCATTCAAAAGATGCTTAACTCTTTGTTTTACAAAAAAGATAAAAGAAAAAAGGTTAAGTACTTTTTAATGGGGAAGGCTTACTGGTTTATATGTTTTTCTGATGGATAGATATGCAGACTATTGGCTTTTTGATATATCCCTTTTTATTTTGATACTAACATTTTTTTTGTCCACAAAAATCTTATTTTCCGATACTTTTGGTTGACTTTAAGTGCTTACTTGGTTTTTGTTTATCATATTAACACGTATTTTTCTGACTAAGTACAATATTAGAAATATTATTACATAAAATGACAAGGAACTTATGCTAATGTATTGTTTTGATCGACTTTAAATGTGATACATGAAAGTTATGAATGATTCATAAAAATTTTTTTTTATTAGTAAAGATATAAGCAGAAATAGATCCTCAATTCTAACATAAGTGAAATTAATGATTTTTGAGAGTTAATGTTTGAAGAAATTTTGATGCTTATAGTAAAATCAAGAAGGAATTTTTCAAAATAAATAAAGGAAAAGCTTAGTTGCAAGTATTGAGAAATAAATAGTGTTTTCGACGATAGAGTTTTAATATACGAATATTTCTCTATTAAGTGTGATAACGATTTAAAAAAAGAGACTTAATTTCAAGATTACTCAAAAATGCACAGATTTGTAGAGTTTTGGTAAATCAAATTTTTCATTTGAAGACTGCAACTAATTCTTTAAAACTATTAAATTTTATTAAAGCTATAGTAAAACTGGCGTAAAATATATGCTTAAACTTTTTTTTCATCCTATGTCCTTCTGAATTTCTTTGAGCTGCAATTCAATTTCCTACAAGCCTTTAGTTTATGGTGGGATGTCAGTCAGAATATGATAGCAGTTAAACGTCTTTTATTGTAATAATCTAGGGATAAACCATGCATTCCAACCTGTAAATCTATTGTGTTCTCCGATGGACACACTTAAAATAGTTTGGCAATTCCAAGATTCTATATTATTACTACATCTCTCTGAGTAAAATATTTATCTCTCTTTAAGGCACAAATTAATATAAAAAGAAGTGACTTGAGCTTTTCTATAGCAATCAAAGGGCAAGTGAGTAAATATCTACCTTGTCAGAATCTACACTTCTTGGTTACTTTCACTATCTTGTTAAATGAACTTTCGTCACGTTAAAATCAAAAAATCATGATATAAATATAATAAAAACGTGAAGATTAAGTAAGCTTGGGGTAAAATAAAAAAAAGTTAAGCTTGATATTTTGTTCAAATTCACAAGAATCCATTTAATAAACTAAAAGTCTTTAAATAATTCTTTTCGCACCCGGCACTTGTAGAGATGGTATAATTTTTGTTTAAATTGTACATTTTATGACATTGAGCACTGTTTAAACAGCTGATTGGATGGATTTTTAATATACCTAAGTCTTACCTGCATTCATTTTATTCCATTTTTCGGTTGAAATATTTATCAAGTAAAATTACTCAACCAACTCATTCATGAGACATGGCTACATGTGATTTTTTATGGTTCCCACACTCAAATAGATCATAAGATGAATTCGATTTAACTCAATTGAAACCATAAAACAAGATTAGAAACAACTTCATTGGCTCTTGGAAATGCAAGAAAAATTGTATTAGTTGCTCGCATAAGTCGACACCTTCTAATATTGAAGCAGATGGTAAAGATATATGAAAAAATCTAACAAAATGTTGCTTTTTTTTAACTAAGGAAACTTTTTAATTGTTCAGTATAACAAAATTTAAAAAAACCATTAAGCTAAATCACCAATTGGTTAAAAAAATCTCCTAAAAAAATTTCTATGAGCAACAAGTGAAAACCAAGAGCAAGATAAAATTTTGCATACAATCCACAAAATAGTAGGAAGGTAAAATCAGGAAAAAATTATTTAGTTATGTTCGATTGATTAAAACTAATCTTTAAAGATTTTCTATCGACAAATATTATGTTGCTAGCGGTAATGGAAGTATTGAAAAATAATAATCAAAATTATTTAACGAAGTGCAAAATTTCAAAGAATATAAAAAAAAAACATATTTATATTTGGATGAATTGTTGAAATAAAGTCTCCAAATATATTCTTAAAAGAAAATTACATTTTGTTATATAACCTTTAATCATATACAAAACGCCAGATTTAACTTTTTCAAAAAATTTTAAAGTCTGCAGAAAGAGTTTAATTTGTATGATTTTTTTGTAGTTCAGATGAGCACATAAGGTACAAAGATTTGCGTTCATTTACTGATGGGTTATATATACTTAAGTCTCCAATATTATTTTACCACTTTCTCCATCAGTAAAATATTGTGACGGGCAAATAATTTTTCATATTACCAATCAACTCCCTTTTTTTCATTACCAAAAAAGATTCTTAGGTTATATTTAATTTCTTAATTTACAAAAACCGTGAACAATAACTTTAATTTCCTAAATTAGTTTAGGTATTCATTTCAAGCATAGTCGGACTCTAAACAAAAGTTACATTAAAAACAAAGCCAAAGACATTCTCTTTTTGAAAAATCAGTTTTACTTTCATTACAACCTACAGACAAATATCCTTTGTTAAATTAACTGTGTCTTGATTATTAATACAAATGAACATTTTCTTAGACATTTTCAGACATTATCCCTTAGAATACACGAATTGAATTCACTATGAATTCCAAAAAAGGGTCTAGCACAAAAAAAAAAAAACAAAAAAACGGATGCAGACATTACTATGATATATCGAAAGACTTATGTAAGCGATAAACGTGTGTGGTAAATTCAAAAAGTAAAGAAAAAATAAAAGCGGTCAATAAAGAGAATTTTTATGCTTAATTTAAAGAAGAGTTTTTTTTGGTCTTTCATGGCAAATTAGGCAAATTAGGCAAATAAACATTTATAAAAAGAACTTAGGTACAATTCAATTTGTACAATTTTTTAAAGTAGAATTGAAGTCAAGCATTTTGTATTTAAAGAAAAAAAAAAGATATAACTAAAATATTGAAGTATTTTTATAGTTCATTTGAGTTCATTTCGCGGTTTTTTTAAGAAAAAAAAAATTAATAACATATATATTTAATTTGAAGTGAATATGTCCATAAGTAAAATAAATATCATCACTTTTAATGTGAAATATTTATAATAAGGAAAAAAAGCACAAATAGAAATAATAATAGCAAAAAATAGAAACTATTTAGGCCTAAACTGATACTTAAGTGGATTCCAGTTCTTTTGTATAAATAATATTGCCTCTTGTATAAAACTCTTAATGGTTTTTTTTTAAATTAATTTTATGCCAAAATACTTGAATCTAATTAGAAGTTTATTTTTTTGTAAAGGAATATTTAAGAGTCCTTTTATGCTGCTCAGAAATACTAGTGGAACACTCATATTTTTATTGAGGGTTTCTTTAGCAGAAGGAAATATTAATTGAAATGAAATTAATAGAATGAGTACGCCAAAATTTTTTCGGCTATTGACACGTAAAAAATATTTTCTGACTTTAAAGTACATTTTTGCATTTCACGTTAAGACGCTAAAAAAAACAAAATAATTGGAGTTGAAATTAACAAATATGGTAAAAAGTTTTACTTCCAGGCAGGAAATGTATTTTCATCAACGAATATGTAAGGTTTTATAGTAAAAAGATAAAATCTAATACTTTTTTATGGTGTTTTTTTTATGTATTTTGGCTTTTTTTGATGAAAATCGAAATTTTCATTTATCAAATCATAATAGAACTAATTTCGCCTTTCGCCACTGTAGAAAATTGGTTTTTTTTATCAATTGCAAAATTAAATTGAACTTTCTGGAGTATTTAGATTAAAGCTTTCTGTATAAATAAACTCCTTATTTTTTTCTTAAATATTGCGAATTTTTCTAAATGTATAGTACATATCTAAAGCCATGAGTAATCAAGTCAGAGTAATAAGTTGGTTGTTACACGGTATCTACTCTGTTACTCCGTGAGTTTGCTCAAGGCTTCAATCGGGCTACTCATACTAGTATAAAGGTATTTCTTTTTCAATTTTATTCCATTCTTAGAGAAAGGACTGTAAGTAAATTTATACATATGGGAACTTTCTTGGGAAATATAAGAATTGCAATAATTACTTCCCTTTGATATCTAAAAAACTTAAAAGTACAAAAATTAAAATTTTTGATACTGAAACTGATTTAATATTTTTTTTATTGAAATGAAAATTTAAACCATCATAAACGGGAATGAAGAGCCAAAAGGTGTAGGGCAACAAAAATTGAATTGATTTGTAGATTTTTTTAAGAGAAGCAATGAAATTTTCTACAAGTAATTTTCCGATTAATTCTAAGCTTGGCTGTGGAACTATCAGTCTTGACCTCAGTACAAGCAATTTTTCAAACTGTTATTTAAATATTTTTAATAAAGTTTGAGATTTTGTTAACTATTAGCCTTTTAAAAATCATAAAACGTACAAGAGATGAAAAAAAGCTCTAATTCTTACAACTTTCATCTTGAAATTAAGAATGATTCATGGCGAGTTGTTTTTTACAAATAAAAAAACAAAAAACGGATCCCTCGGCAAGAAATTGAGCCCAACAAAAATAAGATGAACAGAAATACGATTCAAAAAATAAAAAAAGTTTTTATCTGTAAAATTTCTAGCTATCTTAATGTTAATTTAAAAAGATTTTCAATTCATTTTTGAATTCAATTTTGCATCAGTATCATTGCATATCACCGGATGTCTCTCGAAGTCAAATTACCTTAAGAAAAACCCTTTTTTCACTTCAACCAATTTTGTACCTACAACATCACAACAATACCTTATGTTCTATACAAAAATGTCAAACATATTTTTTGAAAAGGGACTCTAGAGTACTTTTATCTCTTAAGGCAAACCTTTAGCACAGGTGAAAACAAAATGAATGTCATACTATGTTTAATTGATTTAAAAACTGTTTTCTTTTAAAAAATTTGTCAGTGTAGTACTAGATTACTACATAATTTCGCGCAACTGCATGAAAACTTTTTTTTATGTAGCTTTTAAAGCTTTTCACCATCAAAAGCTATTCATTTGGTATACAATTTAAAAAAATTTTTCTTTCCGAATTTCCAAATCAGGATATTTTTGAAAGGATAAAATTCTGTTTCCCGATTTTAACTTAATGATATGAAATTGGTTTATGTATTCAATAAAAGGTTCTAAGAATAGATTGTTTTCTCCTTATTTAATTCATTTTATCCACATTTAATCATAGAAAATCTGAAAATAAACTGAAATTTAGTTGAAGTTTGATATATTTTAATGCAATTCTAGACTTGGGAAATAGCTGCTACTTGACAATTTCACCAAAGCAGCACTTACGTCATTATGTGACGTCATTACCTCTATTTATAATATGCTGTCTCGACAGCGAGAGGATAATGCGTGGATTAGAATACTGCAAGCCACTTTTGCAGCACTAACATGAAAAACAAGATAACTCTTTTTTCACTATTACGATAGGAAATAAGTTATAACCTAGAAATTAAGACAGAACTTCAACTTCCTTCTTCTTAGCAAAAAAGTATAAGGTACAACTATTCGCAGTAGAACTCCTTTTGATTGTATTTTAAGAAATGAAAAATTTGTAAAATGAAGGACAACCGTAAATCCTTTTTGGTACATACAGACTCTAATAGACTAATGCCAATAGACTGTGCCAATGGAACACGAAGCATTATAACACTTGTCCACACAACTCGTGCTCAATTGAAGAGTTTCTGAATAATCTAAAGCAGGGATGTCCAACCCGCGGCCCAAAGCAAGATTTCATTTGTCCCAGATAACCCTTATGGTTACTTTTATAATTGTAAATTAATTTATGTTAACTATATATTATACTTTTTTTGCTCATCAATTAATTTTAATGCTAGGTATATTTTTGTGTGGCCCAAAACAATTCGTCCACCTTCAATGTGGCCCAAGGAGGCTAAACGGTTAAACACCCCTGATCTAAAGTTTTAAGTGATTCCATCCCGATCTCACTTATCCCACTCATAGCTGGGTTAACGATGCCCAGTAAACTTGAATCTGAATTGAAGATACGTAAATTGGAGCTATTTAACAGTTAAAAGTGACATCTAAAAATGAAGTTGGCTCAAATGTAGAAAAGAATTTTATTTTTAGCCCATTGTAAAGCAAATTACTAAAATATTTGACTTTTATGCTTTTTTATTTGGTTCAAATTGTGATTTCACATTCTAACTAGTTCTTCTTTCAGCTTAAACCCTAAATGCACCCTAGAAATAATTGATGTTTGAATAACCTTTATCTTAACTGAGAACTCAAAATTGATGGTTTGAGAGCTTAGTTTTTTTTCAGGTACATCTAATGCGGAATTCTTTCTCGGTGAGAAGTCAGCGTGAGAATGCTATACATTTTATGTCAAAATCGGAATGTCTTATTCTCATGCCAACTTTTTATTGAAACAGAATCCCATGTCTGCACAATTTCCACTTAATTAGGTAATTTTAATATTATTAATTTGACAATCATATTGAAACTTTATTTGGTAAAATTTCTAGGAAGCTTGTAAATAAAACAGAGGATTTGTTTGCCCAGCTTTTTAGGAACAGCAAGCTGATTGAATATTTTGCTACATTTTATCATAAAATTAACAAAAGGTAAAATTTAATTAATTAAAAACTTATTGAACACTATGGTATATGAGTCATTTCTAATGACACAAAAGTTGGAAACAAAAAATCTGTGGAGCTCTAGAACGCCTAAACAAAAATATAGAAAAACTAAGGTGTCTTTTCAAGACCTTACAGAGTTTAATGAAATTATTGATCACAACAAAAACTACCCTTAAAGCAAACACAAAAATAAAGCTTCATATTAGTTAAATAATGTTAAGTGCCTTAATTGTGCATAGATAAAAAACAAGTAGAAAACTTTAATATTCAATAACGCAATGAACTTTATACAGCAAAAAGCCACAAAAAACAAGAAAAAGTTTTACTGTTTAAATATTGATTGTATATAAAACATGGACCAAAATTTTGGCCAAGAATAGAACGTTATTAAATGCAAATTTCTAATTCAATATCTTATCAAATAAAACAGCCAGCATAATATACAAATGTTTACAAACATAATTAGCGTAGATATGTATACAAGTACCTGAGGAATATAATATATGAAATCGTACATCTCTAACAGGCTTAAGTAATTTAAATAATGTATATATGTATTAGAAATATAATATATTCTTTGTATCAAAGCACAAAATTGTAGTAATTGACCAAATATTTGAGATAGAGGTCTATAAGATAACCAAAAATTGCTTTGGATAATGTATATTGATATATATATAAAAAGACCAATGACCTTTGTAAATAGGAAAGCTTGCTAGGAAGAATATTTGCACTTGCAAAAAAAAAAAAATCTATCATCAATGATCATATAAAGAGGTGATTAAAGCTCTGACTGATTTAGTTTTATAGAAAATTCTATTGAGTACAGAGTTATGGATATTAAAAGAATATTTCAAGGATTTTTATTTTCATTTATTTTTAGTATAACATTAGCAGTAGTTATATTAGATCCACCACAAGAACGTAATTCTAAAAATTTTGGTTTTAATAGAAATCAAGCTAGTTACAATGCATGCAAAACACCAAGTAATTTACGTGGCTCGTGCATGAAACGTAATGAATGTAGTAAATATGGTGGTTCTGCATCAGGATATTGTGGAACTTATGAAGTATGCTGTGAACGTAAGTGTTTATTTTATTTAAAATAGTTTTTTGTGTTTGACTTTTAAAAAATTATTGTTCCATTATTAGAATAAATTTTATTTTTTGTTGTATTTTAGTTAATCTTCCATGTAATGGTATATCAGGATTAAAACGAACAACTATACGAAATCCGAATCCTGTACCAAAAAGATGTACATATCATTTTCAGCCATTTAATCAGAATGTATGTCAGCTACGTGTAGATTTTGATTTAATTTTATCACAACCAACAATTCCAAATACTAATAATACCATCCAAGGTGTTACATGTGTAAATGATTATTTTCAGGTTCGTGATTTAAAGTTGTGCGGTACAAATAATATGCAACATAGTAAGATATTTAAATAGTTTTTGTTTTTCTTTTGTTTAAATTTCAAATTTGAAATTAAAATAATTTTTTTTTGTGTTCTTGTTTTCTTCTTTTTTTTTTTTGTATGGATAAAGTTTATGTACCATTCGATGTACAAAATGGAGAAAGTGATGTTTCATTAATATTTATGATAACAAATAGAAATCAAAGTAATTCAATGATAACACCATTCTGGAATTTATTAGTTACACAAATTGAATGTCCACAATTAACATCAAAAGCTTCAACAATTTTTGGTTTACCAATGCCAGGCGGTTTAAAACATTTTAAAGAATATTTTAAGCCACAACGTATTGATACAGATCTAATAGCACCACCAGGTTGTCTACAATATTTTCAAGACACAGATGGAGTTTTTGAATCATTTAATTATAATGGTGGTATTGGACCATATTTTGCTAATTTAAGATATGGTATTTGCTTTAAAAGATCACCAATGGATACACAAGTTCAGTTAGTATTCTTTTTTCTTGTTTTTCGTCTTGTTTTTATTTACTATATATCATTTAAGTTTGACTGGTATTCATTTTGAAATTGGTGCTGCATCTAATGATACAGAAGAAGTTGATGGTGATTGTCATGATATTTTAGATACACCTGGTAGATCAAATGATTATCTATTAATTGCTGAATCAGTTTTAGCATCAAATCCACCACTTTATGGAACTCAATATTGTGGTAGTAGTTTACAAGGATTAGGACTTATTTGTAAATTAATAATTTTATAATTGGTTTTTTATATACAAAAATATATTGATCCTTTTTTATTTTTGGTTATAGTGGCACCACCGGCTCCATTTGCTATCTATTTTAATAGTGATGATATATATTCAACACTAGTTCCAGAAGTTGGTTTTAAATTTTCCTATTCTATACAATAAAAATGCTGGTTTGTAAAAAATAAAGGAAAGAGAATAAAGAACGAAATAAAATATTAAAATTTTGTTTATTTGTTTGAAAAGTGTTTTTCTATCTAAAGTGAAACTCACAACAATGATGACATTTTTCATGACCTTTCAAATTCTTTTGTAAAAAGTTGACACGAATCCAACCATTAGTATTGTTTTGACAGTTTTAAGATGGATAAATAGTTTTTATCTAGTTTTTTTTTGCCAATAATTCAACAAATACAATTAGTTAAATACCGCATTTTTGCAAGAAAAGACTACGTATATAACTTGTTTTTTCTTCCTCTAACTCCCCTGCAATTAAACCAGCTAAAGTGTTCTGGATGACGTGTCACTCAAACAGCTATATTTCCAAAATTAATTTAAATTTTGTAAAATCCTCGTACAAACATATCATTCTTAAAGGCTTAAGCTTTAAAATAATAGAAAAAAAATCGATTTTTTCAAATTTCTAGTCTATAATACCCCCCTCCTTTCCATAAATGAAAGCGTTTTGGCTCAATTAAAATCTTTAATACCTTTGCAGGGAACTTTTGCAGCCCATTTTGTGTAATGGCTTAAAATCAAGAAAGATTTGATTCTAAGTAGTTTCGCTGGGGATCATAAAAGGGCGAGAAACATTTGCGCGAATCTATAGCTCGCATCATGATAAAATTTACTAACATCATTTGCATAAGTTATTCTATAATTTGTCTGACAGATTTAACTTCATTCAAAAAATAAAATGCTGTCAGTTTTTAAAAATCTTTAGCATGAGAACAAAAACAGATTTTGTCTTTAGCTTAAATAAAAATTTGATTATTGAAGATATTGAAAATTAATTGAGAATAATTGCTTTTTATTTAAACAATAGAATTAAAAAATATCCAACATATTTAATTTATAGCATTTCATATTAAAAAATTCCATTAAACAAAATAAAATTATGACGGATGTTATATAAAATGGAATTGCATCTCTCAGAATCATTTAGTTCCACAAAATTTCCGTTGTCCTTACTCTGCTATGATTAACAAACTGATAACACTTAACAGCTCTATATAGTGTCATCAGTAATAAAACCGCAAACTGATAACAGGCACAAAACATGAAAACTAACCTCAATATTGAACAAGCTTATTGTATATTGTATATTGGTCGTTAAGCACCCTATAGTCATATTAACCTAGAGTAATGTCCTCGAAATAGCAAATATCCCTAAAGCAGTTTCGACATATTCATGCCCTCATTGACTGACCTATACCGGATATTCAGAGATGTAAATTATTTGTAAATTTTTTGACTTAAACATATGATAATATTTACATTTACAGCTAAAATATTAAAGCATGTATTATATTGCTCGTCAAATAAAAGTACATTCTTTTGAATGTATTATTACTATCCTTTATTATTATAAATATAATTTAACAAATACACTTTAACTGGCAGTTAACATTATGGCTGTTTCTGAAAACACCTTGAATGAACGTTCGATTTCGACCTATAGGGCAAAAATTTATAGCTCGCACACGAATCTTGTGAATGGTTTACAAGACAGAACACTAAATAAAGCAGGGTATATCTCTTCGATTGGAATATTTCTCAATGATGCACCCAGAAAGGTTATAGAGGAATCTATAGCTAGGGTGAACTGTGACAGGAAAAGAAATACGAGGGTTGCCACTTTACAAGTTTATATCAGGCCATAAGTATATTAAATTGCTCTAATACATACACACACTTATTATAAGCTTTCAACAAAGAGGGGCAAAAATATGTCTATATATATTTATATATAGAAATGTTTACCTTAATATTTAGTTATATACAGTGAAGAATCATTTCTTGGCTGGCTGCCGAGGGTGTAAACTTTATGGTCGAACCTGGATACTTTGAAAATACGATTAATCCTTATCGAAATTAATTATTAAAATCAATTCATCCCTTTGGCGGGAGTAATGGACGTTGAACTCTATTTGAAATTTGGATTGAGGAAAAGTAGATAAAAGAAACTTTAAAGGGTAAATAAAATACTTTTAATGGGAAGACTAATTTAGCTATTAGAGTATTTTTCTATTTGTTGTTGTTGTAATATTATTTACTTTGGCTATAGTAAAATTTATATAATTTTTGTTAATAGATACAAACTTTAAATGTGAAAAGGTTCTTATTTAAATTTCATGAAAGGTGCTGACATTTATCGCGATTAATAATTTATAATAATTTCAAAAGGTATTTCTATTGTAATAATAAGAAGTGCCGTAAGTTGATAAATAAATAAGCTAACAATGACTTGAGAGAATTTTTTTTACTTTTTTGACTCAATTCAAATTCAATAAAATTTAAGTTAAGCTGATTTTAAGCCTTGTAAATGAAATTTTTGGTTTTAAAGTACTCTTAAGTATATAAGATTAATTTAGTTTTTATTTCCTTTTTCATATCTTTGAACACTTTTAAATCTGTTTCTTCTTACCTTAGAAAAGAAATACTAGCAACCACAAAAATAATAAAAACAGAGGACAAATTCCAATAAGTAAATAAAAATTTGTTCGATATCAGTTGTGTGCGAATAACAATTTATAATTTTAAACAATTTTTTTGAAATATTAATCCTTAATTGTCTTCAACTAGACTAATTAATTAAGAACATTTGGATGATGATCTGCATTTTTAAATCGTTCACTATGTACAAGCATTAATTTACGCGTTTACTTCATACAACTTTGATATTAAGCCTAGGAAAACTGGCCATAGGGTAATAATATACGAGTATTCTTGCATGTTATTATTTTAGCACTCGTATCCGAATGTATGAAATAAGTGGAAAAATAAATCTGTCATGCAAGACAACACATATTATGCTTATATAACCAACATCTCACCCACTAAGCCGTAAGAATCTAAATGCCAATTTCCTCAAAGAATACAGTACAAGTCATACATATGCTTCGTTCTCGATAGCTCAGGGATAGTTTTTTTTTATTATGAATAGGCAAATATCTGTTTAGATTTAGGCGCTGTTCTCAGATGATAACAATTAAAGACATTGCATACCTTGAAGCATATTTAGTTTATAAGTCAATAAGGCCCTAGAGAAAAAAGTTTAAAACATCTTTTTTTTTTACAAAATTCAACTTTAACCATCAACCCAATCTCATTCAAAGGTAATATGATAATTTCAATGCTTTATCAACTTCTCCAGGCAGAATTGGTTGAACTCTTTCTTTGGAGTGTCTTTTTAACAACTTCAAAAAAAACAGTAATCAATAGGAGCCCTATTTGGCCAATAGTGTGGATTCGTAAATCATTTTAAATTTGATTTCAACGATTTGGTCATCATTTTCACCATGAGGGAACATTTGGTCATGACTTTCAAACGTACCACTAACATATTATAATAGAATGTTAACCTTTCTGGGTGCATCATTGTTAATGTTGTTTTCTCTTTTGAGGTGAACACTATTAATATTTCAAAATATTTAACAACTTTAACTACCACATTTTTGTACATTTTTGGCTACTTTCACTTAGTTGCTCTCCATTAAGTTGTTAGCTAATATTTTACCGGGATATAATGATGAGTTCATATTTTATCTGATATGACATTACGTTTCATTTCTAATGCAGATGTACAAATTGTGAACTGAATAAGTTGATATTCAGTCTTCACTCTAAGAAATACCGAAATCACCATGAAAATGTTTTTTCCAGAAAGCTGTTGATGCTACAGACTATTATTACAGCAGTTTTGAACTTTTTGAACGAGGCTTTTAAGTGGCGGTAAAAATCTTTTCCTTTTCTTGTACACAATGAACACAATCTTTAAATCAGTATGCCATTATAAAAGGTATAAAGTTTATAAAGAAAGAAAGAGAAAATTTGTAAAGAGATGCCTACGAGTCTAGAATAAGGTCCTATCAATTGAGATAAAACAAGAAAAACTTAATGGAAAATCATATTTTATAACGAAGCTGGAGGTTTAATTTCAAAATTAGGCAAGAGTAAAATCCACCCAATGAAAAACAAAGAAAACTTAATGAAAATATAACACTCCACTTTATAGACGAAACATAATTTGGTTCTGTAAGACTTCATCGAGAAAGTCTTGCCTTAAATCCAGGAAACTGTTAAAAAATAATAAGTATTAATATATAAATTATTAAACTTCAATTCTTTTATTTTAACAAAATTGAGTCTCTTGATATTATTTTTATAAATATTACACGAAAAAGTGAAGTAATAAAATGTACCCGAAAAAACATCGAGTGGAAAGTGTATAACACAAGCTAAAATATAAAATCCTCAAGATAACGCTATAAACCACGATCCTTAGATTACTAAATAGTTTATATGGGTATTTTTCTCGGAGTTTATCAGATTCAGTCCAATTTTTGACTCACTGAAACAGTTTACTACCACTAATTCATGATAGCTGAAAGCTGTAACGAACTACATCCTTTTCTTATACTTTAATAAAACCAAAAATTTTCAAAACAATGCAACATTTCATCATATTTTGATGTTAGAAACCAGAAGCAATCTTCCGTAGTATTTAACTGCAATTCTGGAGATTAGGACTAACGATTCTTTCCTTTTAATTAAATCACACTATTGACTTTATATATAAAAATTTTCCACTGATATAATTTATGGTCTAATTTATCTCACATAAATTCAGTTGAGATCTTAAACAAGTAAATGAAGATTTCTATTCCTTAAACTCATTACAAATTTCAACTGGGGAAATGAATAATAAATAAACTTTCTTAGGAAGATGATGTTAACCTTAATTTTGCCCAATGAACTATTATTATATCCTCAAATATTTTTTTAATGCTATTAAAATTTCATCAAATTTGATTAAATTTGTAAGTAAAGATTTGCATAAATTTTGTTTCAGTCAAATTTTTAGGTCTTTACTTGATCTTCATTTTTAATTGTAACAGCAAAAATGTTATTTTTTTTTTGGTTTTATATACAATCAGCATAAAAAAACTTCAGTTTTTTTTTCAAAAGCAAAAAAAAAAGCATACATCAAAAATTTCTTACTAAATCAACAATAGTTAAATTAGCGGATCAAAATGTTCAATGGTTTTAATTACAAAACTAAAGTTTATGATGTTATAAAATTACAATTAATTTGTTTGATGGACAATTTCCCTTGACTGAAACCGCCTGTAATAGATTGCAAGTTAACATTCTGCAAATACCACTAGTACTGAACACCGGTGTAAATTGTGTTGTGGTTCCTAATTAAATTTCCAAAACAATCCAATGCCCACAACTAGGTTAACGCATATATGACCAAAATGTCTAGCTATATATAAATAGAAATGTTATTCTTCCTTTAGTTTCTATCTAGTTAGGTAAAAGTTACAGAACATTGATACCAAAATTGAATCGATAGTTTTATTAGAGCATAAATACCTTAGCCATATATTTTATGTTAAAATTATCCTCTTTCCTATGTCTGTTGGGCCATTTGATCTCTCTTGAATACCAAGTATAGGAATACACCTTTACCTCCTTCTATTGGACCTGATTACTTATTAAAATTCCCTTCTGTCATATAAAAGCATTCTCAATGTGACAGAGGATGCCAATGAAAATGTTTGGCTTTTAAAAAATTCATTTGACTATGTTGCTACAAACAAAGCTGTTCAAAGGGCTGTTAATATATGATCCGCGGAATCATATAGACTTTGTCATATAATTAATAAAGGGTAGATAGATAGTAAAAAAAACGTAGTTGTAATTATTTCTAAATAATTTTAAATTGGAAAATATTTTTATTAATTTGCATCTTGATTTTTTAAAGTTTGGTTTGATTCAAACCAATAAGTTTTTTTTTTTTTTCTATGAAAAAAAACTAGAGAATCTTTTGTATGAATTCGATGGTGATGTAGGGACATTCGAGATGATATAATTTCAACATTAAACATGATGTAATTCTACAATTTGTTGCATTGTCTGACAACTTCCAAAAAATAAATTAGCACCCAATTAACGAAATATAGCCTTAAAAATATTCTATCCTCAGTTTTTTATACTCATTTAGTTGGTTCAACTTTTTATGTTTTTGTTATCTCTATGGCGGAAGATCTTTTAACTATTCAGGAAAAATAGGATATATTCCCAACTTTTTCACTGATTTAAAACTTCATTTAGAAAAGTGCTAACATTATATGGGATCCTTGAATACATCTTTATAAATTTTAATCCTTCTTTAATTTTTATTAGAAATTTTATTTAGTTAAACCCCGTTTTAAAATTACTAGAAATTTGAATAGTGACGCAAGTTACTCTTACTTATTTTAAAAAAGCTAAGTAAAATAATTCTTTAATTCTAATATTTACACAGAATTTGAAAGTTATAAAAACAAATACACAAACTTGAAGAAATCATAAAAATATGAGTATCGCGCATTCTAACAAACAAACAAAAAAACTGATTTTTAAGGACATATTGGAGAGTTTAATGGAAATTTCTTTTAAACAAAATTTATTAAAAAGAAAGATGGAAAATTATTTGAAGTAAAAAATCGCTAAAAGCTCATAAGTTGAAAGGATTTATAAAGTATGCACTCTTCCTCTTATGTAAATACAAAAGAAATAAAATTTTTGTTGAAAAACAAGAACCAAAAAAAGTTGAAAATAAAAATAAAATCAAACAATTTAGAAAACATTGATTTGATGTTCGTTTTTTTTTTTTTGTTTTATTTCATATAAAAACCATAAAACCTTTCTTTCCTTCTCATCATTAACACAAATCATAAATTTGCTACTTTATTTTGCTGCCACTAGCACGCGCATATGCATCCAAAAAAATATGAAGATTACACCAAAAAAAAATTTTTCTATTTTTCTTTTTAACTTTGCTTTTGCACTTCGTTTCATATTAAATACCCAGCCAAGCGGAAATGAGCAACTATGTCACTGGAAATGAACGAGGATAATGTACATTGAAACTTCTTTTCTTTTCTTTTTTTAAGAAAAAGCACAACAACAAAAAGACAAAAAAAAAATAGGGTAAAAGTATTTTTCATAGAATAATTCGCGATACGAACTTTTTGAAATTGTGAAAAAACAAAAGAAAAATATTATTCCTAGGTATGCTATAAGAGAAAAATCAATTGTTAGATATTTAAGCATCCTCACAAATGAATAAAATCCTTCTTTTTTTTTTTGTTTTTCCTTCAAATAAGTCTATTATAAGTTTTTGATATACATTTTATTGAAATAAAATTTTTTAATTATTTTTAATAACAATTATTACGTATTAATAAAGTGATTTAGCATAGGTGTAAAAATTTCAAAAAGCAAAAAAATGTAAAATTCAAAAAAGAAAGGATTTTGTGAAATGTTCTATAAAAATCTACTTTTAATTTTTGAATTTAACAAAATTTCTTTAATACTAGCTAAAAACAAAGTTATTAATTATCTATAAATCCTATAAAAAATAATTCCTAGTTTTATTGTATAAGGCTTTGAATAACCAATAAATTTTCTCCCAAACTTAGATCGATTGATTTAATCAATATTGTCCGTAACCTCATAAACAACAAAAACTTAATACTATAGAAAAAGTAAATTCAGAAAACAGGATCATCAATAAATTTATATAAATCTCCATCAAAAAAAAAAAAAATTTCCCAGCTACATCTGAAGAGATTTAGTAATTAAGACAAAAGCCAAAATCATTCTTCTCACAAAGTTAACTTAGGGGAGTTAGAAACAACTTGTTAAAATATGTACACCCTGTTTGGTTAAATGAGTAGTAGATTACTTTAGTTAGCGCTAGTATTCAATAAATCCTAGGACAACATAAAGGATACCCTACTGCAATAAAGTAGAATGTTTGTAGAAACTTTTGATTAAATTATTAGCGACACATTTCTACATTTGAACATCTCTTCTAAACAATTTTAAGGGTCAATTGCTTTTAATTTATATAAACTATTCAAATCGATATAAAATAGGTATACAATAATACGGACATAACCAACTAATCCTAAATCAAATTAAAAATATATTTGATATTTTTGTTTTGTTATCCTTGGCAATACATTTAAGCAAGTTAATTGTTTGTGACTTGATAATTTCATGTACTTATATTATTTAGTTTTACATTCTGTTGTTGACTTCTTTGATCAAGATATTGAAATTTGGTTTTAGGATAAATGTTTTTGACTTAATAAGTCTGAAATATTGTACTGCATATTTAAAGTAGTAAATGGAATTTTTATTTCTAACGAAAAAGTACCTTGAAAGTTTAGAACTTTAGATAATTCCAACAGGTACAAAGTAATAAAACACATTTATCTAATAAATCTTTAAAAATTAGTTATAGCGAAATATTTGGTGGTATGGTATTAGTTATAGCGAAATATTTGGTGATGGTATTTAAAAATGGGTTTATTCTTAGATAAAAGTATTATTTAAAAAGAAAAGTAGTTAATTGTCTGTTTATAAGCTTAATGAAAGACTTAATTTGAAAAATTCGAAGAAGTGGAGAGGCGTTTCAAGAACATCTGTTAGGAATGTTCTTGAAAAAATTGAAAGAAAAAAATTAAATACAGTAAAAGCTCCTTATTCGCGGGGGATACGTTCTATAAATATGCCGCGATTCAGACTGATACGCAGCAGTCGCATCAGCAATTTGCCTCTTAAAAATAAGAATTCGTTTCATAGACGAATAAGGAGCTTTTACTGTTATTATTAAAAAGTTCAAAAGAAATCAATTAATACGACAAGAAATCAATGCAAACCTTTAAGGGTAGTAAGGTAATTTTTTTATATTTTTATATTAATGTAGAATAAATTAAGAATACTGTTAAAAATATGAAGTCAACTCGAGTAAAACTAACGAAGATAACGAAGATAAGTGTTCACCTCTTTCTACTTTCCTAGTACTACTTCTACGAGTACACGTTTCTCTCACACTTATCTTCTTTAAATTCGGTGCCCACGGTAGGTGGAAAACTACAGGACTGATGCTTTTCAAATTTTACATACTTTTCCTATACACAAATGACGAGATAGTAACGTCAAGTTTTTTTTTAAATTTTTTATTTTAACACTTTTTAAAATAATAAAAATTTCGATTTTTTTTTAATGAAAAACCGGTATTTTGACTTCTAAGTGCTGTAAAAAGTTAAAAAATCGATTAAAAACAAAAAACTCAACGTTGGTACCTACAGAAGCTTATTAACTAATAAAATCATTTTGAATTTTGTATTTGAGATAATCCAGTGTTTAGTTATGAGGGAACCGATATCAAACTTTTTTTTAAAGCTGCCAACGGCTCATATCTTCATAAAAATTTAAAAAAAAAACTTGTACAAAATATTGTTGATATTATACTTTATAATGTAGGAAATTAAAAGAAATAAATAAATAATAACTGTGTCGTTAAAAAATTTATGGAGAATAGTCTTTTTTTGCAGCGAATTAACCTTACTACCCCCTTAATTTTGTTTCGGCAGTATTTCATAATCTTATTATTTCACTTGACGTATACTTGTAATTTAAGGGGAAGGTTCGGTTAATTAATAAAAAAAGCATTTTTTCAAGAATTTTTTTTGCAATACAAGTACTTTTAGTTTATTCAATTTATTTTTATATGATAACACAACATCTGAACAATGTTCATTTCAAAATTTTAAAAAGTTGACAAGTGGTAGCAAATATCTGGGGGAGCTTATGATATATGTATGAATCTTAACTACTTCAAACAAATAGAAGCACTTATAGTCCAAATACAAAGAATTTTGCTTTGTTTACTAAAAATCGTGTTGAAACTTTTATGCATTTTTCTATGAATTATAAAATCATATTCTTAAATTTTTATAGTCAATAAATGTAGAAATGAAATAATAAATAATATGTGTGTGTAATTGTTGATAAAACAACAATTACGACTACTGTTACATTGCAGCAACTAAATTTAATTGCAGTAAATTTGTTTACATGACCTTAAAAAAGACTTAAAACAAATTTCTTATATTAAAAAAACATGGATATAATTTTCAAAAATATAAATTTCATTATTCAAGTCCTTGACATTTGGCTCCGTAAGTATTATTTTGGTAAATGTAATTTCGGAAAGTGGCTCTTAACGCCTTATGTTGCCGAACCCTGACATAGAACAAAGCCACACAAATTAAACGAATTTATTGCCTACTTCAGGGTAATAAAATAGAATAAAAATTGCCTATTTTACTGTAAAAACTAATGAAGTAAATGATAATCATAGAAGTTTAATCAATTACGAAAAGAAATCATACAAAAATAATTTAATTGAATTTAGGAAATATTCAAAACTCTAGTAAAAACTAAAATTTTAATGTAAATTACAATTAGGATATCAAAGTGTGTCCAAGTGCAATGTTTTTTTAACTTTGGAAATTCATAGAATGATTCATTTTTTGTAACTTTTATGCCGACTAGGATTTTTTTAACTCCAAATAAAGGCCACAAGGCAGATTTTTGAAAAAAATGGATCTTTACCGAACTTAAGAACAAATTCAAAACCAAATGATCGAAGATTAAAGAAGAAATTTCAGAGCTGTTTAAGAATGGCTTTACTCCTAGCTTATGAACGAATTAAAATCGAATTCAATTAAAATATTATTTTTGCTTGAGAACGATTTTGATATGAATTTGATATGAAAGGTGTCTTTGCTTTTAAAAAGTCCTGAAAAATCGACAATGATTGCACAATTCGAACCAGATTTTTTTAATGCAGTAGTTATTGTGATTTTGAAATATTTCATATTCGATTCAAGCAACTCTTTTATTTTTATTATTATTTTATTTTTCATTTAAGCAATCTTTTAGTATTTTTCAAAAATACTAACTTCCTTTCCACTTTCCCATCCCATAACTGGTCCTGATTTTTAAGTAAATACTTTATTTCACCGATTTTCGTTTTAATCACCAAAGCATTGAAATTCTTTTTCTAGCTCTTTAGCAAACAATTCAAGCTGATTTGTTATAAACTATGCACAACGACATTTTATATTTATTGTCAAATCTGACTCTCAACTTGATTGTTGAATTTTATTTACACATTTCCCAACAACTGCAGTTCCCGCTTTTGATGGTTTTTTCTATTTGTTTAAAACTTTTATCTATTTTTTAATTTTGTCCTCATTCTTTAGCCTACTCCTACTTAAACTCTATAATTTCCGAGTCACTGACTGTCAGTATATCTTTTAATTTTTTGTTCAGAAATCCTTACTGTTTCATCACATCATTGTTATTTTATTCTTTAACTTCTGAAGTTGATAGAGATTTGCTTCTTTTTGTTAATCAAATCTGACTCTATACTCTGACTCTTTTTCTTGTGCAAATAAACATAAATAAAAGTTTTTATTTACTAATCCAAAGAAATTCAAGGTTATAGTTTTATTTCCATCATTTATAAAAGAAGTTCTTTTCGATTGTACAATCTTTTCTTAAGTTACAGCACACTTAAAATAAAAATTACACTTTGTTCAACACATAAAGCGATCGCATGAGTTAGTTTTCTTTCTTTTTTTTTTTTGTGAATTTTCTGTAGCTTGAAAATTTCAATTGTTACTATTTTGCTTTAAAGCTAAATACCTATCCGAGTAGTTTTAATATGAATTGCTATTTGAGTATTATCTAAAAACTTGTTACACCAAGATTTTTAGGTAACAAAGAAACTGATTTTATCCCTTTATCCGGCCTTAAAAAAGTACATATGCAATATGTAGAACACTTGAAATTGAATTGTGAATAAGAGTCTTTAGCAAGAAAATGTAAGGATATAGCTTTTAGCGTCTTTTACTATGACAAGGGCTCTAGTTATATGTACCACAAGTGTTCTTCAGTTTACGTGCTACTTGAAGGAGCTTTCATATTTTTGATTGGTGATTTATATGTCTAACATTTAGTGACACAATTATAAAGATTTGAGTAATAATTCCTTCTTAAGTTTTATAGAATACTCTCAGTAAAAATCTAACTATCTATTTGAGATGATTTTACTAAATATTCTATGGATTCACTATTCATAAGTATTTCAATTCTTCTTTTTCTTTTTATCCACAACAAATTCATACTTTCTTCATATTTCTCAAAAAATAAAATACAATCTTTTAAGTATTAAAAGATTTTAATGTTTTATATATGTCTCACTTTGCATTTTAGTAATTCTCATTCAACTAAAGATAGAGTTAGAAAATTGTAGAACAAGTAAAGTTTTAGTGAAATAATTTTTCATAATTAAATCAGAAAAAAAGAAAAAATTAACTGCACACTTCGGATCGGTAACCATCACAATTGTTGAATATTTAAACTTATCTTTTAGGATGATATTAAAAAATAAAGTATTTGGCTCCATTCTTACTGAAAGCTTTAGTTTTATCAAGTTTAAAAAAACAGACCTAAAAAACATCGAAATCACTTGAATGTAGGGAAAAGTTAGTATTGAAATAGCAAAAGGAGAGATCCAATGACTTCGTTCGTATTTCAAACTAAAAATTTTGAGGAATCAAAACCAAAACTAACAGTAGATAAGATCAAAAATGGGATAGATTCATGTCATGGAAGAGTCTTTCGGTATTTAAAGAAGATTAAGAAAGTATCAAAGCTTGGAATGTTAGTACAATATGGGCTATCCGAAACCAAATCCCAACAGCAAATAAACATCACTTTCCTTTTATTTTGCTTCGACAGAGATACATTTTCACTAACAGGTGACGAAAAACTGATTATTTCTAATAACATCAGAAGCAAAAGACCGTGAAGGGATAAAGCTAACACCTGTGGACCTCCATTCCGCAGTCCAAAAGTGTCTTTAAATTCTAAAATTCTAAGTGATTGATGAAATAGATGTGGTGTGATTTATTATGAGCGGTTATAATCAAATCAAACCATTAACGCAGATATTTACACTGAACAAGTTTGTCGATTGTTGAATATCAAGAAAAAGGGTTGTTACATCATGATAACGATAGACTACATACCCTGCAAAAAATTAATATCAATATCTTCACCCCTTTATTACTTCCGTATCAGTTTCAGAAGTAAACAGCAAATTTTTTTTTCACGATTATTGAACCATAAAAATTAAAGTTTATATGAATTCTTTAGGATTGAAATTAGTTTCTTAAGAGCTTTATAAAAAATTTTAAAAATTGCATAACATTACTCGTAACTAATTTAAATTATTTCTGCCTTGGTTTGAACTTAACCCAAGTACTTTCAAGAGTCTGCGAAACAAAACTGAAATCCAAACTAAAACTGTACTTTTGAAAGTTAGAATTTCATCTTTTTAATAAAAGTATAAAATTATTCTTTTAATCCATTAGAAAATTATTAAGCATAAAACACTTCAAAAGTAAATAGAAAAAACTTGCAATTTTTCAAAACTTTATTCTCTTTCAGAGAATGAAAAAAAAAGTATTACAAAAATTTGCTTATATGCATAGTTTGCATTCTATTAAAATAATAAATAAAAATAGAATTTTTATATATGTTTTAATATCTCTTCTTTTTTTTTGTTAAAGTTTGTTAGTAGTTTTCATTGAGTACTTCATGTTCTTATTTTGCAACGCACAAGAGAATCTAGCTCTGTATTAAATGATGAAGCAAATCTTGGTAACTAACAAATGAAAAATAATGCAATACTTTTCGCTAGAATGCTTAAAATTTATTTTAATTACAATTTACAGCGAAAATGTCCAACACCTTGACTACATCAAAAAACAAACCAAAAAACTTCAAAGTACTTTCCATACATCTTTGAACATTTAAAGTGAGTGAAAATAGAGCCACTTAAAATCAGTAGAATAAATTATAAAGAAATTATAGTGAGAAATAAAACACTCAAAAAGTCCTTTAATAAAGAACATCTAATATGTTAACTCAATTTATGATAATTTATTATCTCTCTCAGACATTGAATATCATTGCAACAAAATATTTTTAAAGTCGTAATTGTGAGATTTTTTAGAAGTAATTTAAAATTGTTTTATCAATATTTGACATGGAATTATCCCAATGGCAACCGGTCTTATTACTGAAGTTAAAAAAATTCAACATAAATCATTAAATACTAAAATCCTTTTAGAAAATAAATAGATTTTAACACATACATTATAAAAGGAATTGAACTGACATACCCATATTTTTCTGTGTTTAAGTTTTTATAATTATTTTTTTCTTTTTCTGTATTTTTTGTAATAAGTTTCACTTGAATATAAAATACAATCCCTTTCCGCTAGTTACTAACATAAAATCTATGTTTAAAACTGTAGCACTTCCTTTAGGTCTATACTATATACATATCAGTTATTCTGTATACTACAATTGGCTGTGGCGTTATAAAGCATCCTTTGAAAAACAATGAAATTCGTAGTTTATATATTTTCTCTGCTATCTAGCTACGTATTGTTCCAATCATATGAGATGTGTCTATTTAGTTTTTAAATATATACATACATATATGTATATTGTTTTATTCTTTAGCATTATGTATGAGTCCTTCCTTATATATATACATATATAAAGCTAGGATAAAATTGATCATTAATAAAAGTACTGGAGAAAAAAAAACACCCCTCTCTGGACATAGGATGCTAATTATCTTCTTTGGAATAAACAAACAAAACAAAAAAAGAGAATACTTTCTTGTTTTTTGTTGTTGTTGTTGTTGTAATCTCTTCATATTGTAATTATTGAAAAGCGTTTTAGGGGTTTAATGAAAAAAAATTAAATATAAAATTCATCTGGGGCTTGTAAAAGTTTCAAAAAGATGAGAAATTTCAAAGTTAAGCTCTGATATTAAGGAAAAAGTTTTAAAGGTTGAATTGTAAAAAATATACTTTTTGTTGATTAAGTATGGACTACAAAAAAAAAGTTTTAATAGCTAATTGATTGGCTATTTAACTTGAAAATCATAAGTTTAAAAATTTTTGAAGGCGTTTCTTTATTGTGGGTTTCTACATAAAGGCTAGGCCAAAATTTCAAATGACATCTGAGGAATGTTAACACAAAATTCCTAACAAGATATTCTATTGCAAAAATTCAACACAAAATTGTAATACAAAAATTTCAAATATTATAAAAAAAGTTTCTTATGTATTTTGTTAATTTTTTTTTCCTTTTCCTGATTTTTCATTAATTTTTCTGTCTTTAGCTAATTGTTATTTTTGGTATAAGTTATTAATGCAAAGCAGATTTCTATAAGATAGAATTTAGGGAACTTCATTCCTACCAGAGGTCACTAGATAACTATTTTTTATTTTTTATTTAATGAAAAAAGAATTCTTGATAATTATTTAGCAAACAAAATCCGTAACATTAAACTAGAATTTATTTTAGTAGTTAAAAAGATGGATTAAAAAATTTGTGCAAAAAGTGAAAAGTTAGATTTTATGGAATATTATAATTTGTTTTAATAAATTTTTAAACGATTGCTTTACTAACGTAAAAACCAAAAAGTTTGCAAATATTATCGGTTTTTTAATTTCTGCTACTATTAAAACTTATTGATATGAAAGCTTTTTAGTAAATAGTAAAAAAAATATCTAAAAATAGTTTTAAGAGGAGGGATTGACATAGAAACTTACGGTTTTGTTGCTAAAATAATTTGTTATTATTAAAAATAATATTTGTTTCATACATTTATATAAATGTTTAATGACGAGTGCAGCTGGTCATTGTCATTTTGCTCAAGAAAGTTCATGACAAGCTAAACTCATCATTTCATTTCAAAGGGTTAATATAATTTCTGTTTTTGCTAGTTTTTTTCACATAAAACCAACAACAATAAAATACAGAGCTTAATTTTGGCTGCAATTAAAAAATATTCTAATACAGGAAATTACTCTTCTTTTCTATTTCCATTCTAATAAAATTTAAAAATATCTAAAATTTCGATTATACAAGTTTTAGTTGCATCTATTTCATGCAGTCGTTTAATTAACAAACTCAAAAAAAATCTTCAATATTTTCGGTTTATGCAAATTTTTCTTTTTTCTCGTGAAATTGAAAACTAAAATCAAAAATGTTAATTGAGGTAATAGTTTTATACTTAATCCCAAAAAAAATAACGTACGAGAATATCATTTTTTGGCATAATTTTGTAATTGCAATTTAGCACTTAGAAAATTGAATCAAAAAAAATGTTGAAACTTTTAATAGCCTTTCAATCAAATACAAATGCAAAAATATGTATACTAAATCGAATAAAAATATAAACTGTGTAAATTTTATGCAAATAAAAAAAGCATACTCTTATTTTAGAAGCTTTTTAATTTTTGTATGTAATAATAAATTGTTCAATACTAAAGGCCTGCCAAATTTTATATACCTTTAGATGAAATTAATTAAAAATGGCAGTTAAATATAATATACAAAATATAAGCAAAAAATCTTTTTCTATTTCAACAGCTAAAGTGCTGATGGAATCTCTCTTCCCCACATTTCAATTATATTGAACGGACCTAATAAATTAATTTTCCTCTTAAGTCCTACTACCCAAATGTTTGATATAATAAAATCATATAAAATATATTCTTTTAAAATATCTTCAAATTAAATTGCCATAGAAAAATCCTTGAGTTTTTAATAAAGATAAAACAAACTAACCTTTCGTTTATATTCCCTGAAGATCTTGATGCCAATTTCAATTTATTATTAAGCAATGATTTGTAACGCTCTATAAAAAAAAAAATTTTATTTTTAGATCAATAAAGTAGTAATTAAAATAAAATATTTACAAAATTAAAAAAAGGAACTATACTTACATATACAATTTGTTTTTTTCTTTTTCAGTAAAATAAACAGGAAAAAGTGAAACACAACACAATTTTTAAAATTTAAAAAAAAAAATACTACATCACTAGGGTAATTAAAATTTCTTCCTACTTTAGTTAAATATTTTTAAAAAAAAAAAACAAAATGTATAGTGAACTGCTCACAGCCCCCTCCTATGTAACCCGAATGAAATTGGTTTTGAATCAGCAAGTGTTATCCTATGCTATTAGCATTTTACAGTAAATTCTAGGCAAACACAACTACAACAAAAATATATTATAGCTGTACATATTATATATTCTTCTCTCTCCTGTTTTCTTTTTTTTTTATCTTTTATAATATCTTCCATATAAATAAAGTTTGTATGTGATATTAAAAAAAAAGTTGTCTCCCGAGTTTAAAATAAAATGATTTTGTTGCAGGTATTCATCTCAAATCGTGAATAATCGCCTCAACGAAAACGGACGGACCAATAAATTTCAAAAGCAAAGTCAAAGGCATGACAAAATTATTGCAGGAATCCAATGAAGTGGGAGATTTTGATTGAAAAACTTGAAATAAAAACAACACAATGAATCTATATCACAGTCCGTGAATTTCTGCAAGCGCAAGTGGTTTAAAGTATTTCAAGGTTATTACGTTATTTATTTTTTAGTTTTAAAAATTTAAATAAGTTGTAGAGTAAATATTTGTATTATTGGTATTGGTCTCCATTCTATTTAAAAGACTAAAAATTTATGCAAATAAAACTCTTTTAATATTAAATTAAACTAAAATTTTTTGCTAAGAATAGACATATTTATTTATTATCTTATTTCTCTAAAAAAATATATTTTTTTTTGCAGTGAGTTTCCAGAGTATTTGCTTTGTATTCATCCGACTCAGGATAACATTTTAGAATAACAGAAGAAAAATTGTTTTAAAAAATAAACTCAAGCATTTAAACTACAAAAATGTATTAAGGAAAATATTTTATTAGAAAAAGATTTTAGGCTTGAGGCTGCAATAAAAAGAAGAAAGTTATTACATCTAATATATATATATATATATATATCAGAATCTTATAAATGCTAAGAAACAGCCATTTTGTTTCTATTGTGTTGTGTTTTATTGCCTATGATAAAATAACTTTGATGACGGTGTATATAAAATTTGTTAAGTTGACTGAGTCAAACATTTCTTCTGAAATTGCATAAAAGAAAATAGAATACAATTTTTTGTCTTACTCTAGCAATTTTTTAGTGGGAAAAAGAAAAAAACTATACAAGTAGCAATCAGCTTCGAGATCAACGCAGTTGATACAAATAATTTTTTTACATATGGTTCGGATTTTAGTAGCTGTTTTTTTGTTTTTAAAGCATGTACATGGACTGTATTTGAGATGCATTTGGTTACGGAAATTTGCTGTTAATCAAGGAACTATAGGTAATCTTATCTATTTTAATTTTTGATAATATTTAAATTTTATTCCATATAAAATATATTTACAAAAAATAAGAACAAGATTTTTCTGATGGTGTTAATTTCTTTTATTTTTTAGCTATAATTACAAATTATAAATTTTACAAGAAAAAATAATTGTTAAAAGAAAACTTAATTAATTATAAAAACACTTTGTACCTGGGCAGCAATAAATTTTATTTCAAAGATAGTTTTTTGTTCAACTCTGTTTAATTAAGGTACTTTTCATACTAATGTAAATGCTGTCTCCTGTTGAAGATGGCAATGTTATTTAAATAAGTGAAGAAGTGTAATTCAATCCTTTTTAATAATATTTCATTGTTAAAAAATGAATTAATTTATTCTATTATGACATAGAAAGCTTTTTACTGAAATAATTTTTTGAACTGAATTCATTTTTATCTACAAATCATATTCTTTTCTCAAAAATAACTTTTATACTAATTTATATATTATTATTGTAGGAAACTATTACTTTTGAAGTATGTTCCTGAGTTTTTGCTTAGAATTTGTCCCAAGTGGAACATTCAAAATGAGTTCCTAGGAAGACATGGAAGAAGACGACTTGGTAAAAATTCATCAAACATCTTTTAATATTAAAATTTAAGGGTTAGTACTTTTCTTTCAACTTTTTACACGTATTGAAAACTTATTTAATTTAACTAAGCTTAAATTTTGTTTTATATATGAACAAATTGTCCAAACTTTAAGTTCTAGCTTGCAACTTATTTTAATATTTTAATATAATTTAATTGAAGAATTTTAATTTGAGGTTACAATAAAAAAAAGTTGTTTTATTGCATCTAGTACTAAATATATATACATATAATGTACTTTATATCTAAATCTGTCTATCGCTTGAGAAATGAAAAAAATATGGCCATCTTGTCTTTCTTTTGTATGTTTTATTACCTCAAATTTTTCTTATATTAAATAATTTTGATGATGATATATATAAAATTTGTTACGTCCGTGGTGGATGGGATATATCTGAATTTTAGAATATTTGTATTCTGAGCTTTTCTCATTTTTTATATTCTGAAGTAAAAAAAGCAACGAAGAGCTCAAATAGAAGACAAGAAGTTAAATATAATTTGGTAAACCTTTTAATTAAATGCAATACTTTTTGTCTGCTGATCTTTTCTTTGGCTGCTGAAATTTATGCTTATTTTACAAAGGTGTGTTTAGCATTATTGAAATAGTAAATTACATTAAATATGAAGGCATGATTAGCCAAATTTTTATAGTTTTAAATTTCTTTAGCTAGGAATAACAATGAAGCAGGTTAGCTATTTTTAAAGCCTGCATGACTTAAAAACAAACTACTACGATTCTATTCACTTTAATATTTAAATTTTAAAATATGTATCTAAAATAAATATTAATTTCCTGCGTGACATGACTTCCTCTATACCAAGTTTTGTGTGATGCTTTATATTTTTTTACCTCAAATCTTAAAGAGAGAGCTACATTTTAATTTATTGCACCCAATATTTAGTCACTTTTATTACATTTCAGAAATTCTTCTATCCTGCATTTGAATCCAGAAGTATATTTTGCACGCAACTACGTTTTAGGAATATGTACAAAAAAAAGACTACGATGGCATTGTTGTAAATATTCCCTAAATATTAACTCGATAGTTATATTGTTGGCTGGCCTAAGAAAAATATAGATTTAAAGAAAGTATTGGAATTTCTGAAAATTTAATTTGTAGCATAATACGCTATACCTGAACAAAAAATATGTTAGAGAAGCCTGAAAAGGTGAAAAACTAATGCAAAAGTAAAATCCTTGTGCTTGTTTGGAATTTTTGCATTATTTCTTTTTCTTCTTTTTGTTTTTGCTTTTGGCAAAATGAGCTGGAAGACATTTGTGCATTTTCTAATAAGAGAGATATTTTGGAGAAATAAAAATCATGTTTCGAAAGTTTAAAAAACAATATTCATAATATATTTAAAAAAAGCCTAAACAAAAAAAATATTTGTCTCTTTAAATTCTGTTTTTCTTTCATTTCACTTAAATATTTAAAAATTAATAAGAGAAATTTATTTTTATTGCATTGGACTTATGTAATTCATTCATACCCTAAGACTGATCAGTAAAATTTTCAATTATCTATCCGAGAATTCATAAAATTAGCCTTCCTGTAGGGTTAAAGTATCCATCAACTCATCAGGCGATTAATTATCTTCATTATTAAGATATATTCTATTCTATTATATCTTATAAAATATCTAAGAAACTTACCAACTGATGCCATTAAATGTATTCAATATTATCTTAGCAGGCAGAAATTTAGTGATATCTTGTCACTAGGATAAGGCATAAAAGGATATTAGTGTTTTCTCTAGCGTAAAAACATTCTCTATATTTTACTTATATATGTATAAAATTTTATTTTATTTTTTTTTTTGTTGAAACAAAATTGAGCCTTTCTACACAGATTAGGAAATTATATCCTTATTGGATGTATTTGATATATAACCAAATAAGGAAATAAGTTTAATGGGCATCATTTACTATAATATCCTGAGAATGACAGTCAAATGGATCACAGAAATAAAGAAATCTGAAAAACTGAAATGTGAAACTAGTGATTTAGATATATATATATATATACTTATGTAATTTTGTTAGTTTTGTATAAATGTTTTTTAATTGCTTTCAAAATAACCCTAAAACTAGAAATTATTTTCTTAATACTTGAAAAATGTATGAAATATATTGCAAGTAATTTAAGACATTACACACATAAAAGAATATCACGAAAGATTTTTCTTATCACACGCATATCGTAAGCAATTTCTTTTACTTATTTTAAAATGGATCATTATTAATCCAAACTTGCTTATAATTTTTTTTGTTTGTTTAGTAATTTGTTCACACACTTTTTCCCTAAAAATTTATTAATCATAGCTCCTGAAAATCATTCAAATGATAAAAAAAAGATAATTAAGTTGGACTAATTAAAATTTACTTTGTTAAAATAATTCTCATTTAATTTGTTACTTGATCGATTTGTAAAACCAAGAAATGAGTTTTTACATCAATTATATTTAGTCATAAAAGTAATTTTCCAGTTTAACTTCGGCTTTAAATATAAACAAAAGATACATAAAATAGATTATTGCTGTTTTACCCAAAATGAAAAATATTTTACGAAGAATTTTAGATATCACCTGAATTTTTTATATTTTTATATCACAGGCATGAAATATATTGCAAGTAATATTTTGTTTTCTACATAGAGAAACGATTAACATCCGTTGTTTATAAATTTAATGAATGAATTTTATATTGCATGTTATTATTTTTTCAAATTATTGAAATACTAAAATTGTAGCTTAATATTATAAAATATTCTTTTGTAAATATTGCTAGACTTTTCCTTGGCTGAAGTAGATCTCTCGTGGAATTTTCACTAAAACTAAAAATGATTTTTTATATTCATGCTATTTGAAATTTAATTGGTCAAACTTTCATTTTAGGAAGATGGCTAATTTGGCTTACAGCAAGATTGAGCAATCAGCTTAAATGCAAATTTTCTCGGACCGCATAAAAGAAACATTTAAAAATATTAAAAATAGTAGCTTTTTATTAAAATTGATAGACATAGTAAAAAAATAATTACTGTACGAAATAATTTGAAAACAATTTTTAAGAGAAATTTGGCACGGCTTTTTTGCAACGAACTGGTCTATATTACCAGATATAAACAACAATATAACAACTCGCACCCACCTTTCCAATTGTACATCATTTCGTCTCGATAATAATAAAATATCGTTTATAAACATAAGTACTACCAAAAAATTGTTATGATTTGCATTGCTTTTGTAACTAATTTTGGAAATATTTCAAAAATTATGCAACTTTGTTAGCTAAAACTTTCCTATATCGACGTTCTGAAATTTTGTATGAATCTATTTGTGAATCCACTAAAACTATTTCCACGCTTATATTAAATGTAGAAAAAATAATATTTAAACTGTGAACTTTTTCTTTCATTCTAAATTTTATAAATTGTGATACAAAATTCGCTTTGAATTTTTTGGAGGAGTTTTTTTTCTCAAGTATAGAAAATGTTAAATATTGTTGAATAGCAAATATTCACAACATATTTTGAGTTTGATTTTAAAAGTTTTAATTTTACCATACATGTTATGGGTAAATCGGAGTTTTTATCTTGCAGCTCCATATTGAAAATGATTCTCTTTTAATCAGGGAAAGAATTAGTGGTTAAGCATTCTTACTTTCATCGCCCTATCAACAAGTGGTTTCATTTTATATTTGGCCAACATTTTAACTTGTTCGCACAGCCAAATTTGAAGAAAACTCTTTGGTTCCAAATATATTTTATTGTTCTTTGTGGCTTTTCTCTAGTTGATCAAATTTATTTTTTCGAATTTCTCCTTGGATTTTTTAATAACTTGTTTCATGCTTTGTCTCACGGTACCACTTTTAATTTCAATAAGAATAAAAAATTCCTATTTTTCATTAAAACTTCTATTTTCATTCCTAATTTTTTGCTTGTCTTTTGGGGAACATTTTTACAAATTAGAAAATAAGACCAACTTAATTGATTTTCTGTTGAAATAATTAGTTTTTAACTTGAAAATTCTGACTATTTTTATTATTACTACAATAACTTAGAAATAAAATGCAAAAAAAGTCAAAGACGAATTTGTTGAAACAAATCCCAAAAATAAACATACTAAAATTATTGTCATTAAACAATTTAGTTTGACTCTAATAACACAACAACAAAAACTATTAAACTTTAAATAAATTCACTTCCAGCAACCGAATAAATGCCAGGAGTTTAGATTTTTGTATCATTAGAACCTATTTATTAAATGGGAAATTCTATAAAATATATCCTAATATAATATTTTAGTCCATTAGTTTTTCAATAAAGTCATAGAAATATATATTTATAAAGTCATTGACGAGCCGCATGCGGCCATCCCTGTTTTAGAGTGTACTAAATTTCACTTCATTGCTAATAGAAATTTCGTATTAATTTTTCAACATCCCATATACAAATTATTTTTTTTTCTTCTCATATTATAATGAGAAGAAAAGCAAATCATTAAAATCCCAATACTTTTTTACAGCAAAACGGATTAATTTTTCTTCTTAAAATGAATTTCCTTAACGTTTTAATAAATCCTATATTTACTTGTATATTGCAGTCAAATTGTTATGCAATTAAGGTCATTAATCCTTCAATTAAAATTAAATCACTCGCGTGACGTTCGACTGGCAGGTGCTGATTCCTTTCATATTTGCATATTAGTATATCGATTTATTTCCTTTTACACTGATTTTGTCAATCCATTTTGAGAATATTGAATCGTACTATATTCAATTCCATTGTATTATAGGAAGGCTTAATGCATATATATATATATGTATATGCCTCTAACCATAATCCGCTTATTTATTTGCTATACTATAATCGTCAAATGCAAATAGCATTTGTCTCTTCATTTGCAATAAACTAGATTCAATAATTTCCGGCATAAATTTATAATCTTTCTCGAGGAAAAATTTATTTAGAAAGGACATTAAATGATTTAATAGATTTTAGAAAATAATTTCATTTCATATGTTATTCCAAGGATTTGATTTATTTCATAAGAAATTTTAGAAATATAAATTGAAAAGTTTTCAAACCTTTCTTTACCCTAATTTACTTATAATAAATAATAAAAAAAAAGGAATTTTTTATTATGCATCTTCATATTTCCTTACTTAAGATGAAAATAATGAAATTTAATTTTGCATATTTGCCTTAAATTTTCAATTCTTGTTTCTCAGGAAACTTTAAGTTGTTAGTCAACAAAGACTACCACGAGGTAAGGATCAAAGAACTTTCAAAATCGCTTAAGGACTAAACATATGATGGCTGTTTAAGATTAAAGACTTTCAGGCCTCTTCATATCATTCACTGAATGCTGGTGACGCATCAATAAAATGCATTTTCTCTACATATCCCCCTATGAATCTGAATTTCTAAACCCTCGTTATCAAACATTTTGTGAATTTTTGCCGGCATGATGATACTTGAGGGTTGTTTGTGGCTGGATGCTAATGGCAAAAGGATACCGTTAACAGTGAATCGAGGAGATGGGAAAAGAGTTTTCTTCTTCGTTTTTTTTTTTAATTTCTATATTTCAATTTTTTCTTCAGATCAACAGTTTGTGGCTTCATAACTGAAGTATTTTTCCTTTCACAAAAAGCAAAATTTGTGTCATTTTATGACAGTTATTAAAATTAAGAAGATAAGATTAAAGGATATGCTATAAGGATAATGTCCTAGTGGCACGTTAAAAAATGTAATTTTCATCATTTATTTTGCTATTTTTTTTTTTCTTTTCATCTTTTTTTTTCAATTAAAAGCTTGGACAACTAAGCGTAAACACAAATTATTTTCCTAGTGACCATAGTAGTTTTTGATGATAGCTTTTTGGTCCGTTGGTGATAATGAGAAGGTGTTAATGTGGTGGAAAAAAATTATTTTTAGTATACTTGAAGAGGAAAAAATCTCTAATTGGAGGATACTGAAGATATTTTAATGAAATTTTTGTTTTGTGTAAAATTTATATAAATGAAATCTTTAATGATGTTTAAGCTTTTATTCGTATATCTCTTAAGGATTTTTGAAAAATAATTTGCCCTATTTTATAAAGATGTCTTAAAATTAGCACATTTTAATATTTTTAAGATTTTGTTTCTCGCTTTATAAAATATTTTCTACTTGAGTATAGTGTCGCCTTGAGTACTTTGCTAATTTAAGAGCTTAAGTAATTGAGCTTAAGGAATAAGGAGGTTTTTTTTAATTAAGCTTCTTATGTCCTAATTTTTTTTTCATGAATTTTTTTATATTTTTTGATATTTTGACATTTTGATTTGTATGCGAAAGTAAGCTTTTAAACAATATGTTTTAATTAAAAGATAACTTAGAAATGTGCTAAAAAAATTATATTCAACTCAAGTCTTAGAGAATTCCACCAAATCGAGATGAGGTTTTAGTTTTAATTTTTGAAATTTTTTTATTATCTTTTAACTTCAATGGTGTGTATTTCATATCTTTTCTTCAATTAGGAAGACTCTTTTAATTTCTACAAACTCTAATTTACTTAAAGAGCGGGAATTAAAACTTTTTTCCTCCTTTTTCTTTAAATTAATGTCGAAGTTGCCGAAGTTATGAACATATAAACGTCCGTTGTTCCAATCCATTTGGAAAATAACCACAAAATGTGTTAGTGGCATTTCCAAAATTGTTCACATTGCAGCTAATTTAGATGCATGTAAGTACTTTTAAAAAAGGTTCTTTTGCTTTGTTGAATTTTATGCATGAAATACATACCGATAAAGGGTAAAGTTTTCACGAATAAGTGCGACCAGCTGATGAGTTGCAAATAAGAACAACAGAGGAGCGAGCGGCGCACGACAGTAAAAATGAAAGAATTTTGCGTAGACAAGAACAAAAAAATGCTCTCCAGATCTCCTTGAAGCACTTTGCTCTATAGGCCAGGCATCTATTTTTAAAGAGCAAAAATTTAAAGCGTCTTTCTGAAACTTATTATTTTTGAAGAAGGTGCTCACAAACTACTGAATCGATCGTTTTAAGATTTTACACGCCACTTCTTCACGTTCAGCAACAACTGTTTTTTTAAAGAAATGATCAAATTTGCAATAACAAATAAATCGATTTTTGTAAGCGAAAGCCAGTGTTTTGGCTTCCAAAGGTTACCAAAAATAGAAAAATCGGAAAAAAAATAAATATTTATTTTTAAATAAATTTCGAAGAATATTGTTAAAATGCTGTATTATTATACAAAAATTAATTAAATAAACTAGAATTACTTGCATTGCCAAAAAAATTCTTGAAAATATGCCTTTTTCCACCGAATTAACCCTTATACCCTTCTCCAAGGAGGTAGCTTATTAAAAAAAAAATTAAAACCTTCATAAAATTAAAGTTTTATTTTAATAGATTTAAATATTTTACTCAGTTCTGAAATTGAAAATTATGAAAAGATATTTCAATAATTTACAGGCTTCAGTGTGAAATTTTCAAATTAGTCTTTTTGTTTTTCCAATTTGTAGATGGCTTTTAAATTGAAAATAGTCTCAGATTATAATTCTCTTCTCTTATTATTATACAAACAAAATAATCTTAAACTGTCAGGCGTACAATTTACTTGCACTAATTCGTATTACAAGTCATGAGCTCTTTAAAAACATTCAGAAAAGGCTTACAGCTGACTACAATAAGCCCAGCAATTTTTTTGTGAAAATTCAACAAATTAACTCGTTTCATCAAGTCAGGATATTTTTTTTATTTAAATATGATAAAAGTTTATATTTCTATCTAATTTTCATTTTAAATAAATATGCAATATCCTTGCTACTTTTCACTCATTTTTATATCCCTTTTTGTTACTCTCTGTGCTATGTTTACATAACACCCGCATATTTTCTCTAAATTTTATCTCTCTGCTATCTCCACATAGTTTAAGGCTATTATGTTTACGATTTACCAAGTTATTACACCACCAAACACAATGTTGTGCTGTATATCTGTTGGATTATTTATAGTCTAAGATCCAATGGAAGTAGACCTTCACCTACCTGCTTAGTGCTTAAGAGTGATTTAATATCAATTTTAGTATGTTGACAAACATTTTTCGAAAGGGTTGCCTAAGAATTTCCTGGCCAGGCTAATTTTAATTAGCAAATAAAAAATTGATTTTTTAAATAAATTTCGACTATTAAGTAAATGAAAAAGTCATGTACTAATCGAAAGTACTAGGAGTGTAGATGATCTAGTCGTATGGTTGCCTATTTTTTACCTGGCCAAACTATGGGGTTGCCAGGTATAAACAGGTAATCAAAATTAATAATGTTCACTCATGTGCTTAGTCAATGAATCTTGTATCAAATTAAAGATAATTTTATTCCAAACACAATGAAATAAGGTTGCCTACATAAAACTTGGCCAAAATTGCGGTTGCCGATATTTAAAAATCTAAATATTAGTGCGAGCAAAAGTGAGATCCGAGCAAGCTATACCGTACGATAAAAAAGGACAGGACATTACAGCTGTGTGCAGTTCGGTCGTTGAATGAAAGAGAGCGCGCATGCTATTTGTTCGTGAATCTGAGAAAGATAGGTATAGTCAGTAAACGCTGCGCATTATTTGAGAGCAGCAGAATTACATAAATATAACGTAGTTGTTAAATAGTAGTGTGGTTATTATTGACAATAAATTAAGATAAAAAATGACTAATAAAGAGTGTTTTTTGTGTAAGTGTGATGACTCTGTAATTGATTTCAATGAAGAAACTTTTAAAAATTGTGTATTAAAGTTAGGTTTTCGTAAAAAAATGAATACGGTGAGGGTGAGTTAACCAAAGCGTCACTCGATTACGTTGGATACCACACCACATGCTACAAAAAAGTGATTGTTTTAAGCCAAAAGTATAACGAAGCATTTGATTATTTTGCAACTGATGTTGGTGAAATGCCACAGATTCCAGAAGATTTTGACGAGGTAATTAAATAATTTGGGTATTTAATTGAAGAATTATTTATTTTCAATTTTTATTCCATTTTCGATTAATTTAAAAAATTCCTTGTCAAAAAAGTAGTTTTGTGTATTATTTGCTAAAAAACAATAAATTTTATAAAATTTTTCGTAATTAAACTTGAAAATTCTTTGACTTATCTGATATTAATTTTAGAGGATTTTACTTCAAAATATGTTTACTATAAAACTCTTTTTTTTTTTGTCAAATTGGTTGTAATTTTCAATTACTAAAAAAATTACTTTTTATTCATTTGATATTTCTACTTCTTTTTCTTAAGTCCATTCTTATTAGAAAAAACCGATTTCCATTGTTTCAGGAGCCTTCAATATCAACAGCTCTGCAAAAGAAAACCAAGAATATTTTTTGAAAAAAATAAAAGGTTTTGACTCAAACACAATACCACCATGCTGGATATCTCTGCAACCAAAAATGCAACAGAACCAGAGTATATTAAACTTAAGCCTGAAAACTGCGGTTGGTTTTTAGATGATTATTTAAAACCAACAGGTTTTATTGGGGACTAAACGCCACTAGCAGTGGAAGATATTGTAGAAATGACGGAAGAAGAAAATGATGATGATTTTGCCGAGATTGAAAATGAACATGTTAATAGCGATGAATCAGACTGCGAAAAATGTTTTTAATTGCAATGAGTTATTAAAGATATTTTGTATGTTTATTATATTTAAATAAAAAAACTATTTTTTCCTAAAATAAATTCTTTTATTATATAATGCCATTATATTTCATGTTTTTTTCTTAAAAAAATTTTATTTTGCTTCTACTATACTGGTTTCCCCAAATAACATAATAAGTTTTCTATATAAATACATATTACTATCATATTCTTTATTGAACTATCATGTACTAATCGAAAGTACTAGGAGTGTAGATGATCTAGTCGTATGGTTGCCTATTTTTTACCTGGCCAAACTATGGGGTTGCCAGGTATAAACAGGTAATCAAAATTAATAATGTTCACTCATGTGCTTAGTCAATGAATCTTGTATCAAATTAAAGATAATTTTATTCCAAACACAATGAAATAAGGTTGCCTACATAAAACTTGGCCAAAATTGCGGTTGCCAATTTTTAAGCGAGCGAGAGTGTGCGACAGTGAGTATTAAAAAAACCACGTATAAATACGTATTTTTGTTGTTTTCTTATAAATGTGTTCAGTAATATAAATTTAATTTCAATAAAGAATATGATAGTAATATGTATTTATATAGAAAACTTATTATGTTATTTGGGGAAACCAGTATAGTAGAAGCAAAATAAAATTTTTTTAAGAAAAAAACATGAAATATAATGGCATTATATAATAAAAGAATTTATTTTAGGAAAAAATAGTTTTTTTATTTAAATATAATAAACATACAAAATATCTTTAATAACTCATTGCAATTAAAAACATTTTTCGCAGTCTGATTCATCGCTATTAACATGTTCATTTTCAATCTCGGCAAAATCATCATCATTTTCTTCTTCCGTCATTTCTACAATATCTTCCACTGCTAGTGGCGTTTAGTCCCCAATAAAACCTGTTGGTTTTAAATAATCATCTAAAAACCAACCGCAGTTTTCAGGCTTAAGTTTAATATACTCTGGTTCTGTTGCATTTTTGGTTGCAGAGATATCCAGCATGGTGGTATTGTGTTTGAGTCAAAACCTTTTATTTTTTTCAAAAAATATTCTTGGTTTTCTTTTGCAGAGCTGTTGATATTGAAGGCTCCTGAAACAATGGAAATCGGTTTTTTCTAATAAGAATGGACTTAAGAAAAAGAAGTAGAAATATCAAATGAATAAAAAGTAATTTTTTTAGTAATTGAAAATTACAACCAATTTGACAAAAAAAAAAAGAGTTTTATAGTAAACATATTTTGAAGTAAAATCCTCTAAAATTAATATCAGATAAGTCAAAGAATTTTCAAGTTTAATTACGAAAAATTTTATAAAATTTATTGTTTTTTAGCAAATAATACACAAAACTACTTTTTTGACAAGGAATTTTTTAAATTAATCGAAAATGGAATAAAAATTGAAAATAAATAATTCTTCAATTAAATACCCAAATTATTTAATTACCTCGTCAAAATCTTCTGGAATCTGTGGCATTTCACCAACATCAGTTGCAAAATAATCAAATGCTTCGTTATACTTTTGGCTTAAAACAATCACTTTTTTGTAGCATGTGGTGTGGTATCCAACGTAATCGAGTGACGCTTTGGTTAACTCACCCTCACCGTATTCATTTTTTTACGAAAACCTAACTTTAATACACAATTTTTAAAAGTTTCTTCATTGAAATCAATTACAGAGTCATCACACTTACACAAAAAACACTCTTTATTAGTCATTTTTTATCTTAATTTATTGTCAATAATAACCACACTACTATTTAACAACTACGTTATATTTATGTAATTCTGCTGCTCTCAAATAATGCGCAGCGTTTACTGACTATACCTATCTTTCTCAGATTCACGAACAAATAGCATGCGCGCTCTCTTTCATTCAACGACCGAACTGCACACAGCTGTAATGTCCTGTCCTTTTTTATCGTACGGTATAGCTTGCTCGGATCTCACTTTTGCTCGCACTAATATTTAGATTTTTAAATATCGGCAACCGCAATTTTGGCCAAGTTTTATGTAGGCAACCTTATTTCATTGTGTTTGGAATAAAATTATCTTTAATTTGATACAAGATTCATTGACTAAGCACATGAGTGAACATTATTAATTTTGATTACCTGTTTATACCTGGCAACCCCATAGTTTGGCCAGGTAAAAAATAGGCAACCATACGACTAGATCATCTACACGCCTAGTACTTTCGATTAGTACATGACTTTTTCATTTACTTAATAGTCGAAATTTATTTAAAAAATCAATTTTTTATTTGCTAATTAAAATTAGCCTGGCCAGGAAATTCTTAGGCAACCCTTTCGAAAAATGTTTGTCAACATACTAAAATTGATATTAAATCACTCTTAAGCACTAAGCAGGTAGGTGAAGGTCTACTTCCATTGGATCCTCTACTATTATATGACTAAGTTTTTATTTTCAAATGAGTGAACGAATAGGAAATTACACAAATAGTCAGAGTATCACAATAAAACTCTAGATCGTATATAATTTATATACATATAAATTCAGAGAGCTAAAAAAGTTAAATATTTTGAATTTTGAACAAAACTTGTCAACATTAAATAAATAATGCTAGGAAAGCTGTATTATCTTTTTAACTTAAATTGTGTCAAAAAATTGTTTAAAAGTTGAAGTTTAGATTGATTTTTGGTTTCAAGAGTAAAAACAAAGCCATTTTCTAAGTTTTAATTAAATTTTTTAAATGGATTATTTTTTTGTCGGAACTCAAAATATTCCTAAGGTTTTATTGACACTAGCAATTATAAATGTCGTAAGTGTTTTAGTAATATCTCTAACCTCAATTCTGAAAGTGATAGAAGCCAACTTTATAGAAGTGGATAAAATGTGTGTTAAATGCTTGGATTAATCATAGAAGCGATTCCAACATATCGAAAATTTGCTCAGGTGATCAGGAGTACTTAACACGTATTCCTCATTTATCTCCAAAAGTTTAGCTATTTAAGTTTAGACTCAAATACTTTAAGGTATATTAAATTGTTTGATTTTGAGTCAAAATTCCTTGTGAACATGCTACCCGAATTAAAAACAAGGAGTTCTATAGCTGAAACTTCTTTGATTTGTCAATATTTTTAGCAAATTTGGTAACTAGTGATGAAGAATCGATACGAAACTTATAGTGGACTATAAACTCTTAAAAAATTAATAAATAACGACATTTTTTATAATTTGATACTTTAACTATTCAAAGTCAGCACTAGGCATCGATTATGATCATCAGATTTAACATTACTTCGATTCCAAACCACTTGATAGCTAGGAAATAAGAAATTAATGATTAGACTTGGGAATATACATATATTTGATTACTCAAATTGTCCTGATATTTCACATTTGGGTAGCCATTTTTTAAGTTAATTGCAAAATTTTCTTCATTGTCTTTCCAACTTTCTTTCTTTCTTATTAAGGGACTAAAACTATTGTCGAACGCCACTAGTAAGTAATTCGAACTAGCAAACTAAATAATTTTTGACCTAAAATTCAATTTCAATTGACTGCTAATTACCTCAAGCTGTCAGATTTCATAAATAATTCCAAACTTATTCCCAAAATATGACATGACTTTTTGTTTACTTGGTATTAACAAAAATTTCCTTCCAAAGCTAAGAAATTGTTAATTTTTATCGTTTATAAGTGAAAAATTATTCCAGCAAGAAAAATCTTATAAGCGTTTTTGGCTATGTAATTGAGAATTCGATTTTAATTTTTCAAAAGATCCTTGATATCGTTGATCTTGAAATTGATAGCTTATGTCAGATCTTTGGTTGTTTTTCTAAATCATATTTTAAATCAGGGATAGTGAAACAGTGGCACGGCTAGATCAATTACTGAAAAATTAGGATTGTTATTTTAATCAGGGCTTGAAAATAAAATTTTTTAAATCGACAGTTTTTAATTTTATTGTTTATTCATTCAGTCAAGATCATTTTATGACACTTCAAAGCCACATCAATATTTTTTTAAATGAAAAATCGCAGGTTAAAAAATAATTTTTTGATATCCCTTTTGTAATATAAAATTAAATGCTATAAAGGATGTAAAGAATAGGAATTATAACAACAGCAATTAAGATTTCTTAAGGAATCTTTTCTGTTTTAAAAATTTTTAAGAGCGTTGAGACTTTACTATTATGCTTTTTGGCACCTTTTTGAAAATTTTCATGATTCCAAATTTTTGAAATATGGAAATTTTTTGAGATTTCAATTAGTTTTGTAACTTTTAACATTTTGACATGCTCTAAGATTCACAGTTGTTAATAATTTTTACAATTTAGTTTTTTTATGGCTTTTGATTGCTCAACCGTTTTAAAAATTTCTATTTTCTTATCTATTTTGCTGGGTTTTAAGTTTAACACTTTTTGCTGAGTTTAGGTAATTTATTACTTTGAGGATCCTGATTTTTTTAAATTTCAAAATTTTTCTTTTTAGGTTTTTTGTGATTATTTGACTGCTTAACCATTTTAGTCGTTTTATCTTATTTAAATTTTATAATGATTTTTACTTAATTTTTGACAAGTTTTGGCATTTTAAACAAATTTTAAAAAATTTCGTCTATTTGAATTATTCAATGGCCGCTTTGTAGTTCTTTGCAATTTTTTAAGGGTTCTACCATTTTGCTAGTTTTGATGCTTTTAACAAATTCGCTGGCTTGTTACAAATAAAACATTTATAAGCTTTAGTTATGTTGTGCTTTTTGCTATTTCATTTAATTCGGTTATACAAAAATAGCGGCTTTGTTCGTTTGAAGAAGTTTTATTGAATATAAACATATGGAAAATGGGTACACATCCTGATGAAGTAGACTTTTTTGAATTTTGAATTGGTAATAGCTATTTTACTATATTACGTTCACTTCACTTGGTTTTAGTTTTGCATGACACTATGTAAATTTTTTCATTTTATACTTTCATAATTTTAATAAAATTATCAGTTAAAGAATTTATTTTCTAACTTTCCTTAACTTGCGTTAATAACTAATTGCTAACAAGTTATTGTTATTGTTATATTAAGCATAATGTTTGTGTTCATATTATCCTTAGAAGTCAAACTTTTCGAAAAAAAGGCAAGCAATATGCATAAGCGGAAATTTAAAATATTTTCAAAATTAATATAATGAACTGAACATAAAAAATTTCCACAATAATTGTCACATATATTAAAATTCTGTTTGTAAAAAATAAACCACAATTGAAGAAAACTTTTAATCAGAATCTTGAAAAACTTTTATAAAATAGATGAAAACATTTTTTTCTAAAAAGTTTCAGGAAATGACATCCTTAATAATTGACCAACAAGTCCTTAAAAGAAAATGTTAAAATTACATTAGCATCCGGCACCGAACAATTCATCCTAAATCTATTCAGACTTTTTAACAATAACAAAATTTCTGTGTGTGCCTGACTTTTCTTCTGATTTACATTCTTATTACTAAATCCCTAAGCACAGATTTTAGAAGGATGCATTAAAAGCACTAAAATCCATGCTACTAAATATATTAATAACTTTTAAAAGTACTTTATGTTGGTGGATAATAGTTATATTGTTTATGATTGTTAAAAAGCTGGATTTTGATTAAAATGAGCTAAAGGATCTGACCCGGAATTTAATGTTAAATCTAGACTGAATTAAAGTCAGGTATCAGCAATGGAATGACTTGAAAAAATCAGGCATAAATAAACTTAATTTAACATTATCATCGGATTAAAAGTAAGGCATTATGACTTTGAAATTTTATCCAAACATTTTTCATGTGTTCAACCAAGTTCAGGGAAGTCATTTAAAAAACAAATCAATCTCTAGAGAAATTCTTTAAAACTAAAACAAAAAAGCAGTTATAATAAATATCCTTTTGTAGACTTTTTAATAGTGATAAATCCAATTTACTGACAATGATTTTAACATTTTTGTCTTCAATTACTGCAGTAAAAATGGTACTTAAGATTTTTCATCCGCCAGTCGGAAGGACGTGTACTTTGATATAGGCCAACAATGAATTTAAGGAGTAGAGAAATAGTCGCTAGTCTCCGGCTTTCTAAAAGTAGGGTTATCCATGACCATCTTCACATAAGCAAAGTAAGTGCAAGATGGTTACCGAAATTTTCTTCTTCTGTGCAGAAACAAGAGCGTGCACTTTATAAGGAAGCTTTTTTGGAGCTCTGTGGTGGAAATCCAGAAGATGTAATCGGGCGCATAGTTAGGAGAAATTAAAGAATGGTCCTTTACTATGATCCTAAAAATAAGCGCGAGCTGATGGAATGGCGTTACAAGCGAGAGAAGCCGCCAATCAAGGCTTAGGTTCAGCAGTATATGAAAAAGATTATGTGTACAGTCTTCTGGGATTGTGAAAGCATACTAATTTGAAAAAGGACTTACGAGGGGAAAAAATTTTTTAGTAATAATGAAATACAGGCCGCAGTTTTAGACCATTTTGAAGGCAAGAAAAAATATTATTTTTATAAAGGTATAGAGAGTTGTTAATTAATAGATGTAAAAAGTGTTCAGAAATAAAGGGAAGATATATTGAAAAATAATAAATGTTTCAATTGATTAACAATAACAATACACTCATACTCGTATCTTATACTTGAATGAAATGAAAGAAAAAAATATTAAAATTTGAGTTGTTGGCAGCATTTTGTCAGAGAAAGTACAATTTTAAGTACTTTGCACAACGTATTGTTACGTTACTTACGTTATTTATAGTGATAACAAAAATCCTTCTTTCAAGTACATATTAGAAAATCTTGTTTTGAAGAAGCTTGATAAAGATCGCTTCATTATTTTCTAATAAGTTACGGTAACTGACTTTAAAAATAGAATTTCGATAAAAAGGTGATAAAAGGTTTTTGCCACTAGATCGACAATTCAATGGGTGAATTTTCTCAAGGTTCTATCTCCGAGATTTTTATTCTAGCTGACGTGAAGCTATAAAATAATATTCTAAGAATGTTGCTTTATTCAATAAGACAATAAAGATTTCTTGAAATACTGAAACCCATGTAACTTCTTAAGGGATTTTATAACATGGATTGTTTCTGAGATTCCTGGAAATAAACCTTAAAAATATTAACAAATATCTGTACTGTGTCCTAAATATTTCAAGGAATTTACAATTTTTATCAGTTTACCTTTGTATAATAAAGTATGTTTTGTAATTATCTTCCATTCTTTTCTGAAAGTCAATTACACTGTTTTGTCTCTATTTACGAAGAAATGATTCTTTTAATTCATCAAAAGCACATTCTTACTTCTGCCGATTAAGAGATACTAAGCATTATAAATATGTCAAAATATAATTTTTTCACTTTCATTTGCATTTATTTGATCTGATAAATTTGTAGATTCTTAAATGTGATGTGCTTGAAATTTCAATCTAATTACAATGTTCAACACCTTCAAAAACTTGAAAAGAAAATCATTAAATTATTTAAAGCTTTAGATGCTGATAAAATTCCTTAAAACTTTGAAACTAGAATTTACTTTTATTCTTTTGAATAGATTCGATAGCAATTTTAGTAGCTATAACCACACATATAGTATGTATATAAATATATACATATATTCTACACATCCTTAAAAGATTTCTTCCTTGAAGTCATGTTGTGGTTTTACAGATTTCAAACTCATGTCATTTATGTCTAACAATGGTAAAATAGAACACAAGAAAAGTCGAATATAATTTTTCTTCTTTACTTTCTGTCGAAAAAGAAATTCAAAGGTAGGAAAAAGTTTTATTTTATTTTGGAGTTGATATAATTTAAGAATAAAATTTGCTTTTTTCTATTTTTCTTTGTCACTTTCTTCTATTTTTTTCAAATTAAGCTGATATAATATTCATTGTTCACAAGACAAAATGTAGTGTAAATAATTTAAGTGTTCACTAGACAACGTTTCGTATTCAATTTGTGATTTTTATGGTGGCTTAAAAATATAATCCTTGATTTTATTTCAAGATTAATGCCTTTCTTTAATCCATAAGAAAAAGGATGTAATTTTATTAATCTGTAGAGATATTTAACTCTTGTAAATTATTACAAAAGTTTTATAGTTATGACTGTTGTTGGAATTTTGTATAATTTTTGAGCTAATTGAATTGCTTAAAACTTTTATCTTGATCTTATATGAGTTTTGTTTTACATACATTAATTCGGAAATATAAATTTCAACAAGAATTTGTCCTTTAATTTCGACATCGATTCTTATGCTAGTCGATATTTTTTTATCTAGCTTAACACTATTTTTTACTTTAAAATTTTCTTAAAATTGGCTCAAACTCATTGAGTAATTGTTAACTTCTATAGCCTTTAAAACTTCTATAGCCAAATCCTGGCTAGATCCAATTCATGCATTCATTTTGATTTCCACGATTCATATTTAAGTCATTTCCTTTAATAGTAATAAATAAACTAACAATAAGTTAATATTGTACTAGACATATTTATAGGATTATAAAGGATGTTATTTTTACAATTAAAAAATATATTTTCTTGTAAATTTGATTTTAACGCCGACACTTTAGCTAAATGGGAAAAACTAAAGAAATTTTATTTTCTTTTTCTAACCTTAAATATTTTAACAGGTCTGATTCTATCTCCAAATTAATCCCATTTTCTGAATTCAAGAAGGCCAAGATTCTTATTTATGTTATTCTGGCTAACTAGTTTAAACTAGGCCTTTGACCAATAGAAAATGTTCGACTTATTTGAACACTCTTGATACTTTACATACAAAAAATCATTTTAAACGTAATTTCAACAATAAATAATTATATGTAGTTATTAAATAAATTACATTTAACTTACCAACGTTAAAAATTCCTGAATTACTTGACGAGCGTAAGGGAAGTAATCAACTATCATAGATTCTTTACTCTAATAGTACTTAACTTGAGGATAATTATTACAAAATCGTGCATATATTGAAGAGATCTGCCTAAAATAAGTGACTTTGCAGATTTGATTGATATTAAGGAAATTTTTATCGCAAAATTTTTTTTAATTTGTGATATAAATAGCCATTACCTTTGAAATGACCCCTTAAGCCATATTATTTTATAATTTCATTTTTCGGCCATTAATTTTTGTTTTTATGATCGATGCAGACTTTTTCGATGCATTCTCAACTTCAAGATATTATAAAAAAACAGACTAAATACAATATTTCAGAACTTATGTTTTTCATTTTACTGCTAATTCAAACATTAATTCTGAATCTGGCTTTAACTTGAGCACCGAAATGGTTGACTCTTAGTCCAATTCTTTTAATTTAATTAATTTCAATGGCAAGTGTAGCGAACATTGTAGGATAATTTTATTTTAAATCACTTACAAAGTTCAAAACAGCATCTAGTCTAATATACGATTAAGGATTGAATGATTCACTTTACAAAAACAAAAAAATATTTAAATGAAAAAAATATAAGCAAATGTGAAAGACATAAGGGATTAATGTAGCAAAATTCATAATGATTATGTTGGTAAATAAGGTCTAAACTTTTATGTGTCACCTCGGAATATGTATACAGACCGTTGTATTTGTGAGTAGTTTTTGTAAAATACACAAACAAATTTATGCATTAATGGTACCCAACCATGTACTTCCATTACTTCTATACTTACTCAAATATGTCGCAGTGCCTTGACTTATCGTAAATGTATTAGTATGTACCCTTACAAAATCTTTTAAATAATTTAAAAGCTATTGTCAAACTTTTTTTAATAAAAAAAACATAAAATCCCTTTAATACATCATTATATTCATTCTAGTTTCACCTCAGTCGCTTAATTAGTTTACTAAACTTAAATTGTTGCCATTGAATAATTTCATATTAAATGCAGCATTTTCTGAAAATTACTAACAACAAAACTATCAAAACAAAAGAAAAAAGAATTACAAAGAAAATTTTTAATTAATTGAAGCTTAAGAACATCAAGCGTTTTATCCTTTTAAAGTATTTATCAATTATGTCTTTCAGTTATTTGAGATAATTTTTTAATTCAAAAAGTTATAATATTCAAATTAACATTTTTTTAAGTTATTAAAAGTCCACGAAACTATAAACTTGTAATTTTAAGTGATTGAAATCGATTTATAAATTTCCTCGTTTTTGTGATTTGTTTTTGATACAGACAAAAGATATCTGTTGTGGCTAATTTAAATTCTTAGATAAAAAGAAAATAATTTTCGACTTTCTCCAAACAAAAACACCTGGCGTCTCGAATTTAGCAAGTGATGCAGTCAATAAAGTATTGGTTATAACCACGCCTCAAAAACGTCTATGAAAATGCTGTTAAAAACGCTAATATCGACACAAAGTTATTGTGTATATTCATAATTTAGGTATTTAGTGACCCCACTTCTCTTGCCCAAAAATAAAATGGAACCCAGAAAGTAAGATTTGTTTATTTTTTCACTGCAAAAAAACAAAATTTCCAAAAAATAATAATCATAAAACGTGTGTAACATTTGTTATTAGTGGTTGTTTCCTTTACTCAATAAGCCTTTTTTGTAATTTTTTGAGAAATTGACACATTTACTTCCAAATTTAGTTATGACATTTGCCTCCAAGTGCCAAATATTCCACGAGCCGTTACTGTCTGCTTTCACCCATCGCCGAATAGTTTGATAACTTCATTTTTTTTTCCTTTTTCATGAAAATGTAAAATCTAGAATATAGAAAAAAATTAACGTAACAATATTATGTTGTATAGTACTAAAAATCTGTAAACGACGAAAAACACTTCCAAATAAATTTGATAATTCTTTCTAGACAAACAAAAACACAAAAAACTTTTAAATGACTTCAATACTCCAAAAGGAGACATATTAATCTTATTTTTTCTTAGTCTCATCCTAAATTATAAATCCAGGATTTTTTTCAATACCTTAAATTTTATCCCTATTGCTATATATAATAAAAACAAAATCCAAAGTTTTTGAATAATAAAAAATTAAATTGCTATTATTTATACAATCAATCAATCAAAATAACTCCTACCAATGTACTTAAAAAGAACTAACAAAATATGATTCTAGAAGGCAATTAAAAAACAATTTTAATTTTTAAAATCACTTAAGGCTATCTCTGTAGTTAATTGGCGACCCGGGCCCTTATCAGTTCTCCGTCCAGTTGTAATATAAACACGGGGCGTAAAAGTGATAAGGGTTCGAATCTACCGGTGCTCATATCATAAAGCCAGGAAGATAAAAAAAAATATAATCAACAAATAGAGCACCAAATTCAAGAAGCTTCTTTCTTCAACTAAAATCACAAAATTTTATGTATACATTTTCTAGGGATAACTCCCAACCACAAAAACAAAAAATTATTTTAAAATTATACCAAAAGATGGACGTGATGTATGTATATAGCTTCCATCAGTATAGCCCACTTAATTTACTTCGAAAGCCAGGAAAAAAAAGTATTTTTAGCTTCTCTCTTGTTTTTTTTCTGTTGGAAGTTTTTTTTTCCCTTTTTGTTTTTAACTTACATAATTTTTAATAGGGTGAAACCTCCTCTGTATTAAATGCAATCAAACTTTTGTTATCCAAGAGGTACCATACTGTCATCCGTTGCAAAATGCTTTGCTTCTTTTCTTTGTATTTTCAGTTGATTTAGTCCTTTGTTTAAGATTTCATTGATTTCACGGCATCATTTTGGTTAATATTCCGTTTCTAAAAAGAAAAATAAAAAGTGAAAAAAAAAAACACAAATTCTTCTTTTTTTTTAAAGCAGTTCAATTACACACAAAAAGGGAACTTAAATATTCAAAGACACTAATACCTATAGCTGCTGTTTTGAGGGAACCTCAACCCTATTTATAATTGATTTAAGACTATTTGTCAGGAATTAATTTATGCAATATACTACTGGCAGTCAAAATGAGAATATGTCATCACGTTTAGGATATGAGAAAGGATATATAATGTCTGTCAATTGTATTTAAAGGGTTTAATAGGACTTTTAAGATAAAGACAGATGTGATAATTTTGTTGAAAATATGGCGCTATCTTGACTTTGAATAAATTTTTAATTATTTCGAAACTAATTTTAAACATTTTTTTAATTATTTGTTTGAAAATGAATTCAACTACAATTTAAGGCAAATTTAATTCTTTATACATCAAATTTGTTTGTTTGAAAGTAAAAATTATTTAATATGTACATTTTTTTCAATATTATTTATTTTAATTTATTTTTATAATATAACAAGCATAAATAGCTGCTTAATAATTAACATGTTAAGTTATTGAGGAAACTTTCAGAGAAGCCGTTAGTAATTATAGTTATGTGAATTATCTACCGGTCGACATATTTATTAAACGAAAGTCAGGAAAATTGTAACTAAATTTGCGGAACATAAATTTAAAAGTGATAAAAACACACGTCATAATACATTTTAATAACAGTTTACTTTAATTGTATGAGTGTATTTTACAATAAAACTTTCAACTAACCCAACCGTCAATAAATCCCAAGGCTGACACCCAAAAACAAATTTGTTTTAGGACAATTTGATTTTCTTAATGAGTGATAACGATTCATTCCGACCGACAGTTTTCTAGCTTCTCTATATCGATCTATTATTTATTTCAGTTATATTTCTTTTTCTGGATCATCTTTTTGAGATTTAGGAGTAGCCAGGCAACGTCTGGCAAAAACGGTAGATGCAAAACAAAAGCAATTCAAAACACAAAGCAGAAACAAATCGAAACTTGCGAAGGAACTCAAAATATTGCATATACATTTGGCAAGGACATTTTTGTTTAATTGTTCAATAGTGGTTTAATCTATATTTTACTTTGTATACTCACCAGTCGAGCACTTGAAATAAGATTTTTTATGAATAATGGTAAATTCCAAGAAAGTTTTTAACGTATAAATCTTCTAAGTCGTAAATTCATCCTAAACACAAATTATAATTGATATTAAAAACCCGGTCGTAATATTAAATATCTAAGAAGACGGAAAGCGATAGCTGACTGTCATTTTCACCTTTCTTTCCAGAGTGAATTTTCATAGATTATTAATACTCTCCCACTTAAAGTGAATGCTTTATAACCAAAAAACTATGCTGTGAGTTTACGATGCTGATCTATTATTTTCATTCTTCGTTATTTTTTATAGTTGATATTGAAAAACTTTTATTTTTTGTTGTCTATAAATTAGAATTTTAATTTTTTTATACTTGCTTGCATTTTTAAAAGGATAAGAAAAGGTTATACTATTTTTCTTCTCCACACAAATACTTCTTGTTTATGAAATATACATATCGAGAATAAATTTCTTTTTGTTGACATAAGCCTTTTTAATAAAAGAATAAAATTTTAATAAAACCAAAATAAAAAGGATTAAATAAAAATAATATCTCGAATATCGTCTTCTCTAGAGTAAGTTTTGAGCAGTTAAATAAAGCGAAGCAAACCCTCAAGTAAATCGTTAAATAAGGTCAACTTTTCTCTATTATAATTTCTAGGTAGGCATTCCCAACATTCCTAATTAGAGAGGATGATTACTAATACAGGCTGTCATCCCTGGATACTATTTACTTGTATTAAGCTTTTTTATGCATTCCTTCAAATAAATTCTAATTTTAAATTGGAAATAATTCCAAAAACTACGCAGACATATGAAATAAATATAGAGGTGTTTCTACCAAATTACCTTTTCCCTTTTGGTAAACTAGTAACTCAATGCTTTCTTCCTTTCAATAAATATACTCACTCTTTGGTCCCGTAGCACTGCTACCAGTACAAAAAAAAACAGATTGATGAAATAATTACAGAAGCAAATTACTATTTTAAATCAATTTGATTCACCTAACTTGGCCTCACTGAAATAAATAATTAAAAATCATTAATATATTAATTATTCAACACATAGTTTTTAATAAATTGAAAAATTACAAAGTAATACGAGAAATGTTATTTAAATTGAAATTGAACCGCACTTAAAAATTTATTTAATATATTATTACATCACGTTATCCATCAGCAATAATGAATAAACAAATATTGTTTTTGAAAAAAGAAAACCGCAAACACAGTCTAGCAACATAAAATAACAAAAACAACAAAAATTATTTTGAAAAAGAAGACAAAACTAGTGCAGGGGTCAAGCTTTGTCCAATTTTGTTGATAAAGAGAACGGATTCCAAGCAAACACATAAAAAATTTTACAATAAAAACTCAATTTAAGCTAAAGTTGAGTGATTTTGCAGAGGACTAGTTCCAATGCTCTATAATAACCAAGGATAGAAAAGATGAGGATTACATATATATATATATATATATACAATATATATAAATTAAGCTCTTTAATATAAAGCTATTCTGTTTTTTGGATATTTGCTTTGTCTGCAAACTTTAAACACAATATCTATTTTAATTTTTTTAGTGGTATCGGTTATTAAATGCCATCAGATGGTCATCGATTGCTTTTTTTCTACTAAAAACACAATAAATAAAAAAAAAACAGAAAAAAGGGTACTAAAGAAAAATTGGGAATTTTGACTTTACGGCATTTGATTAAAAAAAATTTCTTCTTTTATTATTTCCGGATTTATAGACATTATGTTTGATTTTAAGCCATTTATTTGCTTATTTTGTAAAAATTAAAAGAAACTTTGCTTAAAATGTTTTGTTTAAAAAATTCTGTACAAAATTTTATCTTTTGTTGTCTTTTTTAAGGAACATTTCTGCTTTTTTTATGCAAGATAATGAAGCGATAAGTTTTTGGTTATATTTTAGCAAAAAAAAAATAGATAATTAATAATTTAATAACTTTTTATAAATAAAAATCCAGCTTAGCTGGCAATAGCCGCGTAAAATTAATATAAAAAGTAAAAGAAATTAAGAATTTTAAGGAAACCTTAAATTTGACAAAACAATGTCAAAAAAAGGTTTAGATGACAAAACTTCTAATTTTTTCCATCAAAGATCAGAACTGTTATAATCGTGGAATAATGTTACATACAATACTAAAGGAAAGATGGCATATATAAAAATAACGCCTTTCTTTTCCACCAAAAAAAACATGAAATTACTTTGCGAATAACGCAATAAAAATGTTTAGTAAAAAAAACTTTAATATTAAAGAAAACTCATGAAGTAAAACACAAATTTTTAAAATTTATTTTCTGTTTTGTTGTACTATAAACGTGCTATAGAAAATTTTTTCCAGATTTATTAACATCTCCTACTTATATTTCAACAGAATTCATCATTTAGAAAAATAAATTTAAGTTTAATTTTTATTTTTTTATAACAATTATTTCATTATAATTTTCTAAATTTAACAATCTAACATTTTAAAACTTTTTTTACATTTAAATATATCTAGAGCACGTTTTAATTTAACCTAAGACATTTACAGATGTAAAAAAAACTATATAAAAACAGCTAACTAAAATCAGCAGGAGGAACTTGTTTATTTTTTCTTATTCAATTGAAATTTTACTTGATTATCTCTCTTCCGAGAATTCTTATTTTTCTAAAAGAAAAATCACACAAACAACAACAAAAATATTTTCTTTACTACCCTTGATATAAATTTTAAACGCAAATCTTTTAGAAATATTAAAAGTTTGTGTGTTTTGCTAATTTAATAAAAAGAGACTAAGTCTAACGTCTAAACAGATATTTTCCTATCTACAAAATATGAAAATTACATAGTTAGATTATAGATAAAGACATAGCTTGTTTGATTTTAAAAAATCCTTAGGGGAAAAAATATGATTTGTGGGTTGCTTGTTCTTTTTTTTACCAATTTCAACACTCCATGAAATTTACAGACAATAATTTTTAGGGTTATTAAGGAAAATTAATTTTTATGTAGTTCAAATTTTTAAGGTAACAATAAAAAACAAGTAATTCTCCTACCTTAATTTTCCTAACTGTTGGCAATAGATTTGCTGTGGGTGTGAGACAGGCAAACAACAAAAACTTGACTAAAGAAAAATGGAAATTGAAATTAAAAAATTTTGTAAGCAATTATCTTGAGTCAGTATTAACTTGAAAATTTCTTTTATATCTTTGCAAATATTAATAATTAAATATTTAAAATTAACTAAAGGAATCATTTGGCCTATATTCACATATCCTGCAATTATTTACTTGAGGTTTAAAAAAAAAAAATGAAAGCCGGAAGTTAAGTGTGTAAAAATTTGGGACAGAAATCTTAATAATTTACAAACTTAAAAAATTAAAGGTGAATACTTCGTATACTCAAAATATGTCCATTGCAAAAACTATAGATGCGTTCTTCTTAAAACTATTTTTGTGCAATTTTAAAAAAAAATTCTGACAATCTGGTTGAGCTCAGCTTTTATTATATCACGGGAGAGCACGCCGTCGCATTAGTGACGCAATATAAACATAGAAAAGTGAAAGAGATAAAAAAAAACAGTGTAGATATTAACCCTAGATCACAAACCTTCCTAAAAGAGCTGTTTTCACAAACCTTCGTCGATTCGGCTACACATTAATTAGGTATCATTTTAAAGTCAAATATATATATTTTTTTTTTTTTTTGGTTTTATTTTAAAGTATTTCATTAAAAATCCTATTTTGAGAATTAACAAAAACACAATGTATTTTACCAGTTTTTTTTTACATTTACTTCCTACGACTTCTAAGGAAAGCAAGAATTTCCTTAACTAGTCGAACTCGTCGTTTCGACGAAGGTTTGTGGTCTAGAGTTAAGTACTTCGAGAGCGCTTAAAATTTGTCGTAATTCTCACCGCAAAAACCCGAGCATCCCAGCAAAATCGGACACCAATTACATCCATTATTTTTAGAAAAGATGTTAAAATTTCATTAAAAAAAATTAAACTTTTACAGCATATTTTAAACAAATGCTACTTTCGAAATATGTAGAAACAAAAAATTCTATGATTTTTTCGATTTTTAATAATCGTCACACAAGAAAATCCTCTTAAGATGAAACCAAGATCTATAAAGCAAGATAACAGATGTATAAAGTATGAAAATTTTAATTCATAAATTATAACAAAATTTTTATCATAAAATGACAAGAGGTTAGGTTAGAAATGGTTCGACCTACTAGAAGAGCATATGTAGCAAAAGTTTACATAAATCTTCTTTTCTAAGATTGAAATTTGTTTTTCTTTTTCTTTAAATACCACATTTTCATTAGTTCACTTAAATAAACACTTAAAAATTATTGAATTAAATTAAAAATTATTGACAGATGTATTTTTTCTATAGGCAATTAATAACTAAAAAGAAATTACTTAACCCACTTAATGCCAAGAGATTGATTGTTGATTGAAATAAATAACAATTTCACTTGAGGCCAGGTCAATAAATTAAGTATCTATAATTTCCAGGAATTAGAATACTTAGTACGTAGAATACCATTTTGACCAATAGAATTTACAACTCCAGTTGATTTTCTACTATAATATTATTAATCATTTATAGTAGACGCTAAGACTTCTAAAAAGGGGATAAGAGTAGATTAAATACATATAACATATATAGTTCCAATTTCTAGGATTTAATCCTATGCAAATTATCCAAATTGGCTGCTGAGGGAGCAATTTCTCTCTATAATTACGACATTTCTCATTCATCCTTTTCATATTTGTTTATCGATATGTATGTATATATAAATCCACATATAGGGATATGAATTTAATATCAAAGCAAAGAGAAGTATACATATATGCAAACTTATATATATATTCAATCACTAACTCCCAGGATAGCGTTCAACTTGAGTTTCTGCTATTATTCTATAAACTTGCCATACGTTTTATTGGATAAAACGAAACATAGAATTTCTTAACATTTATACTATATACGCCAGTTTATCTAGCATATTTCTATATTTCGGTATCATATTTAATTCATTCCATAACACTACACTCTTCATCCCTGAGCTAATATTTAAAACTCATATATTCCAAAAGCCTAGGAACTTCATCGTATTTGCGTTTATATATTTAGGTATATATATATATATACAAAGGAGTTACAGAGCCTAATATGTAGCCACCAAGTGAATAAAAGCGAAGGAACCATTGAGTTGTATTTTTCTGGATTGCTGGAATGAAGTCATTTAGAAATTCCAGTTTAAATGAAAAATTTTTTAACCAAATAAAATCAGAAATGTATCAGTCATATAAATAAAAAGAAACAAGGATATAATCTAAGCTGTATCAACTTTTGATATTTAAAATTTTAGTATTTTCAGTATTTTTTGCTTCCTTTTGATAACCAAAAATATTTCTATTTAAAATAGCTAAAGAATTTTTGTGCATTTGGAACTTGTAAGTTTTATTTTATCTTAATAGTAACATAAAATAAAATATTTTCTGGCTGTGTTACACACATACATTTAAAAGAAAAAAAACTATATGCAACTAAAAATTTCAACACACTACACACAAATATTTCCGGATGTATAACGAATCGTTAATGAAATTGTAATTGTAAAATAAGGTCTTGAAGAATTTAACTCTGACCGCTAGCGATGACACTTTTATTATTTCTAACCCCCTTTTATTTTCTTGTCTCATCCGGTCAAATTGTATATACAAATATATTGATGAATTTGGTGCCATCAATCTTATAAAATTTGAATTTCAAAGGAAAACAAACAAAAAAAAAAAGAATCAATTTACCTAATACACATTTTCAAATCCGATTTGTGAATAATTTCCCATATTTGACGAACTAAATTACCATTTTTGAATAGTTTTATTTGACTTTTCTTTCTTTTTTCTCTAATTATTATTTCGTTTGAAAAAGTGCAAAAGGTCATCATTGAAGTCTCTGTTATTCATTGAAGTTGGCTCTTTAGCGATAAGGAATTGGTAACTTCCGGAGCAACGATTGCTGCTTTGCACTAGACTTAAAATGATTTGAATCAATTTGATTGGATCAACAATGTTAATAATTTATGTATGTATGCTAGAATTTTAATAAAACTGTACTAAAAAGTTTAAGGCTTATTTGTATGATTTCAAGTATGGCAGCTGGAAAATTATTTTTGACAAAAAAACTGTAAGCAATTTCAAATGATTTTATTTTTTGGACTTTTCATGATTTGTAATTGAATCTTTTAAGGCTTTTTTTGGAAGTTATCTGAAATGTCACAGTTTAACTGAAATATTTATATTGTAATTTTTAAATTTTTTGGAAATATTTTAAGTTGTTATCATAAATTGTATTATTTTTTTTTTTTGGTAAATAGATGAAAAATTTAAGATTCTTATTTTGGTATAAAACTGTATGCTTGGAATAAATCTAATTAAAATGATATTCAAATTTTAAAGTGGAACATTTAAGAATATCTTAAAACTTTGACGTATCTTAAATTGATAATTTAAATAAAACCAAAAAAAAAAATACTCACTCATTAATTTTGATTAAATCTCAGCGGGAATCCAAACTTTCAACAGCAAATCTTGATTTTCGATTCTGCTCTTTGAAGATATGTAAGATTGCGACCATCTGAATTCTACTTGGTGAACTTGCTAATTGATCTTATTAGAGCTTGCCTGACCAATTGTACTATCATGTCCTTAATAATAATTGTTGTAGAAAATTTCGTTCGTTTGTTTTTTTTTTAAGTGACAACTTGTTCAGGCTAATTGTATATAGCTCTGTATACATTAATTAATTTTCAAAGCGTTTTTATTTTTATTTGGTATTTAGTTGAGATGGAACCTAATTCCCCAGCTAATATGTTATTATTATTCTAAGACTATTGCCATCAAATTTTGACGAAAATTCATAGGTAACTTGTGGCAAAAGTAAGTACAATTTGTCATTATTGATCTTTGATTTAAGCTGATCAGGTTGATGCGTTTTAAGATCAAAATTACTCGTGCAAAGTTCAAGGTGATCAATCTGATATTAGCTGCTGCGTTCTTATATGAGCCGCTCAGAAGCCAATGTGGATAAGTCCATTTTTTCATTTTTTCTGATTTTTACAAATTTCAATAGAATAAATAATATATTTCTTAGTTTTAAAAAGATTTACTCATTTTTTCATTTTTTGTAGTTCAAACATCCCTTTTCTTTATAGCCTCTGAATGTGTAATATAATAATTTCAGAAGCCATTGAGTATAAGTCCACTTCTTTACATTATTTTCTCACATCAACTTTAAACTAAAAACAAAACTTTTCTTCTTCCTTCGATATATTTTAGTAACAATCAAACAACATAAATTTATAATAAATACTATCTGTTAATTCCACTTTCTAGAACAAAGATTTGAAAAGAACGTCATTTATTTTGAGTTTTATGTACGTACTTTCTTTTACTCCGTAATATCTAAACTTTGGTTGAAAAATAATAATAATAATTTATTGTAAGGGTAACGGAAAAAGAATTGACAATCCTAATTGAAGGAGAGTTAATCGTATTGATACTGATACATCGTCAGATAAAGAAAATAATTCACCAACCGACCGACAAGTTGGTAGAAAACGTAAGAATAATCCAGATAAATGGTCGCGGAATGCCGAAAAACGAAAAGGATATAAGGTAAACAATATCTAAATAGAAATAACAGTATAATTCCTGCAAAAAAATTTGAGAATAAGCCTTGTAATTGCTTACGGCTTTGTAACAGTAACATAACCTTTTCTCAAAGAAAGAAGGCGATGAAAAGTTTTTACAAGCTTAATGATCATCATAAGCAAAATATTTTTTTAGTGGTTTAATTTCAGAGTAAAAGCATAAAAGCTGAATCAATTGAGTAAAAATTTTCACTAAGCGGGCACAGTTTTTTGACTCTGATTTTGCAGTCATGGGATCTCATGCGAAAAAACAGCAGTATATTTATAATCCTAGTGACTGGTATCACATAATTCAAAATAGTCAAAAAAAAAAACCTTTCAGCCTTGTTGAAATGAGTCACCAAGATTCTCTGTCCACAAAACCATTGGAATTGGCTATTGCCAACAGAAAAAAGACAAAAAATAGACTAACACTCAATTGGCTTAATATGCGATGGATAAAACTAGAAAGATCAAATCCAAACAGCATTAAGTTCAAATATAATTTTGACGAGGATGACACCTGCCATGAAGTTGACAAAAAAAAATATTTGTATCCTATTATTGTACCCATTATTGTATCCTAATGGTAGAAAAATTTCAAAAGCAACAAAAAAAGATATGATGAAATTATTAAAATATATACCTCCAATAAAACAGGACTTTTACAGGACATTAAGGACAACACGTGGAGATCAAAATTTGGAAAACTCGAAAGAGGATGTTTGTTATGATGAATAAATATAAAAATTGTGACAATAAATGGTATTGTTTAATTTTCACATAAATTTCTTAATTTTTTCAGTTGCCAAAAGGTATAAGTCCATAAGTTTTCATGATTCTGCCATTGTCTCAATAAATACTTACGTTTTTTTTTAGACATTTTGAACATATCTCATTTCATTATATAGTCTACACTTTTCTGATTAAATTAATATACTTTTTTGATCAAAATAATATACCAGGAATTTTAAAAATGAATGTATTAAAAAACATTAATTATCTCAATTTCGATTTTTTGGACTTATCCACATTGGCTTCTGAACGACTCATATAACTGATAATTGTTCTGTTAATTTTTTGCGCGGAATGGAATGATGTTGTTACTCATAAGACATTATATTTCCAAACATTTAAAATTTTTATCAAATTTAATATTTAAACAAAATTTTCTTTAAAGCTTAAAATTATTTCTATTAAAAAAAAAAAAAAAGAGGCCACGACTCAATTGGACAGGAAATAAGCAGCCAGTTTCAAAACGAATTTATCTGTTCCCTTTCTCTGGCACAAAATTAATTTTTACATTAAAAATTTATCAGTAGTACCTTTCCTGTTTGCGGGCACACGCGCATGTATCTTGACAGATATAAATTGTCAAAATATTTAGTTGAATTAGTAAAGCTGCTCAATAATCCAGTTTAATATACGATTCCTTTTAACATTGAAAATCTAGTAAGTTTACTCGGGTCTTTATACTTCTCGTCTTTAATTCCGATAAACTGCAATGTGAAGATTACTAATCTGCCAAAGGCTTTTAATAAGTATAGAACACTTATAAAAACAAGAAATAAAAATTTTAGCTTGTTTTGTTAAAAAATTCCTTAATTTTAAGGACGAACACTTAGAATCTCAACATTTTGCTTTGCTTTGAATCTCAACATTATGCTTTGCTCGAAAAATATTAAATATCCAGTTTTGCTTTAGTTTTATCTTCACTTACGAAGCTTTTAGAGGAGCACCGTCCTTCCACATTAAGGTACATATTAAAAAAATACGAGTTATATCCTTTTTATTTAACTGAAAAATAAATGATTATTTAATAATAATAAGGACAACTAAGTTAAACTTTGGAAAACACTGAGATAAAAAGTTATTGTTGTAAATTCGAAATGATTTGACACTATTTAACCACATAACTTTGTTTGACGTGTATATACGTCATGTTACCATATTAGCTACAATTTAACTTGTAATTTTTGTGGAAAAAATAAACATATTCTCAAATTTCAATATGCTTAGAATCACTGGAGACCATGCCGAAATAAAACAAAAATATGAAAAGCTGAATGAAAAATATGAAATTAAAAATATGATACACGTCATCGTTTGATTTTCGCGACACAAATATGCGTGCACTTTGTAAATGGCCCGACACAGTTAACTGGTTAAAAAAAAACAAAGATAAAACATTAAACAAAATTTTTTAAGTATTTATTTTCACCACAACAAATCCTAATATACTTAAAAAAAAGTTATTTTCTATGTATGTAGTTATTTTATCATTTAAATGATCCTCAAAAAAAATCATAACAGTACAACACAAGTTTCGAGGCAAATATAAATAATAAGAACAGTTTCACTGTAAATTAATGTTTATTAAAGTCAATAAAAATGAAATCAACGTCAACGTCATCTGATGCACGTGATGTTTATTAAGTATGTAATACATCCGCAAGCAAATTAAGAACATATAGACACAAGCTATGACACATCCGAATGACAAAAAAAAAAATCTCATATTTATACCCTCATATAAAATATTATTAAAGCAGAGGCGGCGGCCAACGTTTTAGTTTCATTGCGTTTTTCATTGTTGTTGTTTTTCTTTCCTTTCCTTGTTTTCCTTTTGTTTTTTTTACTTAATTTCAACCAATAACTCTTGTGTGTGTAGTATCTGAATTATGAACTCAACATTTCCGTATATGAATTCCATGCTTAGATGAGATTTCTCTAATCAAACAGGAAATAGAAATTGATAAGACAAAAAGTAAAAACAACAAACAAAAACTTAAATTCCATGTCACCTAGAAAGAAGTTTACATATCTATTGTTAAAATAGGGGAAAAGATATTAAAGGAGAAATGAAACATATTTTGCTAAATTTGCTGAGATATAAAATAAGTCAAAACACATACATTTAAACTATATTAACAGTTATATATCTACTATATACATATATTCCTATTTTGTGTATTTAAATATTAATTTGGATAAAACCCACTCATAACAGGAGCCCATATAACGGAGATTTTCGGAAAAGAAAAGGGAGTTGTCCACAATGTGATATGAATTTTTTTTTCTTGACACTAATAAAAACAAAAAGAAACGAAAAACAAAAAAACATTGATAACAATTTAGCAGAATTCAATCTGAACTCAAAGATTACCACACATATGTACTTAAAGCAATCAATTTGCTGGTATTTTTTTTTTTGTTTTGTTTTTTCTCTTTTGGTGCTTTTAGAAAAGATAAGTCACGGACAGCACTTTGTAAATGCCCTGACATAAGTGAATATTTAAGTCCCTTTTAAAAGGAAAGAATTTCTTTATAAGATATATTCAATTTTTTTTTTTTTGTAAAGGCCTTAAGCAGGGATTTGTTTTCGGAACTGTATAATAGAATTATTTATCAAGGGTTCTATTTAACAAAAAAACTGAAAAAAAAACCATACATTAAAAATATGGGTGGATATATACTACATACTTACATATGCCAGAAAGCTGAACTGCGATTATATCTTATCAAAAAGAGATAAGTCACATTTCTAGTGGTTTTGGGAATAAAAAAAAAAAAACGAAAAAATAGCAAAAGAATTGTGGAAAGTCCATTTAGTCTTACTTAAATGGTATTTAATTTGTAATCTATTTTCCCCTCTGAAATTTATTTTGAATATTTTCATAAATGAATTTTCTTCTTATTGTATTCTGTCTGTAATCTTGTACTAAAAAAAAAAAAAAAAAATCAATAAAATTATGTATACAGATGGTAATACCCCGTTATTGAGATAAATTCAAACACTTTAAGGGATGAGTGAGAGGAAGAGGTGAAATTCAATATTTGCAAAAATTTAACAAAAAAAAGAAAAAGAAAATTGGATTTTCTTTTGTCTAACTGAATATAATTGTATTTATTGTAACCCACTTTAATAAAATAAAGATTTCAAAAGTACTTTAAAACAATTTTATTTTATTTTTTTATTATGAAGTTAAAAAACCGTCAAAAAAATTTCCTTTGATTTTATTGCCATTCAAAAATATTACTTGGGATTTTAAACACAATAAAATCAGTTTTTTTATAAAAGAAAACATTATTTTTGTTTTTATATATTTTTGTTTATTACATTTTGGGGAAAGCACCAACTCAAGAACTTTGTTTTTGTCGGGAAAAAATGACATTATCACCCACCGAAACTCGTGGCTGAACGGAATCAATCAAACATAAACGGGAGGCCATATAAGAAAGTCAGAAAATTAAATTTTTATTGATTTGTAAAATTTATCAAAATTTTTGAAATTCTAAAAAGGTTATTACCAAAAATATTCGTATTTTTTTGTAAATTTTAGCTAATGAATTATGAATAATTATCATCAACATTGCAATTTTGTTATATCCCTTATTTACCGACAAAAGAAAAAATTACAGGTCTTTTAGGTTTTGATGAAACATAAACGTATACTGATTATAGAGAAATTCCTTAAATTCAGGCGTTTTTATCTTGAAAACCATTCAACTATTGAGATACAGTTATGGATGAGTATTGATTATTCACTTTTTCAGTAAAATCAATAAACTTAGACTCTGAAATATTGTCAAATTATATCAGCAAAGTCGCCATGTAGGATATTTGTAGAATGAAATAAACTTAAGAAAAAAACTATAAAGGCTTCTACAACTCCATTTTTAGAAATCCGTGGATTGATCCTGAAACTTCGATTTTCATTTAATTTATCACAATTAAATCCCTGAAAACATTAAACTGTAGCATACTAAATCCTTCCAAGATGAAATTTTGTTTTTCAATCTATTTGACTATATTTTTAAAGACTGTCAACAACAAATTAAAATCTCTGTATAATACTTAAATTAGTGAAAACAATTTCCTTTTTTTTTTGTTTAACAGATTTAAAAAACCAAAAGATTAAAAAGCAAAATATTATTTAATAGTCGCTATAATCGAGGACTTGATATTAATTAAGCACAACTCCATCTTATCGTCACCATAATCTCTTGTATCAAAAAATTAGTTACCCCAGGCATCGTTCTAGAAAAATATACTGAGCCATTATAAAATAAAAAAAAAAAAACAAATTGGCATAATTTTCCGTATAAAATAATTTAAAACAAAAAAAACCCTTTAGGCATCCTTGCATCACGTGCCCTCACGCCACTCATTAAGTTCATAAATTTAAAGGATGCGCACAAGCCCGTCATCTACTTTTGACAAATGCTGAACTTCAGCATGACTTCATTTATCCTTAAGACATCATATATCAAAAAAAAAAAAAAAATACATTTGTGTCTAATTTTCAAAAGACTTGCAAGTCCTTTGAAATTTTTTATATTATTTCCATTCATACAAATCTTTTCCCTTTTTCGAATGGATAAATAAAAACAGGTTAGCTCACTCGCGAATTAGTTAGCATTTATCATTCAGTGATTCCGAGCATGCAATTGCGCCGCAAGCTCATTTGGTGACTTTGTACAAAAAAAAACTGAATTAAGGATATATTAATAGAAATGAGTGAAATCGTATGCTTAGGAAAGGAAAACTATAAAGAAACGAAACTGCAGTGCACAAAGTTGTATTTTTTTTATGTACATAATTTTATTTTACGAAAAAAACTTCATGTATAGCTTTCTGTAAATCTTTCATTAAAATCGTGGACTAAAGTTTTTTCAAATTCTTAGACTTAATTTGAATTTAATTTACTTTTGTTTTTTTAGCTAAAGAAGGAAAAAACAGAAATTTAAGATTGTTATCTTTATAGGAGCGAGTTTGAGCAACTAGCGACTTTTTATACAAATAAGAGAAATCCTGAATTCAGGAAAGTGTAGGTTGGCGATTACACAAGGAGCAAAACCTTATGTCCTAGTTTGGAATTAGCTGTCAGTTTTTTTCCACTATTGTCTTAAAAAAATTAAGAGAACTCATTTTTGAGCTAATACAGTAAATTCCCACTTAGGTTACATTTTGCAACAGAACCAAAACCCGATTTAGATACTGTTCAAGTATTTAAAAAGTTCAAGCTGGAGAAGGGCGTGGTTCATATAGAAGCGACTTCAAGCGATTTTTCATTTTAAAACTCATCGATTTCATACAATGGCGAAATAAATGTCGATCAATTCGATGAAGTGCCGTAGATAGCTTTTTGCAATGAAGGGAAAAAAGCTTGCCAACATTCAACTTTCTAAGGCATCTTAACCCTTTTTTTTATAACCACTATAAAAAAAATTATTAGATGCCCCCTATCGACGCCACTTATTCGATACAAATGGGAAAAATCGCTTGTCTCTTAAAGTCAAGCAAATATGTATATGAAGTCGCTGAAACTCGGTTCCATAAAGACAACAGCGTGAAATTTTCAGCTGGCATTTTTAAATTACATCTTAAAAAATAGCCCAAGTAATTAGGTACCAAATCCTAAAATACTCTAAAAAGTTTTGGATATAAGACTATGAAAAAGTCATATAATAATATTGTTAATATTAAAATTTTAAAAATAAAGGACTAAAAGCCAAACAATAAAGTCACCCTCTTCTTTTTATAACAAGTGCACTCCAATTTGGAAAATAGAGAGGAAAGTTTATACAAATTAAAGGCTATATCCTAAAGCCTTTAAAAAAAAAAATAATAAAAAGACGTAGTGGATGATGTACAGATTGAGTAGCAAAATAAACGTCATATTAAACAAAAAGGATTCACTATAGATATACGCAAGGAAGATACACATCGTCCGATTCATTTATATATGAATAATAATCTTGAATTTAATGAGTTCATGTTTTTTCATAAAATAAAAAATCCCTGAAATTACGGAACAAAAGTATATATATGTCCTTTTTTTGGTGATGAAAAGGAAATGAGAAAAATATTAAATTTATTAAGGCAATTATTAAAACTCCTTTCAATGATTTAATTCCTTGGAAGTGGATAAAAATTATAATATTTTTCTATATTGTGTCCAGAAACGATGGCTGCAGATAGAATAATGATTTTTAAAAATTCCTCAGGGGAATTTCTGTAGTCATGCCATTTAATAGCAAATGTAACAAAAAATAATTTTAAGGAAACTATAATTTTTTTCATGGTCCTTATTAAACTGACTTTTAGTAGCTTTTGATCATGTGACTTATATATGCCTTATATTAAAGTGACAAACATAAAAAATTTCCATCAAAATGGGAAAAGGTGTTTATCGCTTTTGAAATCGATTTTATAAAGGTACATGGCCCTTGAGATTTAATCAATCATAAGAGTTCATATATGTATTTGCACGAATTCAAGCAACTAACAAATTTTCCAATTTGATCAACATTGATCAAAACTTGCCAGTTAAATGTATGAAGTTAATAATCGTACGATCAAATTGCTTGAATTTGATTCCACTCGATTCAAAGAATCAATATTTGAATTTGAATGCTCTGATCCCGAAGTGAAGTGTTACTTTTTATTTTACTTTTACCTTTGAGGGGCTTAAAAAAAAAAGAGAATAATGGTGAAAACCAAAACAAAAAAAACTTTTGGCCTAAAAGGACTAAGCCCATGATCCTTTTTTTGTTTTATGGTAACCACAAAATGTTTTTAGGGTATTGATTTTATTTGTTGAAAGAAGCTTAGAAAAAAACTGCTACTAATTATAAAATTTCGAAGAAAAAATATCTAGAATTGTGATAAAATTTCATTCAAATTCACCAGGAAAATCTTCTTTTTTATATAACCGTTTTTTCTAAATTTTTTTATATTAATAAGAATTTCTTAAATACTTGGTTAACCTTGAGATTTACTTTTTACTAGCCACAAATTTCGGGTCGTCAAGAAGGGTTCATCATGATTAAAATCAACATCAAAGTGAGTAATTTTCGATATACATTTTTCCTATTTAATAATTAGTGTATTGCAAAATATTTTGTTTATCGGCCCTAAAAATTTTCTTCAAGATAATGAAATATGAATCTATGGTTATTTCATGTCTGGACTGAAGTTTTTAAAGTTTAATTGACTCAAATTTAGTGTATTAGACAGATGTCGATGACTTTTTTATTTCCTTTTTTGATACGAAATCGTTTTACAAAAAGTCTGTCAAATATTTATTTTGCATTTTTTAAATGTTTTCATATAGAAAGTAGATCATTTATTTTCTTTGATGATTTATTACACAGAAAGGGAAATTTTTCTCTAAATAATTGGAATACACATACCATAACCTATAAATGTTAAAGTGCGTGTGTGTGCATTTTTTAAATAATTAAAGGAAAACATGCCATATGCAATGCATACAGATTTAGTAGACGGCATAGTTAATCTAAAAATTTTAGTTAAAGACGACGGGTGAGCTCTGAAATGCAGGGATATATTGCAGAGTAATTTTCTAGATACTTTTTACATTGTTTCAACAAAAAATTTGATACACTTATTGCGTGATTCATGTGAATCTAATACAATCGTAAAAGTTTTCGAACTCATGACATTGTATAACATGTGCAGTTTGACATTTATGAACTCATGACAATGCATATCTGCGGTAGTACTGCATTTCAGAACTCACCCGACCTTAACACTTTGACTGCCACAGCTATCATATGTGATAGCCATGATGTTTGGACACAGTAGGCCGTGTGATTCAAAAACGATATCAATTACTTGATTGAAGTTTGATTGTTAAGCCCCCTACTATGTGTTAGGTATACGTGGTTTGTGAAAATTGATATATCTCTCGATTCTATAACCTAAGTTTTTTATTTTGAAAAATATACAAATTACACAAAAAAAAATTTTGGCCCCGTGGTGAACATTTGTAATTTTTGGTAGGCAGTCAACGTGTTAATTTGTTTTCCAGCTGCTTGCGAGCAGTTGAATGTTGATAGTCATTAAATTTATTTAGTTATTACGTCAATTTCGCAAATTTTGTTTAAGAATTAAGTGAAAGTTTAACCGATTTATTTAAAAACAAAAAAAAAGGATAAAGAAAAGAAGAGAACAGTAAATTTCAATTCAGCAACTGAAAATAATGCAGCAATCGGGGCTAAGTATTAGCAAAATTGGCTGCCTGCAGTCACATAAACGGATCAGAAAATAAACGATCATTGACTTTAATGAATACGAAACAGGTGATTAAGATATTGAACACAAGATCTTTTCGTGTAAAGCTATAGGATGATATTTTAATAGTTCTTTTACCTTTATTGGATATGCATTTTTGCTTTGTTTTGGTTTTGTGTATAAATATAACAACAAAAATTAGTTTCGAAAATATTTCCCCAATTAATATAATTTAAACAAAAATGAATGAAGAATACTTTATATTATAAAATAAGACATTCAAAATATCTACCTAACTTTTTCATAAAATATTATCGTTTAAATTGGTGGTATTTTGATTGGCTTGCTGCAATGATTTCTTATATTTTGTTCTTACATCCGCATAATCCACTGTGCTTCACGTAGATTCATTCGTGCTATAATTCCAATAACAGCTATGTATACCTGCTTTAATCCAACGAGCCATACGCCAATTAAAACCGTAAGAAATAATAAGAGATGCTAAATCCAGTGCACTAGCTGTAATTAATAAAGCCACTACAGGTACACCATATAAAAATTTTGAACATAGCGCTTTTGGGTCAAATGATGGTAAATTACTAAGCCCAAAATATCCATATAACTTAGAAGCGGTAGAAGGGAAACTATTATCCGTAATAGTGGTAAAAGGCATCACCTATAGCATTTTAACTGGCTCTCACAGCTAAATGCTACGTATATTCTTCAATCAGCCGCGATACATTTTTGTAATATATCAGTCCTTGAGCAAATCTATTCATCGTTAGCATCAACAGATAGCGATAATTGTGCATTACTAACAATACGATTCGGCGAATAGACTCCACCACTCAAGAATTTTATACATCATTCTAGATTATGCTACTTCTTCATCTTCTTCTTGTTTCTTGAAAATAACTTGACGACCATTAATATGTGCCATCAACATGATGCGGGCAGTTTAAATTCCTCTGAGAATCTATAACTACTTCATTAACCTTACTAAAAGTGCAAGGTAAGAACGTCTCGTATTACACCTTGATTTTAATGTTTTCTTTTTTGGAAGTGCTACTAAAGCCGCTTAAAAATTACACTTTATTATCAAAAGTATTAGTCAATTTGTTAGAAAATGCAATGTCTCTATATATTGGTTTTTAATATTACGCTAATTGCATTTCTATCATTTAGTTATTTTTTTGTTTTAATTCAGTAGAAGGAAAGATCAAGTAACAAAGAAGAATTTAAATAAAATTTGTTAATGCATTAAAATTTAGCAATTTACTTAAATTATATTCTATATTAAATTAGCATGTAATTTTTATTTTATATTTGCATAAATCTCTCAAGAATAATCCAAAAGCTACATAATAAATAATTTAGGTTAAACATACCTAGAAATATTTAGAGTTTAAGCATCCAAAAATAACATCGGCAAACAGGAACTATTAATTACTATTTTCACATTTTACAATTATTTAGTTTAGGAATTTTTTAACATAAATTTAATAAGTATAAAAATAAAATTTCCATATAAACTGATATCTAAGTACACGTCAACTCTGTTCACTATAAAATAGAGAACTAGTAAAACTAAACACGGCGGCTGTTTAAATAAACATATAAAAAAATTCGCGCTAAATTGTTATATATGTAAAATAAAAAAGAAAAACACAATGACACAAAAAAACAAAAAACATTGCAAGAAAAAACAAGAGATTATTACGCACTCCATCAGAGCTAATATACAAAGAGTAATAAAGCGTGTGTTCTACTGATCACAGAAATTCTAAATTGAATATATTTTTGCTGGCTGCTACCAAACCGCCGCCCCGCTGTCGTCGTCGTCGGCATGAAAAACTTTGAAGACAAATTATATCCGAAAATGCCTATTTGCTTACTTTTTCTGAAGTTGTTTACACTGCGTTGTAAAAGCATGCAATGCGCAATTTAATGAAATCATGTCAGGAAACGCAAATGTGGGCAAGACAGAGCCAACAAGATGATCGAAACCACAAAAAATTTATGACTTGTTATAGGATCATATGTACAATAGAATGAGAGAAGGGCATAAGCCAATCATCTATTTTATAAGCATGCATTGCCACTCTTGGATCTATATGGTGAACTTCTTTGAAGGTTTCTTGTTGTTGTTTTTCTTTAATTTCTTTTTAGTTTTTGACTCAATGTTCTGTATGTGACCCATCTTTCCCATATTTTATATGCTTTGTTTCTATGGGAATTTATGAGTTTGGAATTGTTTTATTTTAATTTTTATTAATTGTTTTTATAAGGAATTATATGACCACTGTTTATGTATTTGCTATTTGGCAAAATTTAATTAAGATGAAATTACTTGTGCACATGTATATGTATTAAAATTTAAATTTATGTATAAAAACATTTTTAAGTATGATTATAGACTAACTGGAATTAGTCTATAGATGATTTGTGCAATACCAAATGTCCTTGAAAGGGGTTCAAGGCATGGAAAGGTATAGCATTTCAAGAAGTTGATCGAGTTCTATCAAAATCAAATTTTTCTTGAATTTAAAAAAAATTCTTTTAATTTTTGATGAATTCTTCTTTCAAAATGTTAATTTAAATTTTTCTTAAAGCTTTTTTATGGATTAGAAAAGGAATGACTGGAAATATTGCGTTATGAAAAAATGTGTAACTAAGAAAGTGTATAGAAATATGCATATGAATGCATGTGATGCACAATAAAATTACTCTAAAAAGTTTATGTAAAGTAAGATTATTAAATTTATTAAGAATAATAAATTATGGCGCTATTTTTATATGGAAAATTCAAATGTGTGATAAGTTACATTATGGTGGACGTGAATTTTCATAGGAAGTTAATAATTTGCTGTAGATCACTGACGGGATATTCCTTTGTTTTTGGTAAAATTAAACTTAAAATAGATAATTGAACTAATTTGTTTGTAAAGCTGTTAGTAAAGTTGTAGATCTTAACATACTATCGGAAAAGTTTTCGAAACTTTCCAAACAAATCAATAAGGCAGAACTTTTAGTGGCTCTTGTTTGACTTCTTCTCTCTTTCTTTGCATGACATGCCGAAATTTTCACAAATAAATATGTGCATATAAAACGGGGTATTTATTATAATTTCCGGATTAATGTTTCGGCTCTCTTCCCCCATTGAAAATAAATGGTGGCAGCGTTTTGTGGTAACTAAAATTCACTTAAATTTTTATGCATGCCATTCGTTGATGACAATTTAAGTAGTACAAAGGAGCCAAGGACAATCATATATTTATTTTTAATATGTGTGCGTGTAAATTTATATATGCTAAGCATCGTTTAGAGATTATGTAAAAACTTGACTTTTGTCACCCATTCCCTTTTTATAGAGAAATAAACCGCTTGGCTGGATAGGAATTTTTAAAATATTACATCAAATGTGCTGCAAAATAAAAAAAAACTTCATTAAGTTGAGTTAGCTATTCTTGTCACTTTTGATGGATGGTTATTACCATTCAAAATTTTTAACATAGTCTGAATTCATCTAATGCTTCCTGACTCTGTTTTTTATTTAGGATGTTTACCATACGATGTAAGCCTCAACTTAGAAATAAGTCTGCTATTTGTTAATAGTTTAAATTTGTTAACAAATAAAGTTGATTATATTTGCGTATTGTCACTTTGTAATTCAAGAATGTTTTAGTTTTTTAAGCCAAAAGGATTGTTTAGAGTCGAGAAGATTATTCTTATCTAAAAATTATATTTATATACAGAAACAATAATAATGAAGGTTCTAATTGGAAAAAACAATGATTAAAATTGTGAATAACATAGGTCGGGTATAAAACACTAAATATCGAGCATAAAAGTTCCTGTTTGCAGAAATAAAACTTTAAGGAACTAACTATAGCTGTCTCTAAGAAAAATGAATTTCTCGTTTTACAACCATAAAAGATCAGTAATATACTCTTAGTAATAGTAGTATTAGTTTTCTGAAGACCTTGATTTATCACATTCATCAAACTAATCATTTTTTCATTAATTCATTTTGCTCCTCGACAGACCCATTTTATTGGGAAACTCACTCAATTGCTTCTTGCCAAAGCTATAATACTGACCAAGTTAATCTTCGTTCCTTCAAAATGTGGCATTTGATGAAGGAGAAAGCACTTTGTTATTTTTAGCATTTAACTTGGGAAATCAAACAGCAGTTGAGAAGGTGTCCCTTTTACCTTTTTGATTATGGTAACGTAAAAGCGCTTTAAGACTTATAAAGTTTAATGGTTTCAGTTTAAAGCCCTACCTAAAAATTTAACCTTTAAGTTTAAATTAATAAATTGAATTGGCTGTGTCCAACTCAACTTGACGACTACTCAAATAAATAGCTATAAAATTTTCAAATTATGGTCTTAAAATATTTCATCACCTTACTTGATTCTGGTAGTTTATTTTAAGCTTAAAATCTAAATAACTATAATTTTCGTCATGTTTTAGCTTAAATTCTTTCAGGGTTCAATAGAAAACTTTTACGTCTTTTTTAGTCGTTGCAGGAAAAATACGTCCGATATGGACAAAAGAGAAAAAGAATAAAACAAAAAAAAAATAGTACTTAAAACAAATTTACTGCTAGTCTTTATCACCAAATTGATGTAAAAATCTAAGATTTATACGATTTTTTAAATGAGAATTTACTTCAATAAATGAATCAGCCCAAAGCAATAGGATCGCCTACCACCTACTCAGATAACAGCAATTTATTTATTTCCAAAAAAAGAAACAAATAAAAAAAAAACATCCAACAAAACACTGAACTAAACAAGAAATACTATTCACTACGTCACTTTAAGCTTAAGTATAGAAAACTTTGGTACAAAGATTTATAGAGTAGAATATAAAGTTATTTGAAGTTCAATTATAAAAATTGATAGTCCTTGCATGGAAAAAAATAAAGGATAATGCTTTTTTAAATATATTTTTAAGAAAAAATTAAAACTTAATTTTTAATTAAAAGTTCTTAAGGACTCAAAATTTATGTGTAAGAATTAAATTATGTTGCACCTAAGAAAACCATAAAATAGAATAAGCTTTTGCATTGAACTTACAATTAGCTCAAACTATATACATATGTATAGGTTAAGGATCATTTCAACAGCTAAAATTTTCCTGTCAGTAAATTATTTTTTATTGTTTCATAAGAAAAACAAAATCGTATACACAAATATTAAACACAAAAAAAACCTCTATTACAGAGCACGTATATACTTGTTGCCTGCAAGGCGCCGTCATTTGTTTTCTCCATAAAGAAAACAAAAAACCAAAGAATGTTGTTTTATTCCTGTCTTTACGTTTTTTTTTTCTTCCTCAAGTCACATATGATGACTCCTACTTATTGAACTAGAGAGCTTAGCCAGGATATAGAAATGATTCATAAAATTTACATATAAGCATATTCTTTAATATTTCCGTATGAAAAAAAAAAAAACTGAAAGATATCAATAAAAAGGATTAAATAAAAATCTTTATGGTAGTTAGGGATGTTTTCAAGTGGTTTTTTTAAAAAGATATTCCTAACTGATATCTCAAAAACTTTACATCTAAAAAAAAGTTGGAATAATTTTTTAGCATAACTGCACAGCTTTTAGTAAATATTTATTTTTATGGTATCTTAAATTTGCAAGTTTGTGGGGTAATAATTCTATTACTTTAGTTGGTAATAAAATGGTTTTTATGTTATGTTCATTGAGTTTGAAAAATGGTCCAATTTATCCAAGTGCATAAGTTCAAGATTTATTCAATATTAGGGGTTGTTTTTTTATTTTTTATCGATTTCTCAAACTACATAAACATAAAAAAATAATGGATAAAAGGAAAAAAGTAATTAAAAAAATACTTTAAGGTAATTTTACATGACTTAAAGAAGGAAGCTTGCTGTTGTTTATTTTTTGATTTAAATATTTGTAAAAGACTCTTAAATAAAAATCAATATTATATAATAGTAGAAAGGTGCTTTACGTCAATAAGAAGATTCCTGATTTTATAACAAAGAGCAATCTTATTATAAAATTGTTAAAGTCATGACATTTAAACTTTCTTCTTTTTTTTGAAAAAGTAATTAGAAAAGTGTTGGCTTTTTTCTTGCTTTTTCATTTGTATTTCATTTAAATAAATTGCACAGTTTATTGTCTTATAAGAAATTTAATATTAAAGTTTACAAAGAACTTTATAAAATTTCTATTGTAGTATTAGTTTAAGCAATTTTTTTGTTATAAATTTTCTTAGTTATTTTTTGATTGGTTTATATAAATTTCTGAAAAATTATTTTATAATTATTATTATTTTTAAATAATATCACTGAACGTTGTTTTAGCTTGTAATTTAAAGGCGACTGACTATTTACTTGTTTTATAATCAACAATATGAATTCTATACACAAAAAGCGGTTTTAGCTGTTAATAAGTAAGTTATCTTAAAGTGTTGTTGATTTTCTCCCAAATACCTAACGAATTTCTTCGTCTTTGTCATTTACTTGGTGATAAAGATATATGTACATGTGAATGGCTAAGCCTACACGAGACTGGCAGCTGTTGTTTGTATATAAAGGCAAGATGAAGTTTAAAAATTTTTGACACGTTCTAAATAACTGCATTAGGCAGAAATTTTGCAGAAGTTTATTGAGCTTTATAGTGTAACTTTATTGTACATCTTTTGCTAAATTTCATAGCGTAGCTGCTGGCCTCGTATGTACTTGCAGAATATAAATATTTTTAGCTGATTTTTACTACCCGAAGCTAAAATTTAGTTCTATTCTATTGATGACAAAGTTCAGGTTAGGTGAATTTATAATAGGTTCTTATTCTCACTAGTAAACACACGCAAAAACATGAAAGTCGCGTGACTTTGTCATAAACATTTCTCATTAAACGTCATGAGTGCATGAAAGCGATGAAAGTTAATAATTTCCATTTCGCTTGTCATGTAAGGATGAAAATTTCACCAGAGAAAATATAGTAACAAAGAAAACGAAATATGAAAAAAAAAAGTCATCAGTGAATATTTTTTGCATGAATCCTTTTTTAAATTTCTATAGAGACTAACTACACTAGTGAATAACTTGTCAAACGAAAAACAAGAAGTAGCCATTATAGCTACCTTTTTGGATATATTTCTAATGGTCAAGATGGCCGCATTAGAGTAAAAAGAAAATTTATTTATATTTTTGTAGGTGTTCGTTTTTATGAAATACATAGAATCGGTTTGTCAAGCAGTGAAAATGTGAATTTTCCTCATTATAGCCACTTTGCTTTAAAGAAAACAGCCAAAGAGCAGGGTTTTCTATAACTACCTTAGAACACGTTGAAAGAGAAGCAAGAAAGTTATAACAACTTTTCACTTATATTTCATGATGAAAGTAGCCATTTTGACTACTTTGGAAAACATTTAAGGATCTATTCTTCTCCACAAAGAGCCGACGATAAGATTATTTCTATTCCTATTTCTAGCCTAATACTCTTCATTTATTAAAATAAAGCAACAGTTGTGATTTTGACATTTTATAATTTGATACCAACATTTTTTCAAATTCTTCAATTTATGAAATTATTATTCTAGCTTTTGTCAAATTTAAATCCAAAACCTAAATTCAATTATGATGTATACAAATATCAACATGTAAAACTTTAATATTTAGTATATGATAGGTGTCTATCATACCTTGATTTGTCTGTGGTAGACAAATCATAAAAGTTGGTGGGCATCATAGAATTAATTATTGTAGCCAAAAGTTCCCTTAAGAATTTCACTTGTCGCAAAGTTCTGACGTAATTTTCGTTTGTCACAAAAAATTTTTATTTAAGATAAAACTTTCGAAAATAAAATCTTACAAATATAGGATATAACATGATTAGGATTTTTTATAATTCATATTTAAATAAATTGGTAGGTGAAATTATATAAAAATGAATAAAAGTGATATCATATTTAGTTTTGAATTGTTTACTTTAAAATTGATAAGAAAAAAATAAACATTGAAATTTATGTTTCAATTAAACAAAAATTTCTTCATTTTTTCATAATTTTAAAAAGTTATTCAGCATTCTAGAATTTAAAATTAATGAAATTTTAAAATAATTTTAGATTTTTAATGTTTTTCTTTAATTTTTTAAAACTTGTATACAATTGATTCCTACAAAACTTACTTGAATACATGCAGCAGACATCCAGGACAAATTAAAAGAGCTTTTTGGTGAATATGTGTACAAATGGAAACTTGTTGATTAGATACAAGAGTCACGTGATGCAATTGTTGACGTCACCATTTATTGTAGTTTCTTTAATTCTTTCTTTTTTTGCATTCTTGTTTTTAATATTTGATATGTTTTCTACTTTCAATGAATTACAATTTTAATTTTTACTATTATATTGTTGTTTTTAATTATTTATAATTGACACTAACTTTGATCACATTGAACCGCGACACTTAAAGAAAAGTAAACCTTTTAATGTGATTTCATATGAATCACTGATTCAAATCAGAGTAAAATTTTGATAAGAATTTGGACTAGACAAATATAAGTATACAAGAAATAAAAAATAAAAACTTATTAGATAACATGTACATTCATATAATTTTGCTAAGCACACAAAAGAGGAAGTTTTCACGGTTTTTTCATTATTTTAATTTTTTTTATAGCTAGAAGTTAAGCAAACAATAATTATATCTTGAAGCTATGAAAGAATTAACTAAACTAAATCTGATGGCAGTGAAAATCTACAGAGATAACCAAAACTCTTTTAAACACATACTATAACAAAAATTGTTAATAAAAATGAAAAGAAAGCTTTTTAGTCTGTATACTTTCAATTCCCTTGCCAAATTCTAAGTGAATTGTAAATAATATATATACATATATATATATATATATATCCTTAAAACAAGCATATATATAGAATTCTCGCAATCGCAAGCATACACACATATACCTACATATTTACATATGTGTGGATATATGCATAAAATTTCGCAAGCATAAATCGGAATACTCAGCATACATTAAAAATTATTTCATTGATAGATTTTCTAATATTAGTTTTTAGTGATTGCCTAATGGCATTTAGGACTTAAAAAAATTTTCCATATTTTTATTTAAGTATAAAATGTCACCCTTTTATATTTTGTATAAGATTTCATTCATCCTCAAGGGAAATATTAAGGACATATATATGTATATATATTATTGTGTTTTCTTAAGTACACTTTTTAAAGTCACAAAACTCTATATGTATTTTTAATAGAAAATTGGGGAGACAGAGACTGACATGCGCGTAATCGAATGGACATTTGCACAAAATAAAAAGACAAGACTGTGTAATATCTCTTTAAAACCACACGTGCCGGAATGAGCGCATAAGTTAAAACAGGTTAGGGGTAGTAGTTAACAAAAAGATGGATAGTCCTAGAGCTACATATATAGATTGTATGATAGTAATTTCAAGTGTTTATTCATCTATCTATTAAAATAAAATGATAATAATTATTAGACAAATTTTCATCTATTTTCACACATAGCAGCACATTGCTGCAATTTTCACGCTGGTTTTGTTAAAACAGGATGAATATTTGGCTCCCCTTGGAATAAAGTCAGAATTATTTTCAAACTTTTCATTTTTGGTTTATTAGATTTGATGATGACGGTCAGCTTGGATATTATTGTTAGAGATAGATATTCATTTAATTATATCTTTTGGAGAATGTAAACAAACAAAACAATACATATATGAATAGTAGGTCAAACAATTCTATGAAGTACTTTAGACTTTTGAAAAAAAAAAAACAAAAAGAAAAGAAAAGCAGCAAAAATAGTATCCATGACCTTGACATGTTTATTTCGTATATGATTTCATAGAATTTCTTAGAAGTTTTTAATCTTTAAATAGACATCAGATATTGTCTACTAGAGTTCAAGTTTATTTTTTAGATTTGGGGATGATTTATAAAGGGAAAAAAATATGCTTTTAGGTTTTTTGTTTGTTAAACTTAATTAACCAAAATGTTGATACTATTTTCATATATTTATATGTATATATTTGGCTTGTGAATCGTTTTTCTATTACTATCCATATATCTTATGTAATTTAGTTGAGTTTGAGTCTTTTAATATTTGGTCTATCACGTGTTAATGATTTTTTTTTTTGTAAATACAAGAAAAAGAAGAAATTTTTTGATAAAAGAAATTCTGAAATTATTTGTTAAGAAAGATTTATTAATAGCTTTTTGATGAACTTAAAATGTAATTTTCTCTCTAAGCAACAGGAGATAAATTTCTTGAAGCGTTAAGAACATTTTTGGATTGTTGCTTAGTTATTGATTTACGTTTAACCCTTATTATATTTGAAATACACAAAGAAATGTAATTTAGACATAGATTTCTTGTAATTAAATATTGTTTTGTGTGTGTTTTTTTTTAAAATATATTCAACATATGTATTTCAGTTTCAGAATTTCGTTGTTTACAAAAGAAAGGAAGATTTCTCCAAGCAAGAGGAAATACTTAAAGTTTGGAAAATAATATGCTACCAAAAAATGTTCTATATTTCACTAATTAATTTCATTAATACATTAAAAGCATATTGTTGTGTGTTCTCAGGGATTATAGAAATTTATACGGAAGGTTCATACACACACATACACGTATATATTCCTTATACGTACGGAAAAATTTTCAAAGATTCAGTATCCTAATATTGAAACGAAAAATAGCAAAAATTGGTTTTTCTTTGTGGTCATATGTGGATTTTTGCATTTCAGGCCAAAAGTTTAAGAATTCGATATGCATGAGTTTTTTTTAATGTTTTCATTGATCATAGTTTCGTCGTGCATGGAAATGAATATAAATCTAATTCTCCATTTGCAAAATTTAAATATGAATTTTTGTCAGAATATATGATGCCTTGTAGTCTAGCTTTGACGTTTATAAGGATTTATGAAAATATGAAAATACACTTTCCTTTGAAGCCATCAAATAGCTTAGTATAAAACCTGTTTCCATTCCTGCTCTTTTAAAAAAAAAGCACTAGCAAACTCTTGGAAGTCCTTCATTTAACGTAGACCAACAAAGTGTTGTTACTCAATGGAGTATAAAGCATAAGGAGAGTGTTAAAGATCTTTCAAGTGTACAACATATAAAAGTAAAATCCCTAAGCCTTACTCCAATTTGCTTACTTCTGAGATTCTGAGATGGGTTTCTTCTTTCTTTCCTAAATGCCTTAATGCTTTCTTCGTACTACTGTTATCTTAAAAGCTTAGCTTCTTTTTCAGGTATTTAGTCTAAATATTCATAGGTTTCTCTTTGCTTTGCTTCATTCCACAATGCTTAAAAAATACTGACATAAAAAAAGCGCTAGAGAGAAGCATTAAAAATTTTTCTCACTTACAAATTATAATGTGCTTAATAGTAAAAACTTTTATAACCTTCTAGAAGAGATCCTTCATGTTCTTTTGTATGTTGTTTTCTGGTAAACATTTCATAGGGTCCGGAAAAATAATTATAGTTACTAAAATAAAAATTTTTTCTATTCATAACATTTTTTGTTTTTTTCATAAATAACATCCTTTATAGGATATGTCTAGTACCATCTTAATTTATTAATATTACTAATTGTGCTGATTAAGCAAAACGTGTGCGGTTTTGTCTGAACCTATTCTTAACTTTAGGGTTTACAAATTTTTTTGCGCTGATTGTTATTTTTTCATCCAATTATTAAATATTTTTATGTATCTATAATTCTAGTTAGTAAAATATCATATTGATTATTCGATATTGATATTAAGATAAATTAATTAGAAAAAATAAAAATATCAAATGTATAACACCAAAATTCATTGAAATTATTAAATAGAAATCTAATAAAGGTAAAGTTTGAAGCATAAATTGTAAAAATATTTTAAATTTTTTCTTTATGAGGATATTAAAAATTTATATTTTTCTTTGGGATACTCCTTGGTATTTTTAATTTTAAAATTGAATTTTGTTTGTCGTTTGGCTACCATACTTGGCTAAGCTTTAATTAATATTAAAATTTATTCTTTACATTTATTGACTCTTCTGAATGTCAAAAATATTTAATGGTTAATCAAATTTGAGTATTTTTCACATTTAAAAGTTATAGAAAACTAAAAATTAAAGATAAGAAATACCTGAACAATCTATAGTAGCCATTTTTTCCCAAATAGTTTACTGTAATTCAACCTGAAACAAAAAAGTCATTCTATGAATTCATTTTTTTCTATTTTTATGGGTTTTTATAGAATTTGTTATCATGAAATATGTTCATAAGAATTAGTAAATAAAATTAAATTATGAGATGCTCTAGAATCATGACGATACACAAGGAAAAATTAATTGCATCAAATGACTTCATATAAAAATAATTGTAGTTAATAAAACGATTTTCTACTTAATTTAGACTTATCTTAACTAGAAATGCTTTATTTAAATTATGTTTACTAACTACTAAATCATTGATTAAACTTAGAAAATATTTGGAATTAAATCAGCTATTATTTTTAATTTTTATTAAGTAATTCTCTTTTTTTTGTGGATTAAAGCTGTTATATATACCTCTTGAAGTTATACCACTTCAAATGCCAAACATTCTCAAGCTTCAAATCATATTTCTTATATAGTCAATGGTAAAAGTATGCAATAAAATACAATGACATAAACAAAATTGAAGTCTAAACAAACAAAAATTAAACAGTATTTAAATGTCTAACTAATTAATAACACTGAACTGTCGAATGTTTTAGATATAAATATTCACATGAAACAGAAAGAATGAATAAAGGCCACAAGAAAATCTAAGCATGAATTTTCCAATCTTCTAAAAAGAAAACCTCTCAATTTTCGACCACCCATTAATGATTTCTACAAAACTATTGCATCGCTTTTTGAATACATTTCTAGATCTAGACATCCCAATTTAATTAACTTTAATTGCAGTGATGACATATTTCAATAATTTTTATTTGTTTTGTTTTTATCAAAAACTCATACAAACTCAATGAACTCGAATTGAATAAGATTAATAATGACGTCAGGCTCATATATCCATTTGAAAGTTTCATTAATTGCAATAATTGTAAAAGTGTTCAGCCTCCGTACTTTTTGTTTTTTTTTGTTGTTTTTGTTTTTTCTTTTCTAGCCCAGCATAAAATTTTGTAGCCCAATTTTAGGATTTATCTTTTCCATACTATTTATGCCAGTAAAAACTCTATATGCAGAGAAATTATATATTGCAGCAGATGGGTAGCCACATTTTGAAAACCTTAATCTGAAAAATATTTATAATGACAGATTTTAATTAATTTCAATCCGATTTCTGGGAAATAGAGCGACTAAAATCTGTTTAGGAGTAAAGTACCTGGGAGGTGTGCAATATTTTTTTCTTTCAAAAAGAAAAAAAGGACTATAAATACATAAAAGCTGTTTTTATTAACGCATAAATATGTATTTGTTTGTGTAGATAAATATTTTATGTCCTTTAGCATTAAATTGCAATAGCATGATGAATAAGGGACATCTATAGCAAAAATTTTGCTTTAATTAGAATTCTTATATTTATGGTACTTGTTGTGTGTTTATGTTTTTTTTTAGGCTTTTAACTGTAATTTTACTGTAAATATTGAATTAAATTAGGGATGATACAAGCTTTTAAAAGGTGAGAGTATTCAAAGGGAAATTTGAATATCTGATTGTGCTTTTTTTTTTGGGGGGGTTAAATTTTCGTTTTGTGTATGTAAAAAATAAAAGAAAATTTATGTTTCTCCGACAAGTTAAATCTCTTTTTATTAATTAAGGTAAAGTTTTTTTCATTTTCCTTTTAATAAGTCCAAGCAATTCTTTTCAAAATTTATCCTCTGAATCTATGTATAAATTAGAGGGCTTGTTTCTGCTTTAGTGTTTTTGAGCGATAAAATTACCCTGATCAGGATTGGATCATTAAATATACGAGTTAGGAAATATTTTTTCAAATTTTTGATTTCTTTATTAAAAGGAACAACACCATGTATAAAGTTCTAATTAATATCTTACATGATTTGTTTCTTGTAGTTGAAAAATAAATTTTGGCAGGGCACGTGATTTAAATTCTTTGCAGAATTTTGTCTTTGAAGATATTTTTTTGTATTGATTATTATTATTTTCATATAATTAAAAAAAATATTTGAAGTAAAAGTATGTCAATTATTGCAAAGTAACATATTAAAATACGAGTATTTGTATTTGATTGTCATTTACGTTTGATAATGTCGTGAATTCTAACAAACATAAAGTCGTATAAACTCTGAAGAATTTCAACACATTTGTTGATATATCAAACAAATTGTGAGTCCAACATTTTATTATTATTTTTACTTTCTTTGTTTTGATGTCAGCTTTTAAACTTAATATTTACTATTCAGCTCAGAACGGAGCTATTACCATACTATATCATTAGGGGAATGCTGTTTACATTTAAATATTTTTTCAGATCAGATTGAATTAGCTATTTTTAATGTTAGTAAAACACATTAAATGAGTTTCAACCAATTATACTGTCGCAATTTTAATAAATAATGTGTAGTTTGTTTAAGAGACATGGAGCCAAATAATAGTAATATATTATGTAGTAATTAGTTAAAAGGTATTCCTCTGTGGTATGAAATATTAATTTGAAATATGTTTGTAGTGTTTCCCATTAATGGAACTACTTTAGCCAATATGACAGGCATAATGCGTAATAGTATTTTTCAAAAAGTTTTCTCGTTGAATTTTTTCTTGACTTTTCTTCTCTGAGTTTTAATTTCAATATATCGAAAAATAAATATTTCTCCTATCCATAGCAGACTAATCTAAATTTGCAATCATTTAAAGCAATGGTGCGCAAACTATTTTCACTGCTAACCCCCCTTTTCCTCTAAAATTTCATTGTGACCCTGGGGGTCACTATTTTCATATTATTTGATACTTATTGAAGAAAATTCTTACATTTTTTACATAACAAATAAATTTGTGAGTTTTCGTCGACCCTCTAAATTTTTCTTGCAACTCCTAAGGGGGTCGCGACCCACAGTTTGTGCACCGCTGATTTAAAGCACATGGTTTTTGCTAGAGTTTTGTGTTTTATGCGGAGCTTTTACTATATAAGTCATCCTTGCTGGTCTGCTAGCATTCTGTTATCTATTTTAGTTATTGTACTTCCCATTTTGAACTTTGATTGGTTTACACGATGGCCATAACATCTAGAACTAAAACTTTTAAAAGCTTATGGAATCTTGAATGAAACGAATTTAAACTTGAAGTGCACATTAAGCAGGAAAAAAAGAATTTCTACAAAAAAACACTTAACATATGCTAATAACTGATGCTGTTAGCATTCTACATTTCTTAGTCTAACGTTATGACTTTTATACCTCTAGGACTCATTATCGCCTGGCAGAAAAAAATTTGGCACCGAAAATTAAGGAATTCACTTGGCTTGTTTACTCTGATTTGTTTTAAGTAAAAATCTTCATTTTTAACGTGCCAAGTCTAGGAGGTAGTGAACCCTAAGCATTAAGTCTGATTCAGACACAAACTTATGCGAGTGGCCCCCAGATTATTTTTAGAAAAGATATGCAGAAGCAGGGTTTGAAAATGGAGTATTTTTGGGTAGCCATTTGTTTGGCTGAAAGATTTTCTATTGCAAGGATTAAATCATGCCAGTAACACAATAATCAACCTTTATTATTTTTTCCTTCTCATGTTATGCCCCATATGCCCCGAAAGTAGTTATCTAATTGCATTGGAGATGAAAAGGTGTGTGTGAAGTATTACTGGAATTTTCTGACTCCTGAAAATACGAAACAATATTTCTTCAATTTATTAATGAACGCAACATATGAAATAGGAAATATTTAAACACAGATTTGTCTCAAAACTCTTTATTTTCACCTTTAACAATATCTCTCTTGAAAATTAATTGGAGGTGTAAAATCACCGGAGACTGTGTATAATTTTGGTTTTACATTATCCCCAGTCTCAAAAAATAATTAATATTTCATTCATGACATTCGCTTGCAATCTCAGTTTAATATGTTTACAAAAGACTTGACATTCTATTCAAAAACACAAGCAAAGTAATACTTTTTATTTTATCATAATGAAAATAAGTAATTACTAGAAAAACTATTTTATCAAAGAAATTAAATAGGAAACTTGTTTTCAGCTTAAGTTATTCACCCAAGCATATAATAACTTACAAAATTCATAAAACTAAGTGTCCATTACATCTTAATTAACAAAAACAGAACAACAACAAGTACAGAAACAAGAAAAATAGCAGAAAACAACATTAAAAAGTTTCTTTAATAGAAAAAAACATAAATTCAAAAGAGAATTCATGATTAAAAAACCAAAAAGAAAATATTTTCTTGACTTTTTTCTCTGTCTTTTTTTTTTTTCTATTTCACCCACCGCGTTTTACAAGCAATTCTAGGCGCTATATATAAAGTCGTCGTATATAGCATTTTCCCTTGTAGAAATTTCTTTCTTTTTACACCCGTCTTAATAACAAAAAAGGACATGTGTACGCTCTACTTTGCATCAATGGATGACACACAAAAAGCCATATTTATATATCAGAGTGTGTGTGTTTGGGTGATAATATATATCTTCAAGGAGGTGCAGTAATAACGAATATATAGGCAATACACAAAAAAAAGAACAAACGAAAAGAGATATCGTAGAAAATATACAAGGACTAGGTATACGAAAATGAAAGGAATACAATAGACCACATGTTAGCATATCGTTCTGTCAAACACATGTGCTAAAAACAATCATCAGAACAGACATTAAAGCTAAATAAGTGAAACCAGGAGAAAGGATTTCTGAATATTATGCCCTGAACTTTGGATGCCTTTTATATTGTTCTTTTCTTTCCATTCATTACTTTGTTTTACTTTTTTTTTGTTCTTCCTTATTTTTTTTTTTTTTATTCTTGACTTTGCTATATTTCCATAGATATATTTATCTTTTGCTTTTTATAGAAAATTTTCTTATTATCCTTAAACTTGTGTATAATTCTAATAGAAATATCTTAAATGGATAAGATTTACACCCTGACTAAATAGATATTTTTTGAGGTGCTTATTGGAAAGAATTTCTAACGAAGACATAAATTTCATTGGTAACGTCTAGCTCTTAATTAAAAACTGCGAGCTATATTAAAATGTTTGTATAGTTAGTATCTATAGATATTTTCTATCTATCTAAATATATATATTACAATTTTACTAGTTATATTGTCTCATATGCAATTTAAGTTCATGTCGACATTTTGTAATTAAAGCACTCATTCGTTAGTTGATCCTCAATTTGTTTTGTATGCTATAAATATATTATACAAACAGTACCAGAAAGACTATTAACACTCAGCACAGATTTATATATATTATATTAGTCCGATAGTCTTTCATTTTCACTTTTTTACTCCCTATCTTTCGTATATATGTATATGTATATTTTCTATTTAGTCCTAAAAATCATTAGACTAGAATATATAGAATTTGATGACAAAATAAATTACTACTGACTTAATTTAGCCACTAATTTTTGCCAAATGTAATTCTCACCTTTATATTTATTCGATAAATTTGTCTGAATATTTCAATGTTGAAAATTTTAATTACAATACTTTAATAGTATGAAAAGGACTTATCCTATGTTGGTATTTTTCCATAATCATCATTTTATAATTATTAAAATGAAATTAAAATGCTGACATCTTGTTAAAACAAAAATTTTAGAAATCTTTTTGTTATATCCTTGAAATTTTAATTGGAGTGATATATTTTTTATTTATATTGAGTTGAGGTTAATCTTTTGTGAGTAAAATTTTTTGTTTTTAAGGATAAGCAATAGTTTTTTGAGTTTGGCACAAAAAAATATTTGGACGTGTCTAATTTCAGTTTAGTTGCATATTTTTTGGTCTTAAATATGAAAAATTTTGAATTTGTAAGGTTTTTATTATTATAATTTTTACATGTTTTAATTTGACGTACTCGCCGTAGACGAATATTAGCGAATGTATTTCAGATTTGCTTTTATATCACGGGTTAGAGCTTCAATTCAAACTTATGAGACCAAACTGGAAACAAGTAATATAAAAAGAAATTTTTTAAAGTATATTCCTACTTGAGATTGTTTTTTCTTTTTTCTGAATTCAGAATTCGTAATTCGTTGCATTCAGTTTTCTGAAGTTTTTCTCTCATATAAAACTAAAAATAAGTTTATTAAATACAATTAATGAACTAATATTTGAACTAACTGTATTAACGTCAATTGTCATTCACTTCCAACATAACAAAATTTGTTTGAACTTGATTGGATGAATAGAAAAGATTTTATTAACAATTAAAGGTTTTTGAGCAAGCTAATAGTAGGAATATAAAAATAATTAAACAAAATAAGTTATCAAACTACGAAAAGCTACTTGAAATAACGAGTTTGGTGAATGAGGAAAAAATTATTTTAAATCATCGCCGAAAAACAAAGAACTACCTAAATCATTACCGAAGATTAGTACGTGAAATTTTTAAAACCCATAAATGTAGGAAAATTGTTGATATTTATCTAACTGACAAAGTTATTAATTCATCAAAAATCTAAATTGAATTTTTCTAAAACTAGATATGCCAACTGGAATGGTAATAACTATCAAAGCTACATAACCACTAAATAAAATTGAAATCGTTTAGTTCGTGAATTTGGTCAACAACCAAATTATCAAAATTATTACCACATTCAATATGCCAAAAGTTTACAACAATTGTGGAAAGAGAAGAATACGAAAGGTAAAAATTTCTAAGAATAGAAATTGAAAACAATAGAGAAAAATCTGATGTGTGAATTTATAACTCCAAAGCCTTTTTTAATTCACGAATATATTTTCTAATGCAGACAAGCAGCAATATATTTCTAATTGAAAAATTTTCGCAAATATTTTCATTCTCTTTTGGCATATATTGTTTTAGTGTATCACAAATTCTTTGAATTTAGAAAGTGATGCACAGTAAAATTAAAGTTCATTCCACTAGAGGTCAATAACATGATGTCAAAAGAGAACAAAACTTTTATCTTCTCAGAATAATTCGAATTTTTCGTTTCTTGGTCTAGCTATTTACCTCTTGGACACATAAAATATTAAGAATATTTCACAACTTATGCCCTGGCACAATAAATTATTAATAAAGTGTTTAACTCAAATATAGAAATTTCTTTTGCCGAGGGTATACCTTGCGGTTAAAATTCACTCTTTTCATGTTTTTGTGTATTAAACTCGCATGCAGAAATTTTAAATCTCACCTTCCCAACAATAATGGGAATTCCTTACCACCTTCTTTGAGTACTACAATTTTTTGTTCACAAAATTCTTTGCACTTAAAATCTTCTATTCTTCTAACTCAACTCAGACTTCTTACTAGCTAATGTTAGTTTTCCCATCGATTCAGGAGCTTTAAAATCTGAATAGCAGATGCTTCACTGATACCCCATAACTACCAGAGCTCCGACCATATTAGTGAACTATTATGATAGCAACAGTCTTCATAAATTTGCACAGATTTCTTTAATTATTGTAGTTCAACCAATTCATTTATTCTTCCCAGCTTCAAAATATTTAGTATTAAGCATAAATTAAATAACCGTAATTTCATTCTAATCTGAACTTTAAAAATTGTTACAGGATAACAAGACCAACAGGAAACTTAGGTTTCTTATCAATAAGTCACAATTATTATAAATATAAAACTAAAACCGATTTACTCCATTTTTATATGTGTTATTACCATATTTTGTGTTTCACTAGAGTTTGAGCCTGTTTAGATTGGAATTAAATTAATCTTGGTGTAATTGTAATGTATTAAACAACATTAATGAGTGACTCACTTTTCTTCTAACATTTAAGTTAGAAGTCTAAGTTAGCTAAGTTTTGCCCAAATTCCCCTTTCGTCATAAGTCATGTATGAATACATGCATTAAAAATTCAATGATTAGTATTTTCCCAAATAAGATAATTCACGGGTATAGTTGGATGATATGCTACAAATATGTTTGTTGTGTGTGTATAATTTTGATATATTACAACAAAAACGAAAAATTTTATCTGTTATTTTCCTTTAATCTTAAGAATAATTAAAAATTTTTTTATGTGGAATTGTTAAAAATGTTTTCATTTGCGGGGGGTGTCTAAGGTCTAATGATAACACCATTTCTATTTATTGTAGAACGACTAATATGCGGGTAAATAATTCCATTATATTAAAAAAGGTGCCCAAGAATTCGAAAAGTTCTTGAATTTTCTCTGTTCATTTAAAATTAGATGCCTGTAATTTCGGAAGCTGTGAATATGAAGAATACATGAGACCAGCTTTTGTTTCCAGCTTAAAAAGTGTTGTATAGAAAAGGAACACTATAAAGTTTCCTACACTTGAACCTGTGTTTAGTAAGATGTCAAACAAAAGGTAGGAATATTCCTGCCTCGTGAAGTTGTATCGAAAAATTTTGAAATCTTTTCTTTTACTTCATTTACTCGTAAAAGTAGCAACACGGATTTGTGTGGAACTCCCCAATGGATGCAGTAACCATGTTTTTTTATCCATATTGAAATTTGTAAATTTTGGAATTTTTTCAAAAAAATAGGTTTCCTATAATTTAAGTTGTTAAAAATTCGAAATAATAACAAGATATCTCAAAGTCCAATTAAATAGTTTTATCTAAATTCTCATCGGTGGACTATTTTAAAAAAGGATTTGTGTGTATTTATGTAAAGGAAAACGATAGAAATCACGTAAAGAGCACCATCACGATTTTTAGAACAAAAAACAAGACAACAAGAACTAAACTAATTTCCAGCTTTAAAAGTAATGAAACTTTTTGGACTTATGAGCCTAAATTTATGTTTCAACAATTTTCAAGTTTTATATAAGATTATTTAGAAAAATTTTGTTTAGTTTTAATTATTATTTAAATTTGTTATCAAATGGTTTCTTTAACGACAATTACTTTAGGTATTTATGATTAACATTTGATCATCGAGTTTGCTATAGATGGCAGACAATGCTCAAGAACATCTCTAGTCTAATACACCATAAGGTTTTTAAACTGACTCAAAGGACAGTTAGATTCGACCACGTCATAGGCGTAAAAATAAATTTTGTACAAAGGCAAAATCTTAGATACTTTCTGTCGTTTGTAAGGGATTTTAAATTAAAAATAAAATTAAGCTTAGTTTAGTTAACATTTTAAGTTATTTTCATCCAAAAAAACAACACAAATTTCAAGCCTTTTTTTCAGTTAATTAAAACATTAAATCTTTTGTCAAATTTTAATGAAATTTTTTGGTACAAAGAATAAAATATAAAATTTTACTTTCAAGTATGGACTTTATTTTTTTCAAGTCCTTAATCTATGTACGTTATTTATAATCATTTTCAACCAGAATCTTATAAAATCCTTTAAAATTGTGTAGATTACTTTAAAAGCTGTTTATTAGATTTTTGTAGTAGTCATTTCCTTTACTCTTAAGGATTCTAGATAGCTTCAATAGATATTCACTAAATGAAGGATATCCTTAGTGTGAAATTTTATTTTTTGTTTTATTTTTTTTTTGTAGCTCCTGTCGCTGCAAGACTACTGATAATGATACGGTGTATATCTATTATACAGCTCAGGGACCAATTATACCACAAAGTGGGCAGAAACATTTGTAAGAGGATTTAATTTAATTATAGTATCTCAACTCTTTGGCTAAAGGATACTGTAAGTGTAGTTGTTGATTTTTTTTTTGGCTTGTTCTTTTTTTTTTTTGTGCTATGTACATTGACAAAATTTAGTGTCGTAGAAATGTAATTGTGTTAATTTCTTCTTGTTAAAGCAATTTGGCTAGATGCCAAACCATTCACCATGTTTTAGATAAGAAATATTTCTATTTTTAAGGTAAAAGATGAACAGTTGTTATCCTCAAGTAAATTTCATCCTTTAATTTTATTTCTCTCCTCTATACATTGCATTAAGATGGTTAATCATATGCTTGGTTATTATCCAAATTAGATGGTTGCCTAGAAAATATGGCAGTTGTAATTGTAAATCTTTCTTATTCAATAATGATATGGATGTATGGTAAAGTTAAGGAAAGAAATAATTTTTTGAACCTAATTTAATGTAAATTACCCGTCATACAACGATGATAATAAATTTATGAAATTGCAGCACTTGTGTTATTTAATGGTTATGAAAAATGTCTCAAAAGTCTTACTTTATACATGTTAAGCTGATAATTTTCATTAGATGGCAACTAGCCATTATAAGTGACAAGATTTTTAAATAATTATTATGAGGTTAGTTGGATTGAAATCAGTTATTATGTAATTTGATAGAGATTTGCTGTTATTTTGCTTCTTATCTACTTTAATCGTCAACCATTTTGTTAGTCTTATAAACCTTTCAAATTGAGCCAATATCATTCATGATCGGAAAAAAATTTTTTATACTTTTGTATGAAATGTTCTGTTGATATTGCACTCCTCTCTTGTATATCATATGGCAAAAGAACGTAATAAACTGTAAATACATGCAACAACCACAATAATTAATGTTGCATGTTGCCATTTGGGTAAATTACTTACTTTATATTTACATCGAAACTTTAGAATAGAAAAATAAAATGCAATGAAGAATTTTGGAAATTCTCTTAGATGCTGCTAGTTTTGCAGCTTCTTACAAATTGATTTGAAAAGTATTATTTGGTATTGTTTATAGAGGATTAGAATACTTTTCCTCCAACTTCATATTTATTTGACTTTGGTGTTTAAAATGATTAACACATTGAAGATTGTAACTTTTATTATACAATTATACACGAGCTAAAGAAAAAAAATGTTGCTTAATGTGTAATTTGTCCTATTCTTATTGTACAATTTAAAATTTGTGCAACCTAATAATATTACACCAAATATATGTCAAAATATTCCTACTATGAAACAGATTTTTATACAAAAGATAAACCAATGAAGATGAAAAGGCTATTACTAATCATACGTCCTCTTTTCAGCCATTGAACAATTCTTTACAATTAATTCTTGAATTTTTTCTTAAAAATATTAGGAAAAATTATTCTTAAAATGTTTGTAAAACAAATTTCAGAATTATGCTATGAATCCTAGTAGCTTTTACTGTAAAAATCTCTAGACAAAAATATCGCATTTCTGATATTGATGAATTTTTTATCCTTTTAAACTTTTCAGCATGATTAAAATATTAATTTATGTATGAGAAACTGATGAGTAATCCTTAGTGAATCGAAAGAGCTATATTGTTCAACTTCATTTAATATTCTTTCAGGATGTTTTTATTTTTCATAAAAGTAATAAAAAAAAATACAAAACCGCAACTTATTAAGTTTTTTTTATTAAAACATATAAAAAGCAATATTAATTTATTATTAGATTATACTTCAGAAATAAGAAAAAAGATTTTTGAAAAAGTTCTTTTGGATGCTGAACACTTAAAAGATCAAAAGAAAGTGTTAACTCCGCATAATTTACATTCGGTGAAATAGAAAACATTCCACAAAAAACAACCTATAAAAACTTCTTAAGAAACTTTTAAGAATATATTCAATTTCAATTTTTTTTCAAAAAAGACTATTTCCAATCCCTATCCTACTTAATATTTTGGCTACTTATTTTTTTATACTTAATGGCTACCTTTATATAATTTAAGTTTATTGACATGACCTTTTTTGGTATGGCAAAAAAAAAAAAAAACAAACCAAAAACAAAAAGGTTAATATTAGGCAATATATCCTTCTTTTTACCACAAATAAATCCACACACTTCATAAATTTTTAATATTTTGAATTACAAAATAAGATTCCATTTCAAACATTTAACCCACTAAAGGTGAGCCTAATAGTTTTAAACTTTACATAGCTTCCCTTATATATAATCAGGGAATCAAAATTTACACACCTTGCCATTATTGACAAGTATAAGCCCAGTTTTTACTAAAGGGAGAAATTTTGCATTGATATAAAATTTAAATTTGTTCTATATAAATATTTCCCCCATGATACAAGAAGATGATGCCAAATTTATTCATGAGATAACTTTAGCTTTTATGTAAAAAAGAGGGGGAGGAGGATCATCCAATGAACAATTTTTATTTTTATTTTTATTTTTTTTTTTTGTTTATTTCATTCTATCTCTTTTATAGTACTAGTATCTTTTAAGCCAAAGGACAAAATAAGGTGACTGATATAATATCAAGGGGAAAAATTATACAACCCTTTTTAACACGTTAATGTTGTGTAAGATGTTTACATAATTAGTGGCAACAGATTGTTATCAAGTCTAATGGAATTTAGAATTTTAAATTGACTTTTATACCAAACCGTACAGATGGCATTGTGTACTTTACATCTATCAAATGTAATTTGAAGTTTATTAAAATCTGATGATACTATGTATATATATATGTATTTATATCCCTTAATTTTAAGCTATTTCTACTTGTGGATAGGGAAAGGATATGTTACAGGATATTTTAGTATAATTGCTGTACGTGATGTAAAGCTTCATAAAATAATTTTATTTCAAAGGTTTTTAATGCAATTTCGTTATAAAATTAAACTTATATATATATATATTTTGTGGTTAAATTAAATTATAGCACAGAATATCGTTATGAGTACTTTGAAACCAAATATTGTTAATCCTATGAGGCATATTTTTTATATATATTTCTATGTAAACATTTGGAATACTGTGATAAGTTTTATTTACCTGGTAACTGAAAATAAGATTTTAATATTTAAACACTTTACCAGTTCTTCATATGCTTTGACTTCTAATTAGCTCAGATAATTTTTTACTTTTGTTAGTTTTTTTTTTTTCATTTTGGATTTTTAACGTTTTTTATATCAAACTGTATTTTAAAGAATGAATTGGATATTTTGATTGTAAAATCTCTTAATTTGAAAAAAATATCGAATATCGAATTATCGAATATCGAATTACTCGATTTGCGCTCTTAATAGATTTCATCGGTTTCAGAATTTTACTGATATAATTTCTTTTATTTTTTATTGAACAGTATACAATGACTAAAATATTTCAAAAATTTCAAGTTAAATTTCAAGGTAATTAGAATAAAACCCTTGGAGATAGATACTTAGCAATTTCTACTCATTTAATTGTCTGTCTGATGCCGACTTTCAATCAATCACGTTTATTTCGAAAAATTACTTCTTGAGTTGACTAAAATGCTTTTTTTGAATACTTATAAGCTGATCTTTTTGAAATTGTGCACATTTGTCATTTGTTTTTATCACAAATAATTTCCCAAGTCAATTAGATGTCCGAATTATACCCAATATAGTCTTTCTTTGGAAACAGCTTGGCAAAATATGTAAATTTTAGTTTTTTCTAAGTATGAACTATTTCTCCTAACAGAAATAATTTAATTTCGGAGGAATCAATCTATAGTATCTTGTCAACAGCGATTTCTAGGACTTACAAAAAATGTGGTCCCAATGGCTGAATTTGAAAATAAAAATTTAACAAAATCATTGTCTAGTTTCTTGTGTTCGCTATAGTAAAAATTATTAACAAAATATATCATTGATTATATTGAAAATAAGTTTCTAAAAGTAAACTTAATTAAAATGCTAAGGAAAATAAGAAACATCAAAAAATCTTCTTCAGAAACTTTACTCACTTTAACTTTAACTTTAATATAATTTTATGATAGTCTTTTTTCTGTTATCTTATATCAAAAACTTAATAATATACATGACTTCAAACACTATCAGAAGTTCACTTTGAAGGATTTGTAATTTATCAACAAAATTCTATCAGTAAATCCAAATTTCTATATCTTTGTTTGAACTTCTATCTGAAACCATTAAGTCCAATATTTTCCCTAGGAAACCTTTTCTAACAATAATTTTCGCTAAACAAAATTAATTCACCCTATCTTCAAAACTTTAACAAGAAATGATAATAGATCTGAGCATCATTCGTCATTTTCTATCGTATAAATTCTATTGTTGTCAAACTTAATCACCAAAAAAGATTCTGGCTGTAATTTAAGGACATTGTCAGGATTGGATTTATTAACGATACTAAAAGGGAGAACTAATCAAATGTTTTTAAGCTAGTATAAGTCAATATTAAAACTTAAATCTTAAATTTTGTATATCATTTTTGGTTAAACCTTTATTACTTCTTTATGGCTTTTGTTTTGAATAAATTGAAGAAATTTCATAAATTTAGTTAAATATTTAATGCTAGCAGTTTATTTTTTTTGTTTTTGTTTCATCGTAGTTAAAAAAATAATGTATTTTGTGGCTATCATTTAAGATTTCTTTAAGGCGAATTTAAATAGTTAGCAGTTGTTTTATGGATGAACATTTTTTTTAAAAATCGGTAAAATTTGTATTGATGCCATAAATTAGACTTTTCCATCAATAAATTGTTGAATAAAAAATAATTTTAAAAACAAATGGATACTTGTAGTTCTATATTTTCTCATTTTGTCCATAACAGAGTACTTTTCCCGCTGGAATACATCATTTTATCTAAGATCATTTCCTTTTACTAATATAAAAAATACTCATACTATGATTAATCTTAACCAATTGCTGATGTCGAATAGCTGCATAGATTTTTGCACATAGTCAAAGTTATTTACTCGTACAGTTTAAGCTTGAGAAAATAATAATAATTTAATAAGTCCTTTCACTGATTAGAAAATCTGAATTTTGTCATAAATATCAATATTATTTATTTTAAGAGAATTTTCACGGCTAATTTCTATCTTCTCTTGGACAGTTTTTCGCTCCAATTACAGGAAACTTTAATTCCATAACTAAACCAGCTAGGATTATAAAAATATTTTTCCTTTTTTAGGAAAAACAACAAAGTGAAACTAATTGAAAGACTTAAATTTACCAATGATAACCTAAATTTTTTCATACGTAAAGTGCTCTATGCTTTTGTGTTTGATATCCTTTCATCATTTATGCTTTATTGTCTCTATTTCAATACATGAATATATATACGATAATATTTCTAATAGATTAAAAGTCCTAAAAAATGATAAATATATATGTAGATACTATATATATATATATTAATATATTTTGTTGCTAGTGAAATAAAATTAACTTCATAAATCTAAAAATTCAAGTACCACACTGAAGCTTCTCATGTGGATAGCTAGTAGTGAGAATAATTTGAATAAAATTAAATTTATGCTAACGGTGCAATAATTAAGTGCCCTCAATAGAAGGATAAAAAAAGTAAATTACAATCTTTTATATTAGTTAAGGAAGGAAGAATATATGGCAAATATGTGGTTTTTTCATATAGGAAACGATAAGAAAAAACTTCAAAATTATATTAAAAGGCATAATTGTTAAGTATACGCTTTTTTATTTGTTTATTTTTTTTTTAAGCTCAACAATTGCTTATCACAAGGACTTAACTATCGTTGTGATAAGTAATTTTTTAAATTCTAGCTAAATTGCGATGCTAATGACTTTCAATGAGAATTTCGTATATGATTTATTCTAAAGAAAAAATAATGGATTCCATTTTAAGTGAACTACTCCATTTAAATAATAGTAAGCTATTTAATTATTTTCAGGAAACAGTTATTTAGTTTATAAAGAAATATAATTCTTAACCTTGTTTTGAAAAAAATTGATTTCAAACTTCGTACGAAAGAGATAGCAATTTGTTTATTAATTGAAAATTTAATTTTGAATCCGATTTCTAATAAAGTAAAAAATTTAAGCTATAATTCAATGAATGAGTTCTTAGTTTTGAAATTTCTTTTAAAAACTTGACTTGAATAAATTTTGTTCAACTGGCAAATAAGAATAGCGGAATATTACGCTTGAATTTGAATTGCAAATGCTGGAATTTATTGATTATTTTGTATTAGTCATTCACTAATACATATATGCAAAACAAAAGAATAATAATTTTTTCTTTTTTAAGTGGACTTCGGTGATAACAAATGAATTTGTTAAAATTAGCTGGGTTGAATTCACACACTCGCACAATTACACAATTAGGAAATGGATTCACACAATAGTTAAAGGTGTAGTAATTACAAGTAAAAAGACTTTGAATTTTATAGGATGAATAAGGAATTGGTGTTATCAAATCGAAAACAAGTGGATGGTTCCCTTAAAATGACTAAAAGAACGTTGAGTGTCTGAAATAATATCCTTTGCAATGCCAGCAGCTATCAATGCTACTAGTACTACGTTACTACGTTACAACGTTACTTGCAAGGTTCCATTATATTCCAGCAGCAAACTCATATAGCATTATTCAACTCGAGCGTTTTGTCACCATACGAACTAAGAGCACTATTCAAGCGCTTAAATTAACTCGTTTTATATATGAGCCTTTATATGAGTAAACGCTTTGCATGCGGTTTCTTTATTTTCATGTCTATTTTTAGAATTACAACTTTATGGCTACATGTTCGCCCATTGACAATTTTATTTATAATTTAAAAGTGAAAGTTTTGTGTCGAGAATAAATAAAAAATATAATAAAAATTTAGTGTAGTAAAAAGTGAAGAATAGTAAACAATTGGTACAGCAAACTATAATCAATTTCTAGTTAAAAAATATGAGAGTATTCCTAAACTCACTTCGAGACGCTTGCTTTCCCACTGGGATTTGTTAAATTAACACAAAGATATGATTTTTAAGGTGCCATTTTGTGTAGTAAGGTAGTGAGGTAGTGCTTCTCAATGGCAGAGATTAGGAGTAAATCTTGCATTCGATTAAAAAAATTTAGATTAGAGTTGGAGGAAGTAAAGCAAAACGCTTTTGTATAACACATTGAGGATGGCGTATAATACCATCGCTGGTACACATCGGCCATAGTTTGGTTAGATGAAAAAGATTCTATGTGGTTAAATATAATTTTTTTATTAAAATCAACTTTTAATTCCTTGCTAAACAATAGTTTGTGCAAGGCACTACCAGATAAAATAAAGTACGATTTTTACTGCCGTCGGGTGAAACGAAATAGAAAAGCTACTACGTCCTCATCGTGTAAGGAGACCATTTACACCTTAACGTAAGCTGTAAATTTCTTGAGGTATAGAGCTATTCTTTTTTTTATTTCTAATTCAAATTCCTGTATTTAAAGAGATTATTCCTCTCTGGATATTTTTAGAACAAAAGGACAGCTCCTTTTAAAGCTATCTTTTTTTAAAACTATTTTAATATCTGAATCTTTTCAATTATATATAAAAACAAGAATCTTTCAAGAAGTGATCGCGAAAGTGATTTTAAGCGAGTCTACCACAAGAAACCACTCGTATTGTCATACTAACAAGGATAATAATTATAAATTTTGAATTTTCTTAATAATATTGCTGAAGATATTACGAGATTCCAAACAGGTGCCTAACTTCCTGACTTAATTTCGTTTAGAAAGTTATTCCTAGATATTTCGTAAGGTCTTAAGTTCTTTCCTACTTTTTTAAATGGTCGCTATTCATCAAAATTACTTTTTATTTGTGTTACAAGAAATATTTTTTATATCTACTTGTGAAGTTTTGTGTGATTTTTTTTTTTTTTTTTGCGTTTTCTTTCTGGATCGTAATATCCATGAGCACAAAAAGAGGTTTGAGTGTACCTACTTATGGCAGCAATTATTTTCATGCATATAATTTAATAAAATGGCCTATAGATCCTGATTAATTTATGAACACCTATCTGCTATAATGAAGACTGTATGTATGTTATCTGTCTCTATATCCAAGTACTGAAAAACTTGCAAAAGATTTCTTTGTGCGTCTAGTAGGTTGGTTTTAAATTTAAAATATACATATATTGATGAGATGCTATATAACAATGTCTGGTTTAGTTAATTATTGTAGCTGAACATATACATACCTAACATAGATTCTATAACTGAAATTATTTTTCAAGTAAATGTTATTCTGTTAGACTCGCTTAATTCCATAATGGCTTTTTGTTCCTGCATTTTTATTTATATAATTTTGAAAGCTTGGAAATATGATGTGGCCAGTTTGATTCATACTAAATGCTTAGATGCCAAAATGAATTCCAAAAATCGTGAACTTTCCAAAACTACTTTTTGGTGAAGAAATGTGTACAAAAGACCTTTCAAAGGGTTTTAATACATACCTTAAGCCATTCAAATATATTACTTTAAATCGTCGCTAAACAAAAATTAAGGTACCTTTAAATCCCATAATTTTAGCTTCTGTTAGAAGAATAATAATCACAGCATTACTTTTCGCTAAAAGCCCCTCAGAAATCCATTAACCCTTCCTCATTTTTATTTCATTCTTTTTTTGAATTATACATAGTAGTTTATTCAACAAAAAACCCTAAAAGCATGTCCTTATTATATGCTTTCAAACAAAGGTTCTATTAGAACCACAAATGCACACATTCTTTAAGTAATCTTAAAATTTATTACAATTCAATTCAAAAATTGTACAACAGAGTAAATTTGATGAAATCGTCAAATTTTCATTCTAGCTGCCATTCAACTTTTAATTGTGATAATTTCTTAGCACAGTTTTATTAATAATTTTAATTTCTGTTTAACTTTTTGTTTTAAATGTCTTTTCAAAGTTAAAAGAGGCAAAATATCCTTAATGTCAGTTAAAGTTACATAAAAACCAAATTTTATATATGAAAGCAAGAAATACGCGATAAAAGGACTAATGGAACTTATTTCTTTAGAATAATTGGGTGTATGCCAGTTTTAATGGCTTGAAGTTTTATGGCAAATGGCAAATGACAAATTTCATTTAAATTTACACTTAGGGTGCAATTTAGTTAAGGCTCAATAAAACTCTGCAAGGAAAATTAAGTGAACGGATAACGTTTACCATTTTAATTTGTTGCTTTTTTGCTATTTAATTTAAATAAAATTTTTGAGGAATTATTATTTGTGACCAATAAACGAAATGAAAATGGATAGAAGAGAATTAAATGTAATTAAAAATCTCTAACTTAAATTATAAATTTTTCTAATGTGAGAAATTTATATTTAACACACCTGACTCGATAATTTAAATGTTTTTAGTCTTCTCAAGGAAGAATCCATTCATGAATACTAAAAATATAATAAAATATAGCTCTAAATTTTTTTTTTTAGATTTAAAATAAATTTAAGTTATTCCTTAAGGCTAATGTTGAACATTGAAAGCTTGCAAATTATATTAACCTCAAATTTTTGGAAATTTAAATGATTGTAAAAACTGTACTGAATATGATTAAAAGACAAACCTTCAGGGTATAAATTCTTGTTAAAATTAGTCATCTTAGGACAATGATATAAAATTTTACAGAAAAGTAAAACACTTAACGACTAAATTAAATCCAGTTTTTCACTTTCATTTGCTGGAAATTTCAAAGTTATTCAGCTACTCGACTTTTTAGGCAGTATTTTAAAATGAAGACTTGACCGAATATTTTTATACTCTTATCATATTATGGGAAGGATTTAACTTACTCTCGCTTCAGAAACTCATTAGGTAAAAGTGCAGAAAATTTCTTTTGTAAATTGGGGTTTTTTTTGATAAATTTTAGCCTTGTAGTGTGTCACTTATCGAAAGTTATTTAAAGTTTAAAATTTTTTAAATTATTTTCTATACGTTATCACAGTTTGGGTTTTTCCTAAGAATGTCATTTACCTAAACTTAAGTTGTTCAAAACTTTCTTTATTTCTATATATTCGAGCTTAAATATGTATGAATAATTCAGCTACATTCTGGTGGCTATTATGAAATTTACATTACGTCATTATTTCCTTAGAGGGAAAAAATTCGGTATCGTTTTTTCGTTGCTAAAAAAGTACAAAGTTACACTTAGTTTAATGTTTTTGGGGGCTGGAATTTTATAATAAAGAATTATAAATTATGATTAAAGTTGATAAGCATAAAGCTACTGGTCTATAGCACAGAATTAGTTTTAACATTTAAAACTTTTCGAAATTAGCACCTAGGAGTATAAAGAACTAGTATTGTAGGTACTTTTTGTAATGGAGATGAGGATATGATAACGGATACTCAACTTTCTTAGGCATCTAAGGTTTTTAACTTTGATTAGCACTAAAGCATTATAAGCCCTTGTGACATTGATCTCATCCCTGTCTATGCTACTGAACATATCAGCGAGCCACTTTTCTAAATTAAGGAGATTCCTATATTAAGCTGAATTCTCAGGTAGTCAAATTCAGGAAAAATATACTTATCCTTCATACAACAAAAATAAAAATTCAAATGTCACGTTGTGTCTTCTATCACCAGATAAACGGATTTTAAGAACAAAAATGTTGGAAAATTTCCGAATTTTTTATCGCAAAAGTTTTTATTACCTTATCAAAACTTTTTTTACTTTGTGGATTTGTTTTTTATTAAACGAATAGTCAGAGATATGATATGATAAGTCTTGGCTTATCGAATGTATTTTTTTCTGTTATAGCTACAATTATAAGGTTCGTTCCTTAAACTTGTTTTCTGTCAAAATTTAATTTCATTAATCAAAATATTCACGGTTGGTTTCAAAGAAGTTAATTGCCTAATTTTTGCTTTAAAATAGTCTTCAGTTTTGACAAAAACATTTTTTTTTAAGCCTTATTTCCTGATAACATATTTAATTAATGTACATTTCATTATTTTGTGTTGAAAGATAACACATAAATGACTAATTCACATTAACTAAAAATGCCTTAAGGGTTATGTGTGTCTTAGGTATTAAAACATGTTCTTAAGAGCTTATGATAGTCAACAATTGTCGTGAAGTGCAAAATCAGATCAAGTATACGCAAGCTTAAATGACTATTAAAACAATACATTTTTTTGGCAAAAAAGTACCTTTTTCACATTCTGTCATATTTTAATATTTCTTTTTTCAAAATTCCCAAAAAAGTAATGCTATAGTCGGTGTAGATATATTCTCCTTCTTTAATCGGAGTTAATAAATTTCAAGTATGCATACATATTATTGTTTTTTGGTATTTCATCGCAATTTGATCCTCATTTTCTATACACGCCAGAATATTTAATTTAATGTTAAGAGGTTTGTAAAAAATATTCGATGAGTTTTTGTAGACATCCTTGCCAGTTTTTGATTTAGGCGCTTTATCTTCCTTGCAGTGCTCCTGACTTCACTTGTAAATTTCCTTTATTACACATTAATTCTAAGAAAAATTACTTAATTTAATTTTTATTTTTACTACTTAGATTTTTTCCCTTTGTAACTTGCAATAATTTTACAAAAATTTTTTTTTTTTCATAAATTAAAAAAGCTTCATAAAAGAAATTTAGGAATTGTGTTTTTAATTATGCAGAAGTCTTCTATTTTAGGTGCTTGCAAAAACGCTTTTATTACTTTGAAGTTTATTATTTTAATTTTGAAGATTGGAAAAAAGTTTCTGATTTTCATTTGCATTGAAAAAGATTTGCAAATTATTTCTGTATAAAATTTTATGGTTTATTTGTACAAATAAACAAAATTTATATGTGAAATTCTAAGTGAGTTAAGGCATTTTAATATTTAACATTCCATTAATCAAATTTATACAATTTTAACAGAATTTACCATTTTTAGTTTTAATTTGAGAAATGCTCATGCGGAGAAGAAGAACAGGGATTTTGGGAAAACAAGGAATAAACAATTTTATTGCAGTTTTTGATCAAATATGATCTCCGAAGCATGGCTCCTTAGGCTTAGTTTTTGCTCTTCTGACTTGAAAACATAGTGTTTTAATTCGATTGGAACCATAAAAACAAAATTTGAAAAAAAGAAGATGTAGGAATGCTTTCAGTATCCTTGGAGCCTTGAAAAAAGTGCTAGCATATTTGTGTAGCTTCTAATATTGATTCTTCTGAGGAGAAAAATTTTTGACCAGCAGGTATAATATAAAAAATTATTTGACTAGTATTAAAAGAAATTTCTTTAGCTCCCAAATTTATATTTGGTGATGTATTCAATCGTCCTAAAGTATCATTCTTAAGTTTTGATGTTTTTGAGTTTAATTATGATGATTTTTACTATTGATCTTGATTTTGTGGTTGAATTATTTAATTTCCCTGAATGTTGTTCTTTAACTTCAACATATACTAACAATAGTCATTGAGTCTAAGATAAATCAGGATACAATATTAAATCTAACTCACTACAACTAAAACTGAATTCTAAGAAATAGGGGAATTTTTTTTTTCTTACTATAAAATTCTTCTACCTAGGTTAGATTTTCATGACTGTTCAAATTAATTTTATGATGCATGCAAAGAAAATTAAGAAAATGAATTTCTTTTGCTCCTTGATAATATTAATTAACGAAATTGACATTTTATATTCTCATTTTATTACCATTCCTTTTATATTACTATGTGAAACAAGTAAAATTTTCAATTATTATAACTAAAATGTGGAGTATATACAAAAACTTTTTCATTATATAAATTTAATAAAAAAACCAAAACAAACAATTTCTAAAGTATCCTTAATATATCACAAAATTTATAATTACCCAAGTTATTTAGATTTAAATAACAATTTCTATGTAAATTACTATGAAAATTGATGTTAATTCATTAATTTTTAATTTGGAAAACTCACCTAAAGTCCTTCATGACATTTTTGTTAATTAGAAGAAACTTGTCTAGTATACCCACTTGACAAATGATTTTTTCATCCCTTTCCATTTCCCTTTATTTGAGTTATATAGTTTGAAAGACTTTTTCCAAAATAAATGAAGTAAACAAGTTTGCATTTTAAACCGAATTTCTTAAGTTAACTTTGCAAAAAAAGAAAAGTACTTAAAAATTTTACTTAATGTTTAAGATTTTCAAAGAATAATTTTCAAGTAGTTAAGAAAATTCTACAAACAAAGTTTTGTACTTATATAAGTAAAAGAAAACAAAAAACAATAATATAATTAAAAATTGTAGGATTGGCTATAATAAAATTTTGCTGTTTGAAAATATAATTGTTATTGTTGTTGTAAATAAACAATTAGCTAAAAGCGAGTTAAATTACAAAAAACTATTTTCTCTTAATAAATTCTTAAGTAGCTTAAAGGATCATCAGAAAAAAACCCAACTGAAAACTTTTAAGTTAACAAATTTTATTATGGTTTGTAAAATCAAGGAGTCAAAGTAATAGGAAAATTTTCAAAACCACTTTTTCAAGTGATCATAAGAAAAGTTTCTGAAATATATAATTCAAGGAATACAAATACATCATGACTAATAATATTATTATACTCTATATAACTTTAAGATTTGCTATTTTGTATGTATTTGTAGAAAAACAGGAGAAAAATATAGAGAAAACTTAAGTTTCTAATGATATCCTATACCCCTACACTGTTGCATATATATGAGAAAAATACGTGCACTGAGCTTTATATAAAGATTTGATCCTATACTTTATATTAATAATACTAATACTATATTATTTTATATGCAATCCATATCCTCGATTAGATTTGAATTTATTATGATTATTATCCTGTTTTGATATTAACGAACTAGATGAAAATTAGTGTCGTCAATTGAGACGTGACTGTTACGAATTTGATACACTGATTGACTATAATAGTTTTCTTTTTTTCTTTTTTTTTATAGTTTTTTATTTCTATTATGACTAGAACGTGTCCGTACACTAATTGAAATCCCTTTGTGAAGATTTTTTTTTATTATTATTTATTCATTAATTTCATCTGATAAATTTTATTTATATTTATTTATGCAACAAAAAAAAAATAATAACAATAATATGTTATGCACATTTAGCATTTAAAAACCGGATAATTAAATGTCAAAAAAAAATTAAAGGATATCTGTACAACTTACCCAAGGATGTTGTCACCTTTGAAAAATTTTGAACACATGTTAAAGACACATAACTGCTTTCGATTTTGTATTGTAAGAAATAAATTTAAAATAAATTTTGTTTTATGATTCTCTTAAAAATAATTTTAAATTGAATTTTGTTGATTTTTGAATATCATAATAAATTAAAATTAAAGAGGATACAAACAAAAACAAAACAAAACAAAAACCAAATCGAATGCAATCACATATTAATAAACACCGTTTCTAAATTTCACTACATCTAATTAAATGTCACAAATAGTTATTAATTGTTTTAACGAAAATTATTAATTCACTTTTGTGTTCCTTAAAACCAAAAGAAAAAATTTATCTTGAAAATATTAAAAATTCAAAAATTTAATTAAAAATGTACACTTGAAAATTTTAATAATCTGGACAAGGATTTTACAGGTCACGTGCCAGTCTGGTACACACTGGATGCAGACAAATCAACTTTGTAAGAGAAATTAACATTTTACAGGGGTTTTTATACTACCAATTTGACAAGGAATTTTCCGGGTGGGGATTTTTAGGATATGTCCTAAATGCTTATAAAGGGGAATCAGAGAGAAATAATGAGAGAAAATTTTCAAGGGATGCTGTAGAGAATTTTTATATCAAATAATACCCGGCAAAAATTATATTTGTATTGTGTTTATTTGTTTGTTGATGTTGGTTGTTTTGAAAATACTCCTCCATAAGAAGAAAAGCTGTCCCAAAGTTTTCATCCAACTAAATTTATCCCTTTTAAAAAATTGTGATATCCTATTTAGCCAGGGTAGAATAGGAAATGTTGTTGTCTTTTTTTTCTGTTTTTTTTATTATAGATATGTTCAATGTTATAACCAGCCGTGAATAAAGGGAAATGTCATCAATTTTGTATAGACATAGTGAAAACAGTTTTCTCGTTGAACAAATTGAAAATATTTTCTATCTCATTTCTATTTTAAAGTTTTTTCATGTCTTCTCAATTTAATTCTTGTGTTCTACAGTCTCATTTGTAAAAGATTAAAAAAATTTAATATGAATATATATATATATATATGAAATTATTTCGAATTTAGCTATTTTATTCTTCATGTTTGCCACTTGGCTGACTTCTGACTTTTTTTGTATAGTAAAGAAAAATAGAATTATTTTTTGCATTGTGGATATTGCTTAATCCTCCCTCTTTAAAGTTTGTTGATTTCGGTAATTAATTTAATTAAATGGATATAAGAAGAAATCTATTTAAAAAAATCAAAATTTTTTTCCCACGAACTAATAAAAAGATTTCGGTTTTTCCATTTTGTTAAGTAATTTAATTTTTACCAAATTTCTTTTTAATTTTTTTTATATCATTTAGAAGCTATATATGAAAATGATAGTTGAAGGATTTGCGTAAAAGCTTGTGCTTAAACTGAATTCTTCCAGGATGGATAAAAATAAAGGGCTAGTGAAAGGATTTATATTATAGATAAGATTTGATTGAATTTTGTAATAGGGTCAAAACGGAATCTAATACTAAATTGAAAGATAATTTTCTTGGTTTTTTGAAGACATTTTAAATAATGTTTTGTAATTGCCTTGAGCTTTTCAATTTTTAATTTAAACTTCACAGAATTTTCGACTCGGTAAATTTTTCTGTAAGTTGGTAGTACTGTTAGTGATATCACGTCAAAATATTCATTAGTGTTTGAGTTACATTTCGTTTTGTGAGGTACTAAAAGGGAATTTTGCGATTTTCACTATGTCTAAATTTATTGAACAAGGAAGTTCAATTTTGTTTGTGGAATAAAATTTCGGCTACGAAAATGTTGAGGATGCTGCAGAAAGCCTTTGGGGATCGGACTCTGTCTTCAAAGAATGTTTACAATAGTCTAAGATCCAATGGAAGTAGACCTTCACCTACCTGCTTAGTGCTTAAGAGTGATTTAATATCAATTTTAGTATGTTGACAAACATTTTTCGAAAGGGTTGCCTAAGAATTTCCTGGCCAGGCTAATTTTAATTAGCAAATAAAAAATTGATTTTTTAAATAAATTTCGACTATTAAGTAAATGAAAAAGTCATGTACTAATCGAAAGTACTAGGAGTGTAGATGATCTAGTCGTATGGTTGCCTATTTTTTACCTGGCCAAACTATGGGGTTGCCAGGTATAAACAGGTAATCAAAATTAATAATGTTCACTCATGTGCTTAGTCAATGAATCTTGTATCAAATTAAAGATAATTTTATTCCAAACACAATGAAATAAGGTTGCCTACATAAAACTTGGCCAAAATTGCGGTTGCCAATTTTTAAGCGAGCGAGAGTGTGCGACAGTGAGTATTAAAAAAACCACGTATAAATACGTATTTTTGTTGTTTTCTTATAAATGTGTTCAGTAATATAAATTTAATTTCAATAAAGAATATGATAGTAATATGTATTTATATAGAAAACTTATTATGTTATTTGGGGAAACCAGTATAGTAGAAGCAAAATAAAATTTTTTTAAGAAAAAAACATGAAATATAATGGCATTATATAATAAAAGAATTTATTTTAGGAAAAAATAGTTTTTTTATTTAAATATAATAAACATACAAAATATCTTTAATAACTCATTGCAATTAAAAACATTTTTCGCAGTCTGATTCATCGCTATTAACATGTTCATTTTCAATCTCGGCAAAATCATCATCATTTTCTTCTTCCGTCATTTCTACAATATCTTCCACTGCTAGTGGCGTTTAGTCCCCAATAAAACCTGTTGGTTTTAAATAATCATCTAAAAACCAACCGCAGTTTTCAGGCTTAAGTTTAATATACTCTGGTTCTGTTGCATTTTTGGTTGCAGAGATATCCAGCATGGTGGTATTGTGTTTGAGTCAAAACCTTTTATTTTTTTCAAAAAATATTCTTGGTTTTCTTTTGCAGAGCTGTTGATATTGAAGGCTCCTGAAACAATGGAAATCGGTTTTTTCTAATAAGAATGGACTTAAGAAAAAGAAGTAGAAATATCAAATGAATAAAAAGTAATTTTTTTAGTAATTGAAAATTACAACCAATTTGACAAAAAAAAAAAGAGTTTTATAGTAAACATATTTTGAAGTAAAATCCTCTAAAATTAATATCAGATAAGTCAAAGAATTTTCAAGTTTAATTACGAAAAATTTTATAAAATTTATTGTTTTTTAGCAAATAATACACAAAACTACTTTTTTGACAAGGAATTTTTTAAATTAATCGAAAATGGAATAAAAATTGAAAATAAATAATTCTTCAATTAAATACCCAAATTATTTAATTACCTCGTCAAAATCTTCTGGAATCTGTGGCATTTCACCAACATCAGTTGCAAAATAATCAAATGCTTCGTTATACTTTTGGCTTAAAACAATCACTTTTTTGTAGCATGTGGTGTGGTATCCAACGTAATCGAGTGACGCTTTGGTTAACTCACCCTCACCGTATTCATTTTTTTACGAAAACCTAACTTTAATACACAATTTTTAAAAGTTTCTTCATTGAAATCAATTACAGAGTCATCACACTTACACAAAAAACACTCTTTATTAGTCATTTTTTATCTTAATTTATTGTCAATAATAACCACACTACTATTTAACAACTACGTTATATTTATGTAATTCTGCTGCTCTCAAATAATGCGCAGCGTTTACTGACTATACCTATCTTTCTCAGATTCACGAACAAATAGCATGCGCGCTCTCTTTCATTCAACGACCGAACTGCACACAGCTGTAATGTCCTGTCCTTTTTTATCGTACGGTATAGCTTGCTCGGATCTCACTTTTGCTCGCACTAATATTTAGATTTTTAAATATCGGCAACCGCAATTTTGGCCAAGTTTTATGTAGGCAACCTTATTTCATTGTGTTTGGAATAAAATTATCTTTAATTTGATACAAGATTCATTGACTAAGCACATGAGTGAACATTATTAATTTTGATTACCTGTTTATACCTGGCAACCCCATAGTTTGGCCAGGTAAAAAATAGGCAACCATACGACTAGATCATCTACACGCCTAGTACTTTCGATTAGTACATGACTTTTTCATTTACTTAATAGTCGAAATTTATTTAAAAAATCAATTTTTTATTTGCTAATTAAAATTAGCCTGGCCAGGAAATTCTTAGGCAACCCTTTCGAAAAATGTTTGTCAACATACTAAAATTGATATTAAATCACTCTTAAGCACTAAGCAGGTAGGTGAAGGTCTACTTCCATTGGATCCTCTACTACAAGTGGTACAATGAGTTCAAGTTTGGCCGCGAGAGTGCTGAGAAGAATGTGGTATCAAATCGGCCAAAAATATCAGCTGATTAACATCGCTTTAAGCAGGTCAAAGAAATAATGCTCAAAAATCATTGATTGACTATCGTCACTGATAGTTTTGACATACTATTTGGATCGATGCAAACGAGTCAAATCTCGATTGGTATAAAGAAGCACTTAATTTTTTTAAAAGAGAGGGTCGTGTTAGCATCTGTGCAACACTGCTCTCTGACTATCACGCCTTAATGAAACGAACTATAATTGGAGATGAGACTTGGATTTATGCATGTGACCCTGTGAGCCGATCAATCAAGCGAATATCATGCCAAAGTCGTAAGAACCAAGTAAAGCCAGTCATGGTGAAATTTTTCTTCGAATATCGCGGTGTAGTGCATTTTGAATTCTTTTCGCCGAGCCAAACTTTTAACAAGGAATATTTTTTAAGTGCTATACGTCGTTTTTGTGAACCTATTCGCAAAAATAGGCGGATATATTTATTGGTTTGGCATTATGATAATGCATCATCTGGACTGATTTTGCGCGATTATTTCACCAAAAATTCAATAAATATCATTCCGCAACCACCGTATTCGGCTGATTTGACTCCGTGTGACTTTTGGTTATTCAGCGATCTCCAAAGACCACTCTGAGGAGGCTGTTTTGATTCGATTGAGGAAATTAAAAATGAATCGAAAAAGGCTCTGAATGCCATTCCGAAGGCCATCCGAAGTGTTATGATGACTGGAAAATTCTTTGGCATAAGTGTATCGTTGCGGAAGGGGGTTACTTTAAAAGGGATGAAATAGATTTCCAAGATTATGAAGATTTTGAAAATATGAAAAAATTCACCTTTCAATTTGATCAAGCTTGTATATAACTCAAATAAATTAAAGCATACATTAAACTAAGAAAATTTTATCAAATTTCATGCCTTTTTTAAATTCCACCTGGATTTGATCAAATCAAGGTGCATTGTTTTACATTACTTCTAATTTAGAAACCTTTTTGGAAACAACTAATGAAATTTGTCTACGATATTCGATTTTTCGATTTTTAATCTTACATAATATTAAAAATTTTAAATAAAATAGAAATATAATCAAAAATTTTCTGAAATATTTCAAAAAAGACATATTTTAAATTAAAGTAAATTTCTCAAAAGTTATTTTATCATTTTTACTCTAAAGAAAATGGGAAAAAAAGTTTTGCACTATCAAACAGAACCAAAACAGCTTCATATACAAATAAAGAAAACGTTTATAAGCAACAAAACAAAATTTATTGATAAGAGTAAATGTATTGTTGACTTTTAATTACAAATATATATATATTTGTATATAGCTTGGACTTTGAATCTAACAACCTAGTTTTATAAAACAGATATAAAACATATTCTTTATAAAACAGATTCTAACCCCAGTCAGAATTTATTTAGCTATAAAGTGAGTACTTTAGTAATGTTAAAGGTGAAAATTTTTACATATTTGGGGTATATAGATTTTCGGACACAACTAAAACGATTATTAAGTGTCCACACTTGTGAACAATATTTAAGTATACAAAATGATGATGGGGATACTTTTAAATACCCACAAATTTGGCTTCGTGATAATTGCCAATGTACAAAATGTTTTCATCAGTCGTCACAAAGTCGTGCTGTTCAACTGATTGACATTGATCTAAATATTTTTGCTGCAAATGTTAATGTAATTTTATTTCTATTTTTTTTTTTTGTTTTTCAAATAAAATAAAAGTTCGATATTAGGTGGACAAAAAAAATGCTAAAATTTCAATTGAATGGAATGATAAGCATAAATCTGTATATGATCTTAAATGGCTTTTGGATAGATCATTTACTAGAGAAAACAGAGAGAAATATCTATCTGAATTTTATAGACCAAAACAAGTGATATGGAATCAAAAAGAATTTTCTAAAATTCTTAAAAAATTTTATTATGATGATGTTATGAATAGTAATCAAGGTAAATGATTAGGGATCAACTGTTTTTAATGAAACTTATAAAATTTCTATTCATTACAGTACTTAGTAAATGGCTTGAAAATTTATCTATCTATGGAATTGCATTGATTGAGCAAGCTCCTCCTGATAAATCTTCAATACAAAATTTAGCAAATCGTGTAGCATTTATTAAACGTACACATTATGGGTTTGTCAAATATATAGAAATTATGAAAAACGGAATTAAGTATCTTTGTTTTATATACATATGTATATATTTCTTTTCAGAAATGAGTTTACAGTTTCTGCTAAAGCAGGGGCCAAAAATTACGCTTATTTGCCCTCAAATCTTCCGCTACACACTGATCTACCATACTATGAATATAAGCCAGGTGTCAATTTACTACATTGCTTTGTAAAATCAAAATCAGGGGGCGGAATAAATATTTTTACTGATGGTTTCTATGTTGCTTATCGTCTTAAGATTGAATATCCCGAATATTTTAAAATTCTCAGTGAAACTCTTGTCGAATGGAATGATATTGGTGAAGAAAAAGGAGTTTATCCTTTTCATAGTATATTTAGAGCTCCTGTCATTTGGTTAGTGTTTTCTTTTTTTCTTTTTGTTTTTAAAAACAAACAAATTTAAGTTAAATTTTTAAAAAATTATATTTTAGTATTGATGATGAGGGTAACTTAAAAAGGATCAATTTTAGTATACCACAACGTGATAGTCATTTTTCTATTGAATTAGAAAAAGTTACTAATTGGTATAAGGCTTATAAAACTTTTACCAAAATGATTTTTAATGAAAAAATTGAACTTTTATTAAATGAAGGTGATTTAATATCATTTAATAATTTACGTTTACTTCATGGAAGGACATCTTATAATGACAACAGTGATAATATTAGAAAAATAATTGGTGCATATTTAGACTGGGATATGATTTATGCAAGACTTAGAGCTTTAAAGAAATCCACTTAAATTTTTGTTATAAGTTAATTTGACCAAACTTAAATAAAACAAATTCAAGTGAATTTTATTTTTAATACAAACGAAAAATTGCTTCTAATCATTTTATTTTGTTTCAATGAAATGACTCCTATTACGAGGTATGTTTAAAGCGTAACCGGAATTTTTAAATTTTGCGGGTTTGTAGAGTCTGATTGTCAAAAGTTTTTATTTATTATGTTGGTACATATGTATGTTCTTGACGTTAGAGGTGTTTTTATGAGCTCAGCCATTTTTGTTTGTTAAAAAAAATTAATCAAAGAATTTTAAACTAAAATTTGTGTAAAAAAAGGAAATAAAGTATAACAAAGTATGTGAAATATTAATAAAGGCCTATGGTGAGTCTGCTATAAGAACAGCTATGGTTTAAGAGTGGTATAAGCGTTTACAAAGCGGTGGGAAAGTCGTTGAGAATGACGAGCACCCGGGAAGTGGGTGGTTCAACAATCGATGAAAACGTCAAAAAAGTGAAAGAAGTGATTATTAACAATCACCAAATAATAATTGTTGGCATATCAGTTTGCTCATGCCATGTAATTTTTTCAAAATTTTCTGACACTCATGGCAGCAATATTTGTTCTAAAATTGTTGAATTTTGAACAAATTTTCAGCCAAAAGCTAGACTGTAACGACATTTTAGCTTCTATATTCTTCAGATATGAGTGCGTGCAAATTTTTTTCTATTTTCAAAAATAAGGAGAACTTAAAGTTCATAAATTTCGTTTTACAAGCATAGATGACATTAAAAAGGCATCGCTAAAAGAGCTAAAGGCTATCTCATAGATTGAGTTTGAAAAGTGCTGAGAGGATTGGAAGAAGCGCTGGCATAATATCTAATGGACACTATTTTAGAGAATAAAGTACGACTGTAGACAAATAAACCAATATTTTTTTTAAAAAATTAAAATTTTGGTTAATTTTAGAACACACCTAGTGCACGTTTAACTAGCAAATCTGAAAATATAGTCAAAAAAGTCAAAGCCTATAAATAAATTTCTTATGATATGATTTATTATTTTTTAAAGATTAAGAGGCTTTATTAAGTCAAGCAGGCTCTAATTTAGCTTCTGCCAAATAGAAGATCTAATTTTAAAAGCAGAGTATTTTGACTTGCTATGTGGAATCTATCAAAACTGTCAACTCTTAAAGCTTTCAGCATAATTTAAACACTTAAATAAGCATAAAATTACTTCTTTGTAAAAACAAATTAATAATTTCCTATTTTAGTTCATTAAGTAAAGAAATTAACACTAAAAACTATTGCCTTAGTACTCAAACTTGTTTACTTTCTTTAAATTTTCATAATTTTCTAGAAAAATTATTGTATAAAAACATATTTTCCACAAAAATATCATCAACTCTCAGCTTAAATTAATGTTTTGTTCTTTTGTGTGTTTTTGAAACCATTTTGGTTATTTTTATTATTATTATCTTTTTGTTTTTTTTTTTTTTTGCTGTAAATACAAGTGTGAATCCTTTTGCAAAGCTAGCCAACAAAATTATTTTATTACATCTTCTAACCGCAGGCCAAGGATTTCGAATTTCATTAGACTGGATCAATTTTATGAGAGTCACAAATACAAGAAACTTATAAATAAAACAGACAGACTACTATATCCTTGAATTTCCTTTTACTATACAATATAGTAGTGTTCATAGTATAAGAAAAATAACATAAAGAAGGTAATCGAGTGTCCTTAGACAAGAATTTTCCATCCTATCTACAAAAAAGAAATAAATAAATAAAAAAAAAATCAATAGTATGGATCCAAGATCCTCAAATGAAACGAGAAAAATAGATTCATTGGAAAAATGTGACATCGAATCCTTTTGATATGAGCAGCCCACAAATAAATACAAAACAAAAAAATCCAAAGGTGAAACTGGTAAATGCTTGGAACCAATATGCAATGACTTTCGTCGTCGGGTACATAAAATTACATCAGGCTTTAAATTTTCATCATCAAGGTGCAAAAATGCACAAAATTTGAGTATGAGAAATTTTGTTGGTTCTATGTTAGTTATGTGGTTTTATTTACATACATTTCAAAACATATATAAATGACATATTGCAATGACAGTTGTCATTTATAGCTCTCATATATTTATTTTTGTCTCCTTTAAGATTTTTCTTTGACAAACAAATATGAAAAGATTTAAATTTTTAAGATGTTTTCAAATTAAGTCTAGGCTATTTTTTTTATATGTATATTTAAAGTAAACAAGTAGCAAAAAATTCGATGGTTGAATTTTCTTAAAAATATTTCTATTTCAAAATGTCTCTCTACAAACCTGGTTGAACATTAGTTAGATTATATATCAAATTTTAATAACATCTTAAATTGCTTCAGTATTTGGTAAGGACACAAGTCCTTTGTATCATAATAAATGTTCAATAGAAAGCACTTTTGGCTGTTTTCTATGTGCATTTTTGTTTTATCAGATTCAAATGCCTATGATGTGAAAAATTTCATTTAATTCTAGCCAAACAGGCTATGACAGGTTTATTATTAACTTTTTATGCCATTAACTACCTGAGCGGAAAACATGAAAGTATTTTTATTGTTAGATCAAATCTAAGAGATTTAAATCAAGGAAATAATAGATTTTCGGTAATCAGTGGTAGACAATCAAAGTTCAATTTGGAAATTGTTATAAAGATTTTGTTCTGGATTCGACATAAATTCAAACTCTAGACTGAATACCAAATCTGGCTTTAAGAGTTTTGATTTGAAGAGTAAAATTTGTTGTTTCTTTTAAGGTTTGATAAGCTGTTGTATCTTGTTTTTGGTTTTGAGGTTCATAATAATTCGGTAGTTAAGTCTTAATGCTGACATGCGAATGGAATATGCTATTTAAAAATTACAAAATGTTCAGGATAAACATATCATAATGTCATGACAATAAAATATTTAGTTTCTTTTTTTAATAATCTGGGGACTAAACATGCGCTCTAACATATTAACCTGATGTACTCCTCAACAACAACAGCTAGAGATGAAAGTTTTAAGTCCTAAGATTATGAATCGTTGGTACAATCTCTCTACCACAAAATTTTTCTTTTTGACAGAAACTTCATGCAATCAAACAGTATGAGGATAAGTGCTTTTTCAACCTCCAGTACAGCTATAAATTTTCGCTATCTATTACATTACAAAGATATTTATTAAAAAATTCATAGCCCTTGATAATCTATATGTAAGAATGTCAAATGGCTTGCGATCTAGCTTAATCCCCTTTTAAAAATTTTATGTATCATGTACTTGAAATATGTTTTTAGTTGTACCAAGTCAATTGATTCGGACTAAAACTTAGCATTTAAGCTCTTGGCCCAGCTCCTAGTATAATAATCGAGTATGTAGACCAAGTAAGGACGATCGGTGTTCGCTTTTGTACCTTTTAGCCAACAGTTTGGTTGTTAATAGCAACTCAGCTTTTATTATAACTTAATACTATCATTGATAAATAAACTGGACGGATTTTGATCGTGGTGATTTTCAATTAGAAAACATTAGGGATATTTCCAAAAGCATTTATCTCAGCTCTTATACCAGATTCTCTTATACTAGTATTCTTTAGAAGGGAATATTTATCTTAGATCTTTTAGTGATGCTATTTATGGTATTTTTAAAGCAATTGATTTAAAAGAATTCCGTTTACTGTTTTAGTCAATTTTACTAAAAGGAATGGCCTTCACCTTGGCAACTACCTACGACAAAAAAACGAGCTTTTCAGCAATTTATACAGTCGTTCTAAAATAAATTTCTTTTTCTGGTGTGACTTCAAAATATCTTTTGTGTAGTGTGACTCTTGCCTAGGTTGGAAATTATTTTGGAAGTTACGCTCACATGAGAATACCAATAAAGCTTAAAAGCTATATTTTATTTGGCTACTAAAAAATTTATACCGACATTTTGAACTTCAAGTTGGGTAAATCACGATTTTTTTATCTTTTCTGAAAAACCTTTCCCGAAATTTTTATATTTAATTTAAAAGTTTCCATTAAAAATTTAACTCCTAAACATTATGAAAATAAAATCTTTGAAATATCCTTATTTTACAAAATATTAAATTAAAATAATAACTAGTTCTGTCGTAATGTAATCTCTAATACAAATTTAATATTTATCCTTTAGTACCAAAGTCATCCACTTTAAGCATCATACAACCCTTTTATATGCCAAAAACCATATCATACCTCGAATAAAGGAAAGTGATGAAAATAAATTTTCTTTTTTGGTACTAAATGCAATATGTAAGCAAAAAACCCTTAAAATATCCCCCATGGGTAAACACCTCTAATATCTTCTAGTACGACCCACATTACTTTATTCTTCATCTATTTGGCTTCATTTGATCCATACAAGGATGACATTCGGTAAACGAAATCAGCCCGTATCTATATCCATTCTACAATTTCTATTTTAGATATATGAAGGTAAAATTGTATTTGTTTCCTTTTTGTAAAGTAAAAAAAAAAACCAAACACAAAAAAGTCAAACACAAGGTGTGGAATACACAAAAGCTCCCGTTTTTGGTTTCTGCCCGGATATCCTTTGACACATGTCGACAAGCTCTATTAAACAAAAGCAACAAATATCCAGATATAGGATAACTATAGAAAAGGACTAAATAAAACAAAGAAACAATTGCTAGAATATAGAAGGATACACTGTTTCCTAGGACTTGTTGAGAAATTATTTTATGTGATTACAAAGATATTTGTATCTTATTTTAACTAAAGTGAAAAATAACGTTTTTTTTTTTGTATTAGATCAATTATTAATGATTTTACTTAGATTTTCCTCCTTTTTGTAAATCAAAAAACAATAAAATAAATTTTTATTTTTCTTACATTTTAATTATTTTAAAATAAAAGAATTTATCTTACCTTTTTATTTAATTTCATGTTCAAGGTATTTTTTCTAAATGATTTTAAGTAATTTCTCAAAACTTCTTAAAAGGCACTTATATTTTATTCGAGTCAAAAAAAAAAAGAAGAAGAAAAAGAGCAACAAAATAATTTGCATATTTTGAACATTTTTCCTATTACTCCTTTATAACTTTACCGTATATAAAATGACATTGTATTGCAACCTACTAAGTGTGGTTAATATTCAATGAACCTTTAAAAAAGCTATGGGGTTGAACTGAGCACACAAAATGGCCAAAAGCTAATGCATTGCTGCAGTGAATATTCTCAATGTGGTTTGTTTGGTAATATCTGAAAAGGTGAGCTAGTTAAATAAATAATGAGATAAAAACGTGTATCGTATGCACTTGAACATTTAACTCCATTTACTTGGTCTTCTTTTATTTTTGACTTTATAGCATTTCAAATACAACCCACAATCATTTGATGATACATACATACACATAATATCTTAAGTTTTAGACTGGACCTAGTAGATTTGTAAAAAAAAAACAAAAAAACAAAATAAAAAGAAGTAAAATTTATTCAATATGACTTCTGTTGGTGCAATTTCTAGATTTCTTTATTTTATTTCCCTCAACCTGAGGGTGAAACTTGCTTCATTTGGTTTTGATGTACTTAAGTAAAGCTTGAAAAATAATTGTTTTTTTTTTTTTTTTGTGTATTTGTCCAACACTGCCATAAGATTTATTTTCAGTCTATACAAGGAATATTTTCTATTTCGTTATTTAGTTGTTTGTTTGGTTTTTTTATTTTAAAGTTCGTGCTTTGAACACATTTTTGTTTTTTTTTTACCGTCGTTAGTTAAGAAGTTTTAATCTTTGTTTCGTCGTTTGTGTAGCACCCTTTGGGCATGAGATGTAAATGTTTCTTAAATGGTTTATGAAAGAAGTAATGTTGATTTCAGATAGCTGGTTGGTTAGCTTAAATTCTCTTAAGTATTATATAGTAATATGAAGTCCTTATGGTACCAACAACATGTTTTGTTGTTTTTTCTTATTTGTAATTCTGTTGACAGAATCTATGATGTTGACGTGTTAAATTTCTAAGATTGTACTTTTAATCCAGATGATACGTGATTTCTTTTGTTTGCAATTTTTACTTTTTTTGTTTAAATTAAAGAAAAAGGATACTAAAAAATTTCTTAAAAATTTATTTTCATATTTTTATTTAATGAACTTTGATTAAAATTTTTCATGACTATTTTAAACATAATAAGAACAATATACTGATAAAAAAAAACGTGAAATAAGTGTTGAAAGTAAGATATCAAGTTAGTTTTTGACATTTTTTTTGTTTTACTAATTTTACATTACCAACTAAAAAATTAAATGAGATGTTTAAGAGCACTTGGCAGGAATGAAGTTCTTAAACTCCAACTAAAACATTTAAAATTCATAATTAACTTTTAAAACATTTAACATTTAACCATCGAGGTTTTTGTTCGATACATCTAAAAATATAGATACAAAATTTCAAGATATCATATTATCAAAGATATCGATACTTTTTCGTGTGAACACTCTTATTTAATCCTAAGAATCGGTACCTTAACAATTCAGATTCAAAAGAGCAAAACATTCCTTTATTTGTCCTTCCTTGGACTTCCCAAATTAAGTATTATTTTGAAAATTTCGCAATGGAAAACTTACTCTTCATAAAATCTAAAACTTTGAGAAATTTTTCAATTGCTGAACTAAGAAGAAATTTTTCTGTAACTAAAAAATTCTCATATATATCTCTACATTAATCTACCCTAACAGAACATAAATTCTATAGGCTTCGAGAATTAATTCCTGTTTTCTTTTCATAGAATATAAAAAAATAATTTTTTCTTTTGAAATTAACTGGGAATTCGATGTTGTCCCAGTTTTTTTTTCATATTTATCTTGAAAAACATTACTATGATTAAGTTTAGATTTATTTTATAATATAAAAGGAGACTAAGATTCAACAATTTCTATGCTACCAGAAAAATACAAAAAACAATAATGGATGTGCACACATAAACTTGTTGAAGCTTTGGTTAGCTATATGAGTTCTCATTGAAAGAAATTAGCTGCTGAGGAGATGATTAAAAACAATAGAAAATATTCTTCTATGTTTACTTACATAACATCCAACGATAATTCTCATTCCAATCTTTGGATATTCTATAGAAAAATATATCTATGTGAAAGAAAAATGTTTGGTATATATATTTACAACAATTCTTATTTTACCTTATATAAAAATATTAGAAATCCTTAGATCTGGGTTTGACAGTACTCAAATAAATAATTTTGCAGCTATAAGAAAAAATCTTAGAAATCAAAACAAATGCTTAGCATCATTTAGAGAAATAACAAAAGGACTGTTAATTTTTTAATGACTAACATTTGGTTCCTTTCGTTTTTTTTTTGACATGTTTTAAAAAAAAAAATTTTCAAACTAAACATTTTAACATTTATTAAATGTCAGCTGAACTGATGTTAAGTTCTTATACAAGTGGAAAAAATATTTCAATTTTCCCTCAAGTTTGTTAAAGGGTTTGAGAGAAAATGACAAAATGAATGAAATGAAATGCGCTTGCCTAGTTTTGCATTTATGTCAGGGATTTAGGCTCATTCGAGTGCATTTTGTAAAAAGTCGACTTATATTAGCTGATTCTAGTATAAAAGTTTTCAACTTTATTAATTTTTAGAAGATGTCAGACAGATTTGATAGAGGAGTAAAAATATTATTCAAGCATTCAGCTACACCGTAAAATATTTTCCTAGTTGTTGTTGTTTTTATTATTTTACTAAAAATATATATTTTATTTAAAAAAATTTTCTGATATGATTGCTGTACTGTAATTAAAAATTTGGATATTTAACGATGCTCTAAAAATGTTTCTGTAATTTTTTAATAATTTAAAGATTATGATGGCAGACAAAGTAAAGTTGGAGCAATTATGAGAATGACATATAATTAATTGTAGTTAGAATATGAACTTTTCTAACAGACTAGAAACATATTCAGAAAGAATTTAGTATTTGGCTTTTTTTTATATGTTTTCAATTAAGTTGCTCTTTGTTTAGGTTAAAATTAAATTTCATTTACTTAATCTTTTTTAAAAGGTTCAATAGTAAAATTAATTTTATTTCTATTTAATTGACATATTTGGTTTAAATGTTATGGTCACACTGATTCACTTTATCCATATTAAATTTCAGCTTCATTTTATCAAGAAAAACGGTTCCTTGGGAATCAGGAACATTGTGGAAATGAGCTTTGTGTATTTCAAGTTTTTATACATAATTTTTTTTGTTAGTTACCGTTTAAATTCTTAGCAAATTTACCGCTCAAGATCGATAAAGTGTGTTTCATCAAGATGATAGTTTATAGGTGGGAGTCAATTTGTAGTGCTGCTGTAGTCAACCTTCATATATATTATTTATTAGCAAAACAAAATATGCCTGGATTCAAAGTATAAATTTATCCTCAACTAAGCTAAGCTTAAGCCTTATCTAAGAGCTAATTTTCATAATTGGCTTATTTGTGTTACATACTATAGGCCATTTTTACGTCAGATAATCATAGTCAGTGATATCTCACGAAGGCTCACTTTTTATTCTTAGGCTAAGGAATTATAATTTCATATGAAAAGTTAAAACTTTGAAAATTATTTGCGAGGTATTAGATAACATTATTCTATGTTTAGCTCAACGATAATTCACATTCTAAGCTTTAGATATCCTATAGAAAATTTTTCTATGTGAAGGAAAAATGTTTTGTATATATTTACAACAATTCTGATTATTTTAGTCAGTACTGTTTATTTGAAAATATAATTCAAAGAGTCATAAGCATTCATTTGAAGCCTCAAATCTAACAATAAAAACATTTAACTGTTAAGGAAAGATTTTCTGGTAGTAACTACTCTAATTTTTTTGTCATAAATCAATAAATACTAACTTATTAAATAATTATTTGCTATTAATACTGTTTTAAAACTAAAAGAGACCACTTTGATTTAAATATTTTTCATTGCATATAAAGATAGACAGGAAAAATAAATTTACTTGAACGCCTATCAACATTTTCGGTAACGGCTGGCTTTAATATATAAATCTAAAATTTAACAATGACTCTTCGTTTAATTCAAAATTATTTCCCTGAATGATCTTTTCAAAATTTGTGTTATGCAAATAGTATTTGGGAGCTGGTTATGGTAAATATTGAATGAGCAAAAATAACGCGAGGCTCATTTCTCGTAATTTGTTTATCATTTACAATGATTTATTGAACAGTTGAATCAAAATATTTTGTTTTTCATATGATGCCATTTTCTCCTGATTTTATTTTTTAAACAAAACAAAAATGCAATTTTTAGTATTCACTGTTTTTGCCTTTTTCTTTTTTAAGGTATTCGATAAATAGAATACTGTGAGTATCCGAAAGTAAAGACGTAATATTTCAACCTTATTGCATGTTCATCGATATTTTATTACAACAAGAATATGCAATAGATTTGACAAACACTCATCATAAGTTTTTCTTTCATCATTTCAGATGAAACCTTATAGCTTGGCTATTGAGCTTTGGTGCTCTTATTCCATCTCTCAAATTAAGTTTTACAAAAAATTTAAACTGTCCAAAACTGTCCTTGTCAAATGGCCATTTAACACAATGAAATAGTTTCAAAAAATGTAACACTTCGTTTGCTTCCAATAAATCTCTAAAAATATTGTCGTAAATATTAATTTATTAAAAGTATAATTTTATTTTGCTTTTTTTGAGGCTATTTTGCCATTGAAATTAGTTCAAAATTTTTTTTGAACTTCAAATCAAAGTTTTTTGTATGAAATTTGTTTAGTATTAAAAAAAATCTATGAGTACTTACCTAATTTCTAAGATTTATAAAGTATAAAAGACAAAATTTTATGAAGTTTTACCAATTTTTTAAACCTCAAGGCAACATTTTTCGCTTATTCAGACTCTTGATATATATTTTCTAGTACTATTGTTAAATTAATGTAAAAAAACTTTTATTTTCGATAACATCTAACTCGATTATACTGAAAAAAATTTCGAATAGGTAGCAAAATTTGTTGCATAAATGGTAAAAAAAATATATAAACGTTATTTTTTGGCTGCTGTTGATTCTTTTTCAATAGCCTTTCACCGTAACCTAATGTCTGCTTAATATAATACAACCGCCATCATTCAAACCATCCTTTTTAAAGGCATCCAAAAGAACTCTAAGTAGCAATTTAAGTGTCATTGCTGATAAAAATCAACTTCAAGGATCGAACTTCTTTGAATATTAACGTATTAGAGGTATTGAATTGCATAAAGATTTCAAGATTTAAACATCTGATTTGCTATGTAATTTGTTAAATCACTAAAAATGTCGTTGGTTGTTAGAGATTATTTTGTGTGGTTCCCTTTTATGTAGACAAGCTCTTAAATGATGGTAATAGATTAATGCAAGGTTATTGAAATATTTATTTTTACCTCAATATCTACAAAATCTTTTTCTGAAATGAAAATTAAGACAAGTTATTGTATTGATAAAAGCTGTATACACAATGAGAATTATTTGTTAGCTTTTAGATTTATTTTTAGATAAGTTTTCATTCTATGTTTTCCAAGGAATATGCTAGTATTTTATTTCATGCTCTAAGGAGCCAGAGTAGTTTATTTTTTAATATTTTAATTGATTTTATTTGACAGATTTTGTTTCTATTGTGCTTGCATAATTGGTTGTTTCTTAGCATCATAAATATATATATACCCAGTTTCACAGTAGAAGCGTAACACATATGGGGCATTCTTTTACAAATCGTACAAAAATTGACCGACAGATTTTTAATTTGGCTGAATTTTTTTTTACAGTTTTAGCAATGAAAAAAAAGATATACGTGTTTGAGGATTTTTTTTTTTTAAATTTATTTTGGAAAATGGAGGGGGTCAAAGTTTTGAAAATTTCGTGATTTTTACTTGAAGAGTAGTTTTCAAAACGCAAAACGTAGTCTCGAGAAGAACGCGTTTGAAGTTCCAAAGACCGGATTGAACTACTTTTTTAGAAACGGTGTGCACGATATCTCAAGTTTTAGTCAACCGATTCACTTGAAATTTTGCACAGAGATTTTTCATAAGTCAGGCTATAGAACAACAAAGAGTTTTTTCCAATTTTCATTTTTGTTTCTTTTTTTTAAATTCCGAAAGGTGAAAAAAACGTAATTTTTTTCTCAAACTGCTGCCATTTTGTGCCAAAAGACTTTTTTTTAAGAAAAACTCTCTGTAGTGCCATAACTACATTCTTTTTGTTGAAGAATTAAGAAAGATTTTGTTCTTCAGATTACTGGGAGGGCTGGAATCGTGCACACCAGGACACAACATTTTCTTTAAGAGCCTCCACTTTGCAAGCCTGTAGCATTTTCAATTGTGACTTTTTGTTTAATATTATTAATTGTTTATATTTTCAACGCATTAATAAACGAAAATTAAAAAAAGTTAAGTTAAAAATATTTATTGGTTCTTTTTTATGACATCCGAAAAGCACCCAAAATTCGAGCGCCTAAACTAGAAGACCCTCTTAAATAAAGCTCTTTTTTAATTCTTTTCATTTTCCATTAAGCTTTTTTTGTTAATAATTAATGTTATTAATAATTGTATTCAATTTCTTTATACAAATAAAAATTAAAAATATAGATAAACATATGTATTACGAAGGAAAACAATATTTAACTAGAAAATGCGCACCCAATGGAGTGCAATATGGGGTGGGGCGCTTGAAAAATAATTTTTTCTCAATAGTACGAATAGGTTCTCCATAAATTAAAAATGTGTTTTTTATTTAAAACTAGACGGTGAACACAATGGTAATAAAAAGAACTCGCTACAAGGGTGGTATGACAGTTCAAAATCAATATAAACAATTCATTTGTTTATAACAATAGAAGTTTTTTAATTATTTTTTTTGAAATATTTTTTTTTTTAAATTCAACCCTTTAACCGTAAAACGAAAAAAACAAAAAGCTCCTAGCCCCAATAAAACCGAGGTTATGAATTTTTGAAAACTACTCTTCAAGCAAAAATTACGAAATTCTCAAAACTTTGACCCCCTCCATTTTCCAAAATTAATTTTTTTTAAAAAAATCCTCAAACACGTATATCTTTTTTTTCATTGCTAAAACCGTAAAAAAAAATTCAGCCAAATTAAAAATGTGTCGGTCAATTTTTGTACGATTTGTAAAAGAATGCCCCATATTTAGTGATTTTGTCATTTTAAGCTTCTATCCAAGAAAATTGAATGTTTAGCAGGTCTGTTTTAACTCTTAAGCTAACTTCTCTTTTTGACTTCGTGCTTAACTTAAGGTCCTAATTCACGGTTCAAAATCGTCTAAGCATTGTAGAAATTATTGAATTAATACTTGTTTATCACCGTGAATTAATTTAATATTAATTAGTAAAAGTTAAGCTAGTAAAATTAAGTTTATATATATAAATTATGAAATAAAACATTTGATCGAGTAAATTTTTGCAAAAAGCATTTTTTTAATAAAATAAATTGAACTAACTATTCAATTTTATTGGAATTAATCTGAAAAAAAATTAATTGAAAATTAAACCTAGTTAAAAATATACTTAATTTATTTTTAATTGATTTTTAACTGTCAGTCCATACTAGTTTGACTAATTGTTGATTTTTTTGTTTTATATGTTCTAAACGGGTTCCATTATTCGAATTAAAATGAGCACTTTTCATGTTTTTGTCCGTTACTTTGATAGAAATGGGATTAGGATGATCAATCGTCTCCCTTGGCTGATAGTTTCTTAGTGGTCATTTCCACACGGGAAAACATATTACCGGAAACATTTTGTTTTTAGGATAGAGCGGCAAGGAGTAAGGGGTAAAATTCGCAAAATTCGAAGTTCAAAATGTTTCCTTAAAAATTTTGGTATCACGAGTAAAATCCCAACACATACAAGAAGTAATTTATTTACAGGGAGGGAGGTAAGAAATTTTTCTTGTGCATTTGAATTTTATTTCAATGTCATGCTTCTAAGAGGTAAGTAAATTTATGTGAAGGATTATATACATATATGGTAATAAATGTTATATTTACATGGAATTTTAGAATTTCTTCATTTATTGCAGTGTCCTTTTTGTTATTGTTATAATTTTCTAAGTGCAAACATGAAAAATATTTATTGTTTTTTTAGGGTAAAATTTTATTAGGTACTTTAGTATTTTTAACTAACTATTTCTTGGATGATTAGTAATCCTTCTATTAGGGTTTTTCCAAATTATACACATATTTAAAATTTTTCAGTGTGGCAGTATTTTTTTCAATAGAGTTTAGAGATTACAGATAGTTACAATTTGAATTTAAAGGAATAAGGTTTAACCATTTCGTTAAATTTTTAGTTTAGTTAATTGTTCTAGTGTTATTGTATTTTTTGAATAATTTTTATTATTTAAAAACATACAAAATAGATATTTGGAATAGGGGTGAAACCATCGCATTAATTCAGCTTTTACCTCAGTGTCCGTGCCTGTATGATGCGCGCAACCCTTCGTATGCAAATAAGGTTAAGCGGGCAGAAAGGTTGCGCTTCATCGTAAAACAATCTTCAACCTTCAACCTTCAACCAAATAATATCAAATTTATTTATATTTATTTATTAAATTAAAATAAAAGCAATGTTTACTTTCCAGCTCTCAAATGTCAAAATTCACACACACATTTATATTGTTCTATCTGCACATGAAATATTTCAGAGGAAACTTATTTACCCGTGTGGACACAAAAATTTGTTCGAAAAAAAACCATTCTATTACCGAAAAAAAACCAGTTTATTTTGGTAATATGTTTTCCCGTGTGGAAATGGCCAGTAGTAATCAAGTAATAAAAGCTATGATGCGTTCGAAATTTGATTGTCTGTAAATCATATGCAACCATCAATTCTCCTACCTCCCCGTCAAAAGTATTTTTAATATTTATGCTCCATATTATTTATCTTTTTCTCATTTCACCTTTAAATGTTTCTTTATATTTGATATAAACACTAAAACTTTGTTGTAATTGTACAATTTATTTTAAAACCACTAAAAAGGCTAATTAGTTATACTCAAAACTAATTATTTTAATCATTTTCAGGCAATTTTTGCCTGAAGATTACTCTACAGATTTCAGAAGGTTTTCTTCTGAAGATTTGAAGAGATTTCTCTCTTCCTTCAGTGAAACATTGCCATACAATACAATATATTGTGTGAAAAAAGTTCTTACGTTTAATAAAATCTGTGTACAGTCAAGGGTCCTTGGGGGCTACTGAGCTCTGAGAATGTGGAAAATTATATATAGAAGCAAGTTGAGGCTTAATTCACATAATTTCGACATTTTTTAAACGGTACCTTCTTTCTTACTAACATAAAATTTTTATGTTCCTTACATGGTGCCATTTTTTCCTATGAAAGCAACAACAATGTAATGGAATATTTGTAGCTGATGGGTTTCTCCTTCTTAAGATAGTAGGTAAATTCTTAAACCGTTAGTATTCCAATACTTATAGATCAATGTTTCACATCATTGTCAAGACATTACATCCTTGGTTTTAATTTTTTCTACGAAAACGCATGAGTTTCAAAAATTATCACTACAAATATTTACACTACTCTTGCATTAGTATCACACATCAAAGAACTTTAATCCTTTATTGTGGAAATTTTTTTTCAATATTTGTTTTTTTTTGAAATTATAGATAATGTCTACTCTTACCACAACAATAGTTTCCATGTTTTCAGCTAAAAGTGCTTGTAAATGCCAAACATTTGCCAATCTGTGTACATGTGTATGAAATGTATGAAAACTATGTCCTCTTGACCAAAATACCAAATGACGTCATATGCATACTAATAATAAATCAAAATATCGCCAAAATGCCATAGACACAATTTCATCCTTTATATATATATGCATATTCCTGTGCTTTAAATGCCTGTTTATTAAAAGCTAGTATCCTTTATACATATATTTATGACTTTGTATATGTTGACAGTATAATTGGATAGAAATTAACAAGAGAAACACCATCAATGGAATGTCCTCAGATGCAATCCAACCCATTCCATATATTACCTATATAGATAACAGAAATTAGTCGACTAATAGCTCTCTTTGAATTATGGTACTTAATGCTTTCAGTATCGTCATTTATAGTTCTTAGCCAATCTGATCCTTGAATGATAAATGTGACAATAAAGTGGCTACAAGCCTTTTGAAATTGAACAAGGAACTTTTGTTTAAGTTTTGTATTCTAATAAATATATTGTTGAAATATTTTTGCTGTTATTCCGATATTTTCATTTTGTGTTTTCTTTTAATCAAAAGGATCATAATGTCAAAACAAAAAAAAAAAAATTTATTAAGTGTTATATAAAAATACTCATAAAGTATCAAAAACAGTATGTCCAGCATGAGTGAAATTTTATGTACCTTTTACATTGAGAGAATGAGATCAACAGATTTTATCATGTTTTTAGTAAACTTTTGGCTACTACTGAAATGACTATAACATTTTAAATCATGTTATCTACAAAAGTATCCCTAAAGTAATTTTTACTGCTCATCCCCATTGAATTTACAGCTTCAGCTATATCATAATCAAAGGATATAGTCTCGTTTATATTTATATATATATATATGTATAGCTTTTAACATTTTCTTAAAATTTACGTTTTCAAAAATTGCAACCACTTTTCTATATTGGTTTCATCTAAATGATACATTCTCAAAATTCAATGTTATTTCTCTTACTCCCTCTCCATATAGTATGTATTTTTGGTATAGTTATCAACACAAGAAAAAAAAAGCGAAAAAAACAGGAAAAAAAAACGAAAATAATAATAATAATAATGATATGAAAAAAATTGGCAAAGAACATGAATGAAAATGGCAGCTAACATATCCCCTTACACCGTCTTTAATATAGCCACCATCATGACTTAAGAGAGGACAATTTGACAGGATTAGGGTTTTAGGGATGAAAGTTGAATTTGTGATTTAGTAGAAATATAGAATTTATGAATTTATTGCACCCTTGAGAATTTAGATCACTTTTTGGACTTAGTTGAAAAGAAAAAAACGAAAAAATTAGACAGCTTCTAGGTGGCTAGAAATGTAAATTAAAATATATTCTTATACCCTTCATAAATAATAAATGGAGGTTGTTGGTTTTCATATTTTTGTTGGATAAAAGCACCTTTTTAGATTGTATTGAAAAATATGAATTTTATTTTTATTTTTATATTTTTGAATATGTATAAGTTTATTTTTCTTAGTTTTTCACATATAATCAAATGATGTGTTGTACATTTTAAATTGATATCACAAAACAAGAAACTTTACGGAAGTTTATTTTAAAAGAAAATGTTTTATTAGCTCTTTGAGTAGTAGTCGTAGGTATTTTCTGTACGTAGAAAAAAAAATATTATATTTATTACTCTTAAAAAGTTCGATAATAAATCAAAAAGAAAATAATAAAAATAAGTAATATTTTATAACTATTTAATCCAGTAGATTTTAGGGACACAAAATTGGATTAGTAAGAGTTGCGTTATTTTTTTAGACATTTTATCAGTAAATTTCTTGTTAAATTACTTTTTTGTCTACACTGTATCTTAGCGGGACTTCATTAGGACCACTTTATAAACGTAGCTACATACATATTCATTTATTTTATTAATTTTCTTTGTCTTATTACTAATATCCTACAGAATTACATGAAAATTATGGGATAAATGATATGCTTGTTAAATGCCACTTATACCAACCGGGCAAGGGGCTTATAAAAATCTTCATCTTTAATATTTCTTTGGTTGGCTTTCTTTGGTTAAACAGATTTAATAGAAGTAGAGACTGCACGTTACTTACACTTTTATTTTACATAAATAAATAATTTTAGGTAATTTTATGACTTTATTAATTTTAAAATACTAGGGAAACGAATTTCTTGGAAATCCTTTAACTTTTTTTAACAATTAATAGGTAGGTACCCAAAACTTATTGCAACTCAACTTGTGGCCAGCTTGACCTAAAATCTACTGCGCTTATAACTTTTTATTAACAATTTTTCCAGTCTTTAAAGGTTTCAATTTAATTCAAGATGATGGGTTGGTAAGAAATGGGTTTAAGAAGTTTTTTTTGGCTATACAGGTAGTTCTAGATTATTTTATTGATTTCTATATGATTTTAATAAATTTCTATAAATATTGTACACAACATTTGTAAAATATTCTTTTCAATTTTCAATTTAAAACATTAACAAGTGAGTGGCAGCGAATATCTAAAAAAGTTGTTTTGTCGCGTGTTTCATAACTGGCAAAAGAGTCATGCAAAAGTAAAAAATCAAAATTTATTTACTAAAGGAAATGTTTTTCGAGGTAACAAGGGTTTTTATTTCCATTTTTTAGTTTCTGGTAGTCTTTGGAATTCAAAATACCGATTTTTCCTTAAAAAATCAATTTATTTGTTATTGTAAAATTACTAATTATTAAAAACAAAAAGCTCTCGTTGTTACCTGGTGAAATATGTAAAGAAGTACTGTACAAAATTTCAAAATATAGATTTTGAGTTATTGTACGTATCGACTTCGAAAATAATACTCCTTGAAATTCCGGAATTACTTGGAATTCGATCGATTTGAAATTTGACACAGTGATTTGAAAAAAAAAACAATAAAAAAAAGTTTAAATACCGAATCATTCCTTTAAATGAAATGTTTACAACGCTACAAATCTAGGCTAATTTTCCTTTTATGGATTTGAGCAATATTTAGTTTTTTTTTCAATAATTTTCTTTAAAGATGAACATTTTTTTGTCTATTTTTCACTAATTACTATAAATATAAGCGACACACAATTGCAAATTTCAGGAAGACTGTTTTCTGTCGTAATTTACTTTATTAAACTATTTAAAAGAACCCATTTAACATGATATCAAAAAAAATTATGAAAACTATAATTGGTTTGGAAACCTAGACTCCAACTGAATTTCAATGATATCAACAAAAAAATCTGAGCTGAATTTAATTCAAAATAATAAAAAGTCAATAAAAGTCAAAGAAGGCTAAGAAGAATTCATTGTCATCCAATTTAAAAAAAAAATTGAATATCTTTTTTATCAAAGTTAAAATGTATCCAAAGAAGATGACTGGAATTCATTTCTATTTATTGGTATCAATCCAGGTATGTAACTAGTAACTAACTGTCACCTTCAATAATAATTCAATTATTATCGAGACGACAAGAATATTCAATCAGTTGAATTCAATTTTGTAGATAAATACTTATAAAAACAAAAACCTTCATTTTATACTTAATATAAATAAAATCCACTGAACGTATCTTGTATCTAACATCTAACGTAATTGTATGTAACGTACAATTTTAAATTTATCTTCTTAGATTTACAAATAGGATATTCATATATCCTTCAGCCACTAGACTCTTTAGTATCTACAAATAATAATTTTATTATATAGAGTAAAGACGAGAATTGTATATTTATTTACAAAATTGAAGAGAAAGACACAGTTCTTTATAATTTTGACAAGAATAAATGACTTAAGTCGATTTTGTGTGCATTTCTTTAACAAATTGGTATTTTTGTAGTTGTTGTTGCTGTTCATGTTGTTTTATCCTTAATCAGGGTACCATAAAATTAAAGCTTTTATAATTATCTACGGGCTCCATTTATTAAGGGTGAAAAATCTGATGTTATAAAAATTCACCTGGTTTCGAACGGAAATCCTTAGTCACAGATGTTATTTCTGAATATTAATTTCAAAGTTTTAAAAAGAAATTTTTGTTTTTTTAGGCTTTATATACAAGAAAAAAACCAAACAAAAAATTCACTTATAAAAAGTATTTTTATTTAATTTCAGAATTTGAATAGAAAAAAAAAATACATAAATAAATTTTTAATTTGATTTAAATTGGAAAAACTGACTAGTTTTTTTGTTATGTAATTTTTTGTGTGTTTCTCTTGTTTTCGGTTTTTATTTTAATGTTTAAGAAAAAACCATTTTCTTTATTGCACTGGTTACAGCTTGCGAATTTCACACTTAACTCTAGAAAACTTAAATAAAAAGTGCCAACAAAAGTTTTAATTGAGAATGTAAAGAAGAGATGAGGTTATAAAAGTTCTTTTTTTTTGGTTTTGTTTCAAAATTCAAAGAAGTAACTCTTAGTACTTAAGAAAGCTTAAGTGCAATCGACCATGTGAACTTTTGGTGCCATACAACTGGAATTTTCTTTAAAATTATTTGTTCAACATTTAAAGAAAAATTTTTAACAAGGCCTACAAGACAAAAATTTCTCTAAAGATGAATCCTTTTTGATATTTGAATAAAACTCCTATTTTTTTTTTTTTTCAGATTTTATAATATATTCTAAATTTATTCATATCATAAATAATCTGAAGTCAAAATAATTGAACTGAATAGTTCTTTTTTGTATGATTCAGAAGTTTTAACTGGATCAAAGGTGCAATCGGTCAATAGAGTAACTGCAATCTCTTCAAAGAAAACACTACATATTTATGTAGATGAAATGGCTTTATTCTCTCTGAATTGGCAGTAACTAAAACATTAGACACACTAATGGATTGGTTAAACAGTAACCATTTCTCGGTAAAAGGAAAAACAAAACAGTACGGATGTCTTTTAAAATGAACAGAAAACCTATATCCGAGGATACGCATACATTCAAAGGTGACTTCAAAAAAATAGTATGCTCCTCTAGATTTAGAACGATGAAAAATACCACAAAGTATTTTAGAACAGATATCCATGATCCATGAGCTATACCTTTCATCTAGACTATTTTTGCATTATCACCCAATATAATATTTTTTCTTTCTAAGTTGAAATCGTTCTAATTTTCGGACGAAATTTTCCATTTCCACTAGAGCTCTATTCTATGGTAGCAATAAAGAAGGAATTATAAAAATATTCACCAAGCCAACTTGCATATGAGTTACCTTTTCAACTTGTTACAACAAAAAAAGTAAAAAAGGGTAATATGATTTGGCTTTTATGGCATGGAAACAATGGTTGACAGAGCCTTAATTGGAGCAAATCAGAAAGTTTGCTTGGTGACAAATCCAACTGTTTACATCTTCTATCACAAAATCTGCAAACAACAACATATTACAATCCTGGTGACGATTTTGTTTACTCACTACTTTATGACTTTGATAAATATCTTATCATTAAATGTAGGAGCAGAATGAGTTCCTTAAAAGAATATTCTAGACACTAAGAGCGTGAAACAAACATTAAATTTCCTTTGGAAATCATTAATATTCCCAATATTAAGGAATGATGTCACAAAAAAAAACCTACTAAATATGATAGGAAATCAGAAACTTTTTTCAAGCACAATGTTTGAAGAAAAGTGAAACATCCCATCCTGTCTATTAGTTTCATCGGTGATTATATATATGATTTGATGATTTTTGCTTGCAGTATAAAAATGTTTGTAAAAAACGAAATCAAAATATGTAATAGATTCTAGGGCTATTTATATGAAATAGAGTCAAATCTAAGCTTTTGGTAGCTTCAAGTAAAAAATGATTTTACAAGTAATTTGAAAATTTGACTCACATAAAAAAACAAAAAAATATTTTTCATATTCCTATAAGTACTGCTAAAGGATTAAGTTAAACATTCTAAATTCTTTTATTTTCAAATCCATTGTTCCAATTTTATAGCTACAGTAAAACTATAGCTATATACATCCTTACACACTATATACACATATAGTACAGTTCAGTGCCCTTAAAAAAAATTAATTTTTTCATTTTGGCAAGTATTACTTTTGAGGAACATTAAATCCTTCATTTCCTGCACTTTTTTTGTTATTTACTAGCAAAGAACAATCATTCACAAAGTTTGTTGAAAGCAAACAAATGGATTTCCATTTTTGTACTATTAAAATACAACACGACAAAAAAAAAGAAGCTCAACAGTCAATTTAGCTTGAAGCTTGAGAACTGCAACAGGAATTTGCATTAACACGAACATCTTTTAGGTCCTGCGGTCAGTCTAGAACCACTCAAAGAAATACATCAAAAACTTTTTTCTAGTGTATGAAAAAAAAAGAAAATAAATAACTTCTTTTTTTTTGTGTATATATTTTTTAAGCAGACATAAAATTATTGCAAAAAAAAAAAATAAAACAAAAAACAAAATTAACTTTTTTTTTATTTTTTAAGTAGAAACAATGGGTGGATATAAAATATTTTACAAAACAATATAACAACAAAATATAAACAAGAAAAAGAAAAGATTGAAAATTTTATAATAGAGAGTGAAATATCCATTAGGCCGGGTGAAAACAAGAAACAATGAACAGCTTTTGATATACGCCACTGTCCAAGATTTTATTTGAAATTTATACAAAAGTTGATGAAATGTATCTCTATTGTTATAGATTCGTTTTTTTTTAATTTAGTTTTTATTATTATCCTTGCTTTTTAGTTAAAATTATATAACGGTTTGATTTAAGGTGTTGTACTCAACATAAATACATTTTAATATTAAACCTAGGATGAATAGTTTCTCTTTTTTGAACATTTTTTCTATTAACACAGCTGAAATGTATAGAAGCTTTTATCTGAATTAAATTTCTCTTTATTAAAATGTGGTTGATTGAAAACGAAAAAAAGAAAGAAACTTTTAACATTAATCCTTGAAAAAGAAATCATAAGTTCTATTTTTCACTGAGATTAATATATTTTAGAGAACACAAATTAAATATTTGTTTTTTTTTTTAATTTTGTTTTCAAATTAAATAATGAACTCTAAAATTCATAATTAGTTGGTTTTTTTATGTATGTTCATAGCGCACAGACTGAAATATCCTTTCATATAAATACTTTTGAAGCCTATGATTAGACTATTTTCTGGATACACTCGAAAAATTGCTGGTTTTCGATCTATACTTGACATAGAAGTTTTAAATAATTACCACATAACGATAACTGACAATATAATTATTTGAAATTTCAAAAATATGCAAAATAAAAGCTTGGATTTAATAAAAATATTTATAAGAATCGATCAAATTATTAATATATTTTTATCTATGGATAAAGCGATGAATAAAAATGACCTTAAATACTTATCGGACCTACTAATTGATTGTGCAAAACGTTGTATCGAAGAATGAGTAGAATGAGAATGAATAAAATAAATAATATATGCCAAAATAATGGTTTTTTGGTTTTATTTAGAAAAAGTTCGGTTTTCCGTGAGACGTACTGTTTATAGTTATAAATTAATTTAAGGTACTTTGTGTTTTAAAGTACAATAAATTAAAAAATTCTTAAGAATAATTAAGTTACAAAATACTTTTATAATGGCTCCTCCATCGCAGTGGCAGCAGAGGCAGATTTATCATTTTGCCGCTCTAGGCTAATAACTTCATGCTGCCCCCACCTCCCAAATACACACAAATAAATTGTTTGGAAAAATTAACATTTAAAAAAAAGGAAGGAAGTAACGAAAAAGATAAAGTTTAAAACAGTAAAAAGCTCTTTTATTCATTACTCTTTTTTTTTAATTATCCTTCTACATTTATTTTTTGCAAACTTTTCAATCAAATCATTAAAATCGATCGACTCCATAATTTTATTTTCAATGTGCAGTAGCGATAATGCATTTAATCTATCTTGGCTCATAGTGGTTCTCAAATAATTTTCTATGCGTTTTAACGCTGAAAATGATCGTTCTCCAGAGCAATTTGTAACGGCAGTACTCACACATATTCGAAGTGCTATCTCAATATTTGGATAAATTGATTGCAAATTGTTTTTTCTCATCCATTTTAATAAATAACTTGGCGTCTTTTCTTCATTGGATTGCGTTTCGGACGTGTTATTATGTTTTGTATCAATAGCTATATTCTTTAAATGAATACACTTTTATCAAATTCTTTTCTAAATCTTCAGGATATAAATCTATTAAAAATTCAGTTTTTTGTTTCAATTTCATTGGAGTTAAGATTTTTAATATTCATTAGCCAGTCAAATTTTGCGCCATAAATCTCATAAGACTTACATCGTTTTTCAATTCAATAGACAAACTATCTAAGATAACATAATACACGTTCACTCGAAAATTTTCCTTTGCATCAAACGTTTATTCCAGTGTTGAAGATTCGTCAGCTTGTTTTTAGAAAATTGTAGAGCTTGTTCTTCAAAGTTATCGAAACTTCCTTCATTTCTAATTTCTTTAATAAGCTTGATTAAGCTATCATATAATTTCACAACTAAAATAATGTCTATATTTTTACTTTTAAGGTGTTTACTAACAGCATTAATCCTGAGTAGTAAAAATTCCCAAAAAACTGTCATAAAAGCAGTTTCTAAGCGCTTTAATTTTGTTTTTATTCCTGTTGCTTGGCATTTTACTAATGGCTTTTGAAATTCATCAAATTTAATTATTTCTAAAGCATCATAGAGAGGAACCCACAATTGAAGTAAACTTTCACAAGAATCGTGACGAGCAGACCATCTCGTTTCAGAAAATAATTTTATAGTACTCTTTTTGACAATGTAGTATTTATCTTCTTCTTGTTTTTTGTTTAAATCGCATTGGTGTTTTAGAATTTGCCTTCTTTTCGTAGATAAAGAAAATAAATTATGTAATTCGTGAAAAGATTTACAACTTTCTTTGCAAATTTCTGCTTGGCATATCCCAACCAAATTTAAAGAATGGGCCGAACAAGCTACGTACTCAGCATAAGAGTAAGATTCTTTAATTTTTGCTTGAACACCATTGTAGATTCCTGACATATTGAAATGGATGAAATTAATACACAAAACTTCTATCATTTGGCCGAAATTTTAGCATGACAATTAACAAAAAAATATTGAAATTATAATTTGTGTATACTACAATAAATTTATAAAAAGCTTTAACAAAAGCTAATCTTACGAGAACTAAACACCACATAAAATGTTTTAACGGTTGTAAATAATTTGAATAATTAAAAGAATTTAAAGTTTGAATAATCGTAAGTTTTTTCATATTGCTTGTATGGTTATATTAAAGTATTAAGGCTGACATTCACACAAGGCAAACATCGTAACGAGAAAAAAAGTAACGTTATTTGATCTCATACCACTATTTGCTTATATTTTAGATTCAGAGTGTTTAATGTTAGAGGGAATATACTTTCATCTAAATTTTAGCTTTATTCTTTTCCTTTATGGTTGATTTTTTTTTCGTGATATTAGAAAAAAAAACTCATTTTCTTTCATTTGGTGCAGTCTATGACTTCGCATTTCGTAGTTCTGCATACTTGAAGACAACGAAAACTTTTTAGAAAACATTGATACCAAGGCTTTTGTTTTAGTTTTTTATGGAATTGATATGTAGTAGGTTAGATTTATTTTGTTGACATTAAAAAAAAACAAGTGTTACTCTATATTAAGGTAAACAAAATAATAATAATAGTTTTACAGCAACCAAATTGAAATCAAAACAACAAAAATAGATTACAATACAACAATATCAAGGTACCCAAAATATAACAAACAGTTTCGAAACAATAGTCCCTAAATTTTCTTCTCGGTAAAAGTAAGCCGATTTCGAATAAAATAAAATAAAAAGCCTTTTCAAAGCCTTGCAATCGTGTGAAGTGAGTTATGTTAAATAAAAGCAACAAAATCATTTTTATAGAAATTCAATTTGAAAATTCACTGAACACAAATTTTCTAACAAGCAGAACACTTATTTTAGACTTTTAGGGATCTTGAGAAATATTTATCACTAAAATTAAAAGCTTATTACCTCTAAAGAGAAAAAATTATTCTACTTTTAATACACAAAAAGAAAATAAATCCTTTTATGCACAGTTAACAACATCACGGTTAATTATTTTCAATTTCAAAAGTTTTTATTTTTTTTAAACAATAATTAGACCCACTATAATATCCTTTACCCAAGGGAATGTACAAATTAAGATGCTGTTCAAATGGCAATACTATAAAAAGCCCTTCAAACTTGGTCTATTCGCGTAGGCGCCTCATTGTCATTTTTAGCTTTGTTAAAATTTACTAAAAAAAAATCTGTGTTACAAACGATTCACTGCTGTAGCATGTTTCTTCCTGTATACAACAAACAGAATAAAATAAAATATTTATATATATATATATATATATATATTCTCAAAGATAAAAATCCTTGAATTGAGTACGAAAGCTTTACGAAATGCGAACAGGAAAATTAAAAATGTGAAAAACCAAAGCAAAATGAGGTAATTATTGTCCTCAGGTGTATTAAATGAGGTACCTAATAATAATTGGAAGTTATTCATGAATATACTATCCTATCTGTATAGGTAGTTGTGGATAATATTTAGCCACAAAATACAGCTTAACACTTGATGGAAAACATTTTTGTTTTTTTTTTTCATTTTGTATTTTTTCTCTGTATTTCTAGTTGTTAACCATTGCAGTAGGCTTTATTTAAGCTGCATCGTTGTTGGTTTCATCGTTTACCACAACTACATACTCGAAAAATATTTCATTAATCCTTTTAATTTATAGAAGTGAAATTTCAAAAGTGGGTTTTGTTTTTACCTTAAAATTTAATTAGGAGATTAAGAAATGATATCAAGAACTAGGATATTTAATTTTAGAAATTATAGATATAATTTGCTCAAAAAATTTTAATTGCTTTGGGTATCTTTATATCATAAAAGCTAAATTTATTTTCTTTTTGTTAAGTTTGAATCTTTTTTTTGATGTTTTGTGACACAAAATGCTAACTAGGCCATTGGTCCACACTAAATTGCTATATAGTCTTAATTAGCAGCTCTACTTATCGCTAGATTGTTGGTTTTTCGGAAAAGATCAAAGAAAATTTCTTTATGGGAAATGTGACTTGTAACGATGGTATCTTGTTATGACTTTCTGTCATAAAAACAAGAACATTAGATTTCTCCGATTCTCCGTTTCTCACTTGATTGATTTTAGGCCAAACACTCAATTTTTAACGTGCTAAGTTATCCAATAGTAGTATATACTGCCTCATTTCTCGTCGGAAACTAATAAAGGAGTGTGGATCATAACTACTTTTACTGCAAACATGCAATTAGTAGGTTTTTCATAAATAATACAAATTTGTATCCTGAAAAGATTATACATATACAATATGTAAGGGTATTGAATATAAGACATATGCGGCATTCAGACGAAATTCTCATAAAATTGGTAAAATTATATTCTTTATTTTTGGGGACAATTTACAGATCATAAATACACAATGTGTTGTTTTACGCTTATTATTCTTATATTAAAAATGTCATCAATGCAGAAAAAATTAAGTGTCTTATTAATATAAATTCCTCAAGCTCTCACGGAAAGTACAAAGAAAATTTGGTCTCAACAAGGCAAGTAGAAGTTAAATGGCCATCCAGAAACTTTTTGTTTTCAGGTTTGAACTTTTAGACATTCTATGAAATGAATTATTATAATTAAAACCAGTCATAGCCATTTTAAAAGCATTTTACTGGTTAGGAGACATAACTTTTTTTATTTCACTGTAAAAAAAAGGATATCTTAAAATGTTGTTATTTATAGTTTTTTTATTAATCATAGGCTTACATTTTTCATAAAATTTTTGCTAAGAGCCTGACATTCCTGCAGGTGAACTGCGGCTCCATTATAAAAGACAGAAAATTTTTTTCTGGGTAAACGTCACTTAAATTTAATGTAGAATTGCGCGAAAGCCGCCGTCGTGGCATGAAAAATTAGCTTTGATGGATAATATCTGCAAGCTTTATGCATTATGTATTTTCCCATCACTTTGGAATTTTTACATAATGAATTCACTGATGCACATTTTCCCATCACTTTGGAATTCTTACATGAAAAATTCACTGGTTTTTCCTACTTAGAGCAAATTTTTGTGTAAGGTTCGCTCTTTTTGATTTCTACTTTTGTTTTCTTTGAGAAATATTTTTATATGGAAAATATTCTAACAACCATTTTAACACTTCTGACTAAAGTTCATTCTAAGGAAAATAAACTTCCTAAACAAAAAAATGACTTTCAAATGCCATCTAACATCATTTCCTTTCATACTATTCCCATAAGTTTATCGAGAATAATTTCTTTTAGCTTTAATCTTCCTTAATTAATCAACAATAAGAATTGTAAAGTAGAATTTTTCAAATTCCATTATTTCTGGCTGCAATTTTCCATTTAATTTTCATTGAATGTAAAATTTCTAAGAAAAGTTTTCTTTACAGAACTTATTCAACAAAATTTTTTTAATGTTTTTCTTTAGACATTCATACTTTTATTACAATAAAAATATACCTATGCAACTATGTTATCCTTAGAAATATGTCCGTGCACTAATATCGGCAAAATTCTTAATTTTTTTTCTCTAGCAAAAAAAAAAAATAATAAAATAAAGTAAAATAGAAAAAAAAGCAAAAAACAGAGAAAAGAAAAATTGTTTTGACTGACAAATCAAAGGAAAAGTCCATTTAATAATCTTCACTAGATATTTCTGTGGTTTTCAATGTTTGTTTGTTTTTTTTTAGAATTTTTTTGCCTATATTAATACATATATATATATATACCCTTCTAACTAGATTTTATTCACAAAGAAGACAATCTGGCTGATGTGCAAATACGAAGAAGTCGTTCAGACAAAGCAGTTTCTGAACTGAGTGAAAGTACTCTGGTGACTACCGTTGTTCCTGTTTAATCACTCAAAAATGTCACCGATCTGTCTTCCTTTGGGGTCCTTTTTTATGAATACATTTTATATACTATCTGTTGCTTGATATTCATTTTTATATACTATTTAGTTTTTTGTTTCTTTTACTCTATCTACTTTTGTTTTTGTTAATTTTTTATGAAATATTATATTTGAGGACCTCTATACTTAGGGGCCGCGTATGTATATCAAATCATTCACCTAAGCCCCGTCAGCTATGACCAGACTATTCTCTTCAGGAAAATTATTTCCTAACTTAGAGGCATTAATTTTCTCTTTTTTTTTGGCTTTTTCTTCCTATAAAATTTTCATGTTATTAAACTTCTGCCATCCGGTTTTCTATCAAAACAAAAAATATCAAATTCATATTTTAATTTTAATTTTTTTTCTTTCCAATTTGTGCCTTTTTTTTAAATGACATTGAGTCAAAAAAATTTCATTCACTTCCTTTTTCTCTAGTTTTTGTTGGATTTTATGATAACTTAAAAAAAAAGATATCGTTTTTTAAGTTATATCCTGTTTCAACTAGAGAATATTTTTTTGATATTTCAGAAAAATAAAAAAAGTAGGAAATCAATATATTTTCTTTAGTTGTTTCTCATAATCATTCAATTTCTCTGAACTTCTGCTGTAATTTGTGATCCTTATGTGAATACATTCGACAAGTATGAAAAATAAAAGCGATGTAAAATAATAATATCTCATATATAAGTGAATTTAAGTAAGGTAATAATTTTAAGGTTTAAATTTTTGCATTTGTTTCATTACACAAAATCAATTCTGCTCAAAGAACTTTCACAGTTTCATCACGTGATAACCGTAAATTGTTTAAGGGTATAAAATCTTTTCGGTAATTTTTTAATTGCCAGTTAAAGTGTCCTTTTGTTTAAGATACGCTCAGAGCAAGTGATTTTATCTGGTTGCTAGAAGGCGGCTACAATCTGCCTGCTAGAAGTAATTAAATGAATTTGAATAAAATTCGACTGATAATATTCTATTATATAGAAGTATTTGACAAAGTAAATAAATAAGGCAAAAAAAGCTGAACTCATTGTTCTTTGATGAAAATAGAAGATTTATTCAGATATTTCTTAATCAAAAGTAGCGTGCAGGGATATTTTTTATCGGAATTCTTAACTGAGGCAAAACTTATGAAAAATCAAATTAAAAATGCTGATAACCATTAATTACGGGTCTTTTTTTTTGATGAGGACGATAACCAATTGCCAAAAGCTACTTGTTTACTCAGTTCTGTTCAAAAATAAAGAAGATTTAAAAGATTCAAAAAGTGAGATCGCCTAAGCTGAACGATAGGCAGATGGAGCGACAACAAACTGTATTGGACTTTGACTGGAGATGAAAGATGGATTTCTTTCAAAATACTACATGCAATAAATCGAGAATTTATCCTAGTCAAATGTCCAAATTTCCTATAAATTTAATCGTTTCAGAATATAATGTTGCCCGTCTGGTGGGCTCTGTAGAGTTTTGTTTACTATAAAGCTGAACTCTTGCGAAACTATCAATTTCCACCACTAACACTAGCCAGCTGATCAAAAAATATTGCTAGATTATCAACAAATACAGACCAGTAAGATTTTCCTTCGTAATTAAGCACCATCGCACAGGTTAATACTTGTATAAAAACAACTTGGAGGCACTCAACTGGGAGGTGCTCCAACATTTTGCTTATTTACCAGGCCTGATACCTTAGAAATACTACTTTGCTCATTGCACTTGCTGATTAGTAAGTACTTTGATTTTTATATCGACCTCCGAAAATGATTTAATGAGTGCTATGCATTCAAAAAGAAAGAATTTTTTTGGTATGGTATCCACAAATTGGATTTTCAAAAAACATAATTTTTTCTTATTAAAAATTGTGTATTCAAGTGTGATCGTCTGGTAAATAAAAAAAATCTTCAAGGCTATTTAATGGTCACCATTGAACTTTAGCTAGGGCTAAGGAAAAACCTGTTTGTTAGCCTTTGGTAATTTATGATGACAGTGCATTGCCATTTTTATCAATTTTCATACCAACGAATTCCTTATTTTAAAAGAAGAGATTCCTATGAATTTCCTTTGATTAAAAATGAAAATGATTGATAACTTTTATTTAAGACTCAAACTAATTTTTTATCCGTTAAAATACTAGGAAAATATTAAAGAGGTATTTTACACCATTAACTTATCAAACTTTCTACTAAATTTTGTTGATACTAAATGAGAAATTAATTAACTCATGCCACACCACATGGTTCACAAATAAAATTAAAGGAGCTAAAGAATATCCACCGGATTAAATTCTGGATTATTTAAGTTTTTGCATATTTGTTGATTAAAATTTGTATATAAAACTCACTTGTGCTGCAATTAATAATTTACGTTTCCTGTAATATGAAATTATATTGTGATTTGTATTGAACGATCTCATGTAACACAACAACACAGGGGTAGATGGCTGTCATAAATTCTATCATTTACAATTCTTACTGAACAAGTTGTGTATTGAAGCAAGCTTAATCGATTTTGTATAATTATGCAACCAAACCCCTTTTTTTTGTAGCCTTAAGTCACCCTATTATAATATAGCCTTTCATTGTTAAATGTTGAATCCTTCTAAAGCATCTCTTGTTCCGCTGACATTTCGTTTGCTGGCGGGCGTTAGAGTTTTATATAATTGTTTTTTTTTGTTGTTATTATTTCGTTTTTTAGTTTTTTACAAAATACTTTTTCACTTTTAATAAATGCTTATGCTCTTCTCGTCTTCCACCATTCTACATAGTCCTGAGATTTAAGGATGATTATACTATCATAGAATAAATTGCAAGGATTACGAAAGTCTTAATAAATGCTGACATTGTTGTTTGTCAATAATCATTACTGGAGCTGATTTTATTTGTTTATTTATTTGGCTGTTCAATATCTGATTCTATGAGAGTATCATAAATTTGTTGAACTTTCAGTTTTCCTTTTTTTTTGTTTTTTAATTTAAATTTTCAAATAATAAATGCATTTTGATATATGAAGGATAAATTTTTGTTGATATATTACACCGGAATTATTATTAAATAAAATATGGAATTTTTGCGGTGGTTTTATGTAACTAGATTTTAAAAACGTTACCAATAGGAAAGTTTACTTTTTTTTAAGTTTTGAATAGGAGAAAATGAGCTTTTTTCATGCCTTTAATAATTATAACTGATTTTACCGATACTCATCATAAACTTTTTAGTTTTGATAATATTTGTCGTTTCATAAAATTTTATAAACAATTTTTGTCATTATTTTTGTTCTGGAGATCAATTGCACAGCCCAATTGACCCAACTAGAATAAAAAATGAATCTGAAGTCATTTTCACAATCTCCCAGAGGTCAGAAGCATTTGACAGAGTAAAATATCTTTTACAAACTTATATTTCTGTCCATGCTGCGATGTGATTCGTTCAATCAGATGATATTTTGAATTCAAAAATATCTTGGATTAATCGCTTTGTGAATTGAAAGGATATTATATACGTTTGGTGTTTCCTTAAAACCCTTATCAAAGCATCTTCTTATTTTTTCATAAAATATTTGTTTGCCCTTAGCAGGAAAAATGTGCATTATTCAGGCTTTTATGCATGCATATAATAGAAAAGTGCACAAGTGAGAAATTCATCAATAAAGCATGGAGAAATTAGCGATAATAACTAATTTTTTATGCCAAAGGCAGCCAAGACAGTGACTTTTTGGCTACTCTATTAGAATTTTCATTGATATTTTCATCGAAAACTTCGTCATTAAAATTAAAAGTAATGATTAAACCTTAACCCTGCGCGGGAGTCATGTAAGAATAAATTCATTTTCATGGGGCCAAATATATTAGTGATATTGCAAATTTTTCTCATATTTTTGTGTAGGAGTTTACTCGGCTACTGTTATTTTAGTGTGAGTTTAAATAATTTAGTTTTATAAAGCAATTTGTTAATGACAAAATCTGACTTGCATTATTAATACAAATTTTATTGAACTGAAGAGAATTGTGAAAGCTGAAATATAAAATATATAATGAGAAATTAAATTTAACAAATTATTAAAAAACAATAAGCTTTATGGGTTTATAATGGGCTCGTGTAGAGCACAATATTGACTAACAAAAACCAAAGTTAAAGCTGAAAAATTGAACATTAATATATCGATATTTATTTTCTTACATCTAAATAGTTAATGTAGTAATGTGTAAATTGTAGACAAATATATTGCAAAAAGCTATAAAAAATGTCATTCAACTGAATATAAGTAAAATAACAACAACATAAAAAGGAAAAATAAAAAATATACTTGAAACAATTTTCTTTTCCATTTGAATCGTCATGAAAGTTCTCTATTACAATCTTAAATTGAATATTTCTTTTTGTATATGTATTTTTACATTATATATACTTAGATATTTATATACGAATACATAAATTTTGCTAGGACAACAGCAAATATATATATATGTATATATGTATGCAGTTTTGCTATAGGGAATAATTTTTGGATACCTTATTAAAAATTAAGGTAAACTGTTTTGGCTGCTGCCACATTGAACCATCTTCATTCCAATCTTAAATTGAGCAATTTTGTTTGCCATTCAGCACTTACATCTTATTTTTCATGAGAAAACTCCTTACAAGTCAAGTAGAAATGAGTCTGAATTTTTATTTTTGTTTTTTCTCTAAATTTTATATATATATATATATATATATATATATATACACTAACACAAAAATAGATAAACAAAATCACACTCTTTTTTCCAGCAATCTTAAAGGCAGACATATACACTGTGTTAATTTGAAGGGAGATACTAGGATAAGAATGTGATTACAAGCCTTGAAGTAATTCTCTTCTTTTTTTTTTGGAATGCTTGATAGGTTAATTAGAAGAGGATTAGTCAAATGTTTCCTTTTATGTTTTGAATTTTTGTCTTTTATATAGATGAAAATATACAACCGTAACCAATTTATTTGTAAGTAAGGGATGAATGTTGAATTGTATTAAAGGGGCTGGATTTGACCATAGGAGAATAGGAGAATAAGAAAAAAAGTTTTTTTCCGTTTTTTCCAATTAATTAGTAAAGGTTATTCCCAAGTCCTATATATATACGGAAATGATTCATTTAATTTTACATAGTTGTAGTTGTCTATTAAATTTATATCAGGATATATTTATTTAAAGTCATATTGTCAATTGTAAATAAAATTTAAATTTAGACATTAAAAAGGGTAAAAGTAATTTGATCAGGCATCTTAGGTTACCCTAAGTAAATTTTATTAAAAACCATAAGAGAGACAACTGATAAAAAGGTGATCGATCACTTTTCTAATGGATAAATCTCAATAAAATTTCAAGATTATGAATATAAACGACAGCGATTTAAGTAAATATATTTTGTATTTACTTGACGACACACTCTGAAATGTGTGTCTTCTAGTCTTTAAATAGGAAATTTTATTGAATATAATTTAAGCTAATGTCAAATAAATATTTTGCTTGAGAGAAAAATGAAAGGAAAAATTTTTCAAAAGAAGTTTTATTTATATTTTATTTAACAAGATTTTTAAAGAATTTAAATAGGGAAAAAATTTCCCGAAATTGTTGTTTAATTTATGATTGTAGTTTAATCCAATAATTATGTAAATTGTTGTTATTTGAATCAAACCAGAATTATTTTTAGCCACAATTTTAATTCGTAATTAATAAATACTTAAGTAAGCATCTCGTGATTTACATAAATGGAAACTGAAATTCTTTGCTCTTTTATTTTTGAATGCGGAATATCCATACAAGCCATATATGTTGATAATGATGTTGTTGAAGTGTTGTTTAAAAATAAAAACTGTTTAAATAAATGTCTATACCAGAAACAGAATATATCGTTAAATACAATAAAGGTAACGAGAAGGCTTTTTACCTCACTTTGCATTTGTTTCATTATCGTTAAAATCAAATTCGCCCTTTCATTTGTTCCACCAGTTTTTCCATTTGTAATTTCCGCATTTTTACCTTAAAAGTGGTGTTGAATTATTTCCCCAAATGTAATGTTGCTTACTCTTGCTCTTCTGCTGACTTCCCAAATTCTCCTTTGGGTTAATGTCTGATCTTCTGAAATCTCTTTTTGTTATTTATGAAAAGCTAAAATTTTTTAAAATTTAATTCTATTTAATTTATTCAATAAAATTTTCTGATCTCAACTCAAATAAACCTAACTAAGCTACCCAAATTCCTAGATTTAATTGACTTAATTGTCTTACCGCTTGTCTATTTATATCTTTTTTATGATCATATTTTCAGGCACCTTGATAAAAAATTGTTCCACAAGATGAACCTCATTCCTTTTCCATGCTTTGATTCTAACTGCACCCAATTCCGATTTTTCAATCATTGAAATATTTTTATTTTTTTTGCAACAACTTCGACCTTATAACACTTGCAACTACTTTTCTATAGTTCAAATTTAATTTTCAAATTTCTTCTTAATAGTCAAATAGACCCATATTCATACAAAACAAGAAGTAACTGCCCGAAAAAGTTTGGAAATATAAAATATATTATTGAAACAAAGAAATTTTGTAGGCCAACTTTAATATCTTTCCAATTCAAAAAATATTTAGAGCACACCTTCAATTATGAATGCTACTAATCTGATATCAAACATTGCAACCTCTAAAGACATATATTTATTTTAAAATACCTAATGCATCCTGTATTTTTATTCATCAAAAGCAAAAATCCTAACTACCAAAATCTTGCAACTATTATGAAAATATTTATGAATACAGCTTAAAATCTGCTTACATCGCAGTATCAACTTAAGTACCTCAAAAATTTCAAAGCTGCAAACTTTTCCGACAAAAAATGATAAACTTTCCTTAATATGTATTTACTCTTGTTCCTATTGTTAACGACAAGATAAAAATGAAACTTTTATATATATATACATATACTACATACTCAAAGTTCAGCCTACAAATCCTATATTTTCACAATCTTGACTTAAATATTTTCTATTATTTACTGCTATACCAGTAGATTTTTTTATTTCCCACAACATAAATAAAATAAAAAAATAAAAATAGAAAAGCATAATTCAATGAAGAAAACTGCTCAGTTGGAGAATCTATTCAACAATGTTTCAATTTAATTTGAAAAAGTTATCTGACTGTTAGCAAGTGCATCCTTTAAGGATAAGCATTACAAAATAATATGAATATTTCCTTATTTCATCATGCAGCTACCTAAATATATCTCGAGAAATATATTTAAAATAGACTTCTCAATGTTCTTCCTTGATTCACTTCTGTTCACTGACTTTTAGGAAATCTTTGAGGATATATAAACGACCAACAATTACATATTTCTATTTAAGCAAATATATATATATATATGTATGTATACAACTATAATAAAAACAAAGTTGTATGCTTTTATTACATATAAAGAAAAAAGCATAGAAAAAGTTGTCTTGCAAAAAAAAAATGTCATTTGATGACATTTACCTTGTTCTTTAGGCAGCTCAACTTTATTATCCTTTACTAAACAGAAGGTATAGAGGTAGAAAAAAAAAAGAAACAGGAGCTGTATGTGTATATACAGAACTAATCCTTTAAGACAATATATGCCCAAATATATTTGCTTAAATCATTATTAGCAATGATATGAGGTTTATGTGGGGTTTTTGGTGGATTTTGAAATCTTTGAAAAGGATATTAAAAGTGATTATTGTAGATGATAGAAAAAAAATTTAGATGCAATATAGATTTTATTATTTTTCTTTCTTTATATAAATACAAATGTGCTAGGATTATTGCAAACTGGATTTAAGTAGAAAATAAGATATTTCTATAACTTACAGAATAATCGTCGAAAAAAGGAATTCTGTTTTTTTAAGTAATTTACAATGGAAAATTAATAGAAAAATAGTTATTCGCAAGGATTTTAAGATTGAAAAAAGTTATAGAAGCCAAAAAAGGACTTTATACTAAATCGTCTTTTTTTCCATTGAAATAAAACTTTAATTATATTTTTGTTGTTTTCATAAGTGTTCTTGAAATGAATTTTATTTACTTAAACATATGAAATTTTCACAAATTTTACACTATAAAGTACATTTAGAGAATAGTAGAATTCTTCTATTACTCGTATATCCAAGAAAACTCATTAAAGGACTTTGCGCAAATAATTACTCCAAAAAAAGATGAAAAATAAATGAATACAAACAAAAAAAATTAAGTTTATTACAGCAAAGAACCATAGTAAGAAGCTGTAATGTTCTTAAAAGCCATTAATGTCAAATATTTTTTACCTAATCCTTTTAAACAAGGACTTTATTTGAATTTTTTTCTTTTATTTATCGTTACTTTTGACGTAAAAAGCTTTTTTGAATATTTTCTAATTGGATAAAGGGAAATAGTTGCTTCTATTCATTCTATTTTGTTTATTCATGTGTTTGTGGAAAATTTAGTTTGACATAAATTTCAATATGTCACTTATACATATCTTCCCTATTCAAAATTTAAAGGATAAAATTTTATGTTCCATAAGAGAGGTGTAAAATTGGAAATTTTCATGTCTGATGACATGAAAGGTAATTCTTAAGAATTAACCTATCACATTTGTTTTTTTTTTTTTGAGGTTCAGACTTCAAAAAATTGTATAAGGATACCGTTTGGATTATTAACTTGATGGTGATAGTTATAATTTCTACAGTTCCTTCAAATGTCAGCCAATGAATGGCTTCTTGAAACTCAATGCACTGGATTTTCCTCAAGTATTTAAGATAAATCAAAAAAAGTAAGAGGAAACTTCCTAATTTGTGTCATGAGATATAACAGATCCAAAGTACGAGAAAGCTATATACTAGATTTTTTTTCTACAAGCAATTCTTTTTTATGAGATCCAATAGTTTTGTTTTGTTTCTTTGTCTTTGTAAGTTGTGTTTTTCTTTGTTTTTAATTCAATGTTTTCTTAGTTAATCTTTCAAATTAACTGTACAAATTTGTATGGATCTTGAGTTTTGAATTGCACGGTTTTGAATAGCATGGAACGTTATCTTTAAAATTGTATAAATAATTACTATCGAATGACATAGAATTAATTAGTCGTGTTATTTGAGTGATGCCATAGAACTGACAAAATTTTTTTAACAATCTTCAAACAAATACTATCAATATTTCATTGTGGTAATTTATATGCATACATTCAGGCGAATAATATATTAAAGTATTCCTCTTGAGAAAATGATTTTCTATAAGATTTACTTTAAACTATTCTTGCAGGGTTTATGATTTAAAGGAAGCCAAAAATAAATTTATCAATAGTTCAATAAGCTCTGCTGACAAAGTTTTTGGTTTGGGAGCTTTAATGATATCCCAACTAGAATATACTTAATGGTAATTTTCTGCGACATAACACAAGGTATGACATCTAATTTATTTATCAAAATTTTTCTTAATGTGCCTTGCCAAATGACTTTCAAAGGTATTGTCAGTTATCTTATTGTTCAAAAAAATATGAATACCATTAATTGAAAAATTTAGAGGCACAAATAATTTCTATGATTTATTCAGTTATCTTAAGGGGATGGTAAGGTTTTAAAGGCAAAAAAAGGCATACTTTAATGATTTTTTTTTTAAATTTTTATAAATAAGGCTGTGCAAGCAAATTTCCTGGGGCCCATCCGAAAAAAGTAGTCTTACCGTGAACATCATAAGTGATTACCAGATCATCTGAAACAAAAAAATCAAATTGCGTTTTACAGGTGGCATGTTGCCCGAGGTAACCAGGAAACGTTTTTTTTCGATTTTTTTAATTTTAGCAGTATTTTGAAGTGAAAAATAAGATATTCACCCCAAAATTTCTGTGTATTTGTTATTATAAAATGGAAAAAAATTGTTAAAAAAAAAACTCTTCGTGGTTGCCTGGTGATTTATATATAGAAAAAGTGTACAAAATTTTAAACGGTTCAGTTTGGTGGATTTTTAGATATGATGTTCACGGGATCCAAAAATATTTGTGGGAAATTCGATTTAAATTTTTTATACGAGGTTTTTTATATGAGGAGCAGTCATTTGAAACGCTGCATCTTCGTTAATTTAACTCCGATTCTACCACAAATTTTGACATAATATTTTCGAAATGTCGGACATTGAGAAGAAAATTTAAATAAAAAATTCGACAAAAAAAAAGTTTTAAAAGCTTACCATCCCCTTAAAACATCACCAAATAAGCCTTCCAATTTCATATTACTTACTCATATTTCGATAAAGAAATCAACCTTTTTTCAATTATTTACAAAAAATTTACAAAAAAATTAAAAAAAACATAACACTATTTGTCTTTAATTTTATATTATCTTTTAAATAATAAATTAAAATACAAATTCCAATTTTATATACAAAAATCTACATTATATCATCTGTTCTAGAGACCTATTAACGTATATATACATCCTTTAAACAATTTATCAATCCTGAATACCCTAAATTCTATGTGCATTTGAAAAACACATTTAAAACCAAAATAACATGCAAAATTGTGTACGCACTAGAGGCATATAAATCAAATTGAACGGACAATATTTTATTTAAACTAATCGTACCTAATGAATTTCATTTCATAAGATATAATAAGCTTTCCCCGAAAAAAAAATACAAACAAAAAGGATCAGGCAATGCTAAAAACAATAATAAAATAAACAATTACAAAATTCTGGTTACAGAATGTTAACCGCGACGACAAAATGAGACAAATATATCTTTGAATATATCTTCCTTATGGGACAGTTAAAGCTAGCTATCTAAATACTCTGGTGAGGAGTTCTTATTGTTGTTGTTATTGTTGCTTTGTTTTGCTTTATTATATTTAAATTGTTGCCAAGTAAGAGCTTTGAAATACAGGATACTCGACACAAAATAATTAAGTGGTAAGGTAAGGGTGTTCTTAAATACACCAAACCCTAATTGAGCACTAAATAATAACAGATCCACTTCAGTAAAGACTTGATACTACCTTTTAAGGTTAGGGAATAATAAAAACAAAAAAAAAAAACAAAATAATAATAAAAATAAAAGAACATAGACTTGGAATTGGTTTGTGTTGGGAAACACCTGTACCCACTTTGGTGTCATCATTTGTGGCTCACACTGTATTATAGCCTCTTAATGGATAGTATATAAAGTGGTTTTCCTGGGAAAGTAATAATATAACTGAGACTTTTAAAATAGTTTAGTTTTTTTGTTTTTCTCTAGAGAAAAACTTCTTATTTTTTCCTATCACAATTATTTTTGATATATATATTTATATTATTCTTATATAAAAAATAGCTGGTAATTTATCTTCCTGTTATGTAATTTAGTAAAAAAATTTTTACCACAATTCAACTCAATAAATTTATATAAATATCAACTGCTTCAATAAAATTTAAATTCCTAAGGGTTCGATTAAAAATACAAGTTAAATTTTATTTCAGTGATTTTTAAGAAATAATCAACTAATTATACTTAAAATACAATTCTATTAAATTTTTTTGATAAAGTTTCACCGTTCATTTTACTTTGGTGTAAAATTAAGAATTTTATTAAGTGATTTATGTATATAGTTATCCAAATTGAGTTTTCATTAAGGAACGTCAATACAATAACAAATATACTTGTAGAAAAAATTTTTACCCCTCTGTTAAATATATATATATATGTATTTATATATACATACAACTCAGAGCTTTAACTGAACAGGGGGGTTGAATATTGCTATACATTACTAACAATACGATGCCCTTAATCAAAATAATTGAACTGCATAAAATTGGAGCATTTAATTGTGCAAAATTTGAACGAATGTATTTTATTAGAGTACTTAGTTCCTTTAGAAAATTTCAGGTTGTTTATTTTTTTGGGTAATTTCAGAAATATGCTACTATGCTCAAATTAATTGAGTACTAATTTTCAGAAATAGAACGAAATAGAAATAGAAACGATTTAAAAATGAAATTAATACTGTTTTCCTTAATTCAAAATTAAATAAATTTATATACAAAAAATATATATTTATTTTATTATAATCAAGTTAGTCAAGTTTTGTTTTATTCTTGCAAATTTCTAGCCGTTCCCATAAAGAAACGCAGGCAATAAGCTGCGTAGTACTTATAATCGCCTGAAATTATGCAAAATAGTTGGGCTTTTTAAAACTTTAATTCACCAAAAAAAATTGTTTGAATGATTTTGGATGGTAGTAACCTTTGAAACAGTTCAAAAAGAAGTTATCCTTAAATATTATTTATGTATTTTTTTGTAATTAAAGGACTTAGAAAAGGAATAAGAAAGCTTAAGCTGTTATGTTAATTTTCAACATCAAATACTAAAGCAATAGATTATGCTTATTACCCATTTCAAAAATAATTACATAAATATTTGGTTGGATATTAAAGCAACCTATGCATGTATCAACTTTTAACGGCATGCGTATGTTGTATGTATGCGTACGTTTTTAAAGCTCACTCTACTATTTTTATGTGGCTAGATTTCTCCTCAATGAAAATTTAATGCAAGACACACAATAAAATTAAAGGATAACTTAATGTCAGGAATTGCTTAGCGTTACAGTATATACTCTTAGTGAACTTCATAACATTCCTATTTTTAAAGTCTTGCAGCTGTGCTTGCTAGCAAAGTTTTGTTCGTACTTAGCAAAAATAAGTAAAGAACGAAAAATATGAAAAATATTATCGAATTCTCTGAAATTTGAAAAATTAAACACATAATGCAAAAGTAGAGAATTCAACACAATCACAGCATCTGTTACTTTGAAGTGCCTTCGGTCATCAAGCAGAAGCGTAAAACATGATATTTGGGCTCAGATTTTTTCATAAATTAAATGGAAAATTTAAGAAAGAAACTTCGGGTATATGTAAATAGTTACTTTAGTTTCTTTTTTTAAATTTCAAAATTTAAGGGGTAGCATTTTTTTTATTGCTGTCTTGCATGATTCTACAGAAGCAAAGTAAAAACATTTATCAGTACTAATAATCTCTATGTTTGTTGAAAACTGAAATTCTTAAGAGTAATTTCAATAGTTGGGAGCACGTATTAATACAAGTCAGGACCAAAATTTTCATACTACATATTTCCAAGCTTGCTTGAAATATTTTGTAAATAAAGCTTGCTTCAAATATTATAGTTTCAAATTCATTACATTTCTGGAGTAGAAATACCGAGGAATAATTTACGTGTCATTCACGTACTACCAAGAGTCCACCGCTTATTTATAAATTTTTCTTTATAATTATTTGTACACAAAAATTGTTACCAATTTCCAAATAAGAAAAAAGAATATCGAAATGTTTGATAACTCTTTTAAAATACGAAGTGAGTGCCATTTGTTGCCAATATACATTCTAATATTTCTAAAAAACCTTAAAATGTTAAATATTAGATCCTCTTACTTGGAAACATTTACTAAATTTCTAAATCCATGAATTGTTATCATGAGCTTCTCTGAGCAAATTAATTCTAGTAAATAAAAGATTTATTCCGTTAAGAATTTTTAAAATTCAACAACCCTAGTTTTTAGTTTTTTACAATTTCAACGTTTTACATCAAAATTTTGGGTTTTCATAAATAAAATTTTTCAAAGTGTATAAGAGATTCATCTAATTTAATTAGGGCACCAGAAAGCTTTTCAATTATAAAAAAATCAATTTTCAACCAAAATTTATTAATCACTTACTAAAACTCATATATTGTAGTTATTTTAGTTCTACTTAGAACCAAGTAAACTATTAACGAACTAAAATTTAACTTTCTATCATATTTTCATTTCACTCGTATAAAAGGTAGATAACCCTTAATTATTCACCTGCTGCAGGAGACAATATCAGCTATTAAGCTAAGTGCATATTGCACTAATCGTATTTTACCACAAAAAGCATAGCTTTATACCCTTCACAAATCGTAGAAGCCCATACTCTGGAAAAATATTAAGGTTACGGAAATATACTTAAAGATTCAATAAGGGTAATTCCTATCATTTAATAAATTATATATAATTTTTTTTAAACTCAAATTAAATTAGACTTGACCCTTCTCGTTAAACGAAGAAAAAAAAAAAAAGAAGAAGTTAGGGAGCTAGTGGATAATTTATTTTATTTTGCCACCATTTTACTTTACGTGAGTAGGAAATCATTTTTATTTTATTCTAGTTTCGATTTTTACTTCATTTTATCCTATTTCAATGCTTTTAAGTTCTTGTATTAATATTTTTTTGAAATAATACAACAATTTTTCATATTTAAAAGGATATTATTTATCAGTTTATCATTTTTCATAGCCTTTGTAAAATTTTATTGAATTTAAAGTTTTTTTTAGTTAAAATTTTTGTAAAGGGTTTTTGTTTTACACTGCCGTGTTGTTGTTTCAGATATCAGATATCAAAATAGCAAAGACTAAAAATAATTTCTGTAAAAATGAAAAGTTTTATCAAATAAATAAAACCTTTTCTGTTAATTGAGAGCTGTGTCTTTGCTCATTTGTGATTATAATCTATCGATAAACACTAAAGAAGACAATAACTTCTGTTGACGTCTAAATAAGGTCCTAGATTTTATTAGTTTTTATGAAAATGAAGTGATATTTAGACATCTAATAACTTTAATTTAGTTTTAGTTAGTTTTTTATCGCTAATAATAAGAATAAAAAATGTTGTCAACTTTTTGTACTTAAATATATTAAAACTGTAAATAGGACTCCATTATTTCACTTTGGGTTTTCTAACCTCAAATTTGATTGTTCAATTTTTCAATAACAACTAAAACTTCTAATTAAAGCTTGAATACTATTGTCTTGGACGGTTTTTCTAGGTTTTGCTTATGTTTTCATTGCTGTGGTATAAAATCCATGATTTGGGTCAGAAGTTACAACTCCTTTTTGGACTTAGCAGTTTGACTTTCTTTATCTAATCTCCTTTCTACATAAAATTAGGCTTTATAGCTAAAATTCTAAATTTAGAAGTAATTTACTGTGAACAGCAAGAGGTTATTTTATTGAAATTTCCTGAAACAAAAAAATAATTTACCAAGCTTCTCAGTAAAAATTTAATTTAAAAATAGTTTTATTTTTCAACTCATATTTAAATGTAGTCAATTTCACTAAAAACCATATTATAAAAAAAAGTTTATATTTAGATTATCACAGCCAGCAAAGAATTAGATGAATTTATCAAAGCTTTCGACAATGCTGCAGTTGACTTAGCTTGGATAAGAGAAACAAATGCTGAAACTGATTTTGATGCAGGTAACTACCCAACAAAAAGAAAACGTGAAATTGGAGCTATTGAACAGCTTTTAAAATCTATGGATCATGTGTTATATAATGAAGAACAAAATTATTTGAATTCAGTTGAAAATGAAGGTGATGCATGGTATCAAGATTTTCGTGCAAAAGAATGCAAAATAAAAAATTGCAATCAGCCAAATTCATTATTTTTTAAACTTGTTAATCAAGAAAATGACAAAACAAATCAATTGATTCAAACGAAACCAAATGAAAAGATAGAAAATTCTGATGACTTTCAAATAAATCAATCTATCAATAGTAAATCAGAAGAAAAATCGGATCCTGACTATGATGACTATGATAATTCAAGAATTTTTGATAATTTAGAAGACAAAAATATTGAACAATTACTTTTTAATGAAAATATTCCTCAGAATTTATTAGAAAATGATGATTTAATGGCTAACAAGGATGAACTTCTGCCAAAATCGGTTGAGGACATAATTGAAAATGATCAATTAGTAAATAAAAGAAAACAATTTTTATCTAATTTAAATTCTGAGAATAAAATCTTTCCAGACACTCACCATCAATTTAATTCTTTACGTAAAATAAAAACTGATGATCAGCCAAAATATGAAAAAAATGATTTAACCGATGAAGCTAACTATAAATTATCAAAATCAGAGCAAGAAATTTTGGGTAAACAATATACTATGAATTATTCAAAACCAATTCCATATCAGGATAAAAAACGTAGTGTAGATCCAATGCAAGAAATAAAATTAAAAATAAGTAATCGTTTAATGGCTAAAGGTTTAGGTCCTTCATTACCAAGCAATGCACTTGAAATAAATTCAAATCCAATAACTGTTGAAGATATTCTTGCTAATCGTAACCGGAAAAAAGTTGAAAAACCAAATATTTTTGCTAAAATGAATCAATGGGAAGCTAAACCATCATCAATACCTTCATCAAATATTAAATCTAGCTATGATTGGAGTCATATAAATTATTTGACTCCTGAGTCAAAAACCAATAACAGAATTAATGAAGAAAATGAATTACAGCATAAGAGACGGAAGAGAGATTTAACAGTTGAAAATACAACTGACATTTCACCTAGCTCTATAGAAAAAGATGTAAATAAACGGGAAATAATTTTCCATAACATCAAAGAATCTAGTGATGATATTGAGTAAGTTGACAAAATTATTTCAAAAAGTTTTATTTAACAAAAGTATTAAAATTATTCAGTGAAACTGTAAATGATTTTCATAAAGGACATAGTTTAGATGATTTGGCAAGTGGAAGATTACCAAAGCAATTGGTAGATGCAATTTATAAATTTGCAAAAACTAATCAAAATATTTATGAGAATATTTGGCCTGCTTTAGTTCGTTATAGAACTGAAGAAGGTAATAGGAGTACTACTAATTCCTTTAATATTCTAAAAGAAGAGGTTTGTTGTGTTTATTTTTTATTTGTTTCTATTTTTATTACTTCAAGGCATCCATTCAAGTTTTGTGGATGCGTATTCAGCTTAGTAAAATATTACACTTATGTATATAATCGACAGGCAACGGTTGATATTTAAATGTTGTATTTGTCAGACTTCTTCAAATTTTTGATTTTAAATAAACTAAAAAAATAAATACACTAGATTGAAAATATATTCAAAAATTGTGAAAATAAGATGTTTTTCAGGATTATCAAAGTTAATAGTGGACTTCGAGTAAATTAAACAAGAATTTAATCTGCAATATTGAGGATGACATTGCCTGCAATTTGGTAGTACATAATAGAAATATCCATAAAAGTATCTATTTGGAGATTTTTCCAAAAATTTGTGATAATCCAAATGTGGATCAATTTATCTTTCATTTGAACTCAATCTTGCCACTCTATCAACCTCCTTATTGCCTTTAATGTCCTTGTGTCCAAGGGCCTTCTAAAGCTTTCATTGTGGCTAGGCTTTCCGTAACAATATAAATATGAGTGGAGGCTTCAGTCATGGCAGTACCAGCTTGAAAAATTATCATAAAGCTTCTATAGCTTGGGCTTGTAGCCCAGAGTCCGTTTTCGATCCAAAAAATGAGGTATGTCATGAGAACCAAACACTTTCTCTTGCAGTCCATTACTCAATCCATGCAGTCTGTCATTCTAATTTTTTTCTAAAATTCAATACACAATAGTTTGTGTTTTTATTTCTTCATAAAATATATTTTTTAATAAAATAATTGAAAATAAATAAAATAAAAATTAACCCAAACGTAAAAGGCTTAATGCGTGGTTGAATAAACAAAGTTCTGTGATCTAAGATTAATCATATTAATTATATGGAACAGAATCAAATATAGGATATTATCACAGCTTACATCTCCATAAAAAAAGAAACAAATAATTTCTGATTACATGAATCCTTAAAATATTTTAAGCATTATCAAAACTTTTATTTAATTTTAGGGAAACTCAGTTAAATATAAAGAAACTGAAAAAATGTTACGCCAACTAATTGAAGAAATGAATACAATAATTGATCATCAAGTACGTGCAAAAACATGTCTACCACTTAGTCCTGAATTACAAAATTTCTATGATTTAATCCTATCGTGTCAGCAAACACGAAATATGAATAAAGAAAGTAATATTCAAAAAACATATCGTGAAATTCAATTTAATTATCCACCATTATTTAAACGTAGTATTTTACAACCAATATTACGACAAAAATATAGTATTGTTCAAAAGCTACTCAATCAATATAATTCTCTACCAATAGATGATCAATTAAAATCAAAAGAATTAAAGGATATTCTAGAATCTCATTTGATTAAATTAAAAAATATTGAATCTAATGAAAATACTATGAAAAGAAGAAAACGTCAATATTTTTATCATAATACTGGACTTGGAAATGATTTAAATTTAACAAATTCACAACAAAATGTAACTGCAGAATTTTCAAAACTTGCTCAAACTGTAGAAATATTTCGTAGGACATTGGAAACAAATGGGGATTCTAATGATTATTTTGATGAAGTTTAAGTTTCTTGAATATCAATAATTATAATGAAAGTTTTTTGATTTAAGTCAATATAACTTGAAACAAATATTTTATATTATATACAATTATAATTTCAATAAAAGTCTTTAATAAACTTTTATTCTATATAAATGAATTAACAAAATATTCATTTGTTCACAATTTAAGTTACAAATGTATCAATTCTATAAACAAAAGTTAAATTGATATCTAATTAAAAACGTTACTAATCTTATTACTTCCTGACATTTGCTTGTTACTCACCTATATCGTTACATTGTTGTTTCCATTTAAATAAACAAAAGTTTTAAATCATTTATTTATTGTCTTCAATTTGAGACTAGCTAATCAAATTACAATACATATGAATAAATCTCTATATCAAAATCTATTTGTTAGCTTTAAAACAATATCGAAACCCTTAAAAATGAAATAAAAACAAACAAACCAAAGTTTCTATAAAAATTTTTTAACCACATTTCAATTGATATGTTTTAACGAAAAGACTAACTTTCAATCAGATTACACTTAATGGATGGGAAAATGTCGGAAAGTGTTGTACTTTATTTATCAACAGGTGGTGATTTCTTACTCTTTTCCTTTATCTCCCTTTATTGAAGAACTGAAACGGATAACACTCATACATATATATATAAAAAAAAAGCCTTTAAGGTGTGAAATCGTAAAGGATAAGTTTTATACTGTTTTGTAAATTGAATAAAATTCAATTATTTCTAGCTAGCAGCTGTATCTAAATATGATTATCGATACCTTAAGGACTTTGAACTTATATCCTTTATTTCTATTTATCATTTATTATTGATTTAACAAGATTTAAAGTTGTTCTTGATATTACTGTTTGATATAAAAGTAACATACAATTAAAAAGATTTTTGATTTTATGATTCTGCATTGTTAATAAGCGGAGTATATTATTCTTTTAGTTTTGTTATGACACAACATTATGAGTTTTTAAGTTTTCCCTTTTCTTTCTAAGACTGTAGATATCCTATTTTTTTTCTATATATAAAAGTTATATTTTTTTGCAACAAACTAAATTGTCACATTTTTAAAAACCTTGCCTACTACCAAAAATTGTTTTATTATTGATTAAAGTAAAATTTTTCTACAGCAGGAATATTTTTGGCATCAAAAATTTCTTTTTCTCAATCACTAATTTTAGTATCAAGTTTATAAAAATTTGTTAATTGTTATATCAGAACCAGAGCTAAAATTCAATTGGTTTCATTTTTGATTATAGCTTGAGTAAAGAAAACAACAGATATAAATATGATTTCAGGAAAATATGTTTAAACAAAATAAAACTATACTTTCAGAAAAATAATATTTATAAAATTTCTTTCGCTCCATTTTTATTACGCTTTAATTAAAAAGAAATCACGGCGCCCTCTGTTATTTAAATTGACGCGGGTTTTTATTCTTTTTTTGTTTTTTTTTAAATTCTTAGTTTACGTTTTAATCAAGAAATTGTGTATTCCTACTATTAGCTTGCATAAAAATCTTCAATTGTTAATAAAATCCTTTTCTATTCATCCAATCAAGTTCAAATAAATTTTGTTGTGTTGGCAAATATTAATCCATTAATCATATTTAATAAACTAATTTTTAGTTTTATATGAGAAAGAAAATTCAGAAAACTGAATGAAACGAATTCCTAATTCTGAATTTAGAAAAAAGAAAAAAATATTTTACTGAATGAGAATGTATGAGAAATATAAGTAGGAATATACTTTAAAAAATTTTTTGTTATATTATTTGTTTTATTTTAAGTAGATTTTAAAATTGGCCAACATCTACACAGCCTGGATACTCTTTTCAAAAATTCTATTTTGCCCTTATTTAAGGACACACATCGGCTTTCAATTTTAAGCCTCATCTTAAGGTGGGCACCCACTTAATGCGTATATCTCAGCGGGTAACTTTTTTGACGTCAAAATGACGTACAAATGAATTTCACGCTGAAATATCCACATATGAGGGGGAGCTTTAGCGTCAGTCTATGACGTCAAAAAAGTTACCCGCTAAGATATACGCAGTAAGTGGGTGCCCACCTTTATGTTAAAGTGAAAAGCTCTCGGCTTATTATGAAGATGGCGTTAGCTGAGATTATTTCTAATTCATGTCAGGCTAGTATACATATGAAACATGGTGATAAATTTTAACTTGATTCGTATCATATTTGCTAACTTCAGGCCAAAACGAACACACTTTTACAGTAACATTTGAATATATAAAAATAAGCCTCAAGTAATTTTATGTGATGTGTTTTACCATGAACTAAATTTGGATCTACCAATGTTCATCTTCTTTTAATTTCAATTTTTTCACAAAGTTCAAAAAATTTTCCAACAGTTTTTGCTCAAATAATGGTTAAATAATTTTTAGATCATGCGATAATTAAAGTTCAAAAATTTTCTTAACAATTTTTGCTCAAATAATAATCGATGGGATATTTTTTAGATCTTTCAATAACTCAGCTTAACAATGACATTTATTTATTGAGTAAATATTAAACGAAGTGCAAAGAGAACAAATGGAGATTTTATAGAAAAGTTAAACGAAAAATTTTAAAATTCTAAAATTTAGTTTCATTGCCAGAACAAAAACTTTTCATTTGTACTCATTTATAAGGGATTAATACTTTTCGATAAGCTAAACTTAATTTTCATTCTAGGTATTGGCGTGAGTTTGACTTTTTTTCAACGTCGTTGAAATTGTGCAATAAATTTTTGGCCTAAATACATTTAGGTTTACATAAGTAAACCTCAAAAATCAGACTGTGATTGTACAGATCATAGAAAAATTCTGAAAATCTTATTTAATTAAAAAACAAACCAATAAAGTGTAAAAATTTTAAAGAAAATGAACGATAATTATCCTTATAAAATGTTAAAAAGCTAGATAAAGAGTGTAATTTATCCTTTATTATTCGTTGAACTCTATGAAAATTATATTTCTTTATTTAGTTCAATTATTTCAAAACGATGATAAAAAAAACTTAACTTTTATAAAAACAGTGTCTATTCTTTTAAATAAATTTGAAATGGTTTTATGAAATTATCAAATTGGAATGGAGAAAATTTACCCTCTTTTGCGAATATTTTTGTATACCTTTTATCAATGTGAAGAAAAAAGTAGCAATCTGAAATGATTTTACATCCAACAGTTTTTGGAAAACAAAAAACTTTCCGATTAATTCCCAAAAACTTAAAAAGGACCAATCACTTGTTGACCACAGATGAATAAAAATTAAACAAAACTTCAAAAAAAAACATTAAAAAAAAATGAATTTATTGCTACTTATTTATAAACAAATAATATAAATATAATAACTATATACAAAAGAAAAACTATCACAAAAATTTTCTATGAATACTGATTTTCTTTTTTTATTTTTAATTTTTATTTTTATTAACAAACTAAGGCAATTATTGGCTTATTGGCCACTACAAGTTTCCATACACTTTTCATAATTACGAAAATTATTTCCATTACCACCGCATCCACCAAATGTATAATTAAAACAATTCTTATTATGAGGATCATAACTCCAACGTAAAATACTTGCTCTGCATAAACCTCTTTTGGTTGGTAGATTGCATATAGTTTCTGGATTTTTTTTAGATAATTCCGATTCAGTTAAGCCAATAAATTCCAATGATTCAGCCATATCATCAAAAAAGCTACGAGGATATGCTTCAATGGAATTAAAAATTAAAAAAATTGCAATTGATAACACACTGACTACACTAATGGTATTCATTTTTTTTTTCTTTTTATTTTTACTACTTTTCTATTTACAAATATTTTGACTTTTTTAGAAATTTTGATCACTGATCTTACGGTAACACAGCTTAATTGGTAAGCACTCGATAATAGACTGCTGGCTTGTCTAACATGAGTCTAGTGCTTTTATAGAAAAAACTTTGATAGTAAAACCAAAAAAAAAAAAAAGAATAATACAAACAGTAAGGCGGGAAAGGTGAACAAACGGTTAAATGATGTTGACTCGAATTTTATTTTTATTTTTAAAAGTTTTTTACTTTGTCTTTTGTCGTTTCTATGCCTTTTAGATGCTAATAGCTTAGTTGAACCAGATATTTCTAGATAATTCGATTAACATTATTTCTCTGTAAATCAAATTAAAATTTACAAATGTCATGTACTTAGTTTTACCCGGTCTGTTTTTATTTGGTTCCCTTTTTTTTTTTTTTGTTGACGTTTTAACAACTTTAAAATAAGCTCCAAATGTCTAGAAAAATAAACAATAGCTATAATCTAGTTCTATAGGCAACAATGAAGGACACTGCTAAACAGTATTTTTATAAAGGGTAAAAAACAATGTCAATGTTTTATTCTGTAGAACACCATCTGCGTAGCTGGCATTGATCTAATTTTGTTATGTATTTTCTTGCTTTACTTTTCTTCTAGTTTTCATTTTTTGACATTAATTTGGATGGCAATGATTTTTAACTCAAATTAAATTTATTTATGACAACTGATTTTACTTAGAATTTCATTTAAACTTTCATAAGTTTTCTTTCTTCAAGACAGAATTACTGACTTTTCCTAAAACATATCGTAGATATGAAAAAATTTTTAATTTTTCATGTTTCATTTTTAATAAGTGCAATTTGTTATCATTTTAGATAAACTAACCACAATTGAAGAAAAATCAGCTTGAGGTTGGTTCTTGAAAGTTCTTTGAAGATAACGGAATTGTCCCCAAAAAAACATTCAAAATAGAAAAATAAATTTTTAATAGTCATTTATTGGCTTCAATATCAATACTTAAGAATATAGTGATGAAAAATTTAGACTAATTTATATTTGATCACTTTCTAAACAATTCTTTAGTTCCAGGAAATTTCTGACCTGATTTTTTTGGTTATAAGGTCAAATTTAATTTTCATTTTACCACTGTAGATTAACTAAATTTTCTTTTAAGCTTCTCGAATAATTTTTTATATTATTATGATTCATCAAAACAAAGCATCAACTATATATTCTAGTAGGAAAATCAGATGCCAAAATTAATCTTTGATACCATTTGCTAATGCTTTAAAGAAGTTCCACAAATCAATCAATGGGCTACAATCCATCTTTCTTTCCAACTATTAGAGATATAGCATATATAGCATTTACATAAGAGGTACATTCCTAATCATTAGAATAGGTTCACGTAATTTTTCAAGGTCGCAAGGGTATTTTATTTGCTGCAATATACCATGTTAGATCATTAAATTTAAAAAAAAAGAATCATTACCAATTCAAAGAATTTCTCTAAAGTATCAATGCTGATTATTTGATTTGATTGATTGATTTGATTTGGTTTTAGAAAAATGACCGGCTAAATCATAGTAAAATGTTAAAAAATTTGTATAAGACTTAAATAAACTCTTTTATGAAAGTAAAAGCAAAGTTTATGCAATAGTTTAAAGATGATAATTACTTAACATATTTGAGAGACGTGATAGATCATTTAAGTGAGTTAAGTACGTGTCACTAAAGTGAAAACTAACTGCTCAATTTGATATTTCAAACTACCTCACTGTTTGAAATTAAAACTAAAATATGGTTAACTTAAATTAAGTTATATACATCTTGATATGTTTGCCAAGCACGGTCATATAAAAATCGAAAATTATGTAGTCCTTCATTTACGTAAAAATCATCATAAAAATCTTTTGTTAAATTTTCTAACTCTATTTTACATTGATTGAAATATATTATCTGCAAATTTTCCACTTGAATATATTTTGATTTATTGTAGAAAAGTTCACATCTTTGAGAAATTTAGAAATATATGTGCATGTCAGTTTGTTAGCTTGATTTGCTCATATAAGCGTTTTTTGAAAGAACCTACGCTTGGGAGCATCTATTTTCAAATATTAAGGCCATCAAGGAAGAAACTAGTACCAAAAGATTATAATAGAACTTTTTGATAATGGCAACAATTTTAATTGAATTAGATACTGATGTATAAGCTGCTTTGACTAATTTGATGGATCAACTAAACACGTAAACTTACTTTTACACTTTATACCAAACTGGCCAAACTAGAAGCAAGTTTAATGAAACTAATTGTGAACTATATAGTTAAGTTACCGAAAAAGAAATATGTAAGAATTTTTGAGTCTAATATAATCTAAGTTGATGAATGACGATTTTTAGCTCAAACTAAAACAGAAATGAAGATGGTGCTATTTATCGACTCTACCACATTAAACTTTTATTGAAAAAGATTAACTTTTCCATTAATTAGGCTTCACATTATTGTTTTATTTGTGGCCTTATTGGTGTTTAATGTTGTACAACCGTAACATTTGCTATATGGCCCCAAAAAGCTTGATAGCAGGACACTCCTACTTTAAAGTATTCACATTTATCCAAAGTATGAAAAATTCTTTTTTTGAATCCAATTTTCGCAAGGCAAATGCCGAAAAAACCCTTCCAAAATTTCTCTACATACGAAAGGCCCTTATATAAATGCTTGAAAATCTCTCAAAGCGACAAGAAGACAACGGACAATACAATCAAATGAGTTTTTATATGAAAAGTTTTGTTGCCACCTTAAACTCATAAAAATTTGAATATGGATTGTTAATTTCATTCTCATTAAGGTAGAACAAGCTTGAATTCATGCATGAGAAGTTCACTGATGATTAATTTTCTTACTGGGATTATATATATATACTTCACTTATGTGACTAAAGATGATTTTTCAGTTTAAATAGGTATGCGAAAAACAGATTTTCTTGACTTATACTCAGTAAGAGTTTAAAGGATTTCTTATTCCGAGGTTTTGACATTTTTATGACAACTTTTATGTGTTGAAGCATTCGAATGCCTCATACTATTTTTTTGGGTAGTTTTAATTGATCAATCCACAAATTTCAAATCAAGAATTAAATCAACTCCAAATAATCCTTTTGGTAATTTTAAGACGTCAGCTACAGATTTCTACTTAAGTTCTTTAAAAAAATTAGTTAATAAGACATGTGAGTCCATATTTTTGAATTCTTTATCCTGTAACTAAAAGTAAATAATTTCAACGATTGTGCACTTTGTCTTAAAAAATGTAGAAAATTCAAGATACATTTATTTTTTAAATTTACTGAATGTTTGCTAGAAAAAAAACACACAAAATCTACATAAAACGACCATGAAGTTTGCTTATCTTGGCAAAATATGATGTACCATTAGACAGACATACATCCATTGAATACTAAAGATAAATACAAAAACAAAAACTATTTCTAAAAATAAACTAAAAAAGAAAAATAGCATTAATTTAAAATGTGAGCACTTTATGTTTTAGGTTTTCCCATGGCATACCTGACGCAACGCAATTTATTTTGCTATCGAACTTTCTTAATGCCTTTTGAATGAGTAAAAATGTACTCACATTAACAATTCGAGTCATGAGTTTTTATGTTTTGTTTTGTTTTGTTTTTTCTTCTTCTTCTTTTTTGATTTAATCAAATTTAAATGAACTTCTTGGGCTTGTATAAGCATATAATATGCCTTAGATTGTTTTGGTCAGCTTTGTCTTTAATACCGATATATTTATAATGTTGAACAAAATTATTGATTGTCACGTGGTTTAATATTTATTGAAAGCTTAGATAAAAAGAAAAAAATAAGAACAAGGTTATAGAGGTTTGTTTAGTTTTACCTGCAAAAATGCTTCATTTTTTTTTTTGTATGGTGTAAATTTACATGTTTAATTTTTAATCATAATCTAATACACACATTTTTAACTAAACAATAGTAGACGATTATGAAATACACAAACATCGGTTTTATTTATTGTTTTATACATGGAATAATATGAATTTTCTCTAGTAAATATATTTTTTGGACCCAAAACTATGTATAATGGAATGCCGGCTGATTCTTTTGTGTCATAATTTGTGGTTTGAAATGTAGCAACAACAAAAATGACAATGAGGTATTTCATAGAAAGTCTTAATAAACTAAAAATTTTGGATATTTAGACCAGAGACTCCAAATATTTGCACTAAAGAGTGAATCTAAAACTTACCACTGAATTACAACTAAAAAACATTTATTTTTGCATTCAGAAAAATCATTCTTCATTTTATATAAACAAATTTCCTGTAAACTTCTTAGGAAAATCGGGCAATCTGACCATAACAACAATCGATTCAGGCTATATACCACTTTGGTGTTGACAATTGGCCTCATTAGCATTTGTTGTTCAATTTAATATCTTAGAAGTCATACGCAAATTATTAACTATTACGTTTAGTACGTTCGGTTCACTGACAGTCGGAAAATAATTCACAAAATATCTAAAACTAAAGGAAATTAATAAACATTAATGTAGCCACATTTTCGAATTTATTTAGTATATATATTTTCCAAGCCCGCCAGCTTAAAATCAGCTTAAAAACAACAAATTGAATTTTCACTTGAGACTAGTTTGAATTTTGGAGAATATTTGCAAATTGATTAAAATTTTGGTTTTTTTAACATAATGTCATGAGATTTTTTTAAATAATTTTCTCTTTTTTTTTAAATTTTGTCTTTTTGGTTGAATCAAATTAAAAAACAGCTGGACATATTAATTTGACTAGATCAATAATACAGAAAATATCATATTATAAAAATTGGGGTACAAATTTTTTTGTACTAATTTCAACGAGGCGAGCAAGTTTGACTACAAATTATTTAAAATACCAGAACTAAAAGTGTGCCTTCTATTCATAAAGATAAAAATACGTCCGGCAGCAGTTACCGCACAAGCAAATTCTCTGGAGAAAAAATTATTTTTTTAATGTTCCGATACCTCGAATTGGCTGCAAATGATGCTCCAGATCTTGAAATGTAAGAGATTACAAAAAATTAACTATTTCAATTTTCGGACAAATTATAGTAACTTTGAAACGAAGCTCAAAATTAGAAAAAAAAACAACTTTTCAACATTACACAATAATTTATAATCATCTACCTGAAACCCCGCTTAAAACTAAATTTCCTCCAATTTGAAGAATTTTTCCAAAAAAAATGACGTCATATGGGGTCCGCCATCTTGAATTTTTAAATACTCATAAAAGATTTAAAATCAACACCGTCGAAAACCCCATGTACCCCTCGATACTTATAATATGAAGGTTACATAAAAATTTTTGTTGGATGCTTGAGAACGTTAGTTTTTTATTCATAAAAAACCAACCGCTAGGCCGATTTCGCTCAGACTCTTTTCAGATCTAAGTCATGATATGGCGTATTGACTGATATGGTTAAAAACGTAATTTGGCTCAGAGTAGTTCTTTAGTAATCGAATCTCACTTTTGCGGGCTTAAAAAAGTCAGTTTTTTATCAATAAAAATGAACCACTGGACCGACTTCGCTCAAACTCCTTTCAGATCTAAGTCATGATGCGGCGTATCGACTGATATATATATCACGTAATTTGGTTCATTAGTTTTTGAGAAAACGAATCTCATAAAAAAGCTCACATCTCTACATACATACGCACACACACACAGACAGACATCAATCTAAAAATGATTGCAAATGATTCTCCAGGTCTTGAAACGTAAAGAAAACACAAAATTATGAATTTCGATTTTCGATTTTCGGACCTATTACAGTAACTTCTCAAGAGAAGTTAAAATAAGTTATTTTTTATCATTGTAGCAAATTTTTAGTTTTAAACATTTGAATTAAGAATTTAATTTAATTAAAAATTTAAAATATTTCATTAACTACAAAAAATAATAATTTTTCCTGCTACTTGATTTAATTTATTTCTATCAAAATTTTATCAGTTTTTCAAGAATTTAAATTTTGTATTTTCAATATTAATAACAGAGACTAAAAATTTGAATTTAAAATCATCTTCAAATTTCTGAAAGATTTTTAAGAAAAATACCAATTTATTTTTTTAAGTCAATTGCAGTCATTGTACTTTCATGCACTTATAACACATTTTATTTATTTTATTTATTCAAATGTCACGTTGATTAACTATGGCTTTCACTCTTTAGGGGCCAAGTGAAAGCTAATTAAAACCTTTTAAGCTTTTACTATATGCTTAGAAATCATTTGAAAGGTAAGAGCCCTTACAATGATTTGAAAGTACTTAAAGAACACTTTAGTGTGATGAAAAGACTCATTGCTAGTAATATGACATTACAAATGTAAATATTTAATGATGTTTAAATAAAAAGTTGAAACTGACACAGAAAATTATAATAATAAATCACATCTTTGGTAGTTTGGTTTAATATTATACATTACAATAGTAAAACTTCATTTACCAATGTATTTTGTTAGTTAAATTTTATTCTGTCTAGGATTAATTTTGTTAAATATTAGGAAACTTTAAGAACCGATTTTACAAAGAGTCTCACAAAAACCCTTATACGTTTCTTTTTACCAGAACAGAATCAAAGTTCTTCAATTAAAAATTTTGAAGATTTGAAATAAATAAAAAATTTTTTGTTTTATTTTGGTTAAGTGAAATTTTTTATCAACTAACTATAAACTAACAATACTTGAAGATAAATTAGTATAAGAAAACTACTAATTTCGGACTACTTACTTAAAGGGGTGGATTAAAGATGATGGGAATGAATAGAGTTATCAAATAGTAGGATACTAAAAAAAAGCACCGAAAATTCAAATTCAAATATTTAATAGTCATTTTTTAGCTACAATCTCAATGTTTCAGAATTGGCAATGTTATTTTTCAATTTACAAAGTATATTAAAAACTTATTAAATAAATTTTAATTTCAGAGAATTTCTGATCACTGTTTTCCAGATCATAAGGGAAAACTCAATTTGTTTTTTAACCTAATTTTAATTTTGTTTTTGGATAATTTTTTTTATTAATTTGATTCATAAAAAGAGTATATCATCTTTATAATTTGGATTTCAAATCAGATATCAAAACAAATCCTCGGTACCCTTTTCTAATGTTTTAAAAAAGTCCCATTAAATCCTTCTTTATTTCTAGTTATTTGACAAGGAACAATTAGGAGAGGTATATAACTAATCTAAATAATTTATCAGGTATTTAATCGGTTACACATGAAAAATTTCTAACTACTCTATTGAAATGTGAGGGCATATCATACTTGCAGGGATAATAAATGATATTACTTCCCAAAAAAGGTAATAACAAACTTTGAAAAAAATCTAGGGCTAGCTGACTGACTTGATAAAAAGTTTATTTAATTTTAAAAACAAGATGAAGGACTTGTATGTAAATTACTACAGTGATTAAAGGAACAAGATTTAAGAACTGATTGAGATTCAAGGAAGGGTAAAAGAACAATTTGCAAAATGGATCCAAGAGTGAATTCAAGAATAAATCTCAGCTAATCTCTGAGAGCTAATTCCAGAATTAGTTTGAGAGCAGATTCCACAAAAAATTCAAAATTTCTCTGCCTTTAAAATTCACTCTTTCTATAAGTTTTTGTATTCAGAGCTTGCATGCATAAATATTGAATCTCATCTTCTCAACATGCATGATTTTAAGCATTGCAATCAAATTAGAAAAAAACATGCTTAGGGAGAATTTTAAGCATTCTCAGAGTACATAAGTTGAAAGCATTTACATAGAAGATTTCGATTTCTTTTTTCTATTTTCTATTTCTTCTAATATAATAGACAGAGTAAGGCATCTTCTCATTCGGCAAGTGACCTATATGGAGGTGTCGGAAACAGGTTTGAGAGATATCCTTGCTCTGGCAAGGGAGCTGAGTATTAGGTTTCTATCGTGGCATGTTTTTGGCCGGGAGCAACAAGACTCGGTCTATATATAGAGCTACACGAAAATAGGAAGCGATTTCCCCTATAAACTAATCTTCTTCTGGAGTTAATTTAATATCCAACTTCTATTTTTCACTTTTTTTCAAATTTTTACACTTTGTTTTTATAGCACTTTATTCTATGAAAATCTTTTTCGCAGGTTAATAGATACCGAAATTTTTGTTTTTTTCATTCTTATGACAACTTAGAATCAATCGCATGAAAACTTCTTATTTTCATTCTGATTCACCATCTCAGCTTCTAAAATATTTGACATTTAAATATATTCTAAATGAATTTTTTTTAAGACATTATTTATCCTTTAGTTTTCGTCAAACGATATGAAAAAGTATTTTTTTCGTTTTAGTTTGCAAACTACTTAAAAACTTCAATAGAAATTTTGCTTATTAAAAATATTTTTTGTGTTGTAATATTTTTCATTTTGAAAAAAAACTGAGTGGCAAGGGATCCACAGCCTTTTTAGTTAGTAATACAATAAAGTTTCTTCTTTCAATTTATCAAATTTGTTGAGATGTTTATAACAAAATTTTTTACAGCATTGAAAAAAAAAATATTACTAAAAAACTGAGATTTCAAAAGTTCTAAACTATAAAATATCAAACAATGTTATTTAAATTCCCAGACGTCATATATATTTCCTATACTTTTAATAGAATTTTTTTATTTTAAATTTAATTTTCTTATTTTCTTTTTTTAACAAAACACCAAAATAATGATAGTATGACATGAAAAGCTCTCCAAAGACAAATGTTTCCTTGCAAAGATACAAATTTTCTATATGGCAGCAAACTTATGATTCCGACAGCTAAAAGAACTTTTGTAACCAGATATCACTTTTTTCCCTGATATATATTTTGGCACCTTGAGGCGGAAATATTTCGTTACTTATACTTACTCCCTCTACCCATACTACGTTTTGTTTTGTATTTTACAACTTTAGTTATCAATGAATTGTGGATACTTTATTCCCTTTTTCTAAAGAGCAATAAATGTGTACTCTAGCCATCCATTCCTTTAGATTAGGTAAAAAATTATGGTAGAAATGAGAATTTAATCGAAATACGTGGGAAAAATGAAAATTAGAGGTAGAAAAAGAAAACTTTTAAAATTTGTTGGGTGACTTAAATGTGATATTTTTTTTTGGCTTCAGTTTCAGAAATTGTTTAAAGTAGATTTTAGGATATTTTCATTGGTTTTATTTTATTTTGAGGAACAAATTAGGTAGAGGTTAATAGATTTTCATGAACTGTTATCATTTTTGACTTTTTGAATAAATTGTCCTAGAAATGGCTACGTATATATATATATATATTTTTAAATGACCTAATAAAAATTTAAAAGCTGATATTTTTCTATGTGTATTAGTAGTTCTATTACACAAGGTAAATAGCAAAAGAAAAAACAACTAATAAAGCTATATTACAATTATCGATTTTTGTGAACTTTTATTTAATTTAGAAACAACAAAAACAACTTTTCTCAATAAAAAAAAACAATAAGGATGAGTAAATTTGAAAATTAGTTTTATGCTGTGACAAAATGCCATATAATATCCTAATTGTACTATTCGAATGAATTCAATGACCCACAACAATAGGGTTATATATATACCCTGCAATCTTTGGGTTAGTAAGTGATCGATGAGCCAAAAATTCTATAAGGTTACACGCGCCGTTGCAATTCATTAATTTCAACTTCATTTTTACGGGAGCCGCTTGCAAAAATAATTTCATAAGAATTTCATCTATACTTTAAGTATGTAAGAAAATTGTTCCCAAGGGATTTACACGGCAGGGTTCAGCTCAATCTACTTAATGGATAAAAATTTGAAATCATTTGATAGAAAAACGAATACTTATGATACCTTTTTGTTTTTACTTAATTTCTATTGGTTTTATTGTTGTTTTTGTTTTTCTGAGTGATATTTAAAAAACACAAAAAAAAATTAAGGGAAAAATTTATCAATCAATCATTATCAATTTAAGATTTTTATATCCCCTGTGTGTGTGTGTGAGTAGGCAAATGAAAATAAATGATGTTGGCTTAAATTTTAATTAGTCGAACAAGTTGTCAATTAAAAAGTTTTGGAGTACATTGATATTTATAGATGAGTAGCATATTTTTTTGGTTGCTTTAGTTATTGTGCATCTTGTTATTCCCCCTCTAACAATGAATCTTAATAAGAATGATACGATATTAGGAAATAATGCAACAATTATAGAGGTATCATTGAAGAACTGTATTTAGTTTAAAGGAATTAAATTTTTCAAATATTATAAGTAGAATTTGTTTTTGTTTTTTTGAAGTTTGAAAAAGATTTTTGCATAAAACGAGAAATATTTTATAAATGTTCAAAATGTGGAAAGAAGAATAAATATATAAAAATATTTACTACACTTTTATTTATGAAGGCTTTATGAAAGTTTTTCTGGCTCTTGATACTATACAAAGAGCATTATCGATCGGATAATTAATCAACAGTATTCTTATAATTAATTATCTTGCAGGACAGATAGAAAAGTGGCTAAAAAACTATTTATTTGAAGATCAACAAATATAAATTTATTTTTAAAGATCACTAATACCCTTTCTCCACCGAAGCTTATACTCATTATCAAAATATAACGACGGAAATTTTGTATTGATTCTCCATATGAGAATGGGTATAACATCATGAAAATTAAAGGTGTTAGATATCACTAGGCTTTAATGTTTAGGATTATCTAGCACTTGGGTTTTTTTGGATGATTTAGCGCATTAAAAATTGAGAGGTTTTTTTAAAATCATACGGAGTTGACTCACTTATGCTTGTGTTTTTTAATATCAGAAGTAAATGACACTAACTTAAATAACTGTTAAATGTTATCAAAATTTTATTTTATGTAATTGTACTGGTAACAGAAGTTACCATCAGTCACGTCAGATTTAATAGAAACAAATTTCCTGAATTTTTCTTTTCTGAAGAATCTGTAACCTAGCGTTATCTATAACCATTAATTTAGACTATTAATGAAAACCGCAGTGGCTTCAGTAGTGATTGGTTATGGATTTTGTGTCCTAGACATAATACACAAATTTTTCGTCTTTTTGAAAGAACTTTCTCTTACAGTCTTCTCCTTTTTCGTATGTAGTTTATTTTTAATAAGACAATAACAGGCATACCCAAACCATCTTTGAATATTGTCGTATTAATTTTTGTTTTGGATAAAGTGCCCGCAAATGCTAGAAGCTTTACTGAATTCTTTCTTCCTTTTAAGAACACATGGAGCCATGGAGACTGTATGAAAACCAGAAAGCTAATTTTTATACTTTTAATAACAACAAAATTATATATTTTAAGCCTATATTTGGTTCCTCAACAAATTTATCATTTATTAAAGATCGTGGTATTTTACAGCGGCAGCACCATTCGAAGCTATTCTTTACTAGCATTGCCTTTCATAAATAGAAAGTTTGATTTGATATTATCTAATTTCAAATAAGGATTCCAGTACATATAAGTAAAAGCTCAATTTTATGCTTAAATACTTTTTTTAACAGTCTATTTGGATATTTATTCCAAAACTACGCCCTAAACTTATTATAAACCTATTTCCTTTTTTACTTTAGTTTTTGATAACGTTCTCAATGGCTTATGATCAAATTCACTTATCATTTGTTTTTAAATTAATCAAGGAAGTAATTATAGCTAAGTTTTGCGTTCACATCAAATTCTAGATTTTTATTACTTTTTCAATTTTATAGAGTATCAGCACCATCAGAATCAATATTCCATTTTTATGACACCATGAGTCTTTAATATGAAGTATTTCTCGTCCTTCATATCAATAATTCATCTTCTATACGGGACATTAAATTCCATAATATTAAACGTTTTTGTTTTTCTTACCCTAACGAAAAAGAAAAAATAACAACCGAACTATTGCAATTGAAAATATTTCAAAACAATTTCTTTCCCTCTTTCTCTTTCCATTAATTAATTAATTCTACTTAATCTCCCTAAATACCTGAAAGAAAAAAAATATCTCGCAAAAAAAAAACTCACAAATATTTATGTATAAATAAAACAAACTTAGGCACCTTGTTAGAGCTAGTTAAAAAGTTTAACCTAAAACTCATTTGAAAGTTGAAATTTAAGCAGTAATAATAGAAAAGTAGTCAGAATTTTACTTAACTTATCCTGAAATCAAAACAACAAATTAACTTCTAGCACTAATTAAATATTTAAATAGCTTTTTACAACTTTAAACAAAATAAATAAGTTGAATTGTTATTACAACAAAACTAATCGAACAGTCAACTAAGGAGGGTAGTTTCTCTGAAAGAAAAAACCAATATCCTTCAGATCTTGTTCTAAAATTAACTGAAATTTTCTGCCAGGTATTGATTTACTAAATTTTTTTTCTTTTTGATTTTGTTTTACCTTTCAGTATCAGGATATAATGCCTGTAAACTATAGCCTCATTTTATATTTTTGTTGTTAATTTTTTTTTTTTTTCTCATTGAATTTTCCACTTATCGAAACTACAAAAGTAAAATTTTGTTTGTGCCCAATTTTCAGCTACATTTGAGTCAGTCAATTGATTGATGAATGGCATACAATAAGTCCTGCTGTTGCTAACCTCTTTTCAGATGCTGGGAATTTGATGAAGCTTAAAAATCTGAAATTAAATCAATGAAAGATTTTCATTACAGAAAGCTTATTGAACATGACTTTCGTTTCTCAATTTTTATTAAAACTGAGAAAAGACTATTGCAAGTTAAATTTGCAAAAAAAAAAAAAAAAATATTTTTTTAGTACTATAAAAGGAGTACAGTAGTTTTTGTTTTAGTATTGTTTAATTTTGAAGAGGTTTTCTCTTGTTTTATACTATTTCGTAGGTATTTTTTCATTAATTCCGGTTCAGTTTTTTTTTTATATATCGTTTTGAAAGCAAATTCGAGTGATTTTAATTGAAATGGTGAAATATGCAATCATGAATAGGTTATAAAAATTTTTTGTAAATACTCAAATTAATTGTAAAAATGAATATTACTGGACCAAAATTGTTTTATAGAAAGTTTTTTCGTTTATTTCTGATTCAGTCTTTTAAATCAAATTGTTGAATGTAAATCAGTTAAAATTTTAATTGCAGTTACCTTTTGAGTGTAATTTTTATTTTCCAACAAATTTTTCAACTTTAATGAAGTTAAAGTATCGTTTTTATATTATTTTAAATACTTTACTTTTTAGTTCACAGAGCTTTACGATTGATTTTTGAACTACTTTTAAACTACATATTCGGCCCACCCTGGACGTATTATTTAGCCATTAACAGTTTTAAATGTTTTTGTACCACCAGAATATTTATTTAGACTGCGAAGATACTCTACAAATTGTATATTAAAGATCTCAATTGCTTTTTCAATTGGTTTTTCTAGGTCCTAAAAAAACTGCACAGTTGCCAAACAGTTGTTTTTCTTCACGTCTTTTCTTCTTCAAAATAAATCACTAAATTACTTAAAACTAAACATTTTAATAGTAAAATATTAGCAATGAAATTTTCATTAGCTCATAGCGAAAATTAGTCAGATTCACTTTAAGTATTTAGAGAATAGCATCGAAAGGCAAGAAGGAAACTCCGAATACTCAAACTCATATTTTCCTTAACTTGGTTTCATTCTTTCAGAAACTTGTTCACAATTGGTACTTTTGAAAACAGTTTTCTGATTGTGTTTATGTTTCCTATTTTTGTTTATTTCTCATCTCTATTTTAAAAAGGTTTCTATGAATTCTGTTGAAAATTAATATTTTTTTATTTAAAATCTGTTCAGGAGATTTTGCTATAATGAATAAGCACCTTACTGTCGGCATCAAGTTTTTACTTATGGCTGCTATAGTGAAATCAATCATAGACATAAATCGCTTGGAGAAGAACTCTGTGAATTTCAGTCGAATTTGACTCAAATGATATTAAACTTTGATTCTATGAAAAAACTACACGCTGAAACATTTTTTGGCATTAGAATGGCCAACCATTACACTATCTTAAGGCACTCATTCAATGTAGCAAACATTGCCAAACAGAATTTGCACGATGATATCAAATTATATTTTTATACTGTTCGCCAGTGCTCCATATGAAATATAGTAGGTACTATAGGGCACAGCAGAATGTGTTTTTGTTTATGACGTTTCTTTATTTTGACCTTCATAATATATTTTGTTGTTGTTATTTTTTATAGCTAAAAATTTATGACAGCAAAATTCAATAAATTTAATTTTTGCAATTCATTTGGAAAAATAGAGTGTAGAAAATAAGAAAAAAAATTTAAGGAAAAAAACAACCCCAAGTTCTTTCTCTTCATCAATTAAACTCGTTACAAGAAATGTAACGAATGGCAGCAGCAAAAGAAAAATAAAAAACATAAAAACTGTTTGTTATCTTTGGTACTACTCATTTTGTTTTTCATACATGACGTTATTCTATAAAATCTGTTCAGAAGTGTTTGCTTTAATGAATGAACGTCTTTGTATGAACATCTAAATGTACATAAGCTGCGCACTTGTGATTAACAATAAATTTATCGAGCAACCAAATAGAAAAAGGAAAAACAATGATTTTTAAATTCTACCATGAGGCGAAGAAAATCACTACCAAAATGTTGTTTACCTAAAGTCAAAGTACTTTCGCCAAATTTTATAAGTTAAGAGGAATGGAGATTAGCAGAAAAGCTTTGGTAAGAGATCTTCAATGAATTATCAAACATAAAATGTGTCTCGGAGAGTACAAAAGTTCTATCTTTACCAAAGGGTATCCAACCGTCGTATATTATAATAAGTAATGACTTATATCTTATATATCTAGAATTGAAAACGAGCTTGTTTTATAATAATAAAATATATATTAACTGGTACTTAAATATCCAATTATCTTATTAAATAAATTAACTATAGATTTTACAAATAAAATAAAATTCTTTTCTATACAAAAAACGTTCAATTGTAATAATTTCTATTTGAAGCGACACAAATACTGACGCATACATACTTAATAAAAGCTAAAGGGGATAATTAAATTAAATAAATATTTTCTAATAATTCACATAAGTATATAAATTTTTTTTCTTACGAATTATTTTATAAATATTCGATTAGATTTTGAAATATTATAAAAATAAAAACTATACAAATAAATTCAATTAATAAATTTTAAATATAACCGTCAAAATTATTTAGATATCATTTTATCAATAACAAAAAATATATAAAAATATTTTTGCAATTTATTAATTTATAATTAATTTAGCAATAATTTTTAAATAATTAGAAATTTATGTTAAGATTTTGATTTTAACAATTTATATCAGTTGTAATAGTTTTTATGCTTTCAGAATTAAAATGTACACATCCAAATTTGCAAACCAATGTCCAGACATATGGTATGAAAAATTCTTCTGGAGCTTCTTCTTCAACATATTTAAATTTAAGATCAGGAAATTTCTAAAATCAAAATAATTTTTTTATTTAAAATTATTTAAAGTCAAAATTTAATTATTTGGATTAAATATAATTAAATTATAAGTTAAAATATTTTTGAATATGGCTCAAAGAAATTTTATTTGACGAAGTTATTGACAAAAAACTTCATTTGCTTTCAATAATGGTAAATTTCCAAAGTAGAATTAATTTGATCACACACAACCTATAAAATTTGAGTTAATATGCCGCCTAAAATTTAATAAGATCAAATTTATTTTTACAAAAATATTCCTATTCCTGTTGGTATTTATTTTTTCCCACAAGTTTTTAAATTCTGGAATGATCTCATAATTTGAGTAATTTTATTTTTCTTTTCATGTAAAATTTTCCTGAGAGTTTTGAACTCATAGTAGTGTCTGGGGGACTAAATCTAGAGATTTTAGTGGTTAAGGGAGGAACTCAAATTATAAGTGTTCCAATTTCACGATCAAAATAACGGAATTGTGACACAATGCCTTGCCTTGCTGAAAAACACGGCTTTAGTATACAGGCATCCCTCGAATAACACGATTAATTAGTTCCGTGCCATTCAAAACCGTGCAATTCGAAACTCGAGATCCATAAAAATCTGTACATTTGGTTTCAAAGATTAATTAAGAAAACATTGGAAATAAGAACAAAAACAACATAAAATTCATACAATTTAGAAAAGTGATACTTAAAAATGTAAAAGGCAAAATTTTATAAACGTAATAATTTTTAAATTACATACGTTGAACCCCTGTAACTCTCTAAAGATTGATTTGTTTTTCCTTGAATAGTTAAAGGATCCTTAATTTCTTGAAAACTGTCGCTATCCAAAATATGAATTCTTTTTCTTCAAAGTAGCAAAAACTCCTCATCATTGGAAACATTGTCATAGTTGAAGTTGAAATATGGCACTCTTTTATTTTCCATAGTGTTCAAAAATTTTACGAGTGAATTTAATTAAGTTTTTAAATTTTGTTAGAAAGTTCTTTTGTAGATAGAAGAATTAACTATTGCGTTATACATACAAAGAAATTTTGTACGACTTACAAAATTTAGCAACAAATTTTATTAGTAAACTAGATCAAATCTCTAATGAAATGTCAATTGAGGCAATTTATCTTACATAATAAGACTTTGTTGTAAAACAAACTCTGAACTGGGTTAACTGAGCAAACTATAAAGATCATTTTTCTATCTCCTCTATCTATAAATCATAATTTATCACTTTCTTCTTTCAAAAAAGCAATTTACCAATATGTGATGTTAAAGTATTTCCTGTTTTTAATTTTTAAGTGGTTATTTGCTCTATCGTGTCAATGTAATATTCAGAATTCTTTAAAGCATCTTCACCTTAACTACTTGCCTCCAGAAAGAGAGAAGAAAAATTTAGTTCGAATAATGTTTGAGCTTTAACGACAGAAGATTTTCTTAACTACTACCACAACTGAATAAGAGTCGTATATAAAAAGCAAACATGAAATAAAGTTTGAATCTATATTTATATAAAGTCTTCAAACTTACTCTTAATCTATCACTTGACCATTGGCTAGCACCTTTTGAAATGACTTCTAAAACTTCCTGTACACTTAATTCACCTCTTTGTTCTTGAACTCTTTGTAAACGGGAAGAAAAGAATCCAACAACCTGAAAATAGTATTTAAAAATTTTATTTTATAATTTTAAAAAACTTAGAATTAGTATTAACTAAACTCCAGTTAATTTTATGTATTTTTTACTATATTAGGTTTGCTTGGATAAAATTGGATATTTGGTTAATATTTTAGCTTTCTGTTGTTTTTGTTTTTATAAAATGAAAAATTATCTATTATTATGTAGTATCTAAAATATGCTATAAAAGCAGTACTTTTTTTCACATGAATAAAATGAATTTGTCTAGAAAATGCACTTAATCATTGGCCCGATCAGTTTTCTCCCTAGCCCAGGAATAACAACATGTGGCTCATTTTATTGTTTTTTTTTTAATTTTTAGCTTCCCAAATATATATTTCTATGGTTTGAATTAAAAGAGTACTTAAGGGGATCTTGTTTAGACGCTTGAGTTTTGGGTGTTTTTTCGGACGCCATAAAGAAGAATCAATAAATATTTTTAAAAATAATTTTTTTTTTTTGTTTATTGATGTATTGAGAATATCAAAAATTCAAAATATTAAAAAAAAATCAAAATTTAAAATACTAGGCCGGCAAGGTGGGCAAGTGCACCATTCCAGCCTTTCCAGTAATCTGAAGAAAAAAGTTTCCTGTTTTTTCACCTTTCGGAATTTTTTAAAGAAAAATTAGTAAAAAAACTGTTCGTAGTGCAATAGCTTGATTTATAAAGAATCTCTGTACCAAATTTCAAGTGAATCGGTTGAATAAAACTTGAGATATCATGCACACCGTTCCTAAAAAAGTGGTTTAGAGAAAAATGCTTTTAAAGTTTTAGACTAAACTGAACTAAATGCGTCATAAAATGGGCTGTAACTCCAAAAACAATTCGAATTTCAAAAAATCCTTTTGATAACATTTTTGTAAGGAGTTGAGCTACAAAAATATGCAAAAAAAATTGTTTCCGAATTTCTAAACAAGGATATCCTTTTGAATTAAAAAAATATATATACATGGATGTATTTTATAGAATTTTTCATTTCATAAAAATGTTTTATTTTGAAAAATGATACTCAAATCTTAAATCCTGGCATTGTGTCAGTTGTTACGAATATATTTATTAATAATTCAAGTCTATTTTGTTGTGTTATTAGAGTCAAACTAAATTATTTGCTGACAATAATTTCTTAAAATGTGTTTTAGGAATTTTCGGTATCTAACTCTACACATATTTCTTTTGTTTTTTATTTTTTTAAAGTTAGCCAATGAAGCAAAACATTTGTTCTTTATTTTATATTTTGGTTTAATGTTTGATGTGGTTATCTACTGTGCCAGCTCAGACTCGACACAAATAAAGAAACAGTTCTTAAGATTAATATAAATTTGTAACTTTTTATGTTGCGAGCATTTTCCGGTTTGAAAATAATTAAAAACGAATAACGATCGAAATTAAATTATGGACTATTGGAGAGTTTTGGACGAGTTCTTATTTGGTCTATATCTCCAAATTTATTTGGCTTCATAAGGCCAGTGCCAAATAACTCATGCAATTATGTTTTAAATTTGTTCACATAATAATTACCACTTGCAATTTTTTTCCACCATTTCTATCGTATAATAATCCATTTTATAGTTGTTTTTCTATTGTTGTTATTTTTCTGATTCTGTTATTATAATTAAAACTTGTTTCTTTCTATACGGTCTGAACAAATTTTGTAAATATTTTGTTTGGGCCGATGGAAAAAGAGGTTGCTAAATCCTGGCCTAGCCTACTCTTCAACATTTCCAATGATCTCTTCTTATACAACAATTTTAAACAAAAACAACACATGATAGCATAAATTTTAATCCTCGTAAAATTTTTAATAGTTTTTCCTGTAAGGCTGGAAATTATTTTAATGATGAATCTTAGTAGGCTGGCAGGTACCAGCCCTACACACTTCATCGCTTGATTTTAAGTCCGCACACTGTACGGGGTTTTTAAAACTAAATTCGACATTTTTGTACAGGAAATTTATATGTCAAAAATTGCTACCAAATATTTTATGTGGTAAACTGTTTGTACAAACAAAATGTAACAAATTTCATTAGAGATCTACTTTGACAGATATATTTTTTACAACTAGTTAAACGATAATAGAAAATACATACATTTATTTTAAATTTTAATATAAAACTTACCATATCAATATTTTGTAATACATCCTGAAATGTATGATGACCTCTAAATGATTCAAAAACATGACGTTTATATAAAAGCGTATAAACAAGATTTGGACAATAAATTAATTGATTTGATAAACATGAATTTAATATTTCCAATACCATTCTTAATACTTCTTCAAGAACTGCTAAATCTTGTATCATATCTTCATTTGATTGTGTTATATCAATATTAACTGTACCATTAATTGGTTTTTTTAATTGTGTATCTAAACGTGTATGCTTTTTAGCTAATGTTTCAAATAAACTAATTAAACGTTGTGCTACATATGGATGTAAAGAACGAAATTGTCCTGACATATTTGCTAATGCAGCTAAACAATTTGTATGTAAATATTTATCACGCATTTTAAGCATATTATATTGTATAGTACGTATAACAACTAAAATTAATAGACCACCAAGTGAAATTTCAGAAATTGGTCTTTCTGCATACCAAGCAATATTTTTAAGCATCTAAAAAAGAAAAAAAAATATAATATTATTTTTCAATTGTAATATAATAACAAAATATACTAACAATTAGATGTACACTTTTATTGAATCCATCATCTTCACTAAGTATTAATAATACAATTAATGACATATAAATATGATGTGAAGTACTATCTGGAGCATTATATAATGTCTGTAATATTGGTACAACTAATTGTTGTAAATTCTCTTGTGACATAATAAATTTATTAAAATTTTGATTACGATGTAACAAGAGATATAATAATAATGTTGACTGATCAATTGTTATAATACGACATAATGTATTATATAAAGCATTAAAATCAATTTTAAATGATGATCCATTTTGAGTAGTTTCTTTCGAATCTGAACATGTAAAAAGGCTTGTCCTATAGGAATTATCTTTAGTTGTATAATGATTAGTTAATATTAAAATTAATAAAAGACTTTGATTAGCTAATGGAAAATATTCTTTAAATTGTTGTGGTAATTCTGTTATTCCAGTATTTAAGACATCTTGATTTTTTCTAAATGTTAACATCGATAATAATGATTCAGCAATATCAAAAACAAATGAACCTCCTGTTGATATACCAAACATTGAATTTGGTATTTGTATCATTTTTGAAACATAATGTAATAGAGAACTCATCAAAACATTTGCATTTTCACAATTGTAAATAATTCTTAAAGAAGAAAAATATTAATTAATTTTTATTTAATAAATATTTTAATTATAAAATATACTTAAAGATTTGGGATTTATTTGTTGAATCTTGAGATGAAAGATGAACAGATAATAGTGTAACAATTGTGTTTACAGCCTCTAGATGAAGATGATATGTGAATTCCCTTAAAGGAAAAAGTTTCCAAATTAACTTTTAATATAAATAAAATTAAAATAAATTCTTGTTTTGTTAAAAATTATAAAATTCTGAAATTTATCATTTCAAAGCAGGAATAGTTTTATTTTAATAAAAATATTCATTATTTAAAAAAAATAAATCTTTTCCTAAATGCTTCAGTCGGAACTGGTAAAACTTTCCAAGCTAGAATAAAATATCTTTGGTTCTTGTTCCATACAGAATAGCTGAGAAATTATTACCAGTTGAACAAACTATAATTACTCCACTTTGAATTTCCCATTGAACGTATACAATTCATTGAAACGTATATTATTTTTCTAAAGTAAATGGCATAGAAAAAATATTAAGATGAACCATTCGCGTGTGAGCCGCCGGTGGTACACGTCATTCTCAACGTGTTTTCGTAATAAATAATAAGTAAATTATAGTTTTTGTATATAAGTTATGGTACTTCTTAGATCTTAGTTCTGAATTTCCTTAAGTATATTTGATATTTTATCTTTGCCTTTAGTTTCAGTTTATTTTATTAATACTTTATGAGCTTAAACCAACAAAAAGTTTAGTACGATATTTTCTTACATCACCTTCACATTACGAATTTATCAATATATTTTCTAACAATATGAAATGTTGAGTGGAATCATTGCTATTCAATTTTTAATATTAGCTTTACTATTAATGAAACTAATACTTTACTAAGTTTGCAAAAATATTATATAAAAAATTTAACAAAGATGCAAAAAAATCTATATCAGCAAAATAATTAAGAAGTCTAGAAAGAATATATAACTTACTTAACGGGAATAATAACAATAAGATTTACAATAGCATTGAAAAACGATTCCAACTTTGAACCATCTAAAATAACATCAGGACTATCTGTGTTTGAGCTTTCTGCTTCAAAAGAAATAATTTCATTGATATTATTATCGTTGGCTTCACTTTTAGACACATCTATATATGGCATTGCCTCAAAATGCTGTAAAAATCTAAATTCTGGACCTGTTTCTAGCATATATTTAACTACTGTCCTTATCATAAATAAAGCATTGAATGTTTTCCATATATGTAGGGAGCTTAAAAGAAAAATTAGTTTAAAAAATTAATTAACAAATATATATTTATGTATATGTTTACCTTTCTTGGTCAGATAGAGAAAGTAATTCATTTGTTTTGTTTAAAAATACTGTAATTAACGATCTAAAATTTCCTGTTTTCAAATTATTGCTAAGCAAAGTTTGGCAAAGTGTCTCTAAGCGTATATCGAGGCTCAGCTGTTCTTGACTAAAATAAAATTAAATAATTAAATCTTATGGTTAAACATTTTTAACAGTTTCTTGAATTCATATATTTATTTGTTATATTAAACATTGCGTTTTTTTTTCTTTTTTGTTGGAATTGTGTCTCTAATCTCTAATATATTGTGTGAGTTTCGGTGTCAAACTTGGACACGTAATAGCAGCATCAAAACATCATTTCTTTTTGGATTTTTATTTAATAAATGACTATAAACATTTTAACTTATTGAACAGTTTAAAAAGAGCTTTTCAAACTAAAAATACTTGCACAATAATTTTACCTATTAGATGGAATACCAATATGAAATTGTAGTATTAACTCCCAAAAATTTTGATCATCACTAGGAATATGTTCCGTACCAACAAATTTTCTAAGATATTCATTTTCGGTCAAATCAACTGTCCGACTTACATTAATACCCATTGTAATAATTTACATTAACCAGATTATAAAATTATTAAATAATATAAAATAAATTTTGGTTTTTCACAAAAATAAAAAGATTTTATCCACAGTTAATATGAATGTCTTTAATATGCTGTAATTAGCGAAAACCTAATTAATTTAATTAAAATATTTTTACTTATTTAAACCAAATTTTATTTATTTATTCAAAATTCAAAACGTCAAATTAATTTCTAATTAAACAAAACCGTGTGGTGACTGAACAAAAACTGAACTCCAATGAATCAGAAACGTCAAATATGTAAAAAAAAGTCATGCGCTTAAAAAAACGTGCATGGTAAAGCACGCATGCGATTTTTAGAAAATAATTCAATACTTCAATGAAAAAAACTGAGCCTAGCGCTTGCCTGAGCCTTTGCGCTTTGGATAGCGGTATTATAGGCGATACTAAAGTAGTTCTACGGAAAGGTTCTACTCAATCAGCTATATATTTAATGGGCATCATGAAGCTGACTCACTTTGGTTTTTTAGGCTAGAGAGACACCAGGTAAGGGGAAAATTCAAATTATTTAGCCTAAAAACAAAGTGAGTCAGCTTCATGATACACGGTCAAGTATAGATTAATGGGTGGTAACACACAAGTTATCATGACATGCATGAAGTTACGGGCGAGACATATAAACAGCAGGGAGTTTGTAACTGCTCTACGAAATTAAAAGAGAATCCCATATTAAAGTGGATTCTCGGGCAGCTTTTCTAATGCAAGCAAATGTTCTTTTGACATTTTAAATCTGTCTTTGTTGAAAACTCAAAATTGAGGTTACATTAAAGGTAATTTAAGTAAAATAAATTATAACTGTATTTATTTTTGTTTTTAATTTTATAGAAAATAAAATTGATTGACTACCTACCACTTGTTTTGGGTGCAAGATATCAAAAATTCACGCACACATTAATGACTCTATATATACACTTCTTGAAATTGGACTAATGATGCATCCTCGTGTGTCAGTTAATAGAAAAGCTACCACCGACAAGTTATGCATGTCATGCAATCTCATGTGTCACCACCCAATAGGTTCTATACTTCACATATAGATGGTTAAAATATTTATTCAAAGCATGCTTTTAGGAGGTCAATTGTCATTTGTCATTTGTCATTTGATTGCATAAGAAAAACAAATTTAAGTCATTTAATATAAAAATGAAAATTTCAGAAGGCGCAAAAGAACGATTGGGTGTTGTTTTTGAAATAGCAAAAACATTATTTCATTGGGGATTTATTCCAACAATAATTTATTTAGGTAAACTTTTTTAATATATAACCTAACCTTAATTTTTTTAGCAGCATATTTTTTTTATTTGATTTCAAGGCAAATTTTGCCGGTATTTATTTTAATTTTGGTTTTTGTTATTATTTATTTGAAAATGTAAATATAAAATAATATCGAATGAAAAATATTGAGTTTTTAAATACATTACTCAATGTAAAACGTTGAAAATGATTTTGCTCTTATTTTACTATTTTAAAGCAAAAAAAAAAATATATTATAATAAGCACTGTTATCTATTAATTATTTAATAAAATAGTTCTTATTACACCCTTTTTTTAAGATTTCATGTGCAATATTAAATCTTTCTATAACCACTAAAACCTGCGATATGAACGGGAAAACATTCTCCAGTTTTTCTGCAGCACTGTCTAGGAAAATCGTTTGACTGTCCTCTTGAATATACGGAATGATATGCCAGCTACTCAACTTTTAACTTCACTTCATATAAATATTATGTTTTGAATAAAATTTGATCTTTAAGAATTGGTTTGATAGTTCTTTTAAAGAACAAATTTCCGTATTTTATATTTTAATTATATAATTTAACCAAGGAGGAGTGTGTTGAAATGTCAAGCCAAATTATTTTTTCTTCTACGTAGTTGCGATTTCGATGGTTTACAGTGTAAATGCCTATAATTGAACTAAAACATAAATGTAGTTACATATTAAAGTTTCACTTCATACACTGTGATCAGACCTTATTGACAAACTCCTACTGACTTAGGCTTCAATATCAGCTTAGTAATAATTTGGTGCTCAAAACACATAAACAAGTTGCTACCCGGTCTGGTAATATTACCCGCTTCAACAGCTTACATAAAGAGCACGTCAATTAGTATTATTTAATTCCTTCTTTTCATGACATACCCTGTACTCATGTCTCAAGTTTAGTCACGTGCATTGACAATTTTAATACCCTAATAGTGAACCATTGAGATAGCTTTACCATAACACCAAAAACTTTTGAAAGAAACTGTCTTAAAACAAAATTTAAAATAAATTCAAATATTTTTTAGAAATAATTTAATTATTTCTTTAAGGTTTTCGAAAAGGACCTGAACCAGGAATGCCGGAATTTACAGTGATGAGTCTTTTATGGCAATAAAAGTATTTAAATTTAAAAAGAAAAAAAAACTTGTGGTAGTTAATACGAAATCATATTTTATTGCATTTAACGAAATCTAATGTGGAAAAGCTTTTGAAGCTATTAATAAATTCTTTTGAATTTTATATATTGTAAATTACACCAGGTTTATTTGATTTCTTATTTTTAAATAAATTTAAGTTGGGTATGTAGTAAAAATAAGGTTTTTTTATGATAACTAAGCTGGCCTTTTATGACAACATCTGGAACAGTAAATCTTTAAAAAAATTTCATATAAGCATATAGGCATCCTTTTCTCATCATAGATCCTCTATAAGTTTCAAGATGTTAAAAAGACATTTTGTGGCCTTCAAAATTTTTGTTGTACTTATATTAAGGAATAGGAAATAATAATTTTGTTATTTAGAGAAGTTGGGTAGGTACAACAAAAATTTTGAAGCCCACAAAGTGTCCTTTTAACATAAATGATTTTCATTAAACAAAAATTTTTTTGTTCTAGCTATGGCTAGAATAAACGAAATCCCGTTTTACCGGTGTGAGGTGATTAATGCACAGTGCAGTGTGAATAAAGCTTAAGAAAGAGGAAGTGTTTACATATGCAGAAAAAGTACAATATTAGTAAACAGTAAAGGACAAAAAGAATTAATAACTTTTAATACATATTTAAATTTATACTTAAAATAAAAATTATGAAATACTAACCTATAAAAATTAAAGATAACATCCTAAAATCCTTGAAAATTATTTTTGTAAAGGCCCCATAAACCACGGACAATGCTTGGTAAAGATAAGTAATTTTAAATTTGGTGCAACAGTTCCTGAAAACGATGATTTTTATAAGGACAAGTCTCGCCTCCCTTTACAATACAAAGACTTATTGGGATACTTTACAATATTCAATACCAAAATATATATATACAGAGTACATATATTACAAAGTGAACTTACAAAATGTGTCGAACACATAAACATTCTTTTAATATGTATTATAATAATTTAGACTACATGTGTTTGTTTTTGTTTCTTTTCTTCTGATATAATGGACACTTGAGTCGTCTTGAGTAAATAAATGGTTTTTCTTTGTGCTTATATGATTGCAGTTTGAGTCAATCCTATAAGCAGAAAAGAATTTAAACTTATTTTGTGTTATTTTTTGAATTCAGTTCTATTTTTTGAAAGTAAAGTTAATAAAACAATAAAAAAAACTAATTAATTTATAAAAAAAAGAACACTTATATTTATTCTTTGAATGTTATGTATAAAAAACAAAAACGAACACATGAGGCCTAAATTATTAAAAGAATGTTTATGTGATCGACACTTGAGCCGTTCACATAAAAATTCCTTAGCATTTCTGCTGAGACAAAAATTGGCCTAAATTATTAAAAGAATGTTTATGTGATCGACACTTGAGCCGTTCACATAAACATTCCTCAGCATTTCCGCTGAGACAAAAATTTTGTTGTTTGATAAGTAAGTTGAATGAATTCGAATTAGGGTAGTTAAAAAGGCACCAATCGCGGTGATTTTTAAATATTTGTTTTTCGTTATTAAAATGACGTCGAAGCAAATTTGAATTGGCCAAATCGGAGCATTTTTAGATCTTTTAGATTTTTAGAAATAGTTTGCTTCAATTTAGTGTAATTTTGAAGTAATTTTATGTAGATTCGGTAAAATTGTGTAAATTAGTAGAAGTTGAATATTAAAAATGGGCAAATTGATGCAAAAATGGTAAGAAAAGGAGGGGTAAAATTTGGTGAAATCGTGAAATTAATATAAAGATGTATAAATTAATGCCAAAAACGTATGAATTAAGGTGTTGTAACAGATAGAAAGGTGGGAATTGATGCAAAACTAGGGCAGATTGTTAGTAAAATTGGGTTAAGTCAAGGTGAGCGAAATTTGTATATAACAGCAAGCCCGCTAGCACGGCTATAGCTGTAGAAGTAGAGGGGTGATTCTTACCGATGATAGCCTAAATCCTAAACACTTTTTTGCTACTGAATTGGAGAAATTCTAAAAAAAGAGCGCTAGGCTCAAATTAAAACGGGCTGCAGGTCGCAGAAGAAATTTTTTCAATTTAGATACTCTTAAAGTTTAAATTTTTGAGTTTTCATTTGGCAAATTTCCTTTATACCAAATTGTTTTTCAATTGCTTATTTCACTTTATGTGGGTATTATGCGTGTTTATTTAACAAAAATTAATTTAATCAAGTACACTATTAAATTTTATCCTATTAATTTAAACTTTTTTTTTTCTTCTTTTTTTTCAAAAACGTTTTTCAACATTATTGACTTAATACATTAAGTAAAAATCTAACTTTTAAAAACAACTTAAAAAACCGTAAGATCAGAGCCCAAAACATCTGGGCTAACGCCTTCTGCCTAACTCACTCTCATTTTTTTCGCAAACTTGTTTGCATCTGGACTTTTGTCAACGGGATTCTTTCTGTTACATTAGCACTTAATTATCCTCATACTTTTAAGTTTTCCCCCTAAAATGGCTCTTCCAGCTTTACCTACGTAAAGAACAGTTTATATGACATCAATTTGTTTAGCATGAAAATTTGTAATTTTTATTATGCAATAGAAGTCTTGGCGTGTAAGTATAACTTGACATTTTATAAGTATAATAATACCGTGTTTAATTTGCATCAATATCTCTGTAAAGCAATCAAGTTAATTTTTATTCCTTTGAAGCGTTAATTATCCCAATAATTTTCAAAAAATATAAAGATAAATTTCTTAAAACTGCTCCTATATGTCTGTATTTCAATGAAAATCCTTCTGATTTGCTTGTAAAGTTATTTCTACTGTAGTAAATGAGGATAAAAATTAAAAAATTAGTGCGTTGTGATCGATACTCATCTTGCAAAGGGAAAAAAAGTAAAAGAATATGTGGCATGAATGAACATGAAATTTCATGTATGTATTTATTTATGTTTATTATACAAATAGGTCTGCGTGTGGGCTGGCGCATCCTTTGAAAAGTCCTTTATTTAATATTTTTATGGTGCCCTATTAGCTCATAGTGAATTGAATATTTCTTATATAAGCAACATCCTTAAAGAGTAATAAAAAGAGTAAATAATACGTGGGTAATCTAAAATATTTTTGTTAATCTTAATTGTCCATAACACGTAATATTTACAGAATATACAAGAATTTTTAAAATATTATCATAAATCTTTGTGCTTGCTAAATGGCATCAAATAAAAAATTGATAAAAAAATCTGAAATAGGTTTTCGAGATAATTAAATGAATAGAAACTAACTAACGAAACATGTGATGTTGATTTTAAAAATGTTGCTTTTGTTAGAACAATAATATTTTTGTTTTTTTCTTTAACCATGAAGTCATTTAAAACTTACCACTAGGGAGTCTCTGCCTTTTAAAGATTGTACGTTAATCTTGAGTAAAGAATTCAAGTTGTGATGTAATCTTAAGGACTTTAAAAATAGAAATACTTTGTAAAATTCATTTTAAGTGCGTATATATCGTAGACTTAGGGGGTAACTTTTTGAAGTGTTTATGGCCGTAAAATTTGTATCCCGTTTTTTTTATATATATTTTATGTGCATGAAAATTGATCGTCATATTACATACATACTTTCTTATGCATGTAACAAACAATATTTTATAATGGACGTAATATGAGCCGTTTATTTTGAAAGTGGCATAAGTCACTTTTTTGAAAAAATTGAGTTAATGATGGGATTACTTACATATTTCAGGGATCTTTCAATTTAAGAAAAAAAAAATTTTAAAATGTTAAAAATCATGAGATAACAAATACAAGAAAATCTTCTCAAAAGTTAGCATCCATATTTTTAAACGTGTTAAAACGCAAACCCTTAAATATCTCGACGATTAATTTTTATTTTTGATTCATGTAGACCAAAACTAAAATATTAAAATGGTTAGGTCCTAATAACCAGAGAGCTGGTGAACTTGAGACTTCTTAGAAATAATTGTTTGTAAAACTGCAGTTTTATATTGCCAGACTTCTAGACCGGGAGCCGGTGACACAAAGTGTGTACCCATCGAGTTAAAGAAAAATTCATATTTTTAGCGATAGTTCACAATTAGGACATACAAAAAATTTGGGCTGCCAAGCCTTATCCTGGTGGGATACGGGCAGGGGGATTATTTCTACACCGAAAAAAACGATGCTCAGTACCCATCGAGTTAAAGAATGAAATTGGGTTTTTTCAATCATATTTATATAGCATATTAATTTAAGAAAAGTCAGCCTTGCAATATCTTGGTGGGATTGGCGGGATGAGCGGATCATGTGGTATAAAAATAGGAGGCTTTGCACCCATCGAGTTAAAGAATGAAATTCATGCCAAACTAAAGGTTAAACCTTTAACTTTAATATTTAATTGGGCTGCCGAGTGATATCTTTGTGGGTTTTTTTTGCCGAGCAAATTTATAAGGAAAAGTCAGGAGGCGCACGGCTTAAGCTATGCTCAAAATTTGGAGTTCTTTGAGTGTGCTGTAAAAGAAAAAGTGTTTTTTATAATATATTTTAGTTGCTAAATATGAATATGAAAACCATTTTTTTTTTTCTAAAAAAAATGTTTGAAATTTTCGTTTAAAACCAGTTTTTTAGCTCTTTTTAATATAATAACATATATCTTCAAAACTAAATCACATAAGAAATAAAACCAGCCTTTAAATTAAAGGTATTGTTATTTCCTTTCTAATAATATATAATTTGTTTGATTTAATATAAAATTGTCGCAGTTGCTACCAAAGGAAGTCGAGAATACTTCACTTTTACACTTGCTTTAATATTACACATTTGCATTTGCATTTGTTTTTTTTTTTTTTTTTCAAATAAAAAAGTTGAAAGTAAAAGAAAAATTGTTTATAAAAATTTTGAGTCCAAAATTTCTATAATGGGACGAAAAATAAAAACTTTATGGAGCATTGAGTGGAAGCACAAACCTAACATTTTCAATTTCTACAAAGGAAGCTCAAAAGATGCTCACAATTAATGTATTAACTAGTCGTTATTTGATATATTTTTATTGTTTATAGTGCTGTTGATATTCGAAGGACCAGTAATGCACTCCTCTTCATTCGTTGTACATATCTCCTGTTAAAACGGAGTCTGCTTTTATAAATTTATTTTTCAACAAAACACATATTTTATAGCACTGCCTATGATACCGATACTCGGCTTTAATGTTTTCATTTAATATTAAATCACCGTATTTAAGTCCATGTCTTTTACGGATTTTTAATACTTCATTACATTTCTTAAAAGTATTTTCACTAAATTTATGTAGTATAGAGGGTGAAACATTTTAATTTTCATAATCATCACTAGTACCACCAGTATTTTTTAATTTTTGCTGAGAAAGGATCTCTTAGCTACAAAAAAAGCACTTCATGTTTAAGAAAATTATTAAAATTAGATACTTCAACACGATGCGTGATTTGTAAATTGCCAAAAACCACTAAACCGAAAAATAATGCCTTAAAATGAAGAAAAAATATATCTGTATCTTATAACTATACTGTAGAACTATCCTATTTTTCCCAAAATTTTTCAATAAGTTCCAGAAATTTTGTTGCTATTTTCAATAATTTCTACCAGACAGATTGCAAATTTCTTTTAAAGAAGTGCCGACAAATGTGAATTATAAGTCTTCAAGTTTCAACACGGTCATAAAACATACCAAACATAATGCTCACATATTTTATTTTCCTGGAAATTCTTTAATTACACTTTTATTGGTTATCTAAATGACATTGGCTAGGACCAATTTAAGTCTCCTTCACACCAAAGTACTTGAAATTTTTGTTATACTTATATGAAAAGTGATAGGAAACAATAATTTTATTACTTTTAGAGGTACAACAAAAATTTGAAGTACGACAAAAATACGCTTCAAATTTTTCCATTTTATTTAAAAAAAAAACACAAATCTTCCTGAAATATATATACATAAATAAAATTCTGATGTTTTTCATCGTTAATTTTACTTATAAAGTAGCAAAGGAATTGTTACCTATTTGCAAAAAAGTTTATTGCAAAATTAGAAACTGGCAATGGGTGGGTTTTTTGTTAGAGCTGAAATTTTGTTGGATCATAGTTTTACTTTACTCAAGGACAGTGCTGGAAATAATTATAAACTCCAGGTATTTCTTTCGGGTTTTTCCATAATTTTACTTTTAATCATGTTATATTGCCTTTTACCTGAGTTCCATTTTTCTGGTAATTAGTTCTATGTACTTGTATCGATTTACTCTAACTATAGGTAATACCTACTCATCTCTTGGAAATATTTTTACTTTGAAATTAAAATTATGGAAAACCCCGAAAGAAATACCTAAATTTTATAATTATTACCTGCATTCTATATGTACATATATGTGTAGCGACTGTTAGCTGGTTTATTAAGGTACTCGCCAGATATCACACTTGAAAAATTTACATTTTAAGCCGTTGTTATTTGTAGTAGTGGGCTTATTGAACCAAACTTTTTTTTGTATAGTTTTAACAATGCAGAAACCCCTATTTTAATATTATTGTTATTTTTAGAACGTTTTATGAATTTTGTCATTTTTATTTTACAAAAATTTTTCAAAATCGGATGATTAAACAAAAATAAACATAAGGATTAAGTGGCGTAGATAAGGATTTGGTCAATATGTTCAGTGGTATTTAAAGAAGAACAATTAAAAACAATTTAAGATAAAGAATGAAATAAGAACAATGAGGGATAAAAGATTTACTAAACAAAAACTGAAAATTAAAATTAAGTAACGTCTGGCTAGAAATTTAATTATAACTTAGAAATTATTAAATATTGTACATATTACAAATATAAAACGTCTAAAGCCTTAAGTGTCCTTTTACTGACAAAAACAAAAACAAAACAATTTTGTTCTAGCTATAGCTAGAGCAAATACATCACCCGTTTTACAATCTTGTCCGGCGTGCGAATGAAAAACGCATTGGTCTGTACAAGGCTTAAAGTCGAGCAAAAAAAAAAGAAAATTTTGTTGAATACTCCTATGATTTGTCAACAATAAATTTTATAAATAAAACTCAAAAAAAGTAACATATTGGATCTATTTGAAGTATCATATAGCAAGTTTTATTGTTATAATTAATTAAAAATTAATGACTATGAAAAAATTCAGCAATGTACAGCAAATTGTAATTGCCCTAGAAATAATTTCAATGAACGTTATTGCATCATAAGCTTAAATAAAATTGATTACATAATACAAAGTTAGTATCAAATAATAATTTCTTAATTACTTTGAATAAAAAGAAAACTTTTATGTTTTGGATTGAAGTTAAATAAGTTCAAAGTATTTTTGTCATATTGGTATTTCTTGATATTGCTAATCGCTCAAGGTATCAAAATATTTTGTTTCTATGAGGCAAAAATTAATCTTTATGGCTTGTTTTGTATCATACGCATTCTATGTGTATCAGACAAGTCCCGGCAGCTGTGAATTTTACGATAAGCATGGAAAGCGGAATGTAAGACCGAAATTTCGTCCTTTATCTTAAAAGATGCTGCAAAAATAGAGTTTAATGCAAATAAAAAAGCCACCGAGTAAAACCTGTATTTACTAAAAAGATTGTTATGTACTGTTTCAGCATAGGGACTTATGAACCTTTGAGCACAGTGGAAGCGAATTAAAACGACTATATACATTGGCGCGATATTAAGCGACAAGTGAATTTTTACATTTATACAGGATTGACCTACACTTGTCACAAAAAATGCATAAAATCAATAAGTCACACAATCGAAAATCACTTTAAATCGCTGTCATAATTAACAATGGCCTAAATGAATACATAAAAAAGCTGAATTCCTTCGATCTTTCTTATATTCTGACGTCCTATTAATACTATGTGCATTATATTTTCATATTAAGTTCGTGATATAGGAACTATTCACTAAATTACCATTTCTTCACATATATGGAAATGACGATTTGTTTCTGACATGTTCAAAATTAACTTTTTATTCTTTTAAAGATTTTTTTTTTTATTAATCATGCAAAATATCATTCAAAAATATTCGACTCATATTTATAATAAATTGTAAATTTATCAAAAATATTTAAGGTTTATATTAATTAAAAAATATATTCCTCCATGCAATTGCTCATTAAACGCAATTCCAACTTTATTTTTAAATTAAATAATGCATTTCAAATGCAAAATATTAAATTGATACCTGCTTTAAACATTTCACTAGAAAAATGAAATTCATTTCTGATACAGTTCTAAGTATTTCTGCTAATCCCTTTTTCATTTCTGTGTAAAATTCAATTGCTTAGAGGTTTCTGTTATTAGGAAATTTATATTTTTCAAATTTAATTTTATTGCAATAACCGCCCTTTCCAAAAACTTATCCATTTCCTGTTTTTAATTAATAAAGGATGTATTGAATTTAAGGCTGCTTTATGATATCATTGTCTGTTCTATGAAGGCATATCTATATTACAAAAGATCAAAGGATAATTTTTATAAATTTTACGAAGAATTCAAAAAGATGTGTGTTTTAAGGGAGCATACGAATTATTTAAATTGTTTAAAGTTTTGTAAAAGTTTTCTTTGCAAATATTCTTTAAACGTATTTTCTTCATTTTTGCCTTCTCGGCTTGGTTAGAGAATTTATTGTAAACAAAAACTACACAATACTCAGTGTCCATTGTTACACATGGAAATTCATGAAGCTGTAGCATTAAATTAGTTTGTTCTGGTATTTATTTTGATGCAAGAGGAACCTTTGAATGTGAATTTCATATGTAGATAGAGAAATTAAATACATGTGCTCATTTTAATTAAAAAAATAATATAAAAAAAGGCTTACAGCATTAGTAAAACTATGCGTGATTAAAAAATATTTTTAGAATATGTTTAATCCAAATTTTTGAAATCAGGGGTTGATTTCTTGCTGTTCTCTCCTGAAAACGAAAATGTTTCCAGAATCTTATTTTCTCGTTGTAAAATAGCAAATTGGGAAAAATAACCATAAATGAGAAAGTAAACGTCATATGAGCCATATGAGACTTATCTTCTTTATAATTGTATCATGTCGTCTTCGTTCAAGAACACTGCAAAAGGTGAAAAATACATTGCGACAATCCTAGACCTCTTCTGCAAGTCATAACAGAAATACAGATCACGAATTTTCAAATTTATTGAAGTGTTATACCAAAAATATTAGGGATTATTTATTAAATTATGAAGGCAAACGTTATAACGAATAAATCTATTAATTGAATGACTACTTATTTTAACACATCGCATAATATGTCGCCAAACACAATAGTCAGATAGCGGCAAGATTAAGACTTCAATATTCTGTTAATGCTCAAGGTATTCTTTTAATCGGTTAAATGAGAAAGAAAAAAGCAGCAACTATTAAGGTGAATTACTGATGCGTTAGTAGAAAGAAATAAAAAAAAAAACACTTTGTTTGCCATTAAAATTGATTTTTAAAATTTCATAAATTAAGCTTTGAACTCATTTTGTATCCTTTATATTTACCGGATCTATCTCTCAGTAATTACTGCTTATTTGAAAATATTAAAATATGTATACTCCAGGGAAAAAGATTTACCAGAAATAAAAAAATCATTACTGAAATTAAGGACTTTGGATAATAAAACTATTCCACACGCCCGAAATGGGAAAGCTTGAAAAGCATTGGAATAATTAAGAATATTATGTTGATGAGTGAAATTATATTTTTCTATTTGTTATAATTAAGTAATAAAAATGATTATATTCCAGCATTGAAAGTTATTTTCTAATGTTCCAAACTAATTAAAGCGAGTTCTTAGATTCCCTACACACTACATTTAATGCAAACATACAACACATTAGAAGATATTTCTCGTAAAAAGTGTGCGGAAATTTTAAATGAATATTTTATGTAATATGTTTATGTTTAAGGAATCGATCTCTTTTTATTATGAACCTTATTCGAGTTACAAATAGTTTTTTCCTTGAATTTAAATAAATTCTATCATTCATATCTGTACAAAAAAATAAAATTTTATTTGTCTCAAATTACTCAATACATTTGTACTTCTTCATATATATTACAACATTAAATAAAATTATTGTAGTTTTAATATAAATTAACAAAAAAACTAAATATTTTATTTTGTCAATAATAATAAAAAAATTTTTATATTTTGTTTTTTTAAATTTTGATACATTGAAAATTTTGAACATTGGTTCAGAAAAAATAAATTTATGTTGCAAATTAATGAATAGAGTTTTATAATTTCTTATGTAAATTTTGTTCTTTTTTTTTTAAAATTATTAAAAAATATTTAGTAAAGTAAAATATTAAATTTGTTATGTTCAAAATTTGTAAAATTTCTTGTTTTTTTTTCTTCCATATTTGCTTATTATTACTTAATATACAGTAGTGGAATAGTTTCTGTTCTTCTGAACAGTTATATTTGATTTTAAAGTAAAAATATTTTATCAGGCTATATTACCATTTACCTGAGTTACATTTTGCAGTTAATTAGTTCGTACTTAAGTTGAGTCTCCAATTTTCACGACTTCAATTTTACTTAACTGCCAGCAAAGCAAAATTTGTGTAAATTTTACTGAATTTTATGTCAAATACCTTCGAAAAGAATTACTTTATTAAGTTTTTCTTAACCCTTTTGCTACCAGCGGTGTCTCCCTCTGATTTTATTAATTTTGTGATATGTTATTCTACATCGAAATCTAAGAGACACGTATTTTTTTTTTATCTGCTGAGAAACGGTTTTAGGGGGTTTCAAGACACGTATTTTTTTTTGTATCTGCTGAGAAACGGTATTAGGAGGTTTCAAAGTTCATTTTAATGATATTACCTCAGCTGAACTTTGTAAGCCACTTTTACGTCAAATGAACATAATCTTTCATATTTTTTTCTTAGAGATATGTTAAAATAAGTGAAATTGCGATAAAATATAAACATCATTATTAAAGAAAATAATCAGTAATTTTCTTAAAATATAAACATTCCTTAAAACTAATAAGTATTCTCCATATTATTGATTATATCTTTTATTTCTGATTAAATTTAACAAAATGATGAACACATGCATTATTTCACAATAGATAAATAGTGTATCAGTGAGTTTTTAATATATGAAAAGTAAATATTCTGTTGAATTGTAGAAAAACATTAAAGTTTTCACACAAGTTTAAAAGTGATTTTTTGTGTTAATTATAAAATGGATTTCGATTATGAACTCCTTGACGAACTGAATGAAATTATGTGCATCGGCCTAGATTGATCCGCTTTCAGTCTAATCACTTAAATTTATGTTAAATATCAAATTTTGTTAAAAAATGATAATTCTATACCACCCGTGTTTTAGGAATAGTTCTCTATCAGCAGAATCCAAATTTTTCTTAACATTAGATTTTATATTTTATGGCTATTTCACTTATTGTACAAATACAAAATAACATCATATTACAAATTAAACATATTGATGACAGTTAAAAAATGAAAAAAAAAATTAAAACTTTTAAAAATATTATTCTATGTGAATTTAGTCAAGATAAATTTTTTTTACTCAATCTTTTCTTATAGTAGAGCTCTTTTGGTGTGTAGAAATTTCTCGAATCACTTATATTGCTACTTTCAAATGTTTTTGGTTCCAAATCACATTCTATTGTTGGAATATCGTCGGAATTTGTATAACAACATGATTTATTATTCTGAAGAAATGCTACCCTAGTATTTTTTTTGTACTGAATTTTATCATTTTTATTATTATTATTATTATCATTTGTAATCGAAGTTCTATCATTTTCAGCTGGGTTTTGAAAAACATTTTTAAAATTTCCATCACTATTTGAATCTGTTGATGACATTGGCTCATCTGATAATTTAGGTGAATTTGTTCCATTAGATTGTTTAAATTTAAAAAATTTTTCATGAAACATAATTGGTATTTTATCTTTTTTAAATGTTTCATTTGAAGTAATTGTTGGTAACGAATTTTTCATACCTTCACTATCAAATGGTAGCAAGCCAATTGAACGCATCATAGCAACAGTTTCATTACATCTGGTATCTTCATTTTCTTCTTTATTTTCAGGAGCTTTATTTATATTTGAATTTTTAATTTTATTTAGAATTATTTCTCTATTATCATCATTTAAATCAATATCACTATCATCTAAACCAACTAATGATGCTGCAAGACTCTTTGGATTGCTAATATAATCACCAAAGGTAATATCACAGCTAGGTTGCATATCAAGCATTTCATCTTCAAAACTTTTTCTAGGATTCCACATCTTTTATTTAGATTATAATTATTGTTGTACCTAGTATATTATAAAGATTTTTTAGAAATAAATAAATATATAGATATATACTAAGTATATAAATATGATAATAAACTATAAATAAAAATACCTTAATTCCAAACTACTACCGCACTAATGAAGTTTTAATTTCGACTGATCGAATTACATTACAGTTCTGCATTTATATAGCCCTTCATAGGCTTACTAAGCCAATTTTTGGGCCTACTAAGAATTTATTACGCATTTAAAATTAGGCCTTAATTTTAAGATTTAGGCCTTTTTATAGGCGTTTATGAACTTTTAAGCATTAGATCTGTTTAATAGTAAGGAATAAAATATCACAAAAATTTTCAGTGTGATATATTTACATTAAAAAAGTTTTTAAAAATTATGCTACTTGTATGTATAAAGTAATGTAAAAAGAAGACAATGTAAATGTATTCGTGTATGTCGGAATTTACATATATCTTTCATTTGAAAACACTTTTAATTACCTAATTCTATTTATTACTTAAAATTGTTCACAATTTTTTTAGGCACGATTTTAGTAAACTTGGTGCACAAAGTTAAGGAAGTAAATAATGCGTAAACAATTGACATTTTTGATACATGTCAAAAATGTCAGATTTATTTCTTATTGAGCAAAGCTTTCAAAGAGTTCACATGCTATTTTTAATTAATAAAGGAAAAAAATGTTCGAGTTTTTTTAATATAAAATGTTTATTAATAAATAAATTTAATTAATAAAAACAAATGTGACATTAATAAACTCAAATTTCCTTGATCAAGTAGACTTGATAGCGGCAAAATTTCTAGCAACTATTTGAGCAAATTTTGCTCCCATTCCATCAAGTCTACTTGATCAAGGATCCTTGATAGTCTAGGGGGCCCTTAAGATCTACTTTTTCGGAAAGAACATTGATAATTTTACTTTTAGGAAAGAAAAGCAATATTTTGTGTCCTGGTTACTTCACTTGCAAGGAAAATTCACTAATGAAAATTTTAATTACTCATAACCACAATTTCAACTGGATTCGGATTGGATTGGGATTTAAAGTAAAACTAACAGTTATTTCCACAAAACTTTGCGAAAAAAATTACAATTTTTTATTAAACATTTCTAAACTAATAAAAATATAACAAATATTACTCACCTTAGATGTCAAGAAATATATTTAATCCTTAAAAGGTTAGATAAATTTTAACACTAATTTAAGCGGAAATATCCTTAAATTATTATTCTGAGGTGTACTAAGTAAAACATTGAACCGCACACCAACGCGTGCTTGCCAAAAGTCAAAATTAAGATTTTCTAAGAAAAAAATAAAATTACGAAATGTACACGCCTAGGTTCCCTCATAAATCAATAACATGTCCGTTTGTAAACACCGGAAACAAATCTACGAATAAATATATGTAGCATGAACGTCACAGCCACACTTAAAACACCGAAGCAACAAAACAACTTTACTGCTATGAAGCTAAAAAAGCGAATGAACTGATATGGCCGCGTCCATACTCAGCATCTGCTTTCTAAATATAAGGAAGGTAAAGTTGCTCATGATTACAAATATGGTGGGTATGGGTGTGAAGAAAAAACGATAAAGAGATACCCTGAACAGGTCAGAAGAGTTATAGTAAATGTCTTGTATTTTGCTTTATTTTTTTTTTTTGTTTTTATGATGAAGTGTCCTCTTCCGTGAATTTTTCTGAAATGCTGTGTACAAGATCATGTGGTAAATTTTGACTTGGAATTTTAAAAACATCACAAATTGCAATTTTTAAGTAAAAATATGTTTTGATTGATTTAGATTTTAAGAAAATGAGAAAAGCGTTACGAAGGAGTCAAATATCTTAGCAGCGGCTATTTTCCACTTTTAATATAAACCCATTAGGGTACTAAACCGGAAAAGGTACGTGTTTAGATTCCAAATTGCAACCAGAATAAGGTTTACCTCTTAAGTTAGAGTATTTGCTTTATTAAACGTCAAATTGTGCTTTTTGATAACGCGTAAAATTTAAACTTTAATTTTTTGTATTAATTGCTTTTTTGAAAACTTTTTGGCTCCGTTTATCAAATTTTATATAGAAAAAAGTTTAGATGTTTTTGTGCCATCTCAGCAAACATTTGACTTTGTCAGGATTTTTAGAATTGATTTATTTTATCTTTTAACAAGACAACTGAAAGAACAATTGTCAACCAGCAAATTTTTGCATTTATAATTAATAATTGTCCTAACATACACAGAGGATCAAAATGTACGATTTAGATTTATTTTGGTATGCATATATAATCTGTCAAACTGTCAAATATCAAACGAAATTCATAGAACTAATTTTAGAATTTTCACAAAATCGATATTTTTTATCGTATTTTTCTTTTTCTCAGACCTTTAAAAATCCCGTCCTAACCCAGCGGGAAAAATTCTCTCTTTGCATTACCAATGTAAGTAGGAAAGTAACCTGGGCAATGTTAATCTATAAATTACCAGCATCGATGGATTTTATCACGCGGATGTCATTGGAAAGTAACGTGTGCGTTTCTAGATTACCGTCGGAAACAAAGTGGTAACCAAAGACAAAAAGCTTTTCTGCATAGATTACCTTTTCGATTACTTTATGAAATTTAATTGTAATCTTATTTTTGGTGGTAAATTTTAATTTTTTTATTGAATTTTCTAAGGAAGGGATTTATTATTAACTAAAACAAGTTTTAACAAAATTTATTTTTTATTTTCTACAAAGTATATTGATTACAAAAAAATTAATTGAAAAAATTCTTTTCTGGTGAAGCCTTCTTTGTTTGATTTGATTTTATCGAATCTGTAAAGTTTTAAAAAATCTTGTCAATAATTTTTTTCAATATTATAGGTTGATATTATGCTTACCAAAAATAAGATCATTAATTTTACTTGTTTAACTGCACTAAACTTTTATAATTTATTGATTTTGGCTGCACACTTCTTTCGAACTAATTCACCGACTGACTGACAAAAACGCAAATTAAACTGTTTAACATTGCTGAAAAGTTTGTTAATTCCATACGTGTATATGTTAACTATGATATATATGTACATATATGCTTCGCATTTTATATTTCCTTTAGTTTTTGTGTTCTTGGTTTTTGACACATACAAACCTGTAGATTACCACTTCGATTACAAAATTCACTTATACGCAATTTCATGAGTAAAGAGAGAATTTTTCCCGCTGGGAAAATATTTGAAAGCGATTCTCGATCTAACTGTGTTAAGTGTAGGCACACTCCGAGGCAAAATGTAGGCAAAAGAGAATAATAATCCATTCAAACATAAACCCATTTTCAGTGAAGAATTGTCCTTTGTCCACAGACCCTAATAACATGTATTTACATGAAAACTTTTGGATGCATATAAATACAGTCTTTAAAAGCCCGTACATTTGGAAAATTTGGGCTATTCAACAAAATGAAAATTAGGTCTCGCATTATTTTGCTTTTAAATATGTTATTTATCAATTATCCAAATTATTATTTGTTTTTATTTTGTTTTTTTTTTGTTATTTAATTAATTAATTTAAACATTTAAAAGAATATATTTCAGCAGGATTAGATGATTCAATGTTTATTGTTTTGTCAGTTTTGTTAAAACTTCCATCATATCTTCTAATACAGTGTATTAGACTGTGGAGAAGTTTTTTTAGAGGCTTTTAGACGTCTGTGGAGAAAGAATATTAACTCAGAACAAATTAAGAGCTGTTTAAATAAATAGCCATAATAACTGGAATAAAGACTTGTCCGTGTTCGGGTTTATTGTCTTTGTCTATAGCGTTGTCCGTGGACAAATCTAAGGGTCCCCTGCAATGTCGGAGTAAATTAGTGCAAACTTAGTGCATTTACCCGGACAAGGTTTCGGACATTTTCCGTCGCTTACAGGGGCCTTAAGGAAGTACAGCAAGAAAAATGATAGGTCTGCCTCACTAATGATTTACTAATTTTTAAATTAACTGAGAGCTGTGAAACTGACTGGTTAATTTTTAAATATTTTTGCAATTTTATTATTATTTATAAGCATAGTATAAAGAATATTTCTTTTATAATTAAAATCAATTTAATAGTTCTCATTGTTTAAATATAAGCAAAAAGTGCGAGTCAAATTATATTCAACGAGGAGATTGAAAATTATCAACATTTTATCGTTAAATAGCTACCAAGCAGCAAATTGGCCAAAACAGCTAGAAACCTTCGAATTTTTTCTATATATAGTTGTAATCGGAATATGCTTCAACAAATTAGATGCTGTGGATTTAGATATTAGATTAGTTTTAATGGCGAGCTATGAGGCTTTCTTAGGTTTCAATGAAAGAAAAAAAAACAATGTTCGCTTTCAAGTTATTCTTATTGCAATGAGAATATTTAAAAATCAATTCCTCCTCAATCTTGCATAATTAATTGTTTTGTAAATAAAATAAAGAATGCTTCATAAAGCTTTTCAATACTTTTCAATCTTTTGTCGCTTAATATACTCCAAAAATTTGTTGGCTTACTTGGATAAAGTATATTACAAAGTCCTATTTAATGTATAAACATTTGTTTTTTGTCAAATCAGTATGAGCAAATTTGATTTTTGAAAATGCAATTTTGCAAGTCTTACACAGACTTAAATTGAACAAAATACTCTTTTAAATTTTTTTTATTCATATTTTTTGTCAATTTACTACATTTAAAAACTAAAATAGTTCTTTAAAAGACTTATCTATTTATCTAATAATTAAAAATTCGAATTAATTTTCTTAAATTTAATAAATATAGAAAAAAAAATATTTGAATTTTTCTTTCAATTGCACTAATGTTTAACATTTTTTTCCATTTATTTTGTGAAAACTATTTTTTGGTATTGCATTAAAAATAAGAAAACCAGAAGCTCTTTCAATAGTTTCAATTGGTACTTGAAATACATTTAACGGTGTATTATCATCAATTACTTGATTTGGCATAACATATGATTCTAATTCAAATTTATTATCAGAAGTAACGCCAAGAGCAATTTTAAAAAAGTGCGTTGGAACAGCTACCGTATTTGAACCAATCACTTCATATTTAACATACATTTTACCATTAGAATCTTTTTGTGGTAAATATAATGGTCCAGTACATACATATATATTTGGATAAATTTTTGTTAATTTCCTAACATATCTTTCTAAACGATTCCATGAATCTCTATTAAAGCCACGACCAATTTGTGGCGCCATATTTGTTAAATAAAATGTATCATGACAATGTTTTTGACATAATTTATGATTACCAGCTGCAGCAAGATGACCACGATCATATCCAGATAATTTATAATCAGTATTTAATGCACGAAAATATGGATGAACACTCATATCCGGTGTAAATTCACAAGTAGTCCGATTAACTTCATCATTATGACGAACTGATTCAGGAGTAAGATGTTCAAATACCCATCGTGCTACCCTAGTTCGATTATCATAGGAAAGTACATAATCTGAATAAGAACGTATATTATCTAAACTTGGATAACCATATTTCATAATTTGTGATACTCTTTGTGAAATTATTGTTTGTTTTGATGGTGGTGCATCAGCTGCTGGAACAGCGGCTGAAACTGTTTGAGTCAATTTCTTAAATGGATTATCTAGAAACTGATTTCATTTTTAAGTTTTTAATGATTTTGATATGTTTTTATATATCTTACATTGCATAATAAGTTAGATATAACATTTTCGGTATTTGTAGTTGAAGTAATATTTCGTTCAAAGTATATTCCGGTAAAGAAAGAACTACCAACTACTGTTGCTAAGACAAGAGCTCGTTTTGTTAGTCTTTTATTCATTTTATAAATTAAATTTTTTTATATATTTTGCTATTATTTTAGCATTTTTATGATATTATTTTTACATAACCACAATCTTAATGTCAATTGATCTATATAGGAGATTTTATAAAAAATATTATATAAATGTCAAATTTATAACTAGTATAATTACAAACTGGCTTCACTTTATACCACTTTATACCAAACTTTGTGATCTGGTTTGCATATATAGGCTTTAGGCCCAAACGCGGTTTTTTGTGAAGTTGTGCACAAAACCTGAACGCGGTTACTTAACACAATGCAAGCGGCGCGGTTGACATATATTACCAACTTTAATAGCAAAAAAATAGATGACTCCGCTATCTAGCTAGTGTATTTTATCAGAAGCAAACAGATGGCCTTAAGAATGCTTTTCAATAAACATTCAATTAGTCCACTTAAAACACTTTATTACACTTTTGAATGAAAAAAGCATCGAAAATATTTTCTTAAACACAACATCAAAAGTAAACAACAAATATGTCGGCATAAAAGTAATTATCTTTCAACGATGAGCGATCATGCTAGAAAATTTTCAAAGCTACACAAGCAGAGCCATCTAGTTAAATTTTTCTCAAGGAAACCGCGTGTCAAAGTAGAAATTAGGTCTACTTTTAACGCGGTTTTCTTCCATTGTGTCAGCTCCCATTTGTTTGTATGGATTCTACTTTGCCGTTTGCGCGCCGCTGCCGCGTGCCGCGTGCATTGTGTTTGGGCCTTTTGTTTGTGGGATTGTAATTTGGACAGCAATTTATTATAGACAATCTGAGATGCGGTTACACTCAGAAGTATACTGACTGCAATAATTACATTACAAGTCTTTTCAAAAAATACAATTTGTGCCTTTCAACTAATTTTATTGCATTTATAATGCATTATTATTTAAAGTAAGTCAATTTAATATATCAAAACTAATTAAAAAACAAAAGTTATAATATTTTCTATAAAACTGTCTAATAATTATTGCAGTCAATATACTTCTAAGTGGAGCCGCGCCTAGGATCGCCTATAAAATTGCTGTCCAAATTGCTTACGTAGATACCAAGATATTAATTAAGCTCAACTAGAATTTATTCCTTGTAACTAGACAAATTAAAAGGATTATAAATAGTAAAAATTTTTATATAAACCTGATAAAATTGAATTAGAAAATTATTTTTGATTATGTCAACTATGCCTTTGGGGTGCATCTCTTGAAGCTTTCAAAGTGATATCTTGTAATAATATTTGAAATAGCTTTTCTTTTATATCTGGGGTTTCTGAAACTTTATCTAGCGATATTGTAAACAATTTAAGAGATGTTATAAATAATATGTTGAATAAAAATATATTTATATATATATAAATATTAATAAATTAATATTAAGAGTGTTTTAAAAATATTTAGGCATACAATTATTATAAACAAATACATATTATTTAAATATTTATTATAATTTAAAAAAATGAAATGAAATATCATATACTTCAAACTAATCACAAAAATACTATCAACACTAATAAGCTTCTATAATAATTTAATATTTATTGTAATTTTATAAAAATGAAATAATTACCACTTTGTAAATTAGAAAACATAAACTTCTATCACAAAAACTATCCAGTTTGTAAAATATTTTCCAGTATATAAATAAAATTTTTAGCTTAAAAAAAAGAATCAAAACTCTAGTGTAGACATCACATTAGTTTTTTTCTTCAAGCAAAATGACCAAATTTTATTCAATAAGTAGGGCAGCACTGCTTAACTCAAACAATATTATAGCGTTCCCTTAACTTTGTGTCGGCATCTTTTTAAATTAGTTGTTTTAATATAAAGTGATTGAAAATATATTGTTTTGTTCAATTGAACAAGTTAAAATTTCAAGCTATATTCTATTCATTATTAATCGTAAGTCAATCTTTTTATATTTCAAATTATATAAAATTGCTAAATATATAAATTAATATTTTATTTAAAAACTAGGTCAGGCTTGAAAGTTGTGAATTTATTGGATTATTGAAAATATTAAAATTAAGAAACATGCTTTTATTTGATGATTATTAACTATTTGTTGTGTTATATTTAGCGTGGTAGCGTGAAAAAGATAGAATTACAATTTTGGCGGGTAGTATTCATTGTGCTAACATGTCATTTGTTTAATATACATACCTACACATTTTTCAAGTTGTCAAATATTTAAATTGCTACTTTTTTAAAGACTTGGTTATGAATTATTTAAGGCTAAATACTTTTGTGTTGAAAAATTATTTAAATTAATATTAATTTGCTGTCCTGCTATTTAATTATCCGCAATTTTTAGCAAAATACCAATTTTATTATTTAAATTTTAGATGCTAGGATGCAGAACGGTAAAAGCGTTAATGCTTTATTGAAAGATGTAGATATTCAAAAGATTTATCATAAAAAGTCTCAATTAGAGCATGTTTTATTACGGCCGGATATATATATTGGTACTGTAGAACATACTAAAGAGTTAAAAAGTTAAACTAAAATTAAACCGTTTTCAGGACAGGGTTAAACAAAAGTAGCTTTTTCTCCGGATTTGGCTAAATTCAATATGACTACCTTAGATGATGATATTGTTAAATTAATGTCACGTAGAGCTTATGATATAGCTGCATCAACACATGGATTCTCAGTGTTTCTAAACGGCAATAAATTACCGGTTAAATCATTTAAAGATTATATTGATTTATATTTAAAAGATTATAAAGATGATGGTGGTAATCCATTAAAATTAATTTATGAAAATGTAAATGTAAATGAACGATGGGAAATAGCTTTTACACCCTCTGATCGTGGTTTTCAACAGGTTGTAAATTCTATTGCAACAACGAAAGGTGGTAAAAATGTTGACCACGTTGTGGATAATATCGTGAAACTGATGGAAGTTATAAAGAAGAAAAACAAAGGAGGAATCAATATATCAATCATATCATATCAATATCATTTATGGATTTTTATTAACTGTTTAGTAGTCAATCCAACATTCGATTCTCAAACTAAAAAAAACATGACATTGCAAGTAAAAAACTTTGGAACTAAATGTTCCCTATCTGAAAAATTTATAACAAATGTATCTAAGTCAAGGATAGTTGAATCTATATTTTCATGGGCACGTTTTAAAGAAGAAAATGATTTAGCTAAGACAAGTGGTAAGAAGAATTCAAAAATACGAGGTTTATCAAAATTAGAAAATGCTAATGAGGCTGGTACCAAAAATTCACATTTATGTACTCTTATATTAACTGAAGGCATTTCAGCCAAAACTTTAGCAGTATCAGGACTGGCTGTTGAACGAGATTATTATGGCATTTTTTCCTTACGCGGTAAATTGTTAAATGTAAAGGAAGCCACACATAAACAAATATTAGAAAACGCTGAAATAAATAGCCTTATTCAAATGCTCGGTGTTCAATATAAAAAAAAGTATTTAACAATTGAACATTTAAAAAGTTTACGTTACGGTACAGTTATGATAATGACTGATCAAGATCAGGATGGTTCACATTAATTAATTTTTTTCATACAAACTGGCCAGAAGTTTTACAGTTGCCATTTCTTGAAGAGTTTATAACGCCAATTGTTAAAGCTACCAAAAAAGATGTAAAACTTTCGTTTTATTCATTGTCAGAATTTGAAAAATGCAATCATAATACATACAATATAAAATACTATAAAGGCTTGGGTACTTCAATAGCAAAAGAAGCTCTAAAAATATTGAACGACATCGCATTTTATTTAAGTATGACGGAATCACGTATAATGAACATATTGTAATGGCATTTGCTAAGAAATATGTTGAACAACGTAAAGATTGGTTAAATAAACATATGGAAGAATATAAGAGGAGAAAAGTTTTAGGTTTACGTGAAGAATATTTGTATGGCAAGCAGACTAAAAAAGTAAGTTATACAGAATTCATAAATTTAGAATTAGTTCTTTTTTCCCATGCTGACATTGTCCGCTCTATAGTCATGTATACTTACATACTTATTAAATAATTTTATTTAAGCTTGAAAGCTTTTTATTTGTGTAGTTTTGTTTCTCTTCAGATGTTTTTAGAGGATAACATTGACAATGCTAAATATTCTGGTCATCTTTGTGAATTAAGAACATCATGGAACCAATTTTCATTACAACACTTAATGAAAGTACGAATTCTTCTAGTGTAACACAATGGCAACATATGTAACGGATAAGAACAATAATTATTTACATCATTTTAGTTATAAAGTATTATAAAGCGTCATGGATTTGGAGAAGTATTTAATCAAGAACGATTAAAGCTCTTCAGTTTAAAGATATCTTCATTTAATGAGGGAAGATGTATTCTATATAGTATCAGCATTTCTAATATTACGCGTGCTATGTATTATTAATAGTGATTGATCACTATACTTCCAAAATGAAAAAGTAAACTAATAAAAATGTGTATATCCATTATCAAATAATAGAAAGGGAATTGATATTTGTTACAATTAGTAACTTAGAAATAGCTTCAACTTTCATAAAAAGCCCAAACTTGAATCAACAACTTTTGAAGTAGAAATAGGTTAACTCATTTTATTTTACCTTTATTTACTGAAAAATATAACTGTTCATTATTTCAGAAAAAGCCAGTCTATCATATGATAAAAAAATTATCCCTCACAAGACTGTGTTGGTACCTTGGCAGTAAATTTATGCAAAAAACTTCTAGGTAACTTTTTTGTTCCCTTATTCTACTTGCTTTTCTTGAATGTCAATTGGGGTGATAAAAATGAATGCAATATTTGTTTAAAAAATTTTAATTTATTTAACGACTTTGTGACAGCTTACTAATCTGGTAAGTCAGTTCTTTCTTTAATTTTTTAAATTATTAAATGAAGTTCTTTAAAGGGAATTATTTTAGCCATCCATCATTAGCCGAATATATTTTTCTTATATATTTTATTTCTTTTTTGTGCAATAAATCCTTCATTTTAAGCATATTGTATTACTTATTTTACTAAATTTCCTGCTAGGAGGCTTTAAATGATTTTTTCTTTACGTGATAATAGAGTGTGAATACATATATTAATTTTTGTAATTTACTTCAAACTTACCAATTGTCGGGCAATAAATTTTGTCTGCGTTCAAAGAGGCTTTTATTAGTGTGGCTCAAATATGAGCAGTTATTATTTCCTTTTAAAACGAAATACATATAAGGATAAGAATAACGGATAGGAAAAAATTAAATCAAAATTTTAATTTAAGTACAAAATTCATTTATTCTTGTATTCTTCTAAGTTTGTATTAAATATTTTGTTAGTTTGACACTATATTATTAAAATTATTAATTATTTTTGTTATTGTTATTAGGAAATATGTGTAGATTTATTGTAACGGTAATCCTTACTAGGTTAACAATTTGAATTCTAACAATTTTCTTTATTACAATCAACAAAATTACTAAATTCTGTAGAATTTGGTGGACCATGACTATAGAGATATGTAACTGGCCATAAACGAGCTGCTGTAAAATCACTTAAATTACGTCGTCCTTCTTCCTGTTGTAATTGTGGTTTTTCGGGTAATTTTGGATTTTTTTGTTTTTTATCTTTATGTATATAAGCTACACTTATTTGTGATTCTGATATATTATTGCCTGGATAATAACGATCACTACATTTACGCCATTGATCGATTTCATCACCAACATAGCACCTATAAAGCCAAACACAACAAAAATAATATTATATATACAAATTATTCTTTTTTTCTTTTACCACAAGTATATTTTATTTAAATTTTAAATAATGTTCTCACCATGGATATTCGAACCCCTGTGAATAGCCACAAGGGTGGTCAGTTTTACAGCAATAATCCCATGAACCAACTTCGCCTCCATCAGTTTCACATGAATGAAATCCGGTAATTAAGTTTTTTTCACATTCGCTTCCTAGACGACAAGGCTTTCCCGATACAGTAAAGTGACGCCATGCTATTTTTCCTTATTATTTTGTATTATATACAAATTTAGTATAATTTGATTTTCTAAGATATGAGGTGCATAATTATTTTATTTTTTTTTATTATTCTTTTTTAAATCAAGATGAAAATGTCTATTTACAAAATATTCAAATAATATTTTCTTTAAATTCTAAGTTTAAAATTTTTATATTTACAAACAAGAACGAAAACATAAAAAATAAAGTTTAAAATAAATAAGAAATTTAAATTTTTTTTTGTTCTTTTGATGCCAATTGATTTCATGCGTTTCGATTTTTGTCCATTGCCCATATATATATATTACATGCTTCTACGTGCAAATCTCTAAAATATGCATTTTACCCGGTTCCCGAAAAACATCCATACGTCGATCATTATTAATACGATTGCCACCAATTGTTGTTATTTTATCCCGGCATGTCCAATCGAATTGATTCCAAGCAAAAAGCCAATAGTCTCGATCTCGCGTATGTGAATAATGAATATTTAGTTTAAGTTCACTTTGATCTAAATCAGACATTTCACAATTGAAGGTGGATGCATGCAAACTAAAAAAACAAGAGAAAATATGAAATGAATAAAAAAAAGTTGTTTTTTCTTATAAAATTTAGCTACTTACGCGTAGCTAAAAGAAAAACATTTAAATGGTGAAGTTTCCCTTAATCGAGTACATTCGTTTTTACATTCGACTTCACTGGGTACAGATATTACTTTTTTGATAGCTGTCGATAATAGTTTTGCTGGTGATCCATAGCCAAGATAGCATACTAAAAAACATTAAAATTTTTAATGTAAAAGTTTTTGAAACGTAAAAGATTTTCTAAAGTTTAGATAAAAGTTTTCATTATGAAGGTGGGAAAGACGTTTCCTTCTTTGCATCGAAAAGGCAACTAGCAATGAATTCAATTGATGGACAAATAAAAAAATTTATCCCTTAATGTGATTTTTTTGTCTTCGGGGACATCATAACATCAACAAAAAGCCAATATACACCAACATTTTTAATAACTTATTTGGGCATAAATCACTAACAAAGAATTCCTAAGCGTAATTTGCATATCCCACGAATTGTATAAATTTTTTCACATTTTTTAGAGTAATTTTTGCCTATCCAAATGGTTTCACGAGGAATTTTTCAAAATAATCAACGTTTCAGCGGGAATAATTTATTAAGCCGCCCAAAATTTTTTTCTGTCGACATAGACAAAGGACAAAACTACTCCGTTTTTTGTTGCATTTATACAATATGATGTTTTAGTAAAATAAAAAAATTACTAATAAACAGCGCAAAATTAATGAAATTAGTAGCATTTGGTCCAAATTTGGCTAAGCATAGTAAGAAAAGGGTTACACAGGTTAATTAAAATTAAATAAATATCCTTCAATTAACATAAAATTCTGAGTCTGGTGTTACAATGTTTTAGAATTTTATGAATTTTCTAGATGTGTACAAACCGTGTAAAACGAGGGATGGATGTATAATAAGGATATTATAAAATTACATTCTTTTCATTTTATTATGAGATCCTAGAAATTATTTTTGGGTTTTACTAGTAATGTTGTTGATGCAAAGGCTTTAGGGCCGACATTCGGGTAATTGGCTTTGGGGGTCTAGTTTTTCCTGAAAACCTAAAAAGATTTTAAGAATATCCTCTTATAGTGCGTTTTCACTGACCTTAGTACTTAGTATTTAGTACTTTTTTAAGAGTATTTTTATGGGAAATCTCTAGTTTATTTCTCAAATAATAGTGCGTTTTCACTGAACTTAGTGCCTAGTACCTACTCAATAATTATTATTGACATATTTAAAAACTAAGATAAAGATTTCCAATAGAAATACTTTTAAAAAAGTACTAAATACTAAGTACTAAGGTCAGTGAAAACGCACTATTAATCGAGATAAAACTCTCGTACTTTTCAGACTCTTCAACTTCTGAACATTTTTCAGAGTTCAATCGCGTTTTTCTTAACGAGCGTGATCATCGACACTTAAAAACTATTGGGCCAATTTACTTGAAATGCTTTTTTATGTTATAACATATACGTCGTTGTTCTTTTTTAAAGCAATTAGCAAGTTCTACAAAATTTTAGCTCATCTGTAGGAGTCCATAATTTCAAAACCCACATTGACTTCCTCGAAAAATTCGTGTTAATTAATTGCAGATGCGGATGCAGTCGATGACGCGGATTAGAGAATTACAGAATTAACACTTGGCCATAATAAGCCACGTGTAGAAATATATATTGTATATTAAATAATTTCAAGAACATTACCAGAAATTGATAAAAAAAAACAATAAATATAAAATTAATTATTTCTCCTTTAAAGTAGTTCTCATTGTAATTATGTTAACTTCGAGCCCGTTCCATTTTAGGCCAATAAGATTATTATCTCCAACTTAATTCGCGAATTCTATTTGAACCTTTAATTGATTCAAAATGGTTTCCATGGAGCGTTAATTACAGTTTGGAGAAAAGGAAAAAGAAAGATCTGACAAATATGACTAGCGGTCGATGATATTAATTTAGGCTTTTTCTTTGTATTTGGTTGGTTGCAGTTTTTGCTCTGTGATGTCCAGGATTTCTTGAAGCTTTACAAAATTTGTTTAAATAAAATCTGATTTGAGCAATATTGACATGATTGACATAAAATACAATTTTGATAACATTTCTGTCATGAATACAAGAGAACTACAGAGTCCCCTCTAATTAATTTTAAGCAACCAAACCATTGTAAGCCCTAGGCAACTAGAAAATTCTACAAGCTACCGTTAAATAGACGGCAATGCAGGTTATATACCAATTTATTGGAGACTATTGGAGTCATTAGCACTTGCAAAAAATTTTAAACATAAAAAATTAAATAAATAAAACTTAAACTTACACTTTTTATGTTTTTCATCAATGATAGGCTGAATTTCACATCCATGACCATAGCTAGCTCTTTCATAAACATCAAAACTAGGATCTAATATAAAATGTTTTTCTTTGTCCATATCAAGTACAGGCCAATCACTTAGCTGACAATTATCAATAATTCCATTTTGTGTACGTTGTCCATAACGGAAAGCAAATGCTCTACATGTAAATTTTGCTGATTTTATACATTCAATTTCACATTCACCAATTGAATGTACAGTTAGAGAATCTCTTACTATTGATTTATAAAATCGGCTAGCATCGATTGCTCTAAAAAAACATTCTAAGATTGTACAAAGAACAAAAAAAAAAAAAACAACAATAATTATTAAAATTAAATTTCTTTTTTGTAGTAATTTCTTTATTTCCCAACATACGTGTACTTCTATTTGGATCCACTACTGCTGTACTATCTAAACGTTGTTTACATGTCTGTATATCATCACCCATTGAATAAATATCATAATTTCGATCTGGTTCAATATCGACATAATAATCTAATAAATTAAATGGTCTATCACAGAGTAAACAATTTTCTCTGGTATCTGTTGTATATCTATGGATGAAATTTAATTAAAACCAAAAAGTAGAGAGAGAGAAACAAAACTTGTTTTTTTTTTTTTTTGTAGTTTTTTCACTAAATACCTGTAACTATAAGTATGACAAATATATCCATTAGCATTTGTACATAAACGTTCACAGTCTGTAACTGATGGGGCTATATGGGACTGACGTATAATTCCTTTATGAAGCCGGAAACCTTCACTAGTTTTAACAGAGCATTCTATAAAAAAAAATTTATTAAACAAAAAACAAAATTATCTAAATTAAAATAGAAGATACCATCTGGTCCTGGGCGTCTTGTCCATTGATCACCATAATTTGGACGATCTTTAATTTCAACACTAGTCGGTTCTCCATATCTTGAACCAGGATAATTCCATATATAATTTTCATCATAATTATCATATTTATGACCATCACCTAAATCTAAGTAATTAAAATCAGGTGGTCCTCGTTTACTATAATTTTCATTAAAAGACCAATGTTGGAAATTTTTACTATTTGGTCGGCCACCATATCTACTACTGGGTATATCCCAGTTATCATCATCATCAATTAAATATGGTATAAATGGTTTTTTGTTATATTCACTTCGATCTCTGTCTAAATATTCTGAATGATAAGGTCGTTTTGGATGATGATGATGATGATGTTGAGATTCTAACTGTAGACGATATGGTGAATAATTGGGTCCTGGCCGATATGCTGGACGGTAACGATCTGGACGTGAATTATGATGCTGTTCAAAAGATTCATGTATTGTATAATCATTTTGATGACTGACTGGTATATTAGTATTCCAATAATTTGGTTTATATTCATCATTTAAATTTGAATCATAACGATCAGTTTCTTCATCGATTGCAGAATATGGGGGTCGTGTTGAATGACTTTCATATGAATAATAATTAGGTGTTGGCTCATATGTTGGTCTTATAACTGGATGATATTTTTCAATTTTAGTATCTGTTGGATGATATCTATCGCCTATATAATATTCTTGTTGAAATGGTTTATCATTTGGCCTATAATTAGGACGATGATCCCATTTATCTATATATGGTTTATTATTGCAATCAATACATGATGTTGGACGACATCTTGATGGTGCATTACGATCTCTTTCATAGTAATCACAATCTGGATGTAATTCTAAATTTGTATCACGATTTGATTGGCTTGAATATAGATCCATTTGTGATAATGGTACTTCAATCATTTGACATTCACCATGACCTGAAGAATCAAGATGATAATTGAATCCTTCACATGTAAAACGTTTTTCATGACCACATTCTGTCATACAGTCTTCAATTCGTTCACAAGATAAGGTACGTCGTACCCATTGTGGAGCAACTCTCATACCAGCCAAGGAGCGACGAAAGCAAGCTAAAAAACAACAACAAAAAACAACATATAAAATGTATGTTAATTTTTTTTTTTTTTTTTTTTAATTTAAATAAACTTCTTTTGTTTAACACTAGGCTCATCCTTGGAATAATTTTACAGAAAGAATAAAATTAAATAAAAATAATAATAAATTTCTAGGTGCATAGTGCGTAACATAAGTGAAGGTTATTTATGTCTTTTATTGTTTATTAGCTCTTTTGTGCAATAAATGATAATTTTTGTCCGCTTGTTATTTGCAGAAAATTATGAATACAAGAAATGAACAAAAAATTTTTCTTTGATCGTAATTAAATCATTTTTAATGTTAGCTTAGATAGTTCTTAGATTTAGTAAGGAGATCATTAAATCCCTTGAGATTAATGGCTAATTGGTACTTAAGATAATTAGTTTTGTATTTATTTAACGTACAAAAATAATTTCTTTAATTTTTAATAGGTTCTTGTTTTTATTTTGAACGGAAAATTAATTTTAATATCGTGTTACCCTTTTTTATTTTAACTGCATTAAGCCGTTTTCTTTATTTATTTACGCTTAAACTTAAAAAAATAGATAAAAGTTTTCTTCAAAAAATGAATTGTTGTTTTTTTTATGGCTTTTGGAACTGTTGTCTTTTATGTCCCAAACCTAATAAATTAAATTATGCTGGCTGTATTTACAAAATTATGAGCTTATTATGATTCATTATTATTATTCAATGACCTTGATATTCAGTTTGTTTTTTTTTTGTTTTGCTCTAAATTTTAATTTTTCAATTTTAATGTGAACCATAGTAAAAAAAATTCAGCTGGAAAACAGGCTAAGAACCTAACCACAAAAATTAATATTTTTGATTTAGGATATAGGATTAGCTGGGTGTAAAAATATGTGAGAAAGGGAATGTTTTCGGGAAGGGAAAATTATTTTCCATTAAAATAATGCATTCACAAACTTAAAAAAAACATCCATAAATCAAATTCAAATTTCTTAATGATGTGTGTGTTTGTTCTTACATTTTGAAAAAATCATGCATGAGAAACGAAGAAAGAGATAAAAACAGACTTAGAATCGAACTTTTATAATTTTCTAGGCTCTCACTTTTGGAATAGATTCCATAAATTTAATTTATGATAGCTGAGAATCGCAATATTTAAGTTGAGTCAAAGTTATAAGCTACCTTTAAATTTTATTATTCTTTTTTTGTTTGAATTATAAAGAAAAATATTTAACTAATAGCAATTTATTTATAGAATTTATTAAAAAACGTATTATGGCTAGGAATCACTGGCACTTACTTAGTGGCACTTACTTAGTGGCACTTAATAACTCAAAAAATGTTTATGAAACCACTGGTATCCCCAAAATCAGTATATAGCCTAAAATACTGGCTATAGTTTTTCAAAAAATATTTAAGGAATTTTGTTTGAGAAAATAACATAAAGTATAATTTTGATAATATTTGGCAGCTGGAATTTTTATCATTTACTTTCTATCTACTTTGGAAAACAAAAAAGTTATAGATCTCATTCAGATACCTTTTATATTACAGCTTGATTTAATGCAGAAAAATTTGACGTTAAACATTAATGAAGCCATAATTATAAAAAAGGATTGGTATAGTACCTAACTAATGCTATCTATTTATTTAGTGCTTTTGGCTAAGCGTACAAAAAGCCGAACACTGCTATTTTTATGGATAACAGAGATTAAAGACAAAACAAAATTTTGAAATCTCTGAAACTTTCAAAAAACCGTTTTAAGCACAATTTTTTTAAGCCACTTGTTGACATCTTACAAATACATATTTGTGGATTTAAGTCTGCATCACTTGGTAATTTCGACACGACATCTGGACTTGGCTGCAACTGCTATTTCAATGTTTTAATATAATGTGGTTTATATCGATTACAAAACTATATCTTAATTTTTATTTTAGTTTGAACACAAAAATGACATACGTCAAAGTAAAATATTTGTTAACTTAATCAACGCAATAAAACCTGATTTATCCATTGTAAATAAGTACTAAATCTAATGTGAAAACCTAAAAGCCACTCAACGTTTGAATTTGATCTATCACATTAAACGTTAATGAAGCCGTCCTTAGCATTAATACAAATTCTCAGTTTGTAACGTGCTAAATTATATAACAAGCAAAATTTATTAGAATTCAAGCAATTTTGTAAACTATAAATTCAAAAGGATATATTAACTATAGGTACAAACCTTTAGCATCTTCAACTACAATTATGGTGCTACCCAATGAATTTACTATAAAATTTACAACACTAAACGCTATTAAAATATTAAGTGTTCCCTGGTTCATTTTTATTAATAAATATCAATAAAACAAAAAACGAAGCACAATTTTATTAGTTCACACCAAAAGGTATCAAAGCAAAACAAATAATACCGAGGACACTATAGTTGCGTGTATAAGTGCGTAAGTTAATTGACTAGAACATTTTTTTTTTTTTCGTATTAATTAACTTTTGCCTAAATTTAATTTGTTGTTCTTTTTTAGCATTATTTCCCTTTGATTTTTTGCTTTACTAAAAATTTTCAATTAAACAATAAGAGCACATAATATAACTAACTACCAAAACATAATATTTATTTGTTATCCTTGTCCTTGTACTAAAAAATTGCACAAGTATAACTAATTAATGTTACTAATATTAAATAGAATTAAATTCAAGAGCATCAAATACACGTGCTCTGTGATAAATTTTATAGATTTGCATTTAAAAAGTTACTAATAATACTAAGCTAGATAGAGTAGCGATTTGTGGTTTTATATTAAACCACAAAAACTATATTAAAAATCTGACATGGGGGGTATTTTTATTCAACAAAATAGATTTTCTAAATATATGAGTGGGGTTTTTCTAGTAGTCACACCTGTATTATACACGTAGTTTATAAAATTTTTAGTTTTATTTTGAATATATTTTCGGATAAATCACTTTCAATTTTATTTAAGTGAAGCTTTTATTTGTGGTCAGATACCATAACTGATTAGTTGATATTATATCAAGATGTCGATTGAATGGTAATCATCTGCAAAACTTTTTGGTCTTGAACTCATTCTGTCAGTCATATTGTTACATAAAATATTCTAAATGCAAATTTTGTTTTTTTATCAAAAGGTAGAGAAGAGGCTGTAGTAGTGAAGACTTTGTGACTGTTGTTGTTTGAGTTTTAATTAGTTTTATTTACCAATCACAATTCATAAATTGTTGTAAATCTATGCTTATTGTTGTTATTTTGTTGTTGTTATGAGAATTTAAAAATAGGAAAATCAATTTTTTTTTTAATTTTAATTTGAAGTTTGATTATTTCAATAGTTTAATAAAATCTTTGATAACTATTAAAATATTTTCTTTTTAATAAAAAATACATAATCGACAGTAACTTCTTCCATTTCGATGCGTCAATCGAAAACAAAAAAAAAGTTTAGGCCTTATGGTCCTGAAGGAAGTGATTTTCAATTTTGTGATATTTATCATTTTTATGGGATTAGTTGACACTTGTCATGGGAGTGTATGGAATCGATCAGTTGCATGATACGAAATCCTTTAAATATACTTCCGTATGGACCATGGTATTTACTGAGATCGAATTAAAGTATTGTTATGATCATCAAACCTGTGAGCTATATCTCACCGGAAACCGTCCTAAATAAATATGTTTAGCAACAAAAGGGCCATCTGAAACTAAATATCCTGTAGGCGATTTAATTTTAAGATTTTATAATGTTTATTTAAGCTAGATTCTTAAAAGTATATAAGGATAGAGTTAAGGAATCTAAGCTTAGTGTGTTTTCGAGATAAGTAGAAAGCAGTAATTCTTATTTTACTTTTAATTTTCCTATGAAATAAATTATATTGAAAACTAAATTTCTCTGATTTTTAATAAGTAACCGTTTATTTAACGTAAAGAAAGTGACGGTTTAGCATTCTTAAAACCAAAACATCAAAACTTATTTCTTAAAGGAGGTATTTCTCGAGATAATGACGAGAGGATTTTTTTGTTTTTTTGATTTTTCAATTTTATTGGTAGCCTCTGGAAACCAAAACACTGATTTTCACCTAAAAAGTTGACTTATTTGCTATTGTAAAATTAATAATTTTCGTTAACCTGGTTCAATATGTGAAGAAGCATTGTACAAAATTTCGAATTGATCGCTCTAGTAGATTTTGAGTTATCGCGGGCACCGACTTCGAAAATAACAACTTTCAGAAAACGCTTTAAAGTTTTGCTCTAGAGCTCATAACTTTGGTAGTTTTACTGCGATCCAATTGAAACTTTGACACAATATTTTTAAGATGTTATACTCAACCTCCCTCTCTCAACAAAATTAATATATTTAATATTTTTGGCTTGATGGACGTTTAAAAAGTTTATTTTTAAATATATTCGTTCATGTAATCGGTTTAACGGATTATAACACAATATTGGCTCGGTTTATTAAATTTTTTTTCCTAGACCACTACGAACTGTAAAAAATATATTTTAAAATTACTTAAAGTATATTTTTACAAATATTAAATTTTTAAATCTGAAGTTTGTTTAAAAATTTCAAACAAAACAAAAGAAAAAGTAACAAGAGCCCATTGCCTGACGACCATTAATGAACATTTCTGTATGTACATTAATGTCTTATGTAATTTTTTTTTATGTTTTTCAAAAAAAAAAACAGAAAAAAAACATAATAAGGTTCTTACACTTCATTTGCATAGGGTTAAGTAATCGCCAATCTTGTAAAATGTCGGCATTGTTTAAATGAAACATAACGATGGGTAGTAGTAGGTTTGTTTTGTTTCTTGGTTGTTATTTGTCTTTTTTGACTTTTTTTTACCTTTTTAAGTGGCATAGATAACCGTAGATTGTCATAGATCACTCAAAAGATATTTATGACAGATAGATTACGTTTTTGATGTTTGCATCCACCATAACTATATATCATAGCATTGTTTTAAAAATGAAAAATTTTTGCAAAATTTACTGAATGGCATTGCAATTTGCAATTAAGTTAAACAATTGAAAATATTTAACTTAAAGAATTAGTTTTTTGTTTAAAAAAGAATTTAAGTTGATGAAGCGGTGGAACTCTCATTGAATACGAACACGATTTCTCAAAAACTTCTAAGTCGATCGACCTTAAATTTTAATACAGATATATACATCTCAGATATATTTCTTAAGGTCTTAATCGATTTACGATAATTATTTCTATTGTTTTAAACAATTTTCCGTGAAAATTTTTATCGGAAATTTAAAATTTTTTCTAAATAACCGCCATTTTCTCAAAAATTAAAATTTTGACTATTGCTATTACAATTAATCCCAAGATTCATATATTCATTTACTGAAAGAGTCTACACGGTTTTTTGATTTCAGATAATCGTAAATAAAATATGTTGCTCACCGCCCAATGCCTTTTTTTGGAGGACCTTCGGGAGATCGAATATAGAAGCAGTGTTATTTTCACTCCATCTAATTGGAAGTGCCATTAGCTAATTAAAACTAGACACGTGCTATTTGGAAAATTATCATTTGTATTTATTCAATAAAACACCTTCTTTTACAAAATTTGTAAAAAAACGTAATATTTCGACTTCATAACCCCCTATAGCCTTTTTAATACGAAACATCGTACCATATAACGTGGAAGCTATAAAATAATATTGAACGGTGACTTTATACATCGGATTCTCCACGAAAGAGAGAATTTTCTCCGCGTGAAGCTATATTGGTAGAAAAAAAGGAAGATATAAAAATTTCCAATTTGGCTTTAGAAATTGTTTATGGATTTCAATACGTTTTTACTTTTTTCATAAAATAATTCTTTGTTTTTCTTTATTTTGTTTCAGATGTTTTTCCAATAAAATTTGTGTAATATAATTTGTTATCTTATAAATTTTAAAGTTTTCTAAAGCATGGCGTCATCTTGTTATTCAATGAATAAGAAAAACTTATGTAATACTTTGATTTTATTTAATGGGTAGACTAATCACGCTTTGATTATATTTGTTATAAGTTCAATTGACAGGAAATAGACACATCTATAAGAGTTGACCTAGTAAAGAGTTCCGCTAAAATGATTTCAGCAAACGACAAAGAATTAATCAGAATTTTCATACAAAAGATTGGTTTTTATTGTTTTATTTTAAAGTATTAGTAGTAGTATTTTTGTTCAATTTAACAAAAGTGAATAGGAAAAACTTTAAAATTAACAAAAAAAGTAAAAGAATAACAAGATCGTTAGAAGAAGAAGCAATTTTATAAATCTATCTCCAAACATTTTGTTATTATAAGGTGACAGATATATTTGGTCATCTCTGTGTGGTAAGTTTTAATTATTTTTGTTTTGTTGGTTTAATTATTTTTCATTGCCAGAGTCTTCTCGAGGCCAATATTTTTCTCTCTTTTCTGGTGACAAGGCTTACAAGGAAAAATCGACATGATCTTTTCGATAGTAACCCCATACAATTAAAGGGATGTAGGTGTCACTTAATTTTCAGGAAAAACCCCTAAAAATTGTTTTGCTCTAATCTTTGTAAAGAATAATCGGAACTGATTCTATGCTGATGTTTGAAGATTCTTCTATCATTTTTTGGTAAACAATTGTAATCATTTATCCTTCTTTTAAAATTCACTCTTTGTATGTAGTTTTGTGTTTAAAGCTTGCATGCATAAATGTCAAATCTCAGCTTCCTAACATGCTTGATTTTTAACATTGTGAACAGACTAGAAAACTTTTAGAGAAAATTTTAAGCATTCACAGGGTACATGAATTGAGAGCATTTCACTTGAAAAAAAGCTTGAACAAAAAAAAGAAATTTTGTTTTCTTTTTAATACAAATTTGAAAGCCATTCTTATTGAAGCGACTTTTGATGGTGCGACTTATCGACTTTTTGAGTATTTTTTGAAGTATTCTCATGACGCGACTGTTTGTTATCACCAAGCGTGGAGTAATCTACGAGACTACAATTGCTTTTTTTCTTTTACCAGTTCCAACAGCTGCGACAGATAACGTTTAACCACTTGTGGGAGCTTTTCGGTTCCATCAGTTTAATTAATATTACATCAGTGTATTCCATGAATAATTTGGATGCCAGCTATACTGTATCAATGATCGACAGCGGGCGTTGGTACGAGTTAGTCGTCCGTTGAGCGTTGTAAATAGGTTAAGCTATTTTAGGTCAATTTAGTGTTATTTTTTCTATTCTGTGCAATACTTTTATGATACCTTCACATTGTTATTACGTGTGAAGATGCAATTGACAAATCTTTGATCTAGTTTTGTAAAAGAGTGATCCTTTGTGAAAGTGTAACTGATGTTCCACATATATACTTTTTTTTTTAAATAATTTTCACTTGGATTGTGGATATGCTTTAATTCTTGAGTTTATAAATTTTGATTTTTACGGTTATTTATAAAAGTCGTGTTTCTATAATCTGTACTATTGTGATTTCCAATACAACAGGAATAAAAATATACTAGAAATTTCAAAAAAATTCCAAACAATCAAGTCAAGTTTTTTGAAGTGGCTCCTATTAGGATCATGTCTTCAGGGTTTGATCAAAATGGAAACAATTTTTTTCTATGCGCAATTTATCAGTGATATTTATTTGTGCGACAAATATCGTTCAAATCTACACAAACTTTTGTAAAATTTTGATAATTGCTTAAAGCAATTGTATGAAATCGTTCTGCTTCCATGAGGACCACAACTTTAAGCTGAACAAATTAGCTTGTCTTTCAATTAACTTAATTTATGCGTTTTGAAGGTCAATATAGAAAAGATGTTGCAAATTCATTGAAAATTTTGTAATTTTTCTTATTAGGTATTCAATTAGGAACAACGCATTTCAATTTTTTCAAAAGTTTGTCTTGATTGTTTTTGTTATTTTGGTCATTATAACTTGAAAAGGTCTTCTCTAATGTTATATTACCCTTTTTTGGTATATATATTAACAAAACCAAACAAAAAAGCCAACTAACTTGTATAGAAAAGTAAATTTGCACAAATTTTGTTTTCAAAAAAGATAAATTTTAAGCGTATAATAAAATAACTGTGAATAATTGATGAGTTTAGAACAAGTTATTAAATTTTGACTTAATTGGTTTTCAATAAAACTACGAAATTTGCTAAAAGCATTTAACAAAAAAACAAAACTATTTTTTTCAAAGTGATTGTTCGGAGCATGTTTTGATTAGGAAAAAGTAAAATTTCAATGCAAAATAGTAAAAATAAATTTTGTTAAAACTATGAACTTAAAAATCATTAAATAAAAATAAAAATTGTGCCCTCACAAAAAAATATGAACAGAATTAAATTTTCAAATAGTGCTAGGATAGCCTCTTCGATAGTGTTCTATTAGATAAAAATAAACAAAAGCATCTAATTTAATTAGCTACTTACATTTATATAGAGTAGTATGAAGATAATCCTCAGGATTAAAATATGTTTCAATTATCTTAGGTGTAGTAGAAGGATAATTACCTTTTTTCCATGGCTTAGAAACTGGACGCCAAGTACTTGGTGGTATAATATTAGGCCTTAAATTATTATTTTGTGTTATATTATATGGATTATGAATTGTTGTTGTTGTTGTTATTGTTGGTGGTATATAAATTCCTCCAGTTTGACTGTTAGTAGATAATGTCATAATTGGTCCATATAAAGGATCTGGTCTATTTAATGAATCTGTAAAATTATTATTTGTTGGCCTTGTACCAAGTAATGGATCAGGATTTGGCATAAAATTATTATTACCAATTGTTCCCATATTATTATTATTATTATAGGTATAAATTGGTGATAATAAAGGAGTACTTGATGTTGGAATTGGTTTAACTGTATATCCTCCTGTTGTCTGATCATAGGTGAAATCATTTATATATTGTGGTGAATTATTATCTAAGTTAATTATATGTGTTTGATCAGAATTTTGTGTATTATAAGGTCTATAGGTATCTGTATTTGTTGGTATATTTGTTGCATAAAAAAATGTACTACCAGTTGGATCATTTGGTGCTGGATAATTAGTCTCATATAAAATTGGAGGTGTATATAAACGATCAATATTTTGATTAAAATAAAATTTATCACCATTTGGATTATTATTTTGTAGTATAATATCTGGTTGTGTTTCTATACTACCAGAATTTCCTGGATATTTTGTTTCAGTTACATGTAAAGTTTCACCAATTGTACTATATGTATTCATGCCATTGATTGGTGTTATAAATGTTGAATGTGGTGGTACATTTGATATAGAATTAGTTACTTTTGTTGTTGTTGATGATGATGATGGATTTAAATTTGGATCTTTTGTTAATAATCTAACACCTCCTGTTGTTAATGGAATTATATGATTATCCATTGGTATATCAAAACAATTATTTTTTCTTTCAAATAAATTAAAATCAGGATCATATATTGTACCACGAGGACGTATACGTGATGTATCAATTTTATGTGATGCTAGCTGGCATGTACCATTACCACGAAAACTAATTCTATAATTTTAAATTGAAACCAAAAAAAAAAAAAAAAACAACAATTTTTAAAATATACTTTAAGATATTTTATTGTAAAATAAAAATATACCCAAATGCTATTGTTTGACATCTTTCACCTTCTCTTAGACACAATTCTTTGCATTTGTCAAGGAAATTGATGTCATCATTGCGAAAAGTACTGTTAAACGGAAGCATAGCTTCTAAGGCGACTCGTTCGAAACAATCTAAAATTAAAAAATTGGAATTGTTAAATTCAATGATTCTTGTTTTTAGTTGTTTAGATATATTTTGTTTAGAAAAGATAAATCACAATAAATCTTTTATTGGCGGAAATATATGTTATGCAACTAAGAAATTACTTTAATTGCAAATTATTATTAGCTTGCATGAAATTTGTTTGTGTTATAGAAACAAAAAGTTTGGTGTGTAGTAATGAATTTCTTAATATATATCTTTTTTTTTCTTTCAAAAATTTAAATTGAATTTCAAATTGTCTGAAACGTAATTTAGGTATTTTGTTTTTACTTTTATTAAAATATCAAATATCAACAAGTTTTAATTATACTTTACTATTGTCCTAATGACAGCGAATTTAGTTTAATTTTTATTGTCTGACTCATTAATACTATAAATTTGCAAAAAATGTTGATTAAGTCTGATGATTATGGCGTCACCCGTACTCGGGTTAATTGGTAAGTATTTCGTAAGTTTTTTAGAAGATTGAAATTTTTATAAAAAAAATGCTTTAACACAGTTTAACCAAGTTGAGGTTGATCAGGGCAATCTGGTTAAAAAGTTGTGATTTTCTTAATATTTGCTCATATCTTTGATCTTTTCGTATATAAAGTCTTTTATTTGCTTACATATTTTGCAAGCCCGTCTAATTTTTGTCCAAAAGAATTTTTTTAGATGGCAGACCTAAAGATTTAATTCCTTTATCAGTCAGCCGTAATAGTTTCCGAGCTAATAACTATCTAAATTTTGTAATATTAATTTTGTAATTGTTGCAATCTGTGCATGGCCTAACGGAAGATTTTCTTACAAAGTAGCGTAGCAGTCAACGTGTTAAAAGATTTTTTTTTATTGTTTATTTAAAGTCATTCAAGTTATTTATTTATTATTTATTTATTTATTTATTATTATTATTTATTATTTAATTATTAATTATTCAAGTTATTTACACTTAGAAATTTTTTATTTCATTTTCGTATTGTACATGTATTTAAGTACACGAACAGAAAACTTCAACTTGATCCGACAATTATTCTAGAAGAACATGCATATTTGCTTAGACGTGTCAGAACGATTGAAGGTGCTTTTGAAATTTTAAGCGCGTTTTTCTCAAAACTGTGTTTTCAAAGTCGGTGACCACGATTTCTCGGAAACGGCTGAACCGATCAGTCTCCAATTTTAACACAAGCTTCTTAAGTATATTTTTTAGGATCTGATCGTAGATTTTTTCTAAACATTAAATATTTTTTTTTATAAACCGTTTAAGGTCAAATTTTTTGCCAAAAAGTAAATTTTTTTTCTTGAGAAGTCGCCATTTTGTTAAAAAAGTTTATTTTGGTTATTCCTACGATCAAATCCCAGATTATACAATATTTTAACGAAATTTATTTGGCTTTTTATATTTAAATGATCCAATCCAGAGATATCGTGTTCAATGAAAAACGTCCTTTTTGAGTACAGCTCCAGAAGATCAGCTATAGCAGCATTCAGTATTATTATTTTTAAATATAAAAAATGTTAAAATACAGTTAAGAGTTACTATAATATGTGTATTAATTGTTACATTAATAAATCTAAAGGTCTTCTCAGGAAAAATTCTCGAAAAACCCCTATTTGAGAGGCTTCTAAATGGATATAAACCCTTGAAGGGGTGGTTTGAGTGAGCGAGTGGCGCTTTGAAAAAAGAAACTGTTTTGCGTTGCACATCAGCGTTTAAAAGCTGAAATACTGAGTTTCACCTAAAAAATCGACTTATTTGTTATTGTAGATTTTGTCTAGTAGATTTTGAGTTATCGTGCGCACCGATTTCAAAAATAACAAGTTTTAGGAAAATGCTTGAAAGTTTTGTTCAATCACTTCTTGCTCTAGAGAGCAAAAGACGCTCAAATTGTCATAACTTCGATAGTTTTACTCCGATGGAATTGAAATTTTGACACAATATTTTTAAGATGTGATAAAGACTTTAAATGTGTAAAATTTTTTACCTTTTGACATTTCATAATAAATCTTTGCTTATATGTATTAGTTTGTTGCCTGTGAAATAGAAATGGTTTTGGATTCACATTTGTCTTCTAATTTTATAAGTCTACACCTTACTTCTTGCCGTTCTCTCCTAAATACGAAAGTTTTACGCGTAACATGCTGCCTCGTGTGGAAACACTCATTAACTTACAAAAATTCACAATTTTTGGAAACTTAAATTTTAATATGTAATTCAGGAAAAAGACGAGAAGTAAATTTTATTTGTACAAAACAATTAAATTTCAGGTTTTAGGATGAGAACAAGTTGGTTAGGGAGCAAGCAGCTTAGAGTTTTAAGCATTGTTTAGTACTTAATTTGACACCCCTTCAGGGTACTTTCCAATAGGATGCCTGACTTACACATTTCTGGAGCCAGTACTTCTATAATTAAGTTTTACCAGGTATATTAGCTTCAATAATTTTTTTGTGTATGTATAAATGTTTGGATGAGAGAATTTTAGATTTTTAGTTATGAAATTGAATTCAAAAATCTCTTAATTAAAGAACAAAACTTACCATTTTTGCTGATTACAGCATTACTTTCTATACTAAACGAATTTCCAATTTGATAGCTGAACACTACAATCCACACTTGAAAAAACATTTTTAACACTTTTTACAGTTTATTTATTTATTCAAATCACTATTGAAAATTGATTGTTTAAACTAAATAAATAATTCTAAAGAATCTTAACAAAACACCTTCACCTTGCTTACGCTATTACATCATTGACACCACTGAACCGAAAGAGTGGTTGTTCATCTTTGGCGGGCACCTTATGCGAAATTTACGGACGGCTTATTGCCTCGTATTTGAACCGTTAACTGTTTCATTTTTGCTATGACTTTAATGTTTTTGTTCTTCTTTCCTTGTTTTTGTTTTTTGTCTAATATAAAACTAATATAATTGTTATTTAAACTTAATTAGATAGCTCAGAGCACGTGTTATCCACTCAATTCATTGATGTTATTAAAATCCAAAGATATATATTATTTTTTTTTTGTTTTTATATTATTATTATTTTGTTTGTTTGTTTGTTTCTTAGATGCCTAAGATCTGAGTAGTGAATAATGCCTATAAAAATAAAATAAAAGTGGTATAAATTCTTTTTTAACGATTTTCTAAAGTTGAGGAATGAACTTTAAAGATTAGCGTAAGAATGATGTCACGATCTGCAAATTATGAGAAGATTGATTGGATATCGCTACGGGAATCATTTAAAATAAAAAAAACTTTAAGAAAAGATTTATTGCATTGATGAGGACGGTTTTTTAGGATAATTTATTATTTATGTTTTTTGTGAAAATTTATATATGACTTAAGATATGTTAGCTTGCCGTCCTATTACCTCAATAAGTTTTATTTCAGATAAGCAGATTTTTTTAGAAGCACATCATTTATCAAAGTTTAGAATTTTTTTTTAAGGTTTTATTAGCTTAAGGGGTGGTGGTTGAATTGTTTTTAAACATTTTAAAGCAGCTATAGTTAATTTAGTTTCTAAACTAGTTTTCTTATGCTTAAGCAATATATCTTTTAGCTTTAATTTAAAGATTAATTGGCTTACTAAATAATAAATTAATCATCAGGGATATAAAAAAATCTATAAAATTTGTAGTATGTACTTTGTTTTTTTTTTGTGGTTTTCTTTGTTTTAAAAATATTCAAAATTGTCGTTTATACAGGAAGTTAAAAGGTAAATTTTAATGACTTGAAAAGATTTATAAGTCTCTTTCTTTACCAATTTATTATTCGGTTGTTTTTTTTTTTTTTTCGTTTTTTGCATACGGAAGTAATAAAATTAGAATTAGTTTATTTAAAGCTGTAATTATAAATAGTAAATACTAAACATTTTTAATTTAGTAAAGTAAATGATTTTAGGTTCTTCGTAAATAAAGAACATATTTGTATATGTTTTTTTTCGGTATAAGTTCTCGTGAAATTGATAAAAGTAATATTGATAAAATAACTTAAGCTTTGACATTAATGAACAGTTTTGTGTTCAGACAAAAGTATCCATGTAAAAGGTTACCAAACTTGTTTTTTACTGGTGGTTTTTGAGAATGGTTTTTACACCCAAAATTATAATTGTGTATGGAAAAAGTTAAGTATCGATCATTTATGAGATAAATAGCAGCATTTTATATGCAAAAATTTGAAATGTATGTATAAAATGGAATTATTGATTTTTTTGAGTAAGTGGTAGTTTTTACCCCTAACAGCTTTTTTCGAAAAAACCAAAAAATACGTCAATTTTGTTTCTTTTTTTACTTTATGAAAATCGAAAATTAGTAAATATAAAGAAAAACACTGATTTTCTTTTATAAAAATTAGGGGATGCAACCCTTATGATATCAAAACTGATTGAAAGATGTCATTTTAGAATAAAAGTCAACATAATTTTATTTGGTTGAAAAGTATCAGCAACAACTCGAGTTATAGGGAAAATGTTAATTTTGGGGCAAATTTTACCCCCTTAAAGTGAATGTCAGCAAATAAAAAAAAACACGGGTCTCTTAGTTTTTGACGTACTACAACATATCCGAGTTTCAAAAAAATCGGTGAGTTCGGGTTGAGGGACCTTCCTTGTAAGAGAAATTTAATTGTCAAATTGATTAAGTAAAACACGAATGAAAAAAAGTATAAAATAAAATTTTACGTAGAAAATTTGGATGTTCCCACAGATATTTTAGTCTTATATGAGATCAAATGTCATATGTTTTGGTTGGGTAAAAATTTTGTTAAATAGAAATTAAGACAAGCAATATTTTTGAATATAGACAAATTATTTAGAATTTCCGCAAAGATTCTGTAGTGGAGCATTTTTTCATGTGTATAAAGCAAAAGAAATTTCTAATATCAAACACGCCTATAAAACCGCTAATCTAGACATATTCTATAACAGTGTTTCCTACACTTTTTTTTTTCGTGGTCCAGTTATAATTATGCTTCTGTTTCGTGATCCACTTAAAACTTATTTACGTATTTTGGCGTATGAATACAATAAAATAAGTTTACTTGTCTATAATTGGTTGGTTTTATATAATTTCAATAATGAAATATTAAGTCTAACAGTTAATTGAATCAAATTAAAACAAAATAATTTATCAATTTGAAATATGAAATTGTTTATTTTCAACTAAAAATTTTAGGTTTGGAGAGAAAGATGTTAGTTTACTCAGTGACTTGGCGTTTTTGTTTGGTGGCGTGGCATCGCATCGCGGCCCACAATTTGGGAAGCTTTGCAAATCATTTGTGCCAAGCATAATTAATTGGATGGCCACGTCCTCATTCTTTGACGATGATTAAATCTTTGGAGCCTTTAGCAAAAAAATTTATGAAATTTTAAAATAACTAAGAACGCTAAGTACTCATTATTTGACCGTTATTTTGAAAGGAACAGTGATAAGAGGATTTTACAAGAAAGGTTACCTAACCGGAACTAATCGATTTTTTAAAAATTGTTGTAGTTTGTTGTTGTAGTACATAAAAAATTAAGCAACTTTTATCTTATTACATGCTATTGTCCATTTTATGGCAGTGAAAAGTACTCCCAAAGCCATCCACTAATTTTTGAAATGAGTTTTTCTTGAACAAAACTTCCTTTGATTTAATTGTACTATATATAAGTCTAGTTTAAAGATTACCATATAAGTTTTTCCTTTTCGACATATAGCGGAATATCCATGAAGGAAAAGTTAAAGTAGCATTTCTCATTCATTTCATTTGTAAATGACTCGGAGTGAAAAATACCGAAAAATACTTTTTTAAGCAACAAGTAACAAGGGCTTCCATTGAAATAATTTTTAAACATCGAATAGCTTTGGAGCAAAACGTTTTTAATTCAGCAAATCTGAGCACTTGAGCTCTAATTAGAATACTTCCTGCCTCTTGTTTAAAGTTCTATTTATTTGTGTGGTACTGTTAGCGTATTGTCAAACATTCCAGCATTTATATAGTTCGTAACTAGTTTTTTTTCCAAAGTGTAAAACTTTGTAACAAAATTTCTCTAACAGAATCGAAATATTTTTAGTACTTTAGACTAAAAGCTAGCAAACCAAGTCTCTTGAAAATGGCTTTGGTACAAATGTCAAGGCGAGCACTTAATCTATATTTTATCTACAACTGAAAAATTTGGATGAAGTTTCTTAAACTAATTCTAGAATAATTCTAAAATAAGGAAGTTGCAATATAAAAGGTTAACGAAACGAAAGTCTTTCTAATACGAAAGATCTAAGCACCCAAAAAGACAATAAGTGACGCAACGGTCTTAGCAAAAATGATCCTATGAATATCCTAATTAAAGTAATGAAAAACTATCTTCTAATATAGTTGAAGTTTAAAAAATTTGTCGCTCAAAAAAAATTTCACTGTTTATACTGTTCAAATTTGACTCCTTTAACTAATGAATTTACGGAGTATTGGATTAAAAGTGAATCCAAACTAAAAAACAAAATCACTATTAAAATTAAGATTAGATTTTGGTTGTAACAAGTTAAATTTGTTAAACAACAGTATAAAATATAAATAAAAAATATAATCAACAAACAAGAAAGTGTTTTAAGATACCAAAATCTAAAGAGTCAGTAGTTCTCACTTAAGTAAACTAAAACAACAAATTGCATGTTAATTAAATACCTGAAATGGTATTCTTAACATGAATACGGTAAATATTTTTGCAAATCAAATTTTATCTAACGGAAGCACAGAAAAAAAAATTTGATAATTCCTGGTAAACACCTGTTATTAAAAAATTCTATAACTTCTATAACAATTATTTTTTGGTTCAGTTAACATTAAAACACGGTCGGTCGTCCCTTTCCAAAATTGTTTTACACGTGTAGTTCTTAGGCAAAAAAAAATAAACGAAATCAGAAAAAAAACAAAAAGTTGACATTAAATTTGTGTCAACAACCACCAAATAAATTTACAGTAATCCATATATCCCGAAATTTTAACTATGGAATTTCTTAATTCACTTAATTAAACACGCAATTTTTTGGATATTTTAAAGAATACTCCGGTACACAAAGACTAAACTCAATTCACGCAATCCAAACTGGTTGGCGAAACAAAAACTACTAATATTAAAATTAAAACCACTAACATGTCATCAGGTGTTGTCTTTTTTTTTTTTTTCAAATTTTGTCATTTTTTTTCGTTTTTGTTTTTAAATTGTTGTTGTTATTATTAACAAAAGATTAGGCAGCCCACTGTTGTAGTTCTATGGAGCAGAGAAGGGCACAGACTTTATAATTGCTAACACTTTGAAATTCTAATATACATATGTAAAATCTGATAAATCTGTGGATTGATCACTTCTTAGAAATTCCCTAGTTTGGATAAATGGGTGCTAGATGTTAAGCATTTAGATTTAGTCAAATTTTTGTTATGATGTCAAATAGCACGAAGGTCATCATAGACGTAGATGGCCAGATGATAAAAAAAGATAAATTAAAATAAAACAAAAACTAAAAAATTAGTTAAATATCCAAGGCTGAAAAGTGATTTATGCCTTGCAAGCGAATTTTTATCTTTTGTTCTAATGTGTTCTACATGACGGCATCTGGTCTGCTTGTATTTATCAAATTTTTTGGAATTTTATCTGGTATTATTTTTGTGGATGCATTTTCTTAATTTAATGAGATTTGATGATAGCTCATTAAACCAATTTTGTTTTTTTATATTTTGCTTTTATTATAGTAAAAATAGGAGCAGACGTATTAGAAGGTTATATGAATAAAATTAGCATTCAATAATTCCAAAAAAAAAAAAAAAAAAAATGCTAAAGTGATACAATTCTATTTGGAAATGTTTTATACAAATGAAAATTTGACGTCCGCTTTTTAGCTTCAAATCTAGATTAACAAAATAAAAAGAACCCAAATATTTGTAAGCCTTGTAAACCTAAAAAAAACATAACAAAATTTTCTAGTTCATTAATTAACAGATTAGCAAGCGAATATTAAAATATTTCATTTGATTGGCAGGGAAAATGATGTCAGTCAACAAAATTTTTTCATCCTGTGGATTTTTAATTAAGTGTTAAAAATAATAAGCTTCCTGGATGCTAAAATGAAAAAAAACATAGTTTTAAATTATAGGTCAGAAGAGAGAAAGAAATTTGGAGAGCTTTTACTTTTGTCAAAAAGCATGTATAATTTTTTAATTCCAAAAATATTCTATTTTTTGTATGATTTCTTGGAATCCGATAGTTGATTTTTAAAAAGTAACAAATTAGTATATTCTGGCCTAAAAACAGAAATTATAAAATCAGTCCTTAGAAGTCATTCAAAAATTTTCCATTGAAAAACTATTGCTTAGCCGAAAAGTTATTTTAAAATTTAAAAACCATATTCACAATTTAAGGATTTTAATTTTTTGACATTTTTGGTACAATTTGTAAAGAAATGATGTTTAACTATGCTTGAAAATATTGAAGAGAAAATAAATATAGAAAGCAATCCTCTTAATATTCCCTCTCCTCTGGTTTGTCATGGATCACGAAACCTTTAAAAGTTGTCTCTACACAATACAAAGGACAACAATATATAAGAGTAGAATCTTTTTAATTGCATGGGATTAGGGTCGTTTAGAGTACTTTTGTTTTTATTAATAATCACAGGGAAAAAGGCTCGTGTGTTTCTTTAGGGAAATTGTGACTTGGATTGTCGAATTTGAATTTTAGGTTTTTTTGGGTCGATTCGGAAGCAAAAAATATTAAAAAGCATATTCTATGTTCAGATTAGAGTAAAAGTATCTTTAAAACACAAAAGATATTTAGTTATTCTTCCAGAGAGGGCAAATAATAAATTTACAAAATTTTCATACCCCCTAAAAATTTTAATAGAAGTTGTTGTAACCTATGCAAGTGCAGAACAAGAAAAAAATTAATTATCCTTTTGGAAAATGAATTGAAATGTCCTCAATTCGTGTTTAAATTTTTTCAATTTTCTTTTATGCGATTTATTCGAAGATACTCGTTTTTTTACACCTTTTAGCGTGTATTTGCCTTATTTAAATTAGTTACTCACTTGCAAAGACGTTTTTAAATTATGTTATAGGGAAATATAAAAAAAAAAATTTTTTTCCGGGAATATTCAAAATGTAACCTTTGATCTTTAAGTTAAATGTAAAATGCTGCTATTTTGTCCTAACTATATTTGCTTTATTACAAGCAGTAAGTGGATTATGTTCCTTGAATAAAATACTTAAAATTATAAAGAAATGAAAACATTTCGGGTAAACCTCCTTTCAAAGGAAGTCCCTTTTTGAAATCTATAGAAAAATAATAAAAATTGAGATAAAATAGCAAAAAAATTTACTCTTTAAAGGAAGACATTGACATCCTCAACTGACCTTATGCAATGAAAATTTCGATACCGAAGCACTTGACATTGAATTATTAAAATAATAAAATCAAAAGACTAAGTTATCTTCAGCTTTTTTATGCTTGACGATGTACAAAGCAATTAAATTTATCACCTAAAGTGTTTAACCGGAAGCGGATATTACTTCTTTTAGTATTTTCTTATTCTGCTGGATAATAATAATGCATATGTGAGGTGACATATATTTCAGGGTACTCCTATATTTAATGATTAACCTTGATTAAACTTTTTACTAACATTTAAAAAACCTTGAGATTGGTTAACGTTCGTTGCATATTAAGTATTTACTATGATTACTATGAGGCTTAGGATTATATCAGAGCCTTTAAGCCTTTTGTATATAAAAAAAAAAATTCAATAGAAAGTTAGCTTGAGACTAAAACAAAATTCTAAAGAGTTTGCCTTAAAATATTTCAATTAAGAAAAATTTTGTTTTGTAAAATTAATAAAAAACTAAATCCAGAAGTTTATATAAAAAGTTACCCATGATTGTTTAAATAACACTTGTAATGCTATCAGTTCAAATATATGGTATCAATAAGTCAATATTACTAAAAAAATTCTCTTTTCCTCTTATTACTCGTAATTCCAAATTAGCTTGCTAACAAAACTCGCCTGTGTGCCATGGAATTCAGGACAGATATATTCTTATTTTATTTTTGCTTTAATCATGTTTAGTATTAGATTAGGTGTCGATTAAAGAAGCACTTTTATCCTCAATCGCCGCAATAAAAAAAAGAATCTAGTTTTTGTAGAATATATACCATTTTTTGGTATGAAGGTTCTGTCTTATGCACAGTAAAAATGGAAAGTTTTCCTAAATACCAGTCGGAGTGGACTCACTAGCATATTACTGTTTTCACTTACAGTAACATCTGTAAATATCGTAGGAACACCACAAATTATAGTACACCTAATTCTCTTTTTACACGAATTTTTTTTACACGAGTTTGATTTAACACGAGCTAAAACGAAAAAATAATTTTCTTTTTACACGAATTTTTTTGATTTAACACGATTTCCGTATGCATGAAGCGCATTTAGGAGGACAAAAAAATAATAAAAGTCTTTTTAGCATATATGAAATCTTCCTCTGTTACGAAAATATTCTAAGTCTTTTAGTTTGGTCGTTAGTTGTTGTCAGTCTCGAGCACGTGCTGTTAATCTATACACTTAATTCTCTTTTTACACGAATTTTTTGGGAACGTATCTATCGTGTAAAAAGAGAATTAGGTGTAGTAAATTCTCCTTGAAGGTAAAAGAAGCATCTATCAGATTGTAGATATAAGGCATCCTCATTGTTTAAGAAATTATATCAAATGACTTCAAAATCGTTAACGTTTTCAGTACAAATAATACGAAGAAAAATTTTTTTTTCTGAAGGTTTTATCGTCAGGAGTTTTATTCTTGTTAACTTAAAAAAATCGAAAATATACTAAAAATATCATACTGTGGCAGATATTGATTTGTATTTCTTAGTTTTTACAATTCGGTTTATTAGCGACTAGCATTTGACCCAGCAAACGTTGTTTTGCCAAATATAATTTATTCCTAGGATTATTTTAGTAGAAAAAAAATAACTAACTTACTGTCAGTGTGTGAGGATGTGTTATATACATATGGGTGAAAAAGGCATGAAGTGCCGTGAACGATGATGGAATATAAAAAATATAGTTCGTACATACATACTTTAAGGCGTCTGGCAAGGCGTTTTTGCTGCTTCTTCGCACTTTTTTCACACTTTAAGGTGTCTGCTTCAACTTCGGCCCACGGGAAGTCAAATAATTTATATTTAAACTAACCAAAGAATAAATTCTAAGATTGGTTATAAAAAATAAATATAATTATTAAAATTTACTTGAAATTAATCTTCTTATGAGCTTCTTTTTTTTTAGTAGTTCCTTCTTCTTCTAAGCCTTAAAATTTTTAATAATTTTACCATGTGTACCTTATAAATATTTTCCTTTATATTTCTTCAAAATTAATTCAACTGTTAAATTATATTGCAAGCAAATTCATTCAAGTATAATATCAATGCTTTAGCAAAATTTTTCTTTGTATTTTAAATATAATCTGAAAAGCGGTAAATGCAATTTATATAATTTTTCGATTTAATTAAACATTCAACTTTCTAAAAAAACAAAAATATTATGCAAAAAAAAAATAATCGATGTAACACTCACCTATCAAATTGAGACAAAAAGAAGCTAGTTTATGTGTTAAACACTATACTTTAATTAAATTAAGGAAAAGTAATTAAAGTTTTTAATATTTATTTCGTGGTAAACCTTCTTCAGATCAAAACAAATTTTGTGGTAAATTTTCATTTAAATCTGTGCAGTAGTTTTGATTTCCGTTGGCTTCAAACACATAACGTTCGAGTTTTATATATATAGAAGATATAAAATGCAATAGGCTTACATGTTAAAGGAAGTCATGAACTTGGAATTAATTTTGACAGGTCTTTTATAAGCAATACAGTTCAAATTGATAAAAGGTATTTTAAAAGTATTTTTCTGATTTTTTTTAAAAACAAGTAATATAAAAAAGGAAATTTCTTAAAGTGTATTCCTACTTCATTCATTCCCATTCGGTGAGATTGTTTTCTTTTTTCTGAATTCGGAATTCGTTTCATGCATTTTTCTGAAGTTTTTCTCTCATATAAAACTAAAAAGTAGTTTATTAAAAATAATTAATGAATTAATATTTGAAAACTTGATTGGATGAATAGAATAGGATTTTATTAACGAATGAAAATTTGTAAAAGATATTGGACATTATGAGCTCAAGTAAGAATAATATTTGAACTAACTGTATTAACATCAATTGTCATCCATTGCCAACTGAACAAAATATATTTGAACTTGCTTGGATAAATAGAAAAGGATTTTATTAACAATTGAAGATTGTTATGCAAGCTAATAGTAGGAATATAAAAAATAATATAGTTCTTTTTCCTTATCGTGTTTTCAGAAAAAATTACATCTATAATAAAAATAATGTCAAAAAAATAAAAGTTTTTATTAATAATTTTCTAGATTTTTTGAGAACTTCAAAGTGTCAAAAACCAATTTTTGACTTTCAATTTTAAAAGAGTAGAATATATCTAATCGTTGTAGTATATTTACAAGTAAATCCTTGCCGTGATGAACAGAAATTTTTAGTGGGTTATTATTCAGAACCAGTGAACTTCGGTAGAACAAACCATCCATGTAAATTGAACAAAAACAAATTTTTGTTTTCTGTTTTTAATATTAAATACACCCGAAAATTTTTCAATTTTTCTAAAATTAGTCAAAATTAATTTTGGCTTGCACAGAGAAAAAAAATAAAATTTAATAATGTAATAAATTGAATCTAATATAAGCAAAATTGTGACATTTTAAACTCCAAAATATATCTTAAATCAAGCATGAATTAATAAAAAAACCTTGTAAGAATTTGCATAACAAGTCAGTTATTTCAATAAACAAATCGCGATGATCAAAACAAAATCTTTAGATTTACCATCAATTAGAGTAAAATTGCAATCTTTGGAACTTAGTTTTTATCTCTGAGTAAATATGTTGAAACATACAATGGAAGTTTAAATAAATTAAATGTTCACGTTTTGGACTCCCATTTTTGAATGTGCAATTGCCCTATAAAAAATATATTTTATTCTATATTTGGCTCTAGAGTATATAGCAACACTGGCAAGTAATTTTAATTAAGTAGCTTTAAGCCCTCAAGTAAACATCTCATGAGCTTCAAAGTTGTCCGGAATTGCAAGTTAATTATTGAAGTAAAGAAGTATGATGATTGTATTTGTAATTTCAATCAGATTAGAAGCTTCTGTTTGTTTGTTTTTTCTCCATATCAAAAACTTGTTTTCGGATGAGATAATCTAAATGGTCAGTTGGTTACTAGATATAGGCTAGTGCAGTTTAGTCAATGTAGTTTAGATTTTTGACACTTGGTATTATTAAAATGAAGCTTTTTATTTTGTGTTTATCTTTTTTGTGTTTGTGTAACATTCATGCATACAATATTCTTGGAATTTTTCCGACTATGGCAAAATCTCATTGGATTATCGGTTCATCTCTAATGAAAGCATTGGCCGAGAAAGGCCATAATGTAACAGTAATAACACCTTTTGAACTCAAAGATGCTCCAAACAATTTCAAACATATCCTCACTCCAGGAGTATTTGAAGCAACTAAAAGTAAGGTTTCCTATGAATTTTGCAATTTTTATTAACAAAACGGATATTTTTTAGAATATATGGATGAAATTGTAAAACTAAAAGATATGTCTCCAATAGAACTTTTTACACATTTTTGGGACGTAGGCCACACCATAACAGAATCAACCTTAAAAGAGGAATCTGTTTTGAGTTTAATGAAATCAAAAGAAAACTTTGATGTTGTTGTAATGGAAGTTTTCATTAACGATGCAATGTTAGGCTTTGGATATCATTTCAAAGCTCCAGTGATAGGAATTTCAACATTTGGTGCATCGGATTGGACACGTGACATGGTTGGAACACCAGCACCATTGTCTTATATACCAAATTTTCGTTTAGGATTAACTGATCATATGAACTTAACAGAAAGAATTACGAATATATTTGCATCTGTTTTTCAAAGGCTTTATTATCATTTTTCATTTCGTTCTATACAAAGTAAAATGTATGATAATTTTTTTCCTGGACCAAAACCATCACTTGATGAATTATCGCGTAATGTTTCAATGGTTTTATTAAATACACATTTTAGCATAAGCTATCCAGAGCCTTATGCTCCTAATATGATTGAAATAGGTGGATTTCATCTGAATACCCAGATAAAACCTCTGCCAGCTGATATTCAAAAATTTTTAGATAGTGCCAAAGATGGAGCTATTTACTTTTCAATGGGATCAAATTTAAAATCAAAAGATCTACCAAAGGAAAAGTTGGAGGCAATTTTACAAACATTTGCAATGCTTAAACAAAAAGTTCTTTGGAAATGGGAAGGTGAAGATTTACCTGGAATAAGTAGTAATGTTATGACAAAATCTTGGTTACCACAAAATGATATTCTTGCGCATCCAAATATTAAATTGTTTATTACACATGGTGGACTACTTAGTACTATGGAAGCTATTTACCATGCCATTCCCGTTATTGGAATTCCTATGTTTGGTGATCAGTTCTTTAATATGAAACGGGCTGAAAAAATTGGATATGGAATTCCTATACAAATGAATGAATTGACAGAAAAAACACTTAAATCAGCAATTTATAAAATACTCGGAGATAAAACTTTTGGCAATAAAATTAAAATTCTATCAGAAAGATTTCGAGATAGGGATATGAAACCAATTGATAAAGCTCTTTATTGGGTTGAGTATGTAGCACGTCATAAAGGTGCTCGCCACATGCGTTCAGCAGTTCAAGACTTGTCATTTATAGAAGCAGAAAATATTGATGCACTTGGAATAATTTTTGCAATACCAATAATAACAATTTTGTTGATAATTTTAGCAGTACGCCTAATCAGTCAAAAAGTTTTTTCAAAAAAAACTAAAACAGAAAAAGAACAAAAATCAAAAACAAAGAAAAGAAACTGATGTTAATGTGCATAGCTGCCAATTTAATACCGTTGTTATTTTTTAGAAAATAATTACAAAAAAATGTGTTTTATAGTTTCATTAATTTTTTAAATAATAGCAATAATAAATTATAATTTTTTAGTAAATCAAAAAATTTAATTAAATGACTTTTCAATATGTGGAGTTGCCCAGGTCGTTTTATAAATCATGTGAAAAATTGAATAATAAAATATCCTTAAATTTTTTCTTTACCGTAGTAAATTATATTGAAGAACTATTTTTCATAAATTTTTGCTAATGTAATGATTAATAATAAAAATTAGTAACAACCTAAAAGAAAAACAACTTGGTGGTGAGTGTTTTCTCTAACCCCAGCACAAAATTTATTTGTTAGCTCTTTTTGGCAATGTTGGCAGTTCTATTGAATTCGATTAAAATATTAATTCAAAAGTGGTTTTGCTTGAAAAAATTTAACTAAGCAACATACCCCTTTTGTATTTCATTTGGGGAGTCTTTTCGATATTAAACGTAGGGTCATAGCAAAAAAATCCACTTCAAATGTATGTAATTAAATAATTGCATTTAGTAGCCTTGATATTTGACAGCCAACATCTGGAGAAAAGTTTTTGAAAACCATATATTTTACATTACTTCAGGCTGCTCTATCTTTATTAGTTTTTTTTTAAACAAAAGAGATTTTTCCTTAACTTCAAATTACTCATATCATATGAGCTTGAAGGAAAGAATAACCAATATTTTTGTTGCTGTTTTCGTGAAAGTTTTATATTATTTACTGATTCTTCCTTCGCAAATCGTTTTATATAACAATTTTCTTCCCGAGCCAATCCACCGCTCTATAAAGTTTATTGCTGAATGTTTCTTTGGTTTTATTAAACTCACATTTTTCACTGGGATTTCCTAATCCATTTATTGTAAATACGATTGAAATTGGAAGGCTGCATATTAATACAGAAAATAAACCACTACCAAGACAATACTGAAAATGGAGCTATTTATTTATCTGAATCGAAAAATTCTTTGGAAATGGGAAGGTGAAAATTTACCTTGAATAAGTATTAATGTTATAACAAAAGCTTGGCTTCCACAAAATGATATTCTTGCGCATCCAAATATTAAATTCTTTATTACACATAGTGGACTACTGAGTATTATGGATGGTGTTAACTATGCCATTCCAGTTTCAGTATGTTTGTTGATCAGCTTTTCAATCAAAAACGAACTGAACAACTAGGATAGGTAATAATTGTTCAATTAGGTGAACTGTCTGTAACAACTCTCAAACTCACATTGACAGAGTGCTTAAAAATGTATTAAAATAGTAAGAGAGTGAAAATTTTATCAAAAAGATTTCGTGATACGGATATGAAACAAATTGATAAAGCTCTTTATTTGGTTGAATATATAGCTCGTCATAAAGGCGCGTAACATATGCGTCTTTATATTTATGACAATATACAGTCGCTCACAAAAGTCTTCGTACACCCTGAGAAATGATACTATCAACATATAAACAAATACTTAGTGGAATCAAAAACACATCTAATTAAAGTACAAATAAATTTACTTTTATTTATATTTTCACTTGTGGCATATTACATTGTAGTAAGGAAATTAAAGGAAAAATCATATTTTTATGGCTCACAAAAGCCATCATACACTTTTAAAAGTAAGAAATAATAATTTAAAAAAATATTTTTTTAATATTTTGTTGGTCCTCCTTTTGCTTTTATGACTGCATTGAGACGTTTAGGCATTGATAACACTAGCTTTTCCGTAATGTGAGGAGGAGTTTTTTCCCAGGTTTCTAACAAAGCAGTTTTCAATGAATTTTTATCTTTAATTTTAAACATTACTTCAGGTTTTCGCAAACGCCTATCCAATCCTTCCCAAAGATGTTCTATTGGATTTAAATCCGGTGATTGAGGCGTAAAATCAAGAAGTTCTGGTACTTTTTTTGACAACCAATGCATCACCATCTTAGCTTTATGTTTAGGATCATTATCTTGCAATAGAATCCAGTTTCTTCCAAGACCTAAATTACTAACATCAATCAACAAATGATGACGTAACATACTGAGATATGTTGAAGAAGTCATAATACCTTCAATAAATACCAAACTCCCTACTCCTGAAGCAGACATTGATCCCCAAACAATAACACTACCACCACCGTATTTTACAGTAGGAACTAAATTTTCAGTTTTTAATTGTTCATTCACTTTTCGCCACACTCTAAGTTTTCTAATTGTTCCAAAAACATTAAATTTACTCTCATCTGTAAACAAAACTTGTTTCCAGAAATTAAAATCTTTATCTTTATACTTTAAGGCAAAGTTCAGACGTTTTTCTTTATTTATTGGTGAAATAAGCGGTTTTGATCTAGGTCTTCGTCCATGATAACCGTGAGATCGTAAAATTCTACGCACATTTTCAGGATGTAAGGGTTTTTTTATTGTCAAAGCAAGCTGTGATGCAAGTTCCGGTGCACTTGTTCGGGGGTTTTTTCTAATAATCTTCAATAATGTCCGAATATCTATAAAGTGACACCAAATGTTTTATAATTATCAAAAAGTAAAATTCATATTTAGGGAATTTCATAAACATTTTTTTTTTTTTCAAAATGAAATAAACATTTTAATGTAAGTACGGTTAAAGTCTACTCTGAAATAAAAAGCTTCGTTAATTCTCATCACTGCTCAAACTATCATTTTTTATAGCCCACTAGAGAAAAATACCAATATTATTATTTAGTTAACAGATCTAGATTTATATTTCAAGCCTTGATCACACATCCAAGTCTATGACGTGCATCTGACGCGAGCCAACGTCTAGTTGCCGTCTCAACTGAAAAAAAGTTTGTTTTTCAAGTAAACGCATTTACTTGATTTTCGATATACATGAATTAAGAAAATAATTCTTGTGTCAATAACTTAAATACTCACTTCTTGTTAGTTGAAATAAATTATGTACTGAACAATCAAATAGTTATATTTACTTGTCACCCGTATTTTTTGTTCAGTGTGTGGTTAAAATTAAACTTTTAAATTGTTATTTGCTGTTTTTATTATTAGTGTTATTAATTATTGTTTGTTACCTCAAAAGTTATTGATTAAAAGGTAAGCATACTTAGGGCTCTATCTGCAACTTTCTCTGAGAAAATATTGATGAATATTATTGTAGAATTGCTACTTATAAGCCCTTTCTGTAAAAGAAGTAGCTTTTTACTAATGATTTTTTCAGTGAAATATCTTTTTCTAAATCATTCACGCATAAACAATTATCAAAAATTATGGCAAGATTTTTACCAACTGAGTTTGTTAACTTTTTAAACAAATAATAATTTTGTAGACCCATTTCAGCAGTTAATTACAGTTAGCTTAGTTCCTTATAAATTAATTTTACTGATATCGAAAAATATTTTATTTCACAATTATTATTGAATATTGCTAAATTTTACTGAAGATTACAACTTTTGTCACTTAACACAATAATTGAAAATTAACTATGAAACTAATTTACAACTACTCGTTACTCGTAATTACGAGTAGAAGCGCCTATCCGGCGAGCCCTAGCCTGATCCGGGCCCGATTGGGCCCCTATCCGGCATGCCGGAAATGGAAAACCCAATTTAGCCCTGATCAGGGCCGGATAGGTAAATACCTATCAGGGCTTTCCCAATCAGGGCCGGACTTGGGCAACCTGAATAAAGCCCTAATATGGAAAACCCAAATCTTTTCTATCCGGGCCGGAACAGTTCCGGATGTTGTGAAAATGTTATTCGGGCAAGAATATTTTAAACCAAACTTTAGAAATATTTAATAAAAATAAGATTTATGATAGGTTTAAATTAATAATTAAAAGCTATTTCCTTTTTTTAAACAAAAAAACGCTAAAATACTATAAATCTTTTTGTTTAGTGTACGCGATATATGTATCTTACTCTTTTATTACAAAAATTTTCTTTGACTTTCTCTGAATTCTTTGACAGTTGTCTTAGCAATTTCTTCGCAATATGACGTTCATTTGTCAAAAGGGAATTTTTATTTAGTGTTTAATTTAATTAATAGTGTTATTTAGTGTTTTTTGTTAGTTTAGTTTATTTAATTAATTGAATATAAATAAATAGAAATAGTTTTTTAAATGCTATGTATATGTTTACATATATAAATACTTAAAAAAATAGTTATTAAATAATGATTGTTTATTTATTTACTTTAAAAAGAAAATATTGTGTAAAAACATTGTGTAAATTTTGTTTATTAAAAATACATGTTTATTTAAATACATATGGCATTTTTTGGTCTTTTATGACGCTCCGACATCCCTGTCATCTAATTTCTTACTTGAAACCAGTTTTGCTCTGTAAAGTACAACCCCATTTTAAAATTATGTTCTGTTTTTAGAAGTTAACAAATTTTGTGTATTATATATTAAATTATAATTTTTTTTGTAATTTTTAATCTAATTTAATAAATTCATATTCATATTATAAAATTGTTTCTATTTAAGTCAAAACAAAAAAATAGCATATGGTATTCACAATCAGGGCAGCATCAGGCAGCCTGATCCGGGCCGGACGCACTTGCCTGATCCGGCCCGGACATAACCTAGCGTTACAAGACCTATCCGGGCCTGATCGACTTTAGGGCAAATCGGATCCGTGCCGGATTGACGCTGCTACCGGGAAATTGTATAAAAAAATTTAAAACTACCCAGTATAGATTTTATTTTCTACAGTACTATTACATGTAATTGCAGTTCAAGTTGTTTTAATCTTTTTACTTAAAATAAGAAAACGAAATATTTGAATCAATTTGAAGAAACTTTTTGAAAAACAAATAACATTAAAGCCTATAACAAAAAACAAAAGTAGAAACAAAATTTGATTAGAATGCTCCAAAAGTTGAACAGTATTTTCTTTATTCTCAAATTTACTTTGCTGATGTATTTGGTAATCCAATAATTCATAATATTAGATATTGGAATGGGTCCATTTAAAATTTTTTTTGATCTAATTAGATTTTCAATATATCTGGAAAAAATAAATATTAAAAAATATTTAAAAAAAAAAAAATTAAAAAAGAATTTTTTAAAGTGAATTCCTATTTATATCAACCATAAATGCTAATTCACTTTCCAAAATCATATGGATAAAACGTCTACTGAAAAGAGAAATATTCAAAAAATTATTGATTTCCTTAAGAAATGGACACCTTCACGTAAAGAATATTGAAATCCTTACCTTTTACCGATTGAGCTCTTGCCTGTTATTTTCAATATTCATTACAATCTGCTAAAACTCTATTTAAAGTATTAAAATTTATTAAAAAATCAAATAAGAAATCTTTTTCTGTATCTGAAGAATTTGAAGAGTTTTCTGAATTTTTTTCCCCCAAATAAAACTAAAATTAATTAAATTTAAATAATGAATCAATATTTGCGAAAACTGTATTAACATCAAATGTCATCCACTACAAGCTTAAAAAAATGTTTTTGAACTTGAATAATACAAACAAAATTTGTTCAAATGTATCGTTAAGAAGCCGAAAAATAGCCGCTTCTAAAAGAATTCTGGAAATAAATAGTATATGTAATTCGATTTTTGTTCATTAATTTCACTCCTTACTACTACTACTACTACTACTACTACTACCACTATTGAAAATAAATTATTTTTCTTTTTTCATTAATTGATTTTATTTACTTAAATATTCAACAAATTGTCCTATTATATATTTCATCTCCCAACAGCTATTTTCTTTTTGCTTCTGTAAATATTCTGATTTGTGTCTGTTACTATTTTTTCAATTATTTTAATATTTTGTTGGTTTTATTTGTTTTTTTGACTCACTTTTTGCTAAAAATCAGCATAGAATTTTATTATTTTACAGTCAACTTTGCATGCTTTTTGTTGTAAAACTATTTTTTTTATTTGCTTTTTTGATTTTTTGTTTTTTAAATAATTAATTAAATGTAATAATAATTATAAATTTTCGAATATATTTCAACTTCTAGGTTTTTTTTTTTGTGTTTTTTTACTATAAATGTATTGTTTGTTTTTTATTCAAAATTTATATATATATGAATACATATATATATATATATACGATTATATATATATATATTATTTTTTAAGGCAATTAATTCATACAAATGTAATATATAAATTTTTTATTTTCAAAGATTCTTGTGTCAAATATTTATCATTAAATTTTGTTATGTAATGTTTTATTTTTGTTTTAATTTACTTTTAATTTTGGTTTTTAATATTTAAAAGCACCCATTTTATGTCCAATGTTCTTTGATTGATGTTATCCTTGTTTACAATTTTATAATTTATTTGATTTTGAAAAATTTGTAAAGGGTTGGGTTTAAATTGCGACTACACTTTTATAATTGTTTTTTTCTAACTTCAAATTATCGTATTTTACTTGGGATGTATGGATATAGTGTAAAATTTTGGTTCCCTTTGTATTAAGTATGTTTAAAGTTCTTTTATATATTCATGTTTAGTCATTGTTTTGAAGACCATTTTTGATTTAAAGGACTCTGCATTCATAAAATAAACCAAATATAAATTAGATTAAAACAAAAAGGATTATTAAAGTAGTTAAGAAAAACAAAATTATTATTTGCTATTTAAAAACAGAAAACAAAAAAATAATTTGTTTAACTTTTTTGCAATGAGTAATAATAAAGGGAATTTGATGAAGAATTCTGGTATTTGAAGTGTTTTCAACAAATAGGTCTTTAGTTGAGTTTTTGAAAGCACTTAAGTAGATATGATTTCCATATTAAATTGATTTCTTTTTGAATTTATTTAAAGACGAAGAGCATATTGATATGCTAGAAATATTTCATGTGAGATAAATAAATAGGATATAAAAAATAAATTACTGCTCATATATTTTAGTATAGATGAAAAAGACATTTTGTAAAAGACTAACTTTTAATTTGGAATTTTTGAGATTTATCCTGTGTTTTTTGTCACTATCTTCTGAATACATATTTGCTCTATATAATAAGTTAGAATAGCACAATGAGAGTTAAAAGACAAGAAGGTGAGAAAATTTGTATCTGATAAACTAGTTTTGTCAAGGAAGAAGGAAAACCAAACTAGTATTTATAATACTAGTTAGGAAAATAATAAAGTTAGTTTATTATAACAAATTTCCAATTAAAAAAAATCCTAGAGTTCTTTTTTTATTCTAAGTAAATTTAGTTTTTATCCCTTTTCTTTTACATTAAAAGTTTGGACCAAAAAAATGTATGACTATTTTAAGAAAAAATTTAAAAAGCCTTTTAAAAATTTTCACTGATAAAACAGCTAGAAATTCAATAAATGTTTATTTAAACTGCTAAACATGAGAGCAAATGGCTAAAAAATTTAGGATATTAAATTTTTCTGTAATTGTAAAAAGTTTTCTGTGATTAGTTTTCAGTTTGTTTTAAATTAAGAACTGTAAGAGGTCTTGGATTAAAATGGAAAGTTTGGAGTAAAATTTTTCACTAAAATTTTTTGTCTAATTCAAAAATTACTTTCACTAATATTTTATTGGTATATTTTGTATGTTTTATATTATTACTTCTTCCATGATCAGAAATTTTTTTTAAAAGTTTCATATTTATTTATATCTCATATGCTAGATAAATTTTTCAGGGAAAAGTGTTTTCTTGAGTTGTCGTATTTAAATTTACGTTCCAAATTTTAATTACTCTTACATTTATAAATCCCAAAACGTATAGGATAAAAAGCGTCGTCTGAGCATAAATCTTTAATATGGAAAATTTGATTTTATTGAATGGGTAGGAAGTTGTAGGTATATGAGGTCCCATAACCATATCAAACTACGATAATTTAAGTAACATTCGGTTGTGAGTTTATTATTCCAGTCCTTAAGTATTTTATGAAAATATATAATTCATATTAAGTTAAATATTGCACATACGCCAAATGCATTTAGTAAAATTTGTGAAGGATATTTTACTAGATTTAATCCCTAAATTTTGCGAAAGTAACAAAATTTAAATTTTTGATAACCAATTAAGCATGGAATTTAGTTTTAACCAGTTAGGTGTCGAATTTAATTTTAAAAATCCCTCACAGTGTGTGGGATTAAAATCAAGCTACTACGTGTATACGTGAAAAACCACCGAACCAAATAGTTTAATTACAAATTTTATGAAAAACGAAGAACGACATTTTTATTTGAGAAAGAATTTATTATTATAATAAATTTATTATTATAAACCTAGAAATTTTCAAACATTAATAAAATACTTGTCATAGTCAATCGTAATTTTATGTTTTTAACAACAAGTAAAAACGTCAAACATAACAGAAATTTAATTTGACGTGTATATACGACAAACGCACTTAACTGGTTAATATAACTTTCTTGTAAAAATTTACTGATCATTAAAAAAAGTATTAAAAGTATCTTTTTGAAATTTCACTTATTGTTAGTGTTAAGACAGTATTTGAAAGAATTAATTTTTGTATTTCATTCAGGGAAGGTTAATGTTGTTGTTATAGACAAAAAGTTTTAAGTAAATAAGTAACACAAAAATGGGAACTTAATTTAAAATAAAAAATAATGAAAACAAAATAAACAAATTTTTTTTAGAATTACAAAATATATAATTACTATTATTGATTACCTACACACTGACATAAATTTTTTTCTTAGTAACACGTAAAAAATTAATCTGTTTGAAACATAAAATTTTATAACAAGAAATAAAAATAAATTTTTTTTTGTTTTTGTTTGTTTCATTATCAACATTACCATTGACTATATATATATATATATATATATAATTTTTTTATTTTTATTTTTTAACAAAAAATAAAAAATAAAAAAACGTTGCATTCATTTTATTCATCTTTTTAAGTTAAGGTTTTTATTTTATTATTATTATTTTTAAAAATAATTAACAATTCATTTACACCACATAAAAAAAATAAAAAATAAAAACAATGATAATGATAAAAATTAAGTTACATTAAAACTGCAATAATAATATTAATAATAATAATAATAATAATAATAATAATAATATTAAAATAATATTTTCAATTTTCTTTTCTATACATCTTTAGTACTTTTTATACAAAGAAATTTTTGTGTTTTTTTTTTTTTTGTAATATTTTTTATATTTATTTAATAAACAATATGTTATTTTTGTATTTTGTTTTGTTTTTTTAATAACTTAATTAATTTATCTACAGTTCTTCTATTTGCTAACTAATGTAAATAGATAAAAAATCGAAAAGAAAAAATTGTTGTGTTTGTTCAGTTTGAAAATGTTTAAAAACAAGAAAACAATAACTAATGTAATTAATATTTTTTTTTTTTACATATAACAATTTTTTTAAAAATTTTTCATAAGTTTTTTATTCAATTTCAATTTATTGTAAATAAGAACACAATTGGATTTTTTATTGATATATATATATATATAAAAAAAAAAGGAAAAAAGGAAAAACAAATCTATATAAAATTGCGTTATGCTTAATTTAACTATTACTTTTTTGTTTTATTATAAATTACTTTATTGTGTTCATATAACTGTTATTTAATTTTTTTGACTATTGATTGATTTTATTATTAACAATATTTTTCCTAAAAAAAAAAACAAAATTAGTAGAAATTTACATTAAATAAGTCTCATTTAGCAACATCATATCAGGTGTTTCAATTTTTCTAATTTCTTTTTTTTTAAATTTTCAAAAATAATATTTAAATATTTATAAAAAAATTTTCTATTATTTTGAAATATTAGAGAAATATGTCGTCCGAATAGTAATTATTAAATTATAATTCAAGAATTGTTAGTTGAGTATTTATTAGAATTTTCAGATTCTTACTGTCATGAAAAGTTCTATAGATTATTTTCAGTTAAGTACAAAAAGTCTAGATGATTTTTAATTTGAATGAAAGCCAGTAGAAAAATGTATTCTTACGAATTAAGGTTTCAGCTTGAAAGGAATTTTTATTACTGTAGATTTGGGAGATTTCATTGTAATAAAATAGTTTCAAAGACCAGGTGGAAATATTGAATTAATTCCATTTTATAATTCATTGTAAGAAATTAAGTAGTAGCGAGTGAATTAGTTAGAAGAAGGGGAAGAGGTAGCTGAAGCTTCTTGCAAAAATTTAAAAAAAAAACATTATTGTTGAACAACGATTTATATGTGTTATTTGTTTGTTAGAAAGTGTACTTGAATAAAACTAAAACAGACTAAAATTTAGGACTATTAAAATATATTAGTTTTTATGATAAGATTCCCGAAAAAAAATTTCTCTTAACCAGTTAAGTGTCGAATATAATTTTGGGTATTTTATTAGATTTAATCTTTAAATACTATTGTACAAGACTAATAAGATTAAAAGTGATGTTTATCAGTTAAGCGTTGAATTTAGTTTCAAAAATCCCTAACAGTGTACTGAAATAAAATCATGCTATGACGTGTATACAAGACGAACACAGTGGCAAATTGTTTTATTACAAATTTTATGAAAAACGAAAATCTACATTTTTATTCAAGAAAAACTTAAGAATTTAATCCTGAAAAAATTATTGTTATTATAAACTTAAAAATTATTAAATAATAATAAAATAGTTTTAATAGTCAGCGATTTGGTTTGACGTGTATACATGGTAAACGCTTTTAATTGGTTAAAAATATCAAAAATGCGAAGATATTATAAAAACGGGCAATGTTATAGTTACGATTTAAATATTTTTAGGATTAATTAAATACAATTTTACAGAATCTCTTTTATAACAACTTCTCAATTGGTTGCAGAAAATGTCTACTATAAATTAAAACGTATTAAAAAAAATAAGTCAGCAGACAACAACTAAGAAAATAGACAATTTTGAAGTATTAGCAAATGACAACGAGACAATATAAAATATGAGCCTTGAAGATATTATTTCAAGGAACAAATTTAAAATGGTTTTAAATACAAGCTAAAAATTGTATTTTGAAAGAGTAGATGATTTTTCACTTGGTGTAGTTGATGTTTATTGTTTGTTTTTTTGTTTATATTAATTTTGCGATGTAGAATATTTTTTTACCTTTTAAAGTAATAACCCTCATACTACTACAATCTACTACAATCTTAATTACATTAATTTATGACTATTAACATAACTTGTACTATCACAATTTAAAATATATAAAAAAAAAAGTAGTAATATGATTTGTACTAGAACTTTTTTCGAAAAATAAAGCGTATTTAGAGTAGTAGGTAAAGTAATGGATCATTTGAATTGAAAAATATCCTTTTTACCTATTACTTTAATAAAATAAGCCTACAATTTTCTTAAAATTGGAAATATCTATTTAGAAAAAATAGGGATACAAATTTTAGAGTAATTTTGTACTCTCATTCAGTGATAAAAACTTGAAAAAATCCAAGTTTTGGTAAAATATTACTCGAATATAAGTTGAAAATACTAATGCTGACTTTTAATTTGGTTACATTTGCTTTAAATTGAAGACCATAAAAGAAAAGTAGTCCTGAATTTATTTTCTAGGGGACTTATAATTTCCAAATCATCAAATGGCTTTCGCGTCCCGTACAAAGTATGTATAGAGAGGGACCGATTTGCGAACAAGTTTTTAAACATATAAATCTTGCTCACAAATTGGCATTCCCATATATTTTATATAGGATTACTACTGTACATTTGGCAGAATTAATTGTTTTCACATTCTTTAAAGTAATATTTTGTCACCTTTTTTTTGACAAAATGAAATTTTTTCATTGATATAAAAATATTTTCAAATTTTATTATTAATACTATTTGGAGATTTTTCAAATTGGATTACAAATTTGTACTCTCTCCTAAATTTATTCAATTAGTTAGATAGATCAAAATTCAGAGCAGAATTTGAACCTGAAAGCTGGCTATTGACTTTATAAAGTTACTTTATTTGAGCAATAAAATCCTTCACTTTGAGTGTTTATATGACTTTATATGCATATGAAATTTTGGAAAAAAATGGACAAGAAAAATCAGAAAAAAAAAAATGCAAGAAACATTTTGCTTGATATTAATTTTTTGACAACCAAATTTGGAGCAAGCATCTCAATTGAACGTACAAGTAAATTTAGAAGAAAAAGAAAATATTCAAAAGTTTTAGGGATAGCATATATCATAATAATTGTACTCAATTAATGCTAAATTATTATTATAATTATTAAAATAATTTTACATATTCGGACAACAAAGAAAAAGTTAGGCCCCTGCCACAAATCCAAAGTTAGCATTATTTTTATAAATTTTATTTCGATAGAGAAGAATTTAATAAAAAAATAAAAATAAGTTAATAAATTAAACACAACGCCAGAAATTTTTAATCAAATCTAAAATTTAATTATTGTTATAGCAGTTCCTTGATTTTTCAATATCTAAAACTCACTTACAAATTAGCTTTTAAAGCAAATGGTGAAGGCATAGAATTGGTTCCCCTACTTTTTTTTTTTTGTTTTGTGTTTTTGTTTAATTTTTCATTATTTTTGTTTAGTTTGCTAAGGATCTACATATATTTTTGTTGTGATAAATTATTTGATGACTTTAAAGCTGTTATTTTCGGCTTTCTTTTTTTATCCTTGTTGTTTGTTGGCAATATCACTAACTTTTTTTTTTTGTATTTTGTTAATTTTTATTTATTTATTTATTGATATTATATACACAAGGAGAACATTGATGTTGTATTTAAGACCTAACTTTTCATCTAAGAAGTGGTTGTTACGTTATATCCTGTTGTGTTTCAATGGAAAATAATTCTTTGTACAGTGCAGGGAATACATAATGCGGGTGTTCCTGTTTAAATTTACTTAATGCTTCCATGTGCATTATTGACAGCTCTCTGGAAATTTAAAAATAAAATATATTTAATATATTATTATTTTTATATGAGGAGCAGCATGCAACCTCTTTTGTTTTTTATATAAGGAGCTATAAATTTTTCATTAGGTATTTGTTAATTTTTATACAAATTTTTTTATGTATTATATTCCTATAGGATAATTACTAACTAGAAAAATCTAACAATAAGTTAACAGTTAATTTATCTAAAAACAAATTAAGTTTCTTGATGAAATTACACATAAAAAAAAAATTAATAATTATAATTTTACCCACCTAAATGTTGGTATTTTATTTAGTAATGCATCCAATACAGTTACATCACCTTTAAGTGGTGCATGATTTTTGTCCAGTTCTTGTCGTATAGCATTCATACTTAAATTAAAAAGCCTCTGAATTTCAGTATTGCCCCTTACACCATTTCGTTCTATAAATAAATACAAAAATATAATTAAATTATTATTAGCAAAAAGGAATTTATACAACAAAAAAAAAATAATTACCAGGCCAAAGTAAAACTAAACTCTGATAAAGAGCAATTTCGGTTTCAGTCATTTTAAGTTCAGCAATTGCTTTTGCTGTTTCAAATATACACGTTACTAATTTCATTTCATATGAGTCTGAAGTATAGAAGGCTTCTTGTGGTAGCATAACATCACCATAAAGTACAGCATTCTGGGTGAGATCCATAAGACGTGACATTCTAACTATAGCTAACTCAAATGATCCTGTTTTTAATAAAAGTATCTAAAATAAAATAAAATTATTGTTAAAAAAATATTTAATACTTAATTAATATATACTTACCTGGTCATCCTGACTCAGTCGCATAAAACCTGGTATTAATTTAGCAAATTCTATAATATTTTGTATCATTTGTGTTAGTTTTTCAGCACAATCAAGCCATAATTCCTCTTGTCCAAGATTTTTATAATAAAGTATTCTTGATACGTCCTAAAAGTATTATTAATATATATATATTTATTTTTTTTATGAAAATTATATTTAGGAATAAAGATTTTTGGGTTTAAACTTTAAAGAATTTATTGAAATTATAATTAATTACATGTAATATTTCTTTAACCGGTTTGTGTACTCTTCTTATTTACTTGGTGTCTAGATAAGCGTTTTAGAAAGGAGTTTTATTAGTGGATCTGAATTTTGATAATAATAAAATTATAGTTAGAAAACATAAATTATATATTTCCATTAAAATGACTATAACCGCACCTTAAAAACGTTGTACAAAACGATAATCTAGACACGGTCTCAATGCTTTGATTCTACTTTGTTTTACCCATAGGTTCTACTGATAGAATCTGTTTTTAACCATTAAGAAAATTCAGTAATAGCTTTTTAAGACTGCATTAAAGTATCGTCGTATTATTCGGATTAAAAGGAAAATCAGCTGTCTGTAGTATGTATTAATAACGCAATAGTTAGTTAAATCTACTACGCGTATGGCTACAGGTGAAAGTTCTTGAGCAGATGCAGAAGCTGCTAAGTTTTTCTCTTTAAAGCTACAAAAAAATTGTAGAAAATCGAGAATATACATACAGTGGATTAGATTTTCAACTTCGATAAAACGACTTTTTATTGGGAAAAGATGCCATCTCGCACCTATATTTCAAAAAGCCAAAAATTTGCGCCTGGCTTCAAAGTAGATAAATAGAAATTTACTCTCTTAATGTTCATATTTTCATAGCTAAACCCTTTAAAAAAAAATGTTCTAAGAGGTTTAAATGAAAAGAATTTTTTTTCTCAGATCACTAGAAAAACTAGAATCCTGCACACCAGAAGATGCCATTTTTTCGTATGTCTCCAATTTGCCGGCCTACAATTTTTCTAATTTTGATTTTTGTTTTGATAATTTATACTCTTAAAATATTAATAAATATAAAGCACAAAAATGGATGGTAAATATATTTATTGGTTTCTTTAAATAGGGTCCGCGAAGAACACTTAAAATTCGGGCGTCTAAGCCAGAATACTTCCTTAAGCTTTAACGAAATAAATTTGATGTTTTGATTTTAGATAATTCTATGCTGAGATGTTGTGATCCCCATAAATTGATTTATTTGAAGGATAACTTTACCACTGGTATTTATCTTGAAATTTATGTACAAAATTTTTTACAGAATATTGTTAAATATTCAACATGACAAATATTTTCATCATATTTTTGAAAAAATTATTTCATTTAATCGTCATATCATATCCAATGGAGTTTCATTCATTTCTTATTGCAGACTTTTCATTAAACATCGAAACATTAATGGACAATTTAAATAATGATTCTATTTTTTTTTTTATTATCTTCGATAAACTGGGATCTAATTCAGGATCAAACACAGATTTAGGAGATATTACAAAAATTATCAGAGGAATACCAAATTTAAGAAACGCTTCAAGTGAGTGAGAAGATGGATTAATTGAATTTTTATAAAGTGAGTTCGTGAATTCACATAAAATCTACAGAGAGAAGTATATAAATAAAAATCAGAAGATGAAATTATCTTCTCAGTCCCCAGAGAAAAAATAATATGGGGATAGCATTTCCACAAAACCAAATTCCAAGTTTTTTTTTTGTTTGTTGAAGAAATAACTCACAATATAATAATAAAAATCTGTACAAGCTTAAATTTAGTAAAAAAATCTTAAAATTCTTTAATTTTCTAAAATAAAATTTCAAAAATTTAAGGACCCAAAATACACAAAAATAACACAATTATGAATTACATACTTGAGGTTTTCGAAACATTTCATGAACAATTTCTAGTTTCGTATTTGTATTTGCATGTGCTTCAGCTAAAGTTTTTGTCAGGACATCATTGATATCACCGTCCGCTGTAAGAGAAAAATATAAATATTTTCTTTTTGGGAAATTTAACAAAATCATAAAATAAATTCAACTTTTTTTTGTAAAAAATCCAAAACACCATCCCTGATTTCATAATATACAAAAAACTATGGTTAAATGCATGCTCAGTTTAAAAAAAGGAAGAACTTTGTACATTTGAAAGCTTTCAACACATAAAGTAAAATAATGATTTTATTATAAATAAAAAGAATAAAGAAGAACAAGAAAGAAATTTATTGATATTTGTTTTAAATTTTTAGCGAAGACACCATCTTCAAATTATTTTCAAAATTTTTTTTTTTCATTTTTGTTGATTTCCATGAATTTTTATTTCATAATTGTTTTTTTTTTTTTTTGTGATTAAAACAAATTTTAAAAAAATATTATTATTATTATTATTTTTGTTTTGTGTATGATTTGAAGAGTATCGTTTGACGCTCTTACCCCATCTAGAATCACAGGAGCTATCATCATCAGCAAAATTAGCCTGTGTTACTTGATTTACTGTACTTTGTTGCTGTTGTTGGTGATTATGTTGTGATTGATCAGATGTTTGATGGGGTTGTTGGTGTCCTTGAGTGTTACTAACACTCGTAGCAACACAACCTGTCACAATAGCACCATCATTACTACTTCCACCCCCACCAACTCCACCTCCGCTATCACCACTAGTTCCACCACCCGTACTCGGATTTGAGTCTGTGTGGCAGCAGTCTGATGGTGTTCCGCGTCTAAGGGTATTACCTAAAAAATCTTTTTATTACAACAAAGATGCCACTTTACTAAAAAAAAAAAAAATTGGCTTTGATTTCAAAGAAATAATTTAGTTTTTAAATTTTTTTGTTTGTTTGTTTGAAAGAAATTATTTTGTCTTTTTCATTTATATTTTATAATGTTGAAAAATAAAACAAATTGAAATTATTGATTTGTGGCTTGGTCAGAAAATTTTTTATTTTTCTATACTCAAAATATTTAAGTGACTTTTTAATTTCAATTAAAGTGGTTTCAGTGGATGTTTTTAATCCATGTACATCATTAAGTTTTGTTTGAAGCTTTCATTTCTATTGCACACAATTTATTTAGCTTCAAGCCACTGGTTTAAGCCGTAACAAGATGTAAGACTTATTGGTTTGAGGCTATGTATAAAAAGCGATATATAATTAGTTTTCTGTCCAATTCTGTTTTCTTTTCAAACAATCTTAAAAATATTTTACTTTCTAAGATCAATGTTATGAGCATTTAAGCGTCCTTTGCTCTTAAGCAAGAATTGAATGAGCAAAATTTGCAAAACAAAACGTTTGCTGCTATTTCCGAAGTCGTGATAACTCAAAATCTACTAAGCCGACCGTGTTAAAATTTTACACACTACTTCTTCACATATTTCAACAGCTAACAACGAGAGATTTTTGTTTCTTTTTTTAAATTTGAGGACGGCATGTATCACCAAAGGTTCACAGGCGAAAGGTGGTTTATCTGGCAGCGTGTACCATCTGTGGCTATAGTTTTTTTTTTAAATGAAAAGAACTTTATGTGATTAAAAATGATTTTTTCTATTCATAATTAGAGAGCTTATTTTTACAGATAGTAGACTTTATTTACATTTAATTGGATTTGTGGATTTTTTCAAAACACTTTAGATAAGATAAAGCAAGGTACGATTTTCATTGACGCCCGACAAAGCAAAATAGAAAAAATTGCACGCGTTTTCAATAAACAAAAATCGGAATTTTGATTTCCAAGGGCTAACAATAATTGAAAAATCAAAGAAAAAAACCTCTTCGTTATTACTTTAAAAAACATATCCTTTAATTAATAAATTTTGATTTTTTTGTTTTAAATAATTCTGTAATGATGAACACTGCAAAACAAATTATCGAATTATCGAATTAACCGAACCATTATCCCTTCAAGTTAATCCATCACATTGAACATTATTAAAGCTGTAACATAAAACAAACGTAGGATAGACATTTCAATGTCTATTATTTTTTATGTTTATAACATTTAATCACAGATTTAATATTTAATGAAAACTTTAAGGTCTTTTTCCCATAGTAAAATTAATTGTAGGCAATTCAGTTAGTTTTTTAAGTTTTAATTCAATAAAATAAACAATTTTTGATTTATAGAAGAAAAAAAGAAGAAGAAGGAAAAGTTGTTAGAGTGTTAAATACATATATAATCACATATATATATATATATATATATATATACAATATGAGCAATTGTTATTGTTAATGTTAAGTAGTAGTAACCATAATCCAAAAATTAGCCTTTTACAATAGTATCTTATTATCAAAGCAATTAAATATCTAACTTTAAAAAAAAAAAAATAACAAAAAACCGACAAATACCAACATAGACTTATAAAATTATAATTTATTAAATACTTACTATGTCCACCAATGAAATCCGAATCAATGATGGTACTTCGTGGTTCATAAGTTGTTGTACTGTCAACATAATCAGCCGATATGTCATATCCCATTGTCTGTTGTGGTGTTACCGATGCTGAATATCCATACGGGCTACCATATCCGACTTCATTATTTGAATATGCATAGCTATGAAATTCCGGTACCATAAAGAAAATAACGACGACAACAAATATAAAAGGAAAAGAAAAAAAAACCAAAAAAAAAAACCAAAAAAGTCAAACATTAAAAAGATATCCATGTTAAAATTTTAATAATTAATAAAAATTTTTATTATTGAAAAAAAAAATAAAATTATGTTTTTTACCCGTTATAACTATGATGAAGTTGATCACTACTCGATGGTGTCTGTGTATCGAATACTGAACTATCTGGCGCTGCATCATTTTGGGCTCTCATTTGTGCCCTATGAAATCTTACTTCATCTTCAACTTTTTCACGTTGTTTTTTCGACATACGACCAAATTTAACAGCTGAAAATAAAAAATTTAATAATCTTTATTATTTTGTATTATTAATAAATTTAATTATAGTTGTTCTTCTAATCATTTATCTAAAAAAGAAATTAACAACAACAAAAACAAAAACACACAAACATATGTCCAATAGATTTTATGAAGATCCGGCCATTTAGCACTAAAAATTGGATATATACAAGAATAAATAATATTACCGAGGTCAAGTGAATTGTGCAATTGTCTATATGTATTTTATTTTGTATTAGGATCCCGGTGACTTGTTAATACCATAAATAGAATATAATTCTATAGTTTTCTTCTATTTTTTTCTCATTTTAATTTGATGTTAGATAGCAAAATGTATTGAAACCTTTTATGGCTACTTGTAAACTATTTTCTGATCGTCGTGAAGTTAACGACCCATTCGGGATTTATTTTGCAATGTATTCTTTGTTAATAACAAAATCTATATTATGTAAGATCATGTGCCTTAATTGATTATTTCATTAGGGATTTGACCTAGATTATAGGACATTTTCAATTATTATGGTTTTATTTTTATGGTTAATGATAATTTTTAAATAAATAAATAAATAAAAAGTCAGAAAACTTCATTTAAGGAGGTTGAAAATTATGACTTTTCTAATAAAAATATTAATAGATGGCGGTTTTTGTATTTTTTGGACATTTATTTTAGAAAATTTTATTGATAATTAAAAAACAAGCACATATGTAATTTAAATCCTTTTAAATATAATCGTATTTAATTTATTAGTAATTCGATTTAAAAGTATAGATTTTCTATTTTGGGAGTAAAGTTAAATTTGTTTTTATCTGGGGAAAGGAAATGTGTCAATTAATGCTTTCAAAGGATATTTTTTTTCAATTTATGTTTTGACAATTTATATAACAATTATTAAAGTTAGTTAACGGTAGCTGACCTGAAGTTTTTTTTTTGTTGTTTCAAAAATAACCATGAAAGCGGTAGTGAATGGGAAAATGTGTCATCAAACACTGAGGAAGAAGAGGAAGATATTTTGAATCCAAGAAAAAAAATGAGATTGCTGATAGATTTTGAAGACGACAGTCAAGAAACTAATGAACTGGATAATATTGAAATTGCTATAGATGACAGAGTTTGGAAAAAAAATTAAAGCAGATTCTGGGAGAATACTTCTTTATATTATTTTCAAAGGTGTACTTGGTCCAACTGGACAAGCCCATAGAAATATTATAAAGCGTAAGTTAAGCACAGCATTTTATTTACTATTTGGCAGCCATATTCTGAAACATATTATAAAATGTACGATATTGGAAGCACTGAGAGTTTTGGAAAAACAATGGAGTTTACCTAGAGATAAATTAGTTATTTCGTACATACTTGTTGCATATATGAGCAAAAAAATGTCAGCGCATCGTTTTAATGGAATAAAAATTGGGTCCTTTATTTTTTTCAAATGCCATGAGCTGCAGTTTGATGGAAAAATTAAAGGGCAAGGTAAAGGGAACATTTGTGGGAAAATAAATTCATTTTGGTATCAAAAGTATGCTACTTATTTATTAAAAATAGTCAAAACGGTTATAAGCCAGCAGTAAATATCACAGTTGATGAACATATGCGAATTTTCAACAGGTCAACGGGTTTTCATATTTCGGAAAAGACAAAACGAGACCGGCATTAATTTAATTGGGCAAGTTGTAGAAATATTACTACTGACAACATTAATTTTTTCCTGGCAACTAAGCTTTTACAGAAAAAGTCTTCTTTTGTTGGAACTATTCCCCAAATTAAGAGAAAACTTCCTAAATCTACAAAAATCTTCCTTTGTTAAATTTTGCCAGATAAACAACTTACTATAAATAAAGCGCTGTAAAGGTAACACAATATTAAAACTTTGCGTGGTACATGTTTACAAATTTTTAAATACCACGAAATTTAACGCTATGTAAAATGCTGGCCGATATATTTTAATCGAGTAAAACATTGTTGCCTACATTTAGAATCCGCCCTCTTTACCCTTCGATTTTTATATATTTTATAAATATTTTTTGAAAAAATCGTATTATCCAGAAAGTGATGCCAGGGTTCTTAGCGACGCTTAGTCCAATTATGTTTTCTTCGGCAAGTATTCTGGATCAAAACAAAAAACAAGTATTCTGGATCAAAAACAGCAGCAGCAAATAAATGAAAAAGAGAAGAACGAAAAGCAAAAGAAATAAGAAGCAGAAGCACCAACAACAGCAGAAGAACAAAGAACAAGGAGCAAATATTTTCTGGAATCTAAAAAAAATAATAACATGGAGTTTAGTTTACCATCCAAAATCACACTGTCATCTATATTTTGTGATAAAAAAGGTCTAAGAAGATAAAATGGTTTGAATTTTGGATTTTTTAACTATTCCCATCTTCGTTAAACTTTATTTTGTCATTTTATCGACCCATAATCGAACCATAATAAGTTTCAATAAATTTTTAACGAACTAGAAACCAATTTGATTACACGGGGTTACTTTGAATGATATCAAATCACCTTTCCTTTCCAGAAAAGGAGAAAAATGTTGGCTCAGTAGACCCTGTAGTGACTTGACCTTTGAATTTTATCAAAAATTGCCAGTCAGCAAAATACTTTTACACATATTGTCTGGTAATAATTTAAACTAAAACAAAAAATTTTCTAAGGACACGAATTAATAACAGTCTTCTAAGAAAAGAAAAAACAATAAATTAAACTTTAACTTACACTAAAAGAAAGAAATCTAATGCAAAATCAGTGAAAAAAGTAAGAGGTAAACAGAAAATTGTTCATAAAAATTAATTAAAATCACCTTACAATCAAAATTTGGCGCTTAATTCAAGTCATTGATCTCTCAGCTAATAAAACCAAAAAAGAAGCACGTTTCTTTGTTTTTTTTTTAGAGCACCAAAATTCTCATTTATTTCATATTTGAATTTTTGTTGTCCGTTTCATAATACTCATATACTTATATTTAACTATTATTATTCAAGTAATCAAATTTTTTATTACATTGTTACAGGACATTTTGGGTCATATGAAATGAAATGAAAACAAAACAACAACAAAAAAACAAACAACAAAAGCCTTTAAATACTATGAAATTTAACTTGTTTTATTGTACATGTTGCTTCCGGTTTAATAAAAGCACTTATGCTTTCAACAAGGGTCAGAGTACATATCTAAAGGACCTCATGAATATTTCGTCTTGTTTTTGTTTTTGACATGAATTTCACCTTTATATATTAGTTTCTGAAGCAAAAGTTTTTTCAAAAAAAAAAAGAAAACAAAAACGAAAAATGTTGAATCAAAATCGCAATGCACCTTTTATGTTTCTGTTTTGTTTTTATGTTTTAGATTAAAAAAGAGTTTATTGAAAAGCTAATTGCACTAAGAGTAATATTTTTCGATATAAAAAGAATAAGAAAAATAAAAAGAAAACTAAATGAAAACAACTTAAATCTTTTATGATAATAAAAGGAAGTGTAAAAGAAAATGAAAACTCTTAGAGTGTTTTTTGTTTTATCCTTTTGTATTTAAGTAAACAGAATCTATTACAAGGATATATGAAAAGAATTTTATAGTTCATTGGTGAATATGTTTTTGATGTTTAAAAACTTTAGATTTTTAAAAACTTGTTTTGATTAGAGAAAAATAAATCAATCAAATTTCATCAGACTAATTAGGTTTTTCCTCATGGAGAAATATATATTCAGAAAAGAACGGTAACAAGTAAGGGATAAACTTTATCCTTAATTAGAAGAAAAATATGATTCCAAAAGTATTTCTATTTCACTATCAACAAACTAAACAAGAAACTATTTTTGTTTCTAATATGAAATGTCAAAATACATACATACAATTAAATTGTCTATCGGTACATGAAATGTTTGCCAGCAGCCAAATACTTCGTCTGGAAATGATCTTGGGAACAAGCCAGATTGTAATATATTATACTCCTTTGTGGAAATACCCATTAAAAATGTTTCAAATTTTCTGTCAAACGTTTTATTCGTTGTAATATAATTTTTAAGAGATTCTAATCAACTACGCAAGAGAACAGTAGAAGGGGTAAACATGAAAAGGGTTGTATCATAAACCAAATTTATTATTTTAACGGGAAGTTATACATAAACGGCCGGTCCTAAGAAAATAAATCTAGGTCAGAATGGTATTTTAACCTGATCGGACAGTTACGTGAATTTTAAATGAATTTTTGCTAACGCACAACAAATAAATGAAGTAACTTTTACCCAACACTTCAATACTAACAAAGTTCAGACAAAATATTTTAACGCTCAATGTGAAAATATTCTAACCACTGGATTAAATAAAAATATTAGGTTAGAAACTATAAAACGGACGTTTTTGTTTAGTCTGTGTTCAGCTGTGACTGATTGAGAGATAGATACGATTATATTGTAACATGCGCTCGATATATTTATTTATAAAGTTTAATGGTATTCTTCTTACCCATTTCATAAAATATTTTCGTGTTTTTATTTCATTTTTATTTTATTTTTCTCAGAAACCAGATGTAAAAAAACAACCACAATTTGCATTGACTTTTCTTGTATTGAATCATAGTGAATCATCATAGCGCAGATCAAGATTCGAGAGAATCTTAAATCAGAAATTCAGAGATAGATCCACCAATCAAAAAATTGGCTCGATATTGGTTACAAAAATTTCGTTTTGGCAATTTCAGTAGCATCAACGAGCGAGTAGTGGTCACTTTATTAACCAGTTAACTGTTTTTGACGTGTATACATGTCAACCTAATTACGGTGTATTCGACGTGATTACTCGTTGTTAAAAATATAAAATCACCATTGACTATAAAAACTCGAAAGCGGTGCAAAATTTTGGGATACATCTGTAGTCTCAAGCTCCAAAGATCACTTGATTTTAATTTCGCATACTGTGAGGGGTTCTTAATATTAAATTCCACAATTAACTGGTTAATATCGATAACAAGGAATTAAAGACGAATGTTGATTTCAATGTACACAAAACTATTCGGAAATTTGGTTCTAAACAAAGAACTAGTCATATGGCTGTGTTGAAACACTGCCCTATCGATGGTAGGAAGTCATAGATGCCAATGGAAGTTATTTCGATTGAATATAATAAATAATGTGAAAAATTGCGCTTTTTATTTTGTTTATTTTTATTCAACGCCATTTTCATAGTTTTAAACCTAATAATAAAAATATTAAATTATTTTTTTTTTTTTGTTTTTTTGTTGAATCGTCTAGAGCAGCGATTCCCAAAGTGTGTTTTTTTCCCAAAAAATTTAGGGGTTCCACGTGACAAATTTTATTTCATTAAAACAAAATAAGAATGGTTTTTAATATAATCACATTTTTGTTACATGTCCTTTAATAGTAATATAAATAATGTAACTTCTTAAGTATAAATTCTTGTATAATAATTTCCATAATTTCCATATTCAATCAACAATGATGTCAATTATCAAATTAAATGATTAATTACCAAATGATGACATTTTTTACTTTCATCGTATTTTGAAAACTAAATTTAACTGCCAAACTATTCATGGTTATTGTTATTTGCAGCCTGACTCCTTCCCCTGACTCCTATCGACTGACTCCACCCGCAATTCTAGGCGTCACTGCAAGCAAAAGAGAAAAAAAATTCACATACGCAATTCCGCCGTGTTTCATCTATATCAGGATACCCATCAAGCAAATAAGATCCGCGGCTTTTCGTTTGTCACACGCATGATGGAACGGATTGAAAAGGTTACAAAAAACTGTAACAGTACTCATTGTATTCTTCACAGATATTCATTATTAACAAAAAGGATTTCAGTGACATTTAAATCTGTTCTAGATGAAGCAGTGAAGATTATTAATTTAATTAAAAGTAAACCATTGCAATCTCGTATTTTCAAAGCCATGTGCGAAGATATGGATAGTCTTCTTAGCACTTTACTTTTTCATACGGAAGTTAGATGGTTATCACGTGGTAAAATTCTTGTACGAATATTTGAATTGCGAAAGGAACTATTGGCGTTTTTTATTGGTCATAAATTTGAATTATCAGACAGATTAAATAATATAACTTGGCTATCTACACTTGGTTACCTTGCTGATATATTTGGAAAATTGAACGAATTATGTTTGGCTCTGCAAGAAAAACAAGTCAACATATTGCAAGCAAAAGATAAATTGGTTGCCTTTGTGTAAGGAAAATACAATATTGGATTTCAGCAAGGATCAAAATAATTTCGAGTTTTTCCAGACGCTTAGTGATATTCTCGAAGAATCGGAAGTGGATTTGGATATGGAAATACGTGATGGTATAAAAACACATCTGTCTAGCTTACAGCAAACATTCAGTGATTACTTTCGAATCCTAGAGAATAAAAATAATTGCTGAGTACAAAATTCTTCCAAAATAAAAGATAAACCAAAAGGATTTAATTCCATGGATTATAAAAATTTGATTGAGTTAAGATCGGATACACAATTAAAAGCCAAATTTAGAACAGTTTCGTGGACAGTATTCTGGTCAGATGTATTCGATGAATATCCAAATCTATCAAACCAGGCTATCCAAATTCTATTGCCATTTGCAACCACTTATCTGTGTGAAACTGGGTTTTCAAAATATGTTGCGACTGTGGCGACATGACACGAGTTTATTTATTTAAAAAATAAATTTTATTTAAATACAAACAAATCGCAGTAGTTTTAACAAATATTTAATATGTCAAGCAAGCTCTGAAAGTTTACTTGCTTGACATATTAAATACTTTAGTTCAGTTTTATAGTTTTTATATTAAAAGTAAGTCTTTCTGTCTAAATTAGAAACATCAAAAATATATTTTTTATAAAACCAAAATGTATTATTTAAACAATAAAATTAATTTAAAAAAAATAAAGATTATTATAATAAAAATAAACTATTAATAATATATTATATCATATAAGAATAATATTAAGTGGTAAATCGTAACAAACTTGATGCTGCACCAGATATGCGAGTTCACCCAGCGGGAAAAATTCTCTCTTTACTCATGAAATTGCATATAAGTGAATTTTGTAATCGAAGTGGTAATTTACAGGTTTGTATGTGCCAAAAACCAAGAACACTAAACGAAAGGAAATATAAAATGTGAAGCTTGACATATACACTTATGGAATTAACAAACTTTTCAGCATTGTTATACAGTTTAATTTGCGTTTTTGTCAGTCAGTCGGTGAATTAGTTCGAAAGAAGTGTGAAGCCAAAATCAATAAACTATATAAGTTTAGTGGAGTAAAAAAAGTAAAATTAATGATATTATTTTTGGTAAGCATAATATCAACCTATAATATGTAAAAAAATTATTGACATGATTTAATAAAACTTTACAGATTGGATAAAATCAAATCAACAACAAAGAAGGCTTCACCAGAAAAGAATTATTTTAATTAATTTCTTTGTAATCAATATACTTTGTAGAAAATAAAAAATAAATTTTGTTTAAACTTGTTTTAATTAATAATAAATCCCTTCCTTCAATAAAAAAATTAAAATTAAAATTTACCACCACAAATAAGATTACAATTAAATTTCATAAAGTAATCGAAAAGGTAATCTATGCAGAAAAGCTTCTTGTCTTCGGCTACCACTTTGTTTCCGACGGTAATCTAAAAACGTACCCGTTACTTTGCAATGACATCAGCGTGTTAAAATCCATCGATACTGGTAATTTATAGTTTAACATTGCCCAGGTTACTTTCCTATTAACAAATATAATGCAAAGGGAGAATTTTTCCCGCTTACTTGTTTCAATTAATATCAGCTATTAAAATTTGAAAAGTGGTTGCAAAAAAATATTCGGGTTTCCGCGACCAAAATAGTTTGGAAAACTCTGGTCCAGATAGGACGATTCTCTTAAATTTTGTTATTGACAATAAAATAATTTTGATCTGTTGAACATCAATACTGTAATTATATTATTAAAAAATTAAATATAACCTCATACAGCATTAAATGAGGTCAATATTACACACTTTGCCCTTAGCAATTGCAAAAAAAGAGTAATAAAAAAAATAAATAAACAAACGCTAAGCTCCACTAATATCAAACGTATTAAAAAAATGTCAACTTTTTGGCTTAGTTAAATCCATCAATCATCAGGAATTGCTGATTTTTTGTGTACGAAGAAAATTTTGGCATAAATTTCACTTGTCCAACAAATTTGAAACTGTCAAATCGTAAAAAATTTAATTTTTTTTAATCCACCCACACATAATTTATTTGGCTAGCGATTTAAGTGACAAAAAAAAAACAAGAAGCCCCTTTCCATTTAGTATCCAAATTTTTCTACGGAGACTGTATTGTAAACATTTTTTATAAAAGTCCGAAGCTTTTATAACAAACGTAAGAGTAAAGCTAAAGAGTATTTTATGGTCGCGTATAACAGTTTTCTCTCGTACTTAATATAATAAAAAAAAAGCTTTTATTTCAAAAATTTCTTTACAACAAGCTGGAAGGGGGCAATGTACTCAATTAACCCAGTGGCGATATGAAAGTTGTGTTAGTCAGCATATGATAATTATAATAAAAAGTATATATATATATATATATGTGTGTACTTTATGTATGTATGAATAATATTCTGCTATAGTGTATTTTTCATTTATCATTGTACTGCAGTGGGTCTCCACGTGTCCAGTCATTCACCCGGAGTTCAAGTAGCACGTGTCGACTGCTCTGAGAATTTTAGTTTAGTTGATTCCGTGTTTGTATTATGACCATTCACCATACTCCTCTTTAGTGTATTTTTGCAACGCATTGCAGGCAATATAGAAAGATGCATTTTTGTTTTTCCGCATGCCCTATACGGGCGCCCCTTTAATATACTTTTTGTAATTGAGGAGAGGTATGAAACAGAAGCTATAGGGAAACTGGCGGCGCTATATAAATAAATATATAGTATAAGTAGAGTCGGGACACTTTTATGTAGATTTATATATGCAGCAACAGACATCATTAGTGCTGTTTTTATTATATACATATGTACATGGGAATTTTATGTTTGTGGCTCCTTGCTACTGTTTGTCCCGCTTTCTTTTTACTTTTATTTTTATTCTTTTTAAATGACATGAGAGAATGTTTGGATTTCGCGGCTAATGCAGTGCATATAGCAGCCACAAATAATGTGCCCTATGCACTTATTTAATGCATCTCATTCATTTTCATTGAATTCTAAAGAGGGCTGGAGATTTATTTATTATTATAACATCTATTTAACGGGTATGATTAGGTGAGGGCTTGAGAATTTCTGAAATTTTGTCGGCTTGTGGGCCAAGGAATAGAAAAAAGGAATTGCATTAATTGTAAAAAAAAAAAAAGGTTTGCCTGTCTAAGGGAAAATTTCAATTAACTTTTGTTTTAAAAGTTTTGGCAAAGAATTTAAAAAAAGTTTAAACGATATTTGTGAAAACTTTTGTTAAGTAATTTCATTTATTTTCGTTTTTTGTATTGTGGCAAGTAGTTGAAAATGATATTAAGGAAAAAAAAGAGGACTTAAATTTTGTTTTTTAACAAAAAAAAAAATATTAATCAAATTTTGTATAAGGTATAATCCTGAAAATAACTATAAAATAACATTTTGCAAGAACTAATTCTATGTATGTGTGTGTTTACTTTAATTATGTTTTATGATTGATCTCTGGAAGAATTTTTACTTAAATGGGTTTTATGACTTAAATAACAACTCTGAACCTGAAAAAAGCTATAACACCTCAATCTATTTCTTTTTGAACTCTTTTTATTTATTTTTCAATTATTTACTCTTGTCCCTTAATTTTGATTAAACCTTTATACTTTTTATTTTTTATATTAAAATGAGTTTGGATTGTTTTTATTGATGTCGCGACATAAAAAACTAACAAATATTGAAAAGTAAAGAATATTAGATTTTTGTAACAAGGACAAATTGCTATAAAAGTAAACTGTTCCTAAGGTGTTGTTAAAAACTTTTTACCTTTAGGATTAGAAAATTATGCAGCTAAAAAGAGCAAAGCTCCTCCTTCAAAGTTCTCTTTTCGAATGAAACGGGCAGTTTTACCGGAAATCAGTTAATCATGAGCGTCATCTTCGGAAGTTGTGCAACGTTTCAAACTAGGATGCAGTTTGAGTCTGTGTTTGAAAATGGGCAAATGACACACACTTAGTGTAGCCTCTACACATTCGGCAAATTAAGCAATTCAAGCAAATACTCGAATGTGTAGAGGGGTGGATCTGCCTTAAAGGGACTAACATATTTAAAAGGCTTTCAGAAAAAGCTGAATAAATACAGAAGAGTAAAAATCTATATTGGACAACATTTTGTTACCATTCATAGAAGATTAATGTGAAGAAAAGAGTTTATTCCAGCAGGATAACGCCACTATACACAACTCTGGACATTATTAGCAAAAGTCAACTTTTGTTGTGTTGATTTTCCTCGCATTTAAATATTCAAAATTTCTTTGATAAATGCTTCAAGTAAAAAGACCCAAAAGTTTTCCTTATTAGTATCCGTTAAGAAGAAATTTCAGGTTTATTTTGTACGAGAAATATTTAAAATAAAATTATTTTGAATAATTTTATGACAAAATCAATTCAAAAATCCTTTTACAAATGATGATTGATTTTCAAAAACAAAATATCAACAGATTTATATCAAGTTTTGGTTAACGCTAAGCATTTGGTTTATAAAAAACTAAAATAAAAAAAAAATAACTATACTACAAGACATTTATTACAAATATAATGACAGAATTTAAGTAGTGACTCATGTACTATTCTCTAAATCCTTTTCAGCGTCCTGTAACTCAAATAAAACAAAAAAATTTCATTATATTTGGCTATAAAAAAATATATTACGTTCTTTATGAGAAAACGGCTCAAAATTTATTAACATTTCCTATCTGTGTCCCTTTGACTTCATTTTATTTTCAAGGCCTGTGTTTCTTATATGATATACTCTTAGCCAGCAAGGAATTTTATTTTGCTGATTATTCGACAAGTTTCTATGATTTAAGAAAGAAATTTTACTTAAGAATTATATTTAGAAAATGAAAAAATTGTTCAAAAATTTTTTGAAAAATACCAACAGGACTTTGAATTCCTATTTAATTAAATTGTTAACGTGGGATAGTTACTAACAAGGGAACCTATGTAAGTGCTTTTTATTTTCAGTAAAAAAAAAAAAAAGAAGAAAGATGAGAGCTTTAGATAATTTTTCTTGGTTTTCTCTTTGTATTTCTTAAGTCCTTTTGTTTAGTTTATAAATAACATTCCTTTTTTTTTGTGAAGTATTAGACACGTACTAATTTAACAGAAGTGCGTTTATTATTTTTTAAGGAGCTTGTTTTGTCAGTTTTTAGGGAATTAAATTTGATAAAATTGAAAGTGGTAGAAGACAAGAACTATTCGTCCCTATTGAAATTTAAAGTTATAAATGTCTCTTGGAAAATTTTATATAAAATATGAAAATTTTTGTTTTCCTAGAGTTAAACTAAAATAAATAAATCAGCGGTAGCGGCTGTAATTAATTTATAAGAAAAATATTTTTTAAGAGCAAAATTTCATTTTTTATTATTTTGAATCCTTTTACCACTCTATCCATAAATCATAATCATTTTCTGTACCTTGCTTTCTAAAAAAATAAAATGTGGAATATTCAATATAAAATTCTTGTTTGGCACAAGTAAACTGGCGAGCATTAATGAACAATCATTGCGTAAAATTACAAAAGAATCAAACATTGGTCATAGTACTATATACCTCGTGTCTCAAAAAAAGAGTTATTTGCTGCCTATTTCTAAGGCAAAAGACGTCATGCTATGTTTAAAAAAATGAGATTAACGACTTATGGAGCAGTTGGGATGGGATGGGAAGTATTACTATAGGAAAACTATTGAAAAGCATTATCTAAAGACAACTTCGAAACATGGTGGAGTTAACATTATAGTTTGAGGTTGCTTTACTTGATGACGCAAAGGCATATTGGGTAAAATATATGAAATAATGAAAAAGGACGACTAAATATATATTGGAAATGCCAATCTTCCAGAATTTATAGATATGAGCGCATATCTGAAAGAGAAAGTATTTTTCTAAGCAAGATCATGATCCAAAACATACCGCAGGTTTAAAAATGTTCTGCACAGAGACCAGACCTATATCTCATTGAAAATTTTCATAATATTAATTAAAAAAAAAGGTTGAGTAGGAACAAAAGAGTTCCTAAGAATGATCAAGATCTTTGGCTGCGAGTTTAAACTGAATGGAATAATGTCAAAAAGCCATATATCCCCAAAATTGCTGGATAACATCACATGTGGACTAAATATAAAAATATGATGTAGTTTTTGCAGATATATATATAGCTTCCTGGAATTTAGTATTTAACTTTTTTCTTCGCATTTATTTGACCTTAACAAAACTTAACATAAAATAAGGACTAAAAATTTTTGAAAGTATTAAAATTTTATTGATGTGTAAATTAAAAAATTAAAAACTGCGTTCCTTTTATGTTTTACTCAGTTGGTTACCCCCCTATTTAATAGATACAGTAAGGTTCTCACAATTCTTTGAGATCTTAGCAATAAAAAGAAGATCTTTCAAATTGTCATAAAATTAAATATCAGTTTAGAAACTTCGAGCAATTAAATTTCTTTTAGGAAATTTCCAAAAAAAAAAAAAATTTATTTACGTCTTATAGCAAGTAAAAGCTTTCATACAGAAAATTTATGAGCTATAAATTTCTCTTAGAACAGTCAGAAAATGTGTTAATAAATTTTGCAGGAATTGCTTTGCGCTGATGCATTTTTTATACGAAAGCATAATGCAAGCCGAATTGAGAACCAATCAAAAGAAAAGAAAAAACAAAAACCAAATACATATAAGAATACTACACAATAATGACTTTTAGAAGATATTTAAAATATAATTTGAAGTGATTGCGAATTTTTTTACATTACTCTTCATAGCGTAAAATCTCTAAAGCTCTTAGAACGCAAGGAACTAGAAAAAAGAGAAAACCCGAGAAACCCAATAAAAAATAATCGAAGCCTATATCTAGAAATTTGGCTTAAATAAATCGAAAAAGTAAACTAAAGCAGGAGCAGTATGCAAAAGAAAAAACACGGCTAGTTATTTAAAAAGTGAAATAATAATTATAAAAAAAGGCTAGGAAAATATTTAAAAGGAAATAGCAAACTTTCAAAAAGAAGAAGCATTTCTCAAAGTATTCTATAGTTAATTGCTTTATTTTTCATTTTTCAGTAATTAATCCTAATGCATATCTTCTTTTTTTAACCTTTAAAATTGAAAAGGAAAACTAAAATCTTACGTCAATAATATTACCTAACTTTTCAACGATAAATTAAAACTATGAACTTAAACAAAAGTACATAACTTATTTTTTTTTCTTCCTCTTTTATGAAAAAACTTTAATCAATAGAACAATCATTTTGAGAAGCCTAAGAATAATAATTAATTCTCTATCCGAGACCAATGAAGCAATAAACGTTAACGTCTTGAAATAGTGATTAACATTGTGTATAAATCTTAAAATTAATTTAGCAATAACTGATGACCCAGTCAATTCAAATACTTGAAGATATTCATCATTAAAAAATAAAAATAAAAACTACAAAAACAGCATTGCAAGCAATAAATGAAATCTTCATCAGTTTCGTATTCAATTTGTTAGCCTCAAAAAAAAAACAAAAAACAACAACTAATTTCGAAACTCTCCTAATGTTTGGCTGGGGCTTATTCCGCTGAGATCCGAATAAACCTTATCATGCCGATAAAAATTTTGTTAAACAATAACCAAAAGCTATTTAAAGGTAAATGCGGCAATAATACAAGACAAAAACAAAAAAAAAACTGCGGTGTTTTCCATGATAAAACTAAAATACACAACAATAACAACAACAAAAAATAATAATTAATGAAATTGTGTTAATGCCTCATTGTGTCCCGTCCGGAAAAAGTTCTTTGGATAATATTTTTCCTTTTTTTGTTTTTATTTTCTTTTTGAAAAAGATAAATATATGCCTATGGCAATATCTTAGCAAGTTAAAGATCAAAAAGATCACGAATTGTTTGCAATAAATTTCACAGAGAGTCAGTGGAAATGTTGCAAATTAGTTACGCAACTTATTTAACACAAAAAAAGCAACAACAAAAAAAACAAATAAAAAAAATTTTTTATTTTGTATTACTACTTACCATCACGACTCATTCCTAATTTGAGGCACTTTTGCAGTCTGCAGTATTGACATCGATTTCGATTGACACGATCGACGACACATTGTTTATTACGTGGACATTGATAGTTCACGACGGAGCTCTGTGATCTACGGAAGAAGCCTTTACAGCCTTCGCATGTGATAACACCATAATGAACGCCTGATGATTTATCACCGCACACTTTGCATGGAATTATCTCAATTTGGGCTATAAATTTAGAGAAAAACAAAAAAGAAAGAATTAGCTAAAAAATATTTTAATTAAATAATTCTTATACATATGTTAAGTGATTGAAGGAAAAGAAAATATAAATAATTTAGTCCTTGATGTTTCTTCTGAAAAGTTTTAATCTATTTTAAAAATTCTATGAAAATTACTGATAAAAAAAAATGAGATTACAAAATAAAATTTGGGCAAATTGATTTTAAAATCATTCACCAAAATTGTTTGTCAAAACCAGATTTTTCTTTTAAATTTGACGGTTCAAAAAATATTAGCTTACCTATTTAGGATTTATTTTTGAAAATATTTGACTAATAAGGAAAACCAGGGGCGGATTTAGGATTTTGGCGCCCTCATAGCACCTTTATCATAAAATAAAACGCCTGTCGCCGGGTCTCTCAGTGGTCTGATGACAAGAACTTGACTCCATCACATGAACTTAAAACTATAGACATCATCACTAAATAAAATTGAAAATTGAGAGATATTACGGTATTCATCGAATCATAATTTTTGCTTTATTATAAAATATTTTTTTTTTCAACATTTTCCGCCCTCATAAGTCACCCAAAATTTGGCGCCCTAGGCTGCAGCCTACTTAGCCTATACATAAATCTGCCTCTGAGGAAAACCTAAATATTATATATGTATATATTATTTTTTGTTTTCCCTTAAATCTCTTCATTTATGATTGTCATATAACAAAAAAAGTCAGATATGACTATTTCATTGCTTTAAATGAGTCTTCATGTCACAGATGATAAAATGTCCCGAGATACTCGTAATATGTTGGACAGAAAGTAGTCACGTAAAAAGAAATTTAAACTACATCAGGTATTATTTGAACTAAAAGAACATTATAGTTTTACTCTTAACAAGCATTAAATTGTGATATCCTTACTAATGCATATAAAATAAAGTATTACTTAAACTATTCCTAAAGATATCAAAATTTTATTTATTTGTCAAATACATAAATGATTATAAAAGCTTTTATTTAGCAAATTTATTATTATTATTATTTTAATTACAGCATGTACCGAAGTCACTACGGAAACAATTTTCCTACTTGTATGCCTAAACATTTGATAAAAGTTGTGTATATTTAAATTCCAAGATATCTTTTCATCATGTATTGGACCTCCATGAAAATATCATATTAAAAGAAGGGAATGTTGAAATATTTTAACACTTAACCGTTCGAGTAGAAAAATTCAAAGCTTATGTAGACTTCTGCTAACTATAAACTTTAGAAGTTGTACATATACGGCTAAAATTAGCTAACATCTGGTGCTTTTAAAAAGTTTTGAAAAAGAAACATAGTAGCAGACTGGCCACTTATGTTTCATCAAAGAATATTTTCATCTGGTATTTTCACATTTTTCTAAAGATAATCGAAAAAAGTTTATTGAAGAGTAACGTGACAATATATGTTGCTACCTTTTCATTTAGTAAAAATTTCTAACATATAAAAATTTTAAGATAAAATAAACTTTTAGAATTATAGAATTACATACAAAATTACAAAAAATAGATATGAAAATTAAGATAAACAAACCGGGACTAAGTTTATGTGGATATTAGAAAGCAATACAAAATTGTAAAATGTGCAGGTATGCATTTATTTAAGATAAAAAAAACAGCACATAGCAAACAATGGCGCAAAAAAAAAAAAAAAAATCAAGTTTTGCATGTTCAGAGAAATAAAAATTTGAGTTTTCCCATTTTTGTTAAAACAAAAATGTCCACAAAATATCATCCAGCAATGGTAAAATTTTGTTCAAATGTTTACCTTACATTTGAATTTCACTTTAAACGTTTTAAGGACATAAAGGCTAGAAATAGAAAACTTTTTTGTAGAAAAACTTAATTAAAAAAAGTAGAAAAATAGCACCAAAAAATATTCTTTTTTCTTTGCTTCAATTTATTTCGTTTCCATACGAAAATTCAAATCAAGTCTGTGTGTAGAGCCAGCAAATAAATGGTAAAATTTCTACAAATGTTCTACAAAGGGTCTTCATTTTAATCTCATTGTAAAAGTTTTAAGGATATAAGGATATAAAAACAAAAAACTTTGTTGTAAAAAAAACTATTTAAAAAAAAGCAGGAAAATAGCACCAGAAAATATTCTTTTGCTTTCATTTCAATTTTCAGATGAAAATTCAAATTGATAGCTAATTATGTCTAAGTACAGAGTGAAAAAGAAGAAATTGAAAAATTATTAAAAATATAAAACCTCTTTACAAATGTTTTCCTTGTTGTCGTTTAAATATTTTCTTTTCTTTATCATAAACAAACAAAATAATTAAAAATAATTAGAAAAATTCAATTAATAATAAAATTAAAACTTTTTTTTTTTTTTTAAATTCACAAAACAACAAAAATTCAAATATAAATTAAGGTAAAATAAATATTCCTAGTCTCAAGGTCGAACTTTCATCATAAATTACAATCAAATATCATACCTAACCTCACCCTTGCATATAGATAAGAATAAAATTTCTTAAATTAATTGCCCACAATCACATGCCACAATTAACCATTTTCAGATATCATAAAAGCTTTTGTTTAACAAGAATCAAAACTCTTATCGTTACAACCTTAGCGGAAGTTCAATCAAAACTCTATAACAGAGCAAATAACAAAACAAAAAAAAAAGGAACTTAACGCAATTTCAAAATATTGATAAGAAACCGATGACCCTGTGTCGTGCTATAATATAACCAAAAATTAATGCCAACAAAACACCTGAGCTCTAATTTGTTAATTTCATAGGTAAAAGTTATTGGCTTTGTATTTAACAAAAAAAGAAAGTATTTAACTATTGTTTGTCTTGTACAACAGTAACAAAAATTTAATATAAAATAACAAAATAATTTCAATTTGATCAGGCTTAAAAAAATTAACAAATACAGCTCTATCGGTACACCCTCTACCGGCTGCCCTGGGTTAACGAACTCTCATCAACTTTACAAATACAAAAAACTGAAAGAAAAAAAAGTTGCTTGAACTTCTTATTTTGATGACGTTTTGGGTAAAATGAATTTCACAAAAATGACTCAAAAAGTAAAAAAAAAAAAAAAATAAATAAATAAATAAACGTCTTCTTAAAAAATCGATGACCGCGAAATGTCAGCCCCATAGCCACACGCAGTTAATGTTAGAAGAATGCATGAATATAGGACACGCACCTTGATTTCTTGTCATGACACCTCAAATCGAATATATAGTATAATTTTTTATTTGTGGTTTTTTTTTTTTTTTTTTTTTGTTTTAAGTCCATAAGTTTTGATAAATTAATCACCCTCAACCCAATTAGGTCATTGACATCTTAAACAGTGTGAAAGAATTCATTCTGGATTGGGTCAACACCAGCTCTTACCAAAAAAAAATTCTGCTACTTTTAGTGCGCCAATGTTTGTCGTAGAAATTGGAGACGAAGAAAGGGAGGGGGCATAATTTCCTAAAAATAAATTTTAATTTGTCGCACGCCATCTCTTAAGATCGATTTTAGCTATATATATCGGCTATAAAGGTAGACTTATTGTGGATCATTTTTCAATTGAAAAAGAATAATTATAATTTTGCTTGATTTTTTTCTTTCTTATTTGAATTTTTTTGTAAATATCTGTGGCATTTTCTCAAATTCAAAGCAGATACTGTGTGTGTGTGTGTGTGTGATTGATGTATAATAGAAAATGGATTCAGGCATGCCGCTGACAGGTGTGCAATGCTACTCATCACCACCGGGTGGATTAATTTTGATGATTTTTATTATTATTATTATTATTATTATTTTCTTTTTGTTTATTTTTTGTTGACTTTCTCACTTCGCAACAAATTATTGATGCGTGCATTGAACTATTCAAATTAGAAAAATAATGTGTGTTAAGTTTCAAGTTTAGAAGTTATGTTTTTTTTTTTTGATGATTTTTATTGCAAACTGTAACTCTTTTTTGGTTAGTATTTAAATCAGAAAAAAAATATTTCTTTAGGAGCGTAGTTTTTTTTTTTGTGGTTTTTGTTTTTTATGGTGTAAATATAAAAATTTTAAGATTTTTTTTCTTTAAAAGTTTGATTGCGGCAAAGCACTATGGCGCTTCTCTTGTTTTGTTTGAAAACTTTTCAGATGGGAAATAAAATTAAAAAATTAATAATATTAATTAATTTGAAATGCAAAAAACAAATTCAAGCATTTGAAAACAAAAGATTATTGATAAGATAACTGAAAAAATTACATGTCGTACTTCATGCGTAAATGAATAAAATATTTATTCATATTTTATCACAATATGTGTTGTTGATCATATGTAAAAATGAGATCTTTTAAATTTGTGTGGTACTCTCAAAAAAAAAATGTATTTATTCAAAAAATGAAAGTCATAATTTGGTCAAAAAGAAACTATGCGTTTTGGTATTTAATATTTTATTTTATTTGTGATTACATTCCTTTTGATTCAATAGTTATGCGGGACTAATGATATAAAGCAGATAAAAATAAATAAAATTCAACAATTTTTTGTATATATATCTACAAAATCGGTACACATAGAGACTTTGTGAATTTGGCAAACAGGGGGATGGCTTAGTAAACATCCTATTTTTGATTTTTGATGCCGTTGTGTATGGTACTTGATATGTTTAACTTTGTAAAATTTAACGTCTTTCTTTAGAATTCCGGTAATACCTAACCCTAAGTCCTTACGCAATATAGTAGCTTCACATTTAGGAGATATGGAATCAATAAATACATATAAAATCTTTCCAAACAATCCAAATGGCAGTTACTCTTTAGTAGCACATGAAAAGTATTCTTGCATTCACGATAGCCTGGTCTAAAATGCTATCAAAAATTCTCATTCCTCATCCGAAAGACTTATGCTGTTAACAGTATAAGAGTGACATATTTACTAATAAACATGGTACTACGTGAATATAGGTTTATTCTACAGAGAAAATTTCCTATCCTTAAATACAAAAACAGAGGTGAGAGATATTAAGAGAGAAAGAAAAATGAAGGTATATGACTTACAATTAGGATTAGAAAATTACAATCTGCGAATCATATTTATTCAAGTATTATAAGAATTAGATGTCGTATAAAATCATTTATCAAGTGTATTATTCTCTTTGAAGTCAATAAATACCCAAAAATAAATTCATGCTTAAAAACAAAATTCACACTTACTTGGCACAATGGGGTTTATGACACCCTAGTGCAACTTTTGGACATTGCTGCAGAAGAACTAACCATCAAAACTTCATCCCAATATTGTTAAGGATTACATTAGTCATTATAGACATTTATTGCTATACACCAACTTAACTTATGTTAAAATACTTGAAAATGACGGAAATACAGAGATGGGGTGGAATCCGCCCCCGTGTATCTAGTAAAGGGTTATTAAAGTTATTTATAATGAAGTTTTAATTAACGAACCGTTTCGATCTGAAGCATAAAATTTCTAACCAAATGTGTTTACTTTGATTTTAAAATTAAAGAAACCCAACTCATATTCTCTGGATTTAAATTCTAGTTAAACACCAAAAAGTCAAAAATCTTAGAAATACTTGGAAAATAACAGAATTTACATGAAATATTGCTTACTTATTTTAGTCATCATGGCCATTTTTCAGTCATACTTTTATACAAAAAGTGGCTATTACGGTGACTTTTATTGCTATGTTTTTAAAAATTCAATGATATTTTTTCCGGGAATTTAAGCATTGTGTCTGAAAATCAGCTCGCTTTCATTGATAAAGTAGAGCTGCTTCTTTTTAAGTATGTAAGAGTTGTGACAATGTTTTATGTTAAACATAATACTGCTTACAGATTACTATAGCAAGAAACTGTAGCTTCTGTTATGTTTTCTTAAAAACAGCCATCTTTTAAAATATTAATCCATGTAAACTATAAAATCAAATTTTTATATAACTTAAGCTACCCTCAAATCAAAGTAAAAATAAAAACTTTATTCATAATATATTGAACACTACAAAAAGGAATTTCAAGTGTGTAAAAGACTGAGCATAAATGCAAAGTGTTCTCATACTTTGAATCCTTTTAAAAGTAAAAAAAAAAAAATTATACTTAAAAGGATAACAGAACAAAAAAAAATCAATATATATATGTTCTAATAACATAAAAATTTTATATGACCCATTTTACTAAAATGTTATTAGGAAAATAAGAAAAAGAAAAAAATCCTTTAATACTAAATCAAACTCTTTCGATAAATCTTAATGGCAGCACTTTCTTTTTTCAATAAAATAAAGTCAGTACTTCAAATTTACAAAAACAAAAAACAAGAAAAAACAAAAAAAGGATAGTCACTAAGCCATTTTCTGTTAGTAAACACAATCTAACCACATTTTTACTTAGTGGCTTGCACTTTTTGCATATATTTTGTTACAAAAGCATACTCCATAAGTATGTAAAGTCTTCTTGTTTCACAATGTTGAAAATGCATGCAGCAAGCATAAATTGTTAAAATTGTATTTGCGATGCAATTTCATGTATGTCATTGAACTCGAAATTTATTTAATTTTTTTGGTTTTGGTTTTTTTTTTCGTTTTGTTAAAAAAGTACAACCTAAAAGAAAGCAATACAACTAAAGAAGAAGAAGAAAAACAACATTTACAAAAATTGTCTTTGCTTGCACCTACCTAAACTTTTTATGGCTACAATTTTTATGATATGCACAAAAAAATAAATATATTTTGGCAATTTTGACCTCAACGCCACCTCACTTTGTAATAATTTTCACTATATTTTTGGTTTGGCGGTTTATTCATATATATTTTAAGTGATTGCAATTATTTTTGATTGTGATAATTTGATTTTTGGATACTTGTCTTTAATACATTTGTAAAATTAATATGTTCATGTTGTGCTATTGTCGATCACGTTTCATTTTATTTGTGATTTTTCCATGGAAATTATGATGATGCACATTTGAGTGAAATGTATGTATTTCTAAAAGTTTCAAGTATTTTTGAGTTTAAAAAGGAAATCAAAAACACAAAAAATATATTTTTCATATGATTCAAATATGAATCATTGTTTATAGATATGAAACCGGAAACATTTGGAAACACAATATTATGATCAAAATTATAGATAAATTTCAATAAAAATGTAATAAATATTTACTTAGAAACGAAAGAAATGTGTAAAACAAGTTAAATTTCATGGTGTTTGACATAAGAGTTTAGAAAAAAAGAGAAGTAACTGGAGGTAATTTTATTAATATATGTAGAGTAATTGTTCAAAGTGCTAAATTCGAAATAACTAAATGAATAATATCTGCCACCAGGAATTGTACCACTGGATATACATCCAATCCTAGACGTGCACATTGTAGAGCATAATTTACTCTTTGCTTTAAAATCATGTTTGGGAAAAGTGATGCTACTTTTTTGCTTAAAATGAAAACCTCGTATCAGACACGTACTAACTCTTTCTAAGTAGTAATCAAATTATATCATAGGCATAAACCAGGGCAACTGTAACTGTAAGGGCAATACCTCAAGCAACGAGGCAAGCAGCAAAGAAATCCTAACGCTGCTCCAACAAATACAGCGCTTGCTGAACCAATTAACTTGCAGAGTGGTTAAATTGAAATGCAAATGCAACTTCTGCAAAGTCCAAAAAAAAAAATAAGAAAAACACCCTAAGCATGAAGAAACAACAATGAAGTCGTTTAAAATAATGCTATGAACCACGAAAAAAGACTACTTCATCTTACCAATACGAAATTCTTCCAACTGCTGGATACTACGGACCAGATTAGGAGACTACAAAGAACTATAAGTCACATGAACTAACATTTTAACTATTGGGTACAGATCAATGGGCTGGCAATTCTCACATGTAACTACCTAACGGTGCAAGTACTAATAAATTAATAATAATATTAAGATTGTAGTAAACTTAACTGGAAAAAAAAATGGACCAGGAAGGTTAATAAAAATATCAAAATTAACTAAGATTTTAAGAAATTTTCAACTTTTTACTAGCCTTAAGAATCCCCGTTTCTTGCTACTTTTATTATTATTTTGAACTCAAAATAATTTTTTAATTTTGTTTAACCTTGTTTTAACTTACCTCGTATTGAATTTGCAGTCTTTTTTTCATGTTCAATAACACTACTTAATGAATTTGAACTTTGTATCAATGGAGGTGGTGTTGTGCTATCAGCTGAATCAGCTGGTCCTGAACAAATACTACTAACAGTACAACCACCAATTAAATTATTATTATTACTAATAACATTGCTAACACCACAATTATTATTGCTATTGTTACCATTGTGAAGATTATTATTACTACAATTACTATTACTATTACTACCACCATTATTACAACCATTTCCATTACAATTTTGATTACTAGATGTATTAGATATTGTTTGACAGCATATTGTTGAACCAACAAAGGGTGATGTTAGCTGGCTGTGGTGCTGTTGATGTTGCAAATGATGTGATTGCAACGGTATTGTACTACGTGAAATTGTTATATCAACTGGTAATCTAATTGGACTTGAAACTGGTGATGTTGGAGATGATGATGATGCAACAATTGTTGTTGCATGAAGGCCACCTAAACGTAAACCTTTTAAATCAAGTGTTGCACAACGATGATTATTATTATTATTATTACTATTGTGGTGATGATGATGTTGATGACTATGATGATGATGATGAGGAGTCGATGATGATATATTACTGCTACTAGCTGATATATTTCTATTAAATTGATGACGTAGTGTTGCTGTATCAAAGATAGAACGAGCAGCAGCAACAGCGGCTACCTGATGATCAAGAATTGCATTTGTCGATGATGTTGGCCGATTTATATTTGTTGTATGTTGTTGCTGTTGTTGATGCTGATGCTGGTGGTGATGATGATGATGGTTCAAATTATGTGAATGATGATGATTATTATTATAGCCAAGAGATGAGTGTGTTGACACTCCAGTTGATGGTTCAATTTTTATTTGAATATTATTATTTAAGATATTTGAACTGCAATTATTATTATTATTGTTGTTATTACCACTAGCCCAGGTTTGATTTAAAAATTCTGAAAATTCGTTATCCATTTTCAAAAATCGCGAACATAAGTTCGATATATTTAGTGTAATCTAAAGAACATAAATTTTTCACTCAGGTTGGATAGAGATCTGTTTCTAAAATCAGAAACACCATTTTTGTAATTCTTTAAAGTTTTCTTTTAACACTTTTCACTTGAATAGAAAAACACAAAATAATTTTGTTTTGCAGTAAATAAGATTTAAATTTTTATTTTTTTATTTTTCACTTTTTGAAAATTTCTCAATTAAAATTTCGTATATGGCTGTTTAGCTATAATGAAAAAAGTAACACGGAATATACAAGACATAAAATAAAAATGATAGAAAAATTCTATTACTTTTTAAAACTACAAAAAAACTCTATTTTTAATTAATTAAATTAACTACTAAATCATCCAAAAATTCTTATATTTTTTATTTTAATTTCACACTATGACAGTTATCTGCACTCTTTGGCAGTTAAATGCCATATGAAAAGCGCAAACTATTGAAATATGCACTACGCGATGTCAACGGAATTTGTGTGCAAATTTTGCTGTCCAGTTGGATTAAATTTTTGCAATAGAAATCAATTTATATTGTCAAGTTTTTGATGGTATTAAAATAAAATTAAAAACAAACAAATAACAGAGAAAAAGACACTGAAGACGAACATATATTTGGTCAGCAATTTTCATTTTTGATGAAAAATAAGAGAAAAAAAAAAACATAAAACAAAAATTGCATATAAATATCTTTGGATATAAATTTATATAGTCATATGGTGATTGGTCATCAACTAAGTTTGATGATACTATTGGCGAGGTCAAGAAACCGACGATCCAAGAATTAAGGCAATAAATTTGTCGCCAAATAATAATTATGTTCACAATGAGATTTAAATTTATGCTAAAATGTATGTTTTCACTACCCAAAAAGGAAAGATGCAAAATAAAATAAAATTTAAGACACATTTATATATATATAAATATAGATATACATTTTTTAATAGGAAGAAAACAAATGCAGACGTCTATTAAGAATTTTGGTATGTCTAAAGTTAGCATCAAAGGCAGCTGTATTAGACTTTTGCTCGTTTTAATTTTGATTTATTTATAAATATTTTCGTTTATTTCTATTTACTTTTTTTTTTTTTTTTTGTAAAAAATTATAGTCCATCGAAAGGATTACAAGAAAATAAACTAAAAGTAAAGTGTGAATAAAATTTTTTCTACCAAAAAAGTTATAAGTTTTTATAATTGAAATATTTAGAAAGTAAAAATTTATAAAATATTGGAATTTCCATAAAAAATTAGAATACAAAACAAAAAATTTAACTTTAAAAATAAAAATTGTGGAAGAGATGCAAAAAATTTTTGATTGTTGAACTATTTATAGAAAAATCATTAACAAAATGATGTTTTCTTGGTTAATCTAATCTATCAGCGTATAAAAAGCTGCCTGCAATATCCTAATATTTATTCTGAAATACAAAATTTTTGGTAAATATATTCTTCCTTTAATAGCCAAATTTATAGGCATTTGAGCGTCCGTTGCTCTTTACCGCTTGCAAAATATCTTCAAAGCCTATTAGTGGCACTTTTATACAGTTGTTAAAATTGTTCAATTTTATACAAGAAAAGCTCATCCGGAAAGGGCTAAATTCTCACAAATGGGCACGAAAAGTTGACGCTTTGCGAATTAGTAGAGCAGAGAAGCAAGCGGCACACGACAGTAAAGAAGAAAGGGTTTCGAGTAGACAATAACAAAAATATGCTCTAAATCTCCTTGATGAAAGCTCTTTGCTCTATGGAGCTGATATTGAGAGTTTGTGTGAGTGTAAAAGAATTATCGAGTTCATTTTCAATCTTTTAGTGAGCAAAATTTTAAAGCGTTTTCCTTAAACTTGTTTGTTTTTAAAATCGGTGTTCACGATAACTCAAAATCAACTGGACCAATCGTTTTGAAATTTTGCACACTACTTCTTCTCATATTTTACTAGGTAACAACGAGTGCGTTTTTTGTTGTTTTTTTTAATAATTATTAATTTAACAATAACAAATAAAATGATTTTTTAAGCGCAAATCGGTATTTTGGTTTCCAAAGGCCACCAAAAATTAAAAAATCCATGAAAAATTCCCTGGTTATTACCTTAAGAAACATCTTCTTTAATAAATAGATTTTGATTTTTTATTTTCAGATGATTTTGTTACGAGTTGTGACGCGTACCGCAAAAGAAAGTTTATTTGACAGCGCCTCTAGACATTCGCTGCCATTCGCTCACTTATTGAGGTTTTCAAATAGAAATTTAGAAAAATATTGCTCAAATGAGTTCCCTACAACTGCAAAATTTTCACATATCATATCCATTCTGTCTTTAGTCAACTTTATGTGTTTTAACATATTGTTGGTCGTCCTAAATTTTCAATTAAATTTTCCCTTTCTCTTTGTTTGAGTTAAGCAAATTAAAACTGTTTTAAATTAACTAAATAAAAAACAAAGTTCAAAAATTTCGCCTCTAATCGTGCAATTGTTAATCAGTTTATTTTTTAACATTCTAAAATTGATTAAAATTTGTGAAAAATAAAAAAAAAAAACAAAATTACTCTCATCCATTTATGTAATGTATAGATTTGGAAATAGATAAAATATAAATTTATAAATGATGACATGATAATTATTAAAAAGTATTCAAATTAAAGACGTGATGATTGCTCACGACTATAATACCAACAACTAAAATGTTTGGGTCACAACAAACAACAAAATATGTGAAAAAGATTCCAAGATACTCGTATCTGTTATTGTTAGCAGATGGAAATTTTTTTTAAATATTTTTAATATGCTATGAAATAGATTTTGGCAATTCAAAAGAGAAATCAACATCATAATTGTAAAAAATTAGCTAAATTTTTTTAGTCATCTGCGTCACATAAGGCATTCCTGAATGTTTTGGTTTGTATGTAAGTTGAAAGCTTCAAAATTTAAATTCAACCAAGGAAATGGTTATTGAAAAAATTTATTATTTTTATTTTATTTTAAATTTAAGATCAATTAGAGATGAAATGCTATGACATGATTTAATTTTTTTTAAAAATTGGTTTCGCGGGGGATTGAAAATTGGTTCTAAAATTTCGAAAAAGAATAATTAATCAGTATTTTTTTTTTTTTGGGATTTCACAAGAAATACTCTAGGCTTAAATTGTTTTAAAATTAGATTAAATTAGGCTTAACTTACATTAGAGACAAGTAGACAATTTTATTTGGTAAAATATTACCAGCTCTTCAACAGTTAAAAACATGTTTTTTTAAACAAAAAAGCAACCTAAAGTAAATTGAAATAAATAAAAGCAATACAAAATAGAATATCGAGCATACTGAATATTGGGAATAAGTTTCGCGTGAAAAACTTTTCTTTTTTCTTGTATTGCACTTAAGACGAGGTGTGTTCCAAATATAACCAGAATTTTTAAATTTCGCAGGCTTTGTTGGAGAGTCCGATTATCAAAAGTTTATTTTGTAGGTACACATCCCCTGAAATATGATAAAATTTTCAGTTGTATACATTGTTTACTTTTTAAGTGGCAGCTGTTTAAGTAAGAAGGTGAGCTCGGCGAGTTTTTTTGGAGTTAAAAAAAATGTATCAAAGATTTTCTACTAAATTTTGCATCAAAAATGAAATAAACTGTAAGAAAGTGTGAGAAATATTAACAATGTCGAGTCTGCTATGAGAAAAACTATGGTTTACAAGTGGTATAAGCGTTTTAAAGATGATCGTGAAGACGCAGACAAAGGATATTTGTGATATTTAAGTCAGTTTTCGTTGATATTTATAGTTTTTTGTGCTGTCGATATATTGCTTAAAGCAGTGATGAGAGCCTCAATTAGCTTCTTTGGGAAATTTTTTCCAAAATCAATGAATATCACACTTTAACCATTGTAAAATTTGCAGCTTATATAGCGCATGAAGACTGTTTTGCTTTTTTCACCTTTATAAAAGATATCGATAAATAGACCATGGCCAAATTTTTATGATTGGGTGAAAAAAAAATGCTTTAGATGTTTTAGATGAAAGTTTTATATTTTATGGACCTCAAGTAGGAGGATTCTGTCTCAGTGAGAAGTAAGCAAAGAATGAGAAAGTCAGATTTTGACATAGTATTTGCCACACATTAAATATGACTTTTTCACTTTCAAGCTTACTTTTCACCGAAACAGAATTCTACTTCTGCTGTTAGTATAACAAAATTATCACGGACTTTTTTAAACTTATCATTTAGGAAATCAGTGTACCCTGTAATTCAAAATTTATAATACCGATTCCTTCGAAAATTTGTACAGTGGTTCTGAATATAAATTATCAGGTAACCATGTTAAATCATTTTCAACATTATTTTTTGTAACACAATAAAAAAATTATCGATTGTTTTTTTATCGAAAAACAATTTTTTTTCTGAGTTCTGAGTTTTTGATCAAATGACAAGTTATAACTTACACCACAAACAAATTTTTTTACAATTCGCCACCAACAGCTTATTAATAGAGATTTTACCGTAAAAATTTAACACTGTTTTATTATTATTATTAATAATTAATTCAATAAATAAGTATCAACCAACATCAACCACAAAAAAATGAAATTTTAATATTGGTATCAATCTTCCCCCAGCATTGTTGCTTATTCTCAAAAATATATTCAAAAGAGAAAATTTTATTAAAAAAATTATTGAATTATTGGAATAAAAATTAAAATTTAATTCACATAATAACAACAAACAAAAAATTTAAATGAAAATTATACAAGACCTGGTTTTCTTTTTTGAAAAAGAACAAAAGAAAATTATTCTGACACCTAATTTAAACAATTTAATAGTAAGGCCTATAAAATATTCAACAAAAATAAATAAATATGTTTACACACATATGTGTATGTAAAGCAAAATTCTAATTCTATATTAAAATTAAATGAAAGTTTATTTTATTTAATGAAATTATCTATTTTCAGCATGAATAGATCAAATTTCATAATTTTACTAATCATCACGTTAAACATGTGGTGAGAAATTTTCATGGAATCATATAAATGCTGACAAATTATATAATTAGGACTAACTATGTTTAAATTGGCAAAAAAAAATAAAAAGAATTCAATTACAAAAAAAGAGAGTTTAGTTTTTTTCTTGCCTAACGCTTGAAATGTTTAATCGAACTTTTTTTTTTGCTTTAATTTAAAAAATTCGCATGACCATGAAAAATTTTGCCATATAATTTGGACACCAAATTTGGAAGGGAATGGTGAGTATTATAAACATACACATGACAAAAACAAAAAGAAATTACAACAGTAAGAATGATGGACTTTTTAATCAGTTGAAAACCGACAGAAAAAACAACAAAAACTAAAGAAAAAAGATAACAAATAGGAAAGTAAAAAATCGCTAAAGGTTATAGGCTCTAAATTTCGCTTAATATTATATCCAAAATAACTTCTTTTTTTTTTGGTTTTTTATCTCACACAAACTCTGTTTATCTTATTTTAACTACAACAACAAAAAATAAATTATATTTAATAATAAATAAATGTTCATTGAACCACATTTTATTCTTTTTTTGCAATGAGCTGAATGAATAAAAAATTCCAATAAATTTTGCCCAGCTGATGAGAAGAAGTTAGCTATAAGGCGGGTAATATCTCTTTTAAACGATCCACTCGTGTTTTTTTTTGAATAATTATTGAATTATTGTAAATTATTGCTTGTTTTTAATTGTTTTTGTTCTGATTTAAATTTCGCACTATTCACACTTTTTGATTAATTAATAAAACTTTATGTGGTTCATATACAGAACAATAAAAACAAACAACAAAAATAGTAAAACATTTTTAATAAATTTTGTTGTTAATTTTTTGAAATCCTAAAACAGAGTAAAACTATTATTATTATTAATTTTTATGCGTATGTTTTTTTTTTGTTTTTTTTTTTGGGGTTCTTTTCCCCATTGATATTAGACTACGCACGATCCTCGATTTTTATAACATTTTTGCCCCGTTACACTCACAACTACTGTGTCCAATACGATCGAATAGAAAGCGACAACAGCACCGAGAACAAAATGTCAATGAACTTTTTTCGCTGAAACAAAAATTTTTTTTGTATACAATACAATCATAAGAATACAAAATACAAATGTAACACACACCCACACATATTAATCAATTATTATAAACATATATATATATATATATATAGGCTGACGCGATGCGATGCGATGATATCACGGTGTGTTTCATTTATGAGTAAGAATAATAATAATAAAAAATAAAAAAAAAACAACAACAAAGAAAGAAAAAAAAATTATTCACCGTTTCTATTGATAAGAATTTTATGTATGCTTGAGTGCTTAAAGGCGTTTTATATGCTTTTTAGTCAGTTAGAATAGAATGCATCGTAATAACATATTTGCATTATATTTTTTGTTAAATAAATTTTTTATTTATTTATTGTTTTTTTTTTATTATTATCAACTTTTATAATGTTGTACATATATATATATATATATATATATTAAATATCTATTTATTATATTCACTAAACAATATTAGCCACAAATAAAAATGAATTTTAGGTAAACAAAGATTCTCATATTTTGCACTTGTGTATTTGAGTATTTTTTTTTTTTTTATGTTTTTGCTGCTTAAATAAATCTTTATACAAAATATTTTAAAAATGCACTTATTTTTCTAATAAATTTCTCTTTGGATATATTTCAAGTAACACATAAATAAAATGTTAAGGACACTTTTCAAATAGGAGATGCTTCACATTTGAAAACATTTCACATAACTAAATAATAAAATTCTATATAAAAAAAAATGTAAAACATTTTTTTTTTCACATCATAGGAATTTTAATTGAATTTTTCACACTATTAAAAACAAAAAAATTAAATATTTATATTTATATATAGATATATAAGTATATATAAAGATTTAAGTCTATCGTGTAAGTTTTTTCCCGACGATAACAAACTACACATAAAACTAGGAAACTATGAATTAAGATTTTTTGTTCTTATTTTTGTTGTTGTATGGGGATATATGAAAGAGAAATAAATGCAAAAATTATTTAATGCTTGCGAATATATACATATATATATAAATATGTAATACAAGAGAAGTAGAATATTCCTCTTTTTCTCTACTCTTTTAATACTTTTTGTTATTATATTGTTGTTAATTTTAATTTTAAGGTTTTTATTTTTGGTTGGAAGCCCCGGATTATTCCCGGTTAACATTTTATATATCTTATTTCAACTCATTATTAATATTAAAACAATTTAATTACGAAAAAAATATTAAATTCACTTGAATTCGAAATTAAAGTAAAAAATAAAAATTCCTTTTAAAAACAATAAAACAATTTTATTGTAAACAAAGAACAAAAACAACACCAATAAAAGAAATAAATTCAAAAAAAAAAACCAATTAAAAGCTTTATGCAATTTCTCTTATATCCTTGCATTAAACTTTTTTAAATCTATATATATATATAATTATTTGCATTTGATAAAAAAGAAAAAAAGTAAGAGAATTTTTGTTGCTGGTGGGAGGAATTTGGAAAATTATAATTATAATTTTTAAAGGGGGGGGGGGGGGGGGGGGGGTTAGTTTCTGAGGGAACAAATTAAAAAGAAAAAACTTTTAAGTTTAATAACCCTCTACCCACTTAGTATTCATATTTTGTGTAATGGATTATTTTTAATAATATTTTTTGTTTTATTATTAATTTAGATGATCACTAATACAAAATAATAAATAAAACTACACAAATAATAACAAATCAAATATAATAACAAAAATATGTAATAATAAAATATCCACCGACTATAGGAACGAACCGAGTGCGAAACATTTCAAAATATCTATCAAAACGTACATTTGACAGACCAAAAGGAAAATTTTAAAACGTAAAAATATAATAAACACAAACAAAAAACAGTGAGGTATGACAAATTTTATGTGTATTGCCGGTTAAAAAAAAAAAAAAATGTGCAAAGCTTAAACATTGGCTTGACATTAAGCTTATTCCAACCCTCTCTATATAAAAGTCCTAAGTAAATGCATATATATATATATATATATATATATAAAATTATAAATGTAGCCACAAAAAAATAAAAAATCAAATCCATGCCCGGGGGCAATGTGATATTCTTCTTCCTGTATATCTATCCCTTTTTAACTTATTACAGCATTTCATATTAAACTATATAAACTTTTATAAATAAAAAAAAAAAAACACACACACACACACACACACATATCTATTCTAAAAGCAATGCATAAGAGACTTATTGTCCGGTCGCTGAGGCCATTGGCATATATATTTTTTGGTATTTGCTCATTTTATATAGACTTCAAGTATATAAAATATTTTATTAAAATGCATACAAACATATACACATACATATTTTTATAAAACCAAAACAAAAAAGATATACATTGTTATATATGAATGTTGCATATATGTTACGTGTGGAAGCTTTTTTTTTTTGAATGTGTGTAATTTTTCATTTCTCTTGTTTTTCGGCTTTTTGTATTTTTCTCTTTGATGTCTAATTTGAGCTTTTTTGTAGTGTCAAGAGTTGAATGCATTTTTATAGTTGTGTACAGCTATTTGGAATCTATATATATAATAACTGCTGACAACTCTATTGGCGTCTACTTTCCTCAATCTCCTTACTAGCAAATATACATATATATATATATATATATATATATATAGATTTAACAAGTCGATTGCATAAGCTTTGTGGATATTAAAAAGTCAAATTAAGCTTTATTGGAGACTTTATGAGCTGCCAGAGTTAAATTTTTTCATATAAAATATAGAATTTTTTTAGATATGATAAATATATCTCATGTGGGAGTAGGTGTGTGTGCGTGTGTGCTGAAAGTTAATTCTTAGATATAAAATCCTTTGCAGTAAATTCTAATGTTTACTTTATTCCCTTCTCCGTTAACAATCTGATATTTAACTATAGTCAGAAATCTGGCTGTTTTTTTTTATATTCTTTGAAATTTTGCATATTTAAGTAACTAACTTAAAAAAAACTAGTTGGTAGCATTGCTAGGGGCTTTACAGGGACTTTGTCCCTTTATTAATGTCTTTTTTATTTCTCTTTTTTACATAACAATAAAACGATTTCGAACTTTGCTCCTATAATCTGATAGACAAATACTAGATATTAAATCCTTTACATGAGAGGGATGTAGACTTATATCAAAAAGTAATTTATATCCTTTCCAGAAGACTTAACTACAGGTAAAATTTATAAGTCTTTACTAGTTTTAAGTTACATCCACACACAGATGCTTTCGGACAAAGTGGATTTGTCTTAAAATCGATATACATAACTCATTTTGATTGCCTAGAAAATCACAGATTTATACCAAAACCAATACAGTCATAATGGTAAGTTTCATCAAAGATGTTAAGCAAAAACTAAAAAAGTTTTGCTTACCATTTGGCTTTAATTTGTCTTACTAGCAGCGGGCTTTCAATTAAGATCATTGAGCAGTAATTGTTAATCAAATAATACATAATAAATAATCCCATAGCCCAGTCTACATGGATAGTACGACTTATCAAATGCAATTATATGGTTGACAACTAGCAATAAATCTCATACAAATGGAAAAATTTGACAATGGCTGGGATTCTGTCTCGGTGAGAAGTGAGAGTGTCAAATTTTGACATATTTGCCATACATTATACATACGTCAAAATCCGACTTTCTTATTCTCATGCTAACTTCCCACCGAGACAGAATCCCAGCCCATGTAAGCCACTTTTATTTCTACTACTCATCACCTCTTGGTCGTAAAAAACCCTAATTCCTTGGTATAATCTCCTTGATATATACATATATAAGGAATTTGTATTGCATAAAATTTGACATGTGTGATGGTATAATTACATAAAACAAAATTTTGATAACATTTGACAGTTTGAATTGTTATTATGAATATAAGAAAACTACTGTGTCCCCTCCGATTAGTATTAAGCAAAAAATCTTCATCGAATAAGCCAAGCACAACTTAATCTTAGGCATTTAATTAGCAGAAATTTAATCCTTTAAAAAGTTTTATAAGTAAGATTGAATTTACAAAATATTTAAGATAAATCGAAAAAAAAGATAATCGAATAAAATTAAAAAAATACCAAAAGATTTTTGTAAAAATGCGAAAAATTTTGATTCTAAAAACCTAAAGATTAAAATTCAGTAAATTTTTGGCTTTATTAAATATAAAAAAATTTAACAACATTTTTGAAAAATATCTAAAAGTAAAACAATTTCACTTGCCGTAAAGCTTGTATAAATTTTACGAATATTTCAAAATAACAAAATACTCTTAGAATTCATTTTGTTGTTGTTGTTGTTGTTTAAGACTTATTCAAGTATCTACAAACATCATCTATGATTAAGAGCTTCATCAAAAAAAGGAAAAGAAAAAACTTAATCAAGCTATTTGTATGCTACATACCGGGAAAATTATTTTTATTTAAATGGAACTTCAATTTAAGCATTCCTTGTTTTTTTTTTTTTTTTTTAATTTTTTTATGGAATAAACTCCAGCAGTTCCAAGCTAACGAGAGATTCTATTGCATAAATCTTTTAGGTATTCAAATTAAAGTAAGGAAAAAGATAAAAAAAAATTTCTACACTCGGGTTAAAAACAAAAAAAAAACGGTAAAAAATTTTTTATAGAATTTCTTTTATGACTTCCAGACTTTTTTTACAAACATTTTTTTAAAACCCTTGTATTTAATTTTTCAGAATAAACTTTTTAAGCATTGTAGCAAATTTTAATTTATTTAGTTCTTTATATTTTTAATATTTTAATTCAATGTGGATTGGACATAGATCTTTTTCGTTTTCTTCATGGAGCAACATGGTTTAGTCCAGTGTTGAAAATTTTTCTGCTAGGGACTTGATTTGCTTCCTTGGTCTAAAGGTAAAATGCAGTCTGATGCGACTATTTAATGTAGAAAGCTTAGAAACAAAACATTTTTTATGTCGAATGTTATAAGACTGAATATTTCTTCAGGTTTTCATAATAGGAAATAGGGGATAGCATATTTAACATACCAAAAAAAGATAACTAAATTTATATAGTACAATGTCAGCCGGATTCAGTTTTTGAGGACCATCCACACTGAATGCAACAAATATATAGCCATACGTACAAAAGTCACTAACTTTGAAGGTACAGAAAGTAAAATCCTTGCAAATATTTCCTATATTCAAAAAAATCTATTTTTAAATTTAGTATTTTGAATAACTTTCTCACTCAAATTGGAAAATTTAAAGATTTTCAAAGGTAAATTTTTCAATATATGTTATGACTTATGTTACAAAAAATTTTATATTACTCTTTATTACTTTAAAAAACTCAAACTTCAAAAAAAAAAAAAAAAAAAAACTCAGCATATCAAATAAAATTAAAAATCTTTCAATTTTTAACAATATCAAAAAATGTGGGCGTTTTGTTAGAAATAAGCGTTATCCGAGGTCATCAATAAAGATCAAATAATAAGTAGCTCCTTCCTTTTCAGCTTTTAAGCTACAAGGAAGAAAAAAATTTGAAAGCTAATATTTTACGACAAAAAAGGCATTGTTCCTACTCTTACAATTCAAAACATATTATTTTTAGTTTTGTGGGACAGAAACTTTTCTAAAAAATGCACACATACACTTATGTATATCCAATACATTTCAGGATAAAATGTTTCAAATCAAACGCCATCATGTGTTAATCTAAAAATGTCCAAATTTGGTCTTTATTTAGATCGCAGGATACACTAAAAATGTCAATTAAAACTTGAAATTTAGATTTAATGTTTACCTAGTGTGCCTGGTTTGAATTAAGATTTTTAAATTAAAGCTTCCTTTTATATGTATGTATTTATTATGAGTCATATTTAGTGTTATTTAACTCATATGTTCTTTTTGTTTTTGGCCCATTTTTGGAGTCAAGCAGCTGATAGTTAAATTTTGTCTTAAATTTCTAAAAAAAATATCTTTAATTGAAGTTCTGTTTTTTTTTTTTTTTTTTAATATCAAACCGCAAATGTAATTACTTCAAAACTCCTGCAATTTTAATGCTTTTCTTTTTGCAATTTTCTTTTTCAGACAATCCTCCTTTAAATTGCTTAATTTATAAACACATTAAAAACTTTATGTTATGAAATTTTGATTTCTCTGTTTTCTTTTGCTATAGAAATTTTTTTTAGATAAAATCAAAATTATTAAAAACAAAATATTATATACAGTCTGGGACACATAAAAACAAGCGAAAATTTGAATATATAAAATTTCGCTTTGCGTATAAAAACAAAAAAATTTAATAAAACTAAAAACGATAATTCTCTGAGAGTGCAAGGTTTAACAAAAGTTTGCCTGTCAAATATTTTACATGTTAATGGATTAAAAAACATTAAAAAATAAATTTTGTTTCAATAAAATATGAATAAATTCAAAAATAAAAATAATATAGTATTAATCTAATGTCAATTATTACTGGTAACACGAAATTTAGCTGAACCACAACATTTGACAGATAAACTGTCCGATGACATCATTTAAGATGATGACTGATATAATTTAAAACTAATGAGAATTTTACGTCGGGATGAGGTGTAAATGAGGCGAATGTCCTCTCTCTCTATATATATATTTGCTATAGAAATAAATGTTCACGTGTATATTTTTTATAGTTGTAGCTTATTTTTTTATTTTATACTTAAATACACAAACATATTCATATGTATATATATATATATAACTCACCCATAATTATCAACAATTGATAAGAAAAATGTTACACAGGTCGTCAAGCTTATTTTCAAATCTCATATAAAATTAAATATAAATTTTGTACCCTTGGCTTTGGTTATGATTTTTAAGTTTGATTTCAAGTCTAAGAGAAAATTTCACTTTCATATCTTATCTTTTGGGTCTGGTGATAATTTGAAAATTCCTAAACTTTGTGGATACTATAATTAAATATTTGCCTTATCTTATATATATATATATATAAGCATGACGAAAATTGACGTCGTTTAAATCTCAATTCTCTCTTCGAGTAAAATATAAAATTTCTCTGGTTTGTACAATTGCAAAAATAGTGTAAAATAAATTTATTCTCTATACCTTAAAAATTCTCTGTTGTTGAACGGAATTATAGAAGTCAATGACCGAAATAAAAGAGCGGCCAGTATTTGTTTAATAAATATAATTTTTTTTTTTTTGAAAGTTGTACAAATATTTTTAATGACAACAAGTTAGCTAAGTTTCAAAGATACATTTGATATATAAATAGATATTTTTCTTTTACTTTTTCTAATTAGTATTAGGTATTATCACAGATAACGAGTAAAAAGAAGAGAATGAACTCTTTTATTTTATTCTTTTGTAGTTTATTTAATTAAATTTAGAAAAGTGTTTTAATAATTTTCATATTCTTGAGGCAATAAATGTGACTAAGAATAATGTGTTAATTCATATCACGAATATTTTTGATGTACATAATTGGGTCGTGGCCTGAATGAGAAAAAAAAATTGGCAAAGAATGGCGAAGGTGATCAAAAAAGTGATTGAGCTTTGAATTATTTAATTAAAATGCGTAATTTTTGTCATAAATTTTACAAATTTATTTAATCAAGGTAAAATAAAATTAAAGAAAATGAATTTTTTTAAGAGATTTGACTTCTGTTTTATTGTATTTCTTTGGGGAAAAAATGCAACAAGGCAGAGCTGGAAATAATTCCATAATCCGTAAGGGAGATATAGTTAAAGATATCTTTTAATGGTTTTTCCTTTGTCATATAAGGTGGTCGCGTGTTTTAATCTGTAAAAACTTTTTTTACATTAGGAAAATATTATCCTTGCAGTATTCTGGGACTATTTAGCACGTTCGCTACCAGTGCCGCATGGGTCATATCAGTTCTTACATTTGAGACTGCCGCCATAAATGTGGGGCGTGTTGTAAAAAAACAAAATGAATACAGGCTGACCTTAGTCAGCTTATTCGGTTAATTTGCTTCATTTTAAGTTTATAAATATAGTGTTAGAAAATTCAATGCCATTTAAAGTCATATTATAAGAAAAAATTCCATGGGCCCTCTGTTACAAGATTTTCTCCTCAAACGCCGGTAGAGAACGTGTTAAACTAAAATTCGAGAGAGTATAATTTTTTAGTATCATCCAAAATCAAGACAAAAGCTGAAGTCTTGTTTAGATTTTTAGATCAGACTCACAACAAGAGCTCAACTGAATTTTAGCTGCAACTGAGATTGATAACAAGATCTCGATTAGACTTTAATATGAACTAAGAAGAAGAAGGGTATTAGTTTTTTTAGAGTTACATATAACCTCTGATTAAACTGTAATTTTCCATTCATGTTGTCATTTTTAAGCTTTAAAATAATGTTTGGTTATTACGTAAACTACTTGTAATTCATATTAAGGATAAATTTTTAACATTTTCCACCTTTAGAGTGTCATTTTTGGTTTAAAGAAAAAAGATTTATTTAACTTTTTCGACGATTTGACATAATATATTGGGTATTGACAGCTGTTACAGAAAAACTAACCGACAGATCTCGCTGATATTAAGAAACGAAACATTTTATCGATTTTTTAAGCAATTTATTTAAATGAAAAATTTCCAAATTTCTTTTTAGGCTCATTCATCCTCGTGTGCCAACAAACAGAAAATAATCGTATATTGTGGTACACACATCCAGGGATTACCCAAGCTAAAAACTTTTGGTTTCGTTTTACTGACACTAAAAATTATATATGTAACGCTTAAAATTTTTTAAGACCTCCATGAAATTACATTCGACGCTAATTAATTACTGATCTTTATGCAGAAATTATTTTCCTTAGAAAAGATAATATTATAAATAACAAAATTTAAGCAAATTTAAATAAATAAAACAAATTTTAATTGCTTCCAGCTACAAACCAAGATTGGTATAAGAAAAAGTTCATCTTTAATAAGCATCCTTGTACATATGTTTGAGGATCGCTAACAGCAAAAGTCATCAAGCCTGACCTTTGTTATTCCAAAATGTACTAAAGAAAAATATAATGTATATATATGTATATAGATATGAATTGAGAGCCTGTTTTGGAGGATTTAAGGCATAAAAGTTGTTTTAATTTTTTTTTAGACATCACATAAAGTTATGTTAAAGCATGAAACCTATAACAATGCTTGATAAAAAAAAGTTTGGATTATGTACATGAAAATTGTTTACTTGTTTATCATTTTTGTTTTTGTTTTTTGACTCAAAATTTACCTTAAAATATAGGCTTTTCTGTAGTCCAGAAGCAAAGATGCGTTTTGTATTTTTTGCCTCGGTCAAGCATGGACTTTTTTTTAAAAAACAAATTCTATGGAATCTGTTAAAATTATTTGAAAAAAAAAACAAGAAACTGAGGTCATTTGAGATAATTTTTTTCAGTTTAGTTATGTACATAAACTTAAGAAGAAATTAAGTTTAAGCAGCATTCTTTTTTAGCAATTTTTGAATGTAGTTAGCGATAGAATGTAGCAAACGTAGTCGGTGAAAGACCTGTTAAGATAATTTAAGCTGGAAAAATTATAAAATCCCAATAACATATATTTTTCAACAAGTTGGAAAACGTTTTTAATTTTTGAATAATTCCCAAATTATTTTAAATTTAAACAAAAATAATTTCTTTCTTTGGTTAAGTAATGAAAAAAATAAAATGTTTTACTTAATTTGGATTTAGTTTAAAGGGAAAAATAGGGTTTTTTGATAAATTTTTTACAGGATGGTGTTTTATTGAATAAATACAAGTAATACTTTTCGAATAGTGTCTTTTTTTTACTAGCTAATTAAAGGCGCATAGATGGAGAGAAACTTTTGAAGGACACTGCTCCTATACACGATCTGCCGAAGGTCCTTCAAAAAAAAAAAGGGTTTGGGCAGTAAGCAATATATTTTTGCTTTGGATTTCCTGAAATCAAAAAAACCGATTAGATTCATTCAGTGAATTAATGAATCTTGGGATTAATCAAAGGAATAGTCAAAATTTTAATTTTTGAGAATAAAACAAAAGTTCGAGAAAAATTTTCACGAAATATTGTTTGAAAAAGTAGAAATAATTACTGCAAATCTTATTCCTTCGATTAATAGCTGAAAAAATATATTTGAAAAGTTTGAGTTAAAATTTAAGATCGATCGAATTCGGCTTTTTTGAGAAATCTTGCTCACCGACTTCCAAAATAGCAAGTTTCAAGAAAACACTTTAAAATTTTGTTTACTTATTCCTTACTCGTAGTTTAAGAAAATAGAAATTAAAATAAAAAATCGAACAATCCTAATAAGTATTATTCGGCCATTAGGGCAATACAATCCTGTTTTTAAAAAAAATTGTTTTGGTAAACCAAAGAACTAGACAAAATACTGTTAGATCTAGCTAGAATGATCAAAGTTCAACTTAAAATCTTTCTTTTTGGGTTTTATGACTTTGAGTATCAAATTACCTTTAAAATGCTCAAATCCTCGAAAGACAAGAATACTTCTTTGAATAAAATTTTTGGAAGGTTTGTTTCAATGGATTCAAATGAAATAAACATTTGTTTAATATAATTTTCAGAATTCTTTAAAGTTTCAATGCAAAAGAAGTTTTTTTCGATTCCGTAAAAAAACAGGGAAAAATATTGTGCATAGGTTTATTACATTAAACTAAAACTATTTGAATTTCATGAATTAATGAGTTTTTTTAAATAATCCTCAATGACTTCACTTAGGGGTTTTTAAAGCTTGATTTGACAATAAAAATTAAAACCAAAAAAGAAAGCATTCTAATAGATTTTTTCTTAATTCTCTAGAATTTAATGTTTGTGGGTTGTTAAATTTGATCTAGGGAAAGAGAACTTTTATTGATTTATTCTAAGGATATTGAAAATTATCTTCTAAGCACAAAACTCAATTCAATTATAAGGCATACTTATTTTAGGGGATATAATTTTATCCATATTGAAAATTAATTTTTTCCCATTACTCATGAAAAATTTTGTTGAACATTTCGTTAAAAATTCACTCATCATACTACAAAATTTTTTTTTGTTTTTGTAATTTATAAAAAAGCATCCTGTGTGATTCTTTTTCTGGAAATAAAAAGAACAAAATCTTCTAAACGTTTTTTTTTTGAATAACTTGAAATTTTTTTTTAGTTCATGACGCATGAAATTTTTTGCTATAAAAAAATGCATTTAAAATATATCTAAAAAAAATTAATACAAAATTATCTACCCTAGAAATAATTATATTATTTTTTTAATAAATTTTATTTCCGAACGTAGCCAAAAAGTCAGTCGATAACCTTTTGCGCGCACATGTGAAGTTATTTTCACATGTTTTCGGCTACATCAATAAAAAAATTCTAAAAATAACTCATTAAGAGCACACACAACTTTCACTTTTGACACGCTAAATATGTAGTGAACAGCGGGGTTGCTATTTGATTTTTATTAGCCTGGACTATTATTATTATTATTTGGACTTTTTTGGTTAAGGGATTTCAACCTGCTGTGGTAATTGAAGTAATTTCAGAGAAGCCCAAGGGATAAGTAAACGCATTTCCGGATATTTATTTTATTACTATATATACGACAAAGATTCAAATAGTATTACTTACTAGCTGGATAACAAGTAGGATAAAATAAAATACTATTAGATTTTTAGAATTTTTCCTTGGTACTATTATTATTATTATTAATTGCTATGAAAAAGAAAACAAGAATTAAAAGTTTAACAAATTTCAGCTAGAGTTTCATTGACTTTTGACTAGAAAATTTTATCAAAGTTGGGGGGCAACATGTGTTTTTAAACAGGAGCCACCCAATAAAGTCTGTATAAGGATTCATTAATTTCATCATAAATATATATGTACCTATTATATTTGTCCAGGTTTTATTTTAACCTTATATGACTCCCAGGATCAATATATTAAGCACTTATTTTTAGGTTATTGACTTATGCAAATCGAATAATTTTTTGTTGCTTAATCATTGGGGGTTGGGTGAGTCTTACTATGTAGGTAAGACCCCATCTTTAGTTTTTGACATAGTCAGCCAATGTACATTGACTCATTTAATGATATGAAATGTCGTTGACACTATTATTAACGGATAAATAGCTTAAGACAGCTATTGACAAATTGAAGGTGTTACTTGTTGTACTTGTTTTGTATACTTTTAACATAACTAATTACAGTTTTATATTCAATTTAAATAAATTGTTCAAATTATTTGACACAGAAGATAACATGTGTCATTTATCGTGTGGGCTTTTTGAATAAATTTTTAATAATATATTTGGATAGCGATATTTAAGAATATTATAGTTTTTAGAAAAGATTAACAACCCTTATTCTTTCCTTTGTTATATTTAGATTTTTAGATTAAATTTGAAGGATTTTCAATACCTGATGGCTTTCTTTGTTTCTTATAAACTTATAAAAACAAATATTAATTTGTGATTTTTTTTCTTGACAATTTTTAAAAGGCTTTGAATTCTAGATTTGCTTTAGGGATAAGAGATAAAATATTTATCAAAATTTGTCATATAAAGCAAACCAAAATTAACAGAGGTTATAAAAAATGGCTCCAATATTTATTTTGGAACATCCGTATTCACCAGAACTGAATCTGTTGGATTTTTGATTTTGGGGAATTTTACAAACAAAAGCTTAGCATAAAAAGTACACAACTTAAGCTAAGACATCATGCGAACATCGTTTTGTTCATTTAAAAAGTGATTGGAACTAGGGGAAGTAATTATAAAATTTAAAATAAATGGGGATAGTCCCTTTTGTATGATGATAAATGAATATGGAGTTTTAAAACGTCGATTCGAGAAAAACGCGTTTAAAGTTTTAAATTTTTAAAAAGGAACAAGGGGTGGGTAGACTTAAATAACAATATAACTCGAAAAGTTTTGTCTCGATTGACTTAAAACTTGGACACAACAAATGTTGTACAGTAAGACAGTGCATAACAGAAAATGTAGGATAGGAGTAAATAAAGATTGATAGAAATGCTGTGATAATGACGTAAAGCTCAATTGTAGCTATATGCAATTGTAGGTAAGTGCACTTATCAAAGAATTAGCAGAATAGTCCCGAGAAACTAGCACTAACCAAAGAAGGATTTTATAGAATATTTGTAAATTTTATTAACTGAATAAAAAGTTTGCCACGAGCAAACTTTAAATTCAAGGCACGAATATCAATCTGGGTGCGGTCCGTTTATAACTTTCATATTAGCAAATATCCACCCAGGGCACACGTTGCCCTGTAAATGTTGGTCAGGCCTAATTTCAATGATAAAATTACATTTAAAAAAGAGCAGTAAAAAAGATAATAATTTAAAACTAGGTTGAACATTTTTATGGTATCTTAAAAAGATGACTACTATAAAAAATTAAAAAACAGCCCTAAACGTAAAGGATGAGCTTAAAGAAATTTGAACAACTCTAAGCTTAATCTTGTTTTATGCCTAGGCTTCATTTATACATAATATAAAGACAAAAATGTTCTTATTGGTGCGTTTGGATAGAAATTTCTGATAAACGGACGAATTCCCTACAAATCCCCAGTGATACCAGTCACTAGTTTTAAGTTATTCAAATTAGTACCCTAAGTTTGTGAAATTCAAAGAAAATAAAGAAAAGGTCTGATTTTTGGCTACAGTCCGCAGAATATTTTGGATAGAAATTTGTAGCCAGATTAAAATTTAAAATTTAAGACCTGTGTAGAATTGAAACCTGGTATGCAATACCAAGAAAATAAATTGAAATTATTGTAAGAAACGTTGTGCTTTTTTTTTTTAAAAAAACAGTAAATCTGTAGCTGACTCAGTCATTGATTATGAAACATGTGAATCATTTTTTTAGAGGTCTTCAGTCATTGCAAGCTCTTGGAGTCTTTTGTTCATAAGCCTTTATTTATTTTTTCGTTAGATATGATCCTAGATAAATTTAGATCCTAAAATTGACAGCTTAGGAAAAATATTAAAAGAATCAGAATACTGCGAACAAACTTTCAAAAAAATTTGCAAAATAAAAAAGTAAATTCAAAAATTTAAATAAAAGATAAAAAACTTTAACATCCGAAGCTAAAGCTGAAAATCGATTTTAAAATTTTTTGGCAAAAATCAAATAGCCCACAATTTGATTTATTAATAAATTGCCAAACGAGGAGAACTATAAAGATTTTGGGATCTTTCTCAGGAAGTGAAGAAACAAGCAGAAATTCATAGGGTTTATTAATGAGCTTAAAAATATTTGTTAAACTAAATAAAATTATGGAGAAATTTTGGACACAAAAATTAATGAAGAACTTCATCAGTGTCCGAAGATTTCTTCATAAATTGATCTAACAAAATGAAATACAATAAGAAAGTTTCAAAATTCAGAAAATTGGTAACTAATAAAAAAAACTTGAAGGTCTAGAAAACTATAGAAATATTTAAAAGTCTGAAGTTCCATAGGTTCAACAATACTTAGCAAGATCTTAGCAAGAACTTGGATTTATCTGAACCGATATGAGAATAAAAATATGGAAAGAGTAATTTTATGAAAAAAAAAGACTTTAATTAGATAGATAGTATCATTTGTTAGCTCATTGTGTACCTCGAAGGCATGCCAATGTCATTTTAAGATTATTGTGGCTTGTTCTTTATTTTGAATAATTTAATATTAAACTTTTTTTCGGCTTTTTAGGGTTAAATGGCTAGCCAAATACCAAAAGATCCAGCATTGTATGCTTTTTGAGTTGCACAAGGGTAGTAACGCAAATCTATAATCAATCCAAAGAGCACAAAACAAACCACTCCATCACATGCAACGTATTGCTTCAACGGCACCATACAGAACTATTTTTTGATCGTTTGATCGCTAGAGACGAAAAATGGATCCTATATGTTTACCTAAAACACAAAAGGCATTGGCTCGCCCCATATGAATCACCACGAAGTAGTTGCGAAGCTGTATTTACATTCCATAAAGATGCTTCTATGTGTTTGATGGAGTATTTGCAGAATTGTTTCCTTTGAAATACTGAAAACTGGATAAACTGATAATGTAGACTTTTACTGTGAACAATTGGATCAAGCGAACCAATCTTAACTCGAAAAGTATCTGGTGATCATCAGAATGGAACACAACTGCAACACAATAATGCAAATTAATGAACTGGAGTGTAAGGTACTGCCACCACCCACCCTACTCGTTCGATATTGTGCCTTCACATTTTCATTTATTGTTATCCTAATAACATTTTCTTAGTAAAAAAAAAGAATTTGAAAACTTGGATGATATTCCAAATGCTATCTCGAGATATTTTACTCAAAAACCAATTGATTTTTATCGGTCCAGGATTGAAAATTTGCACACCAGATGGCAATAGGTTGTCAATAACATGGGTGACGACGATAATGATTAAAAATAAAGATTAATTAAAAATTTATTTGTTTAAATTTAATATAAGAAAGCGAATGTATTTTCCGCTCTTTCTAATAACAAAAAAAAAATAAAAAACTCAAAAATTTAAATCATTTAATCAGGAAAATAGGAAAAAGTGTTCCAATTTAATTCCATTGTTGTAACTATTGCAATTACTCTATTAAATTACTTAATATATTATAATATTTTTCTGTCAATAAAAGAAAAGATAAAATTTAATGAATTGCAAATATTTAAAAACGTAAAAAAAATCGCTTATTGTTACATATCAAACCTTCTGGTCATATTTTAGTATTCAAAAAAAATTAAAAGATTCTAAAATGCATGACATTTATGAGAAGACAAAAAAAAACAAAAACAAACATTTTCTTCTCTTTAACATGTTTTTTCTTGGGCAGCTTGAAAACATTCTGTATGTAATTCTTTTGTTTTTTTTGTTGTTTTTGGTTTTTAGAATTTTATGCCCACAAAACATTTTTGCAACATTATTACAAAATTCAATGGCAGTGTAATTGCATAATTTTTCATCTTTCATGCTCATGTGCATGTGTCTTATTTTATAATTATTATTTATACATTATGCTTCTTTTTTTTTGACTTTTTTATGTTATGTTATTATTGTTTGCTTCTTTTTTTTTAAACTTTTGTTTTCATTTTTTTTTTTTTTTTTTGTTTTTTTGCTACATGAAATTTAATAAAAAGTAACATCGATGACTGCATCATACAACACTTGCTGCAGCCGGCATTTATAGTCAATGAACTTTTCAATGAGAACAAGCTTTCGCTGTTGCAATCACCAAACGCAGAAAACAGCCTTGTAGCTGCCGCACTAACCGTACTAAGCTGCTACTAATTGAATATGCATGAGCGGATTTCAGCTAACAAGTCATTAGATGCATACAACGTTATAAGCACATTTATATAGTCTCTAATATATTGGTGGAAATATAGCGTTGATATGCCCTTGAGCTGTATACACTTGCGCTAACGACACTTGGTGTTCAAATAATTATATTTTAATATATATATATATACGGGTTCCTAATGGAACACGCAAAACACTTAAATTAATTTACGCAATAATAATAAACGCAGCTTTTAATTACTCATATATATATATATATAGGCAAGAAAATGTTTTTGTGTTTTATTTTGGCAATAGCTGAAATTATGGTGCAGTGTAATTTATGTTCACAGGCTTAAACATAATGCATTCAAATAAAATTGGTTGGCGATGTAATACTACAAAAAAAAAAAAGAAGTTTTTAACCACACACAGCTACTATTAAATTGGCTGCTTTTTTTTTTTTTTGTTATTTTCAAAAAGAAAAACACCAAAAATTAATAAATAAAATTATTACATTTTGTTTTTTCGTATATTTTGTTTGTTAAAAGGCAGTTAATCTTTGGATTACAAACTATCGCATCAAATGTTTATGCAAATGGATAAAACAAAAAATTTCGTAGCTAAATTTGCATAAAAATTCGATGAAAGTTAATTAAATATTTAAGATGTTTGGAAAATATATGTTCAAGTCATATTTAATGTTATGTATTATATAAGACTGCTATTGTCTTATATATATATATATATAATATAATATAACTGTTAAATTTAATAGCTATTCGAGTAGCTAAAGGTGATTGGACATTTATAGGGTCTGGGACACTAAAATTAAGTTCAGCCTGCATACTTTAAAGCATGCTGTGATTAAGAGTTGATGAAATTTTATGCCCATCAAAAAATTGGTGAAGGGCCAGTTTGTTCTTGGATTGTGTTAATGAAATTGTTGACACTCAAATAAATGTTAATATTAAAAATTATTATATAGGGGATCCTAAATCATATGATTAGTGGTATAATAGATAAATCAAAAGAAGAAAAAAAAATAATAATCAAATAAAATAACAACATATAAAAATTACAAAATGTTTTTCTTCTTTTTATACAACTAGTTCTCATGGTTTCTTAGATAATTTTATTAATGTTTGTATTTATAATACCTCAAATTTTTTAATACATATAATAAAAAAGCCAAATTTTTTGTTTTTTGAAAGGTATAAATGTATTGCGGTCAATCAGAAAATTCCTTGATAATTTCATAATATTATGATTACATAATAAATTGCATTTAGAGAATAATAAAATCTGAAAGGATGCAGTAATAGATAAAATGATATCCTTGACAGAGTGTTTATTATATCAAAATTAAAAAAAAAAACAATATTTAGTTTAAGGTTTTTTTTTCTTTTTACAAATTTTATTTAGTCTTTTAAAAAACTCTTTTTATTTGATGTATTTTTCCGTTTTTCAATTTCAATCTCAAACATAGTTTTTAATTCTAGCACAGATTCTGCGTAATCTGATGTCAATCTTAAAATTTTGCTTACTTTAATTTTGGATACTAGGAATGTGTCTAAATTTATTTAATAATTGTTTCGTTTAACAACGGTCTAACGACCGGTTTCACATTTCGTTGTTGATTTCAAGTGAAGTTAGTTTATTTTTTATTATGATATACATATATGCCAATTTTCCTTAATCGATCGTCTAGCGACCCTGTAGGTCCCAATGAACTAAGCACGTTTAAAGTGACATATGTAACGCAACATTAGAGCAGGAAAACATATTCAGAGTAGCAGTTAAAATTGAAGCTTACTAGAATTTAGGGAAAAGTCTTATTTTAAGGTTTTATTACATGTGTTTGATAAAGTATGATAATAACAAATGTTATTTTTACATTTTCCTAATCTCGATTTTTTACTTTCTTTGCTTTTAGCTGTCACATTGAATGTACCCTACAGGTGACCAATTAATCTGCAAGTTATCTGAGAGCTATGAAACTAGCCGTAAGCCGACTTGAATAAAGAAATTTGATATTTACAATTAAAATACAGGTAGCTTCTTTTACTTAACTTAAAAGGACTTTTTGAGTTAATTGTCTTTAAGTCTAGTTGTATACCAAACTGATTTAAGCTTTTATCTCTCACTTTTTTGAAATAATTAACTTTTGTCGCCTTGAAAATAGTTAAGATAAATTTTAAATGGACTTATGGTCCATTTGTTAATATGGTTAATATTTTCAACAGTCAAAAATCTGTTTTTATCTAATTCTTTAATAAAACTTTATAAAAGAGAAAAAAATTACATATATAAGAACAGAGAAAAGACTGGTGAGTGCGATCCTTGTTTGATAATGTGTATTTGATGTATAGAGAAATATAATCCATCAAATAACACGCATTCGAGGTATAGAAACTATGAATTATTTTCTTATAAGTCCACCAAATACATAATCCTTCAAATGCTTTTTTTTAGATAGTTATAATCCTCATTCCAACGTTTAACTCCAATGAAGCAATTTAGATAAACTGGAAGAATGTTGCAAGGCTTCGGTTTACCTTTGTTATAGTTCTTCGAGCTTAAACTAACTCTCCAGGAGCTACATGGATGAATTTTGCTTTATCTGAATGTTTTATGCTTGAAACTAGTACTCATTAACGAAAATTAAGCGTTTGATAAAAGTGAGATTAGTTTAAATTCAATATATTATGCCAGGATATTCATAATTGAATAAATTAAAGTTTAGTGTTCAACAAAGCTAGTTTTTTAAGTCTAATTTCAGAGGAAACTTTTATTTTATTGTTTTAATTTTTCAACTAAAGAATTAATATGAATAAATATTCATACAGATCGGGTAAAATATAAAAATATAATTAATTATATAATTAGTGTCCTTTTTTTTAGTTTGTTAAAAATAAAATTAAAAATTTATGAATGTAAGAAGCCACGAAAAATAAAATACTTAATTTCAAATATTAGAAATCATTTATAAACTAACAAGGAGACTTTATAAATTCGTTTTTTTTTTCTTTATTCAAATCATTGAAATTTGTAGGTAAAAATTCATGGGAAGTCTTAATTCAGTTTTGAATTAATTTCATTTTAGATCTTATTTAAAAGAATTCTTTTTATGCTTAATACCATTGAAATTTTTTAAATGAAAAATTTACATTTCTTTTTATCATTTAATTTCCATAGACTTTAATTAAAAAATTTAGTTACAGTTAAATGTGCTAGATAACAAAATTTTTATATCACCTGCTTAACAACAAAATTTAAATGAAATTCAAAATGCCTTCAAATAGAACATTGGCTTATTTGACTTTCGCTTGTTTGAATTTTATTTTTGTGACCCACATTTTCCGAAAACAAAAACAAACAAGAAATTTTCTTTTTGATTTGCTAAAACAAAAACAAAAAAAAAACACAACACAAAAACAGTAATACCATAGAAATAATACCCTGCAGCTGTGACAACGATTTTGGTATTCGTCTATCACCGCCTGTTGACCTAAATTATTTATAGACCGCTTAAGGAATACGTCATTACCTGTAATAAAAATAAGAAAAACATTGAATTAATTAAATTAATAATTAATTTTTAAAGTTTTTAATTTTTTTTTTTTATAATTTTATTTATTTAATGAATTAAAATCAAATTTTAAATATTTATTTAAAATTAATTAAAAACAACAAAGAAATTGGTTAACAATCCCCCAATATAAAATGTTAATTAAAAATAAATAAAAAAATATAAAAGATTATTTGTAAAAACCTTTAATGCATTTAATGAAAGGAATATTACATAAGTCGATTTAAATAATGTGCGCATGTACAACAAGTGAAAGTTTGCAAAAGATTACCACGCCGCCAATTCGTAATATTATAAAAATTCATGAGCTATTTGCGCCTTTGTAGTTTTATTTGTTTTAACTATTAATGTTGTTGTTTTTTTTGTTATTGTTTCTTGATTATCACTATTGCTGCTATATTTGTTTATAACTATTAAACTAAAATACTTCAGTTGATATTGTTGCAATACTACGAGAGTTGAGTTTGGAATAGTAATCGTGTCGTTTATTGATTTTTTTTTGCTTTAACATAAAATTAGCTAATTTTATTGAATGCTTTTTTCTGGCTCATTTGGAATCATTTAATTAATGCCCTCCAGCTTTTTGTTTATAATATGAAAAATAATGCATTATTTATGGAGGATTTGGATCTGAGGATTATCAAAAAAAACAAAAAAAAAAATAGTATTGATTGTGTGGATTGAAAATGTCGTATTTATCTATCACATGCATCATTTTTTTGAAAGTGACAGCTATTGTATTGTGAAAAGCGTCAAAAATCTACAAAATTTTATACGTCACGGTTTGACTTAAGGATATGTCAGCCTGAGTTTTCACAATTGAAAGACAGTAATTATGGCGTGGAAGCTAAAGAGTTTAGGTCTGGCGAAAGGATTTAAAGATGAAGAATTGGAGACATTACTGATTTATAGATTCATGGCAAACGTAAGATGAGCTTCCAAAATCATTAAATGTATATCAATCAACAATTTCCAGATGATTAAAAGAATTGCAATTCATCTTAAAGTAAGAAAATTGAGTGCCTAATGAATTGAAATTGAGAATAATTGAAACGATTTTGTATATCAAAAATGCTACTTCAACGCTGTAAAAAGAAATAATTTCTGCATCATATCGTCACTGGTGATGAATCCTAAGCACAAAACGTCATATGTGAAACCTGGTCAACCAGCAAAATCAACACTAAAGCCAAATATTTCTAAATCAAAGGTAAGAATCAAAAGGATGTGGTATATTATGAGTTGCTAAAACCAGGTGAAACCATTAATGGCGAATGCTATCAACAATAACTACCGTAACTACCATAACCAATAACCAGTGTGATCAGACATGGGATATTGACTTTCCAAAATGATCATATGTCACGATGTCAGTTAAAAACTACATAGAAAATACTGAATGGGAAATTCTGCCTCAGCTGCCTTATAGCCCAGATCTGGTCCCTTCTGAGTACCAATTGTTTCGATCAATATTGAATGTTTCTTTCCGGAATACGTTTTACATCAGACAAGGGTATCAAAAATTGGTTTCTTAAAATCATTCATTGCCTTGGAAGTTAAGAAGTTCATACGAGATGGTATCCATAAATTGCTTGAAAGATGGGAAAAAGTTGCCGTTCTTTGAGTAACATATATTTGCATCTGGATTGATAACCGTTATTTTAAACAAAAAAAAAACGACATTTTCAATACACACACCTAATAGTATAATTCTTTGGGAAAGCTATAAGATATTGCTTATTGTAGATAAATTTTTCTTGAGTCAGATTTTGTTTAGATACGTCTAAATTTTGAAATATATTGCAGTCAGCTTTCTTTGAATTTGCACCCAGGATATCTACTTAAATGTTATAAGAGGATTTCATATAGTGAATATGAATGAATTGGCTGTATTGCTTTTATTATAGAAGTTAAGTTTATTCCAAACCTCAAAAACCAATAATTCCTTGGCATAAATCCAAAAATCAAAATTGATTTAGGAAAACGAAACGACCCTTCCGATGTCACTCATACATTTAAGCGATAAGTGTCGATAAATTCCATAAGAATGGTAAAAGACGTTTGAAGTCGGCTATCATAAGTACCAAGGCATTAGGCTTAAAGCCGCTACCAGATTTTTACATTTCTTAATTATGTCAAAAATGACTCATAAAAAACAATAAAAAATTAAATTAGTTGAATACAATTGTTTCTTTTTACTTAAAATTTAAACCAAGCAATGGCATATTTTTAGATTGTGTCATAAGAAAAGACTTCTTATTTTTTTTTTTTTTGGTTTTTTCTACAAATACAACTGAAAGCATTTCTTTCACAAAGAAAAACAGAAAAAAAAATAGAGAAAAGTCAGCTTGTCTACATTTATGCCAAGAGAATTTATTATTTAATTAATTATCCCTTATTACAATAATTTTTCAAATTTTGGTATAAAAAACGATGTTAAAAAATATTTAGAATGGTGTAAAATTGCATTCAAATATCATTAAATATAATTAAAACAAAACGAATTACAATGAAGACAAATGTGAAAAAGTTGACAGCATACCACAGTCTCAAGATTTGCTAGGACTATAGTGACACGAATTAAAATTGCAATCATACAAAACTTTTGGCACGCATATGTCTCATAAAAAAAAGAAGGAGCAAATAAAAAATAATAAATGTATTTTTTACTCTGAATTATGAACTGGTTAAGAATTATTTTTCCCATCTTAATTTGAGAAAGATTTATTTAAATGAATATTTTCCGGTTAAGTAGTCCTCTTTGAAGCTAAATTTAGGATAAAATATTTTTTTTTGGAGTTGCATTTGTTTTGGCTGTTTCTTTTTGCCCCCTTTTTTCTTTTATTTGGAATAATAAGAATTATTCACGCCTCGTTTTTATTTTACAGTGTGTGTGTGTGTCTGTGATTTGACAACCTCTAATTGGGATTCATACAAAATTTTTATGAATTTGTCTAATTTTTTTGATGATAAAACAAATAATGTTTAACTTATAGAACCTTTGAATTTCAAAAGTTTTCAAAATATCTGTTTTTTTGAAAACTAAATTTTTGGTGGCTATAAATTTCCTTAAATTTAATACTTAGATTTGTTTTGTATTTTGCTTTATTTCGCTTTAATTTTAATGAAACAAATTTCATCATTGAATTTTCCATTGGAGTAACTTTTTTGGTTTTCATTATTTTCCTCAGTTTAAGATGGTAGTTACACAGGCACTAAAGATCATATTTAGTGAAAAAAAGGGGAATGGTCATGAGTATTTGATTTGATGAAGAATAAAATGCATTTTTTAAAAATTTATTTGCAGATTCAAAAAATTAGTACTTTGGGAAGAACACGTGGGGTAACTTTCCGATGAAACATTTAAAATCTATTTCCAAATGTACCGTAAAACATTTGCTTAGTTAGTTGGAAATTTAAGATTATTAAAAAAATAAAATACCAAATGACGTATCCTGAAAGTAATTCGAATTTCTTCAAATATGGCTACCTAAAACAGAGTAATTTGAAATTAATTATTGAAATTATTAATTACTAAATACAAACATTAACCGTTTGTTAAGCTTATTATATAGTTTTTTAAAATTAAGTATAAATCATATTTTTATGATTCAATTGTCAAAACGCTACGGTGAAAAGTAAATTTTGGACTTTAACGCAGCCAGTGGATCATATTTTGGCTATTGATCATCAAATTACGTTAGTGAACGTCATATTTTCCAAAATATTATTGATAATATACTATTTCATACTTAAAAATGACACCGTCCATAAAAATACTACAGTGAGTGCAAAAAGTCTTCGTACACCTAAGTATTTTTGAAATAGTTTATTGACAATATTATAGACCATATGACTTATATTAATATTCTGAAAAAAAATCTGCATGCTAGTGTTACTGCAATGGAGTTAAAAAATATTTTGATATCTATGCAAGATAACGATCCTGAGTATACCGCGTGGAATACAAAAATTTGGATGCTGTACAATACACCAAAATACCTCCATATTTTTCTCCAGTCACCTGACATCAACCCAACAGAACACTTTTGGGACTATCTTGAAAAAAAAAATTCTTATTCGATGAATTTCTAATAAAAATGATTTTAGAATAGTTCCCAGCGAGGAATAGGTCGAACTCCCACCTTCTAATTCTTTAAAATTAGTAAATTCTATGCCCCATAGACTCCAGGCGATTATTATTAATGCTAAGGGTGGATCAACAAAATATTAAAAATGATTTTGGTCCTTATTTATTAAAAAATACAATAAGTGTAAGTTTTTTTGCGCGTGATTTTGGGTACTTCTAATAAATTATTTAAATTTTTAATTATTCTGTTGATTATTTTTTAACTTTGCATATATATATAGATAAATAAAGGACAGTATAAACTATATTTTACTATTTTTATTTAAAAAAAAAAAAACTTTTTGTAAAAGCCTGAAAAATTAAGCTATTTCAAAAATACTTAAGTGTACGAAGACTTTTTCCACTCAATGTATATGTCACATTCAAAGTTCAAGGACAAGTTTATCATTAGATCCACCAAAGTTATGTAATAGAATAAAGATCTATATCAAGAATTTAATGCTGAATGTGTTTTAAGCAACCCAAATATTAGTGGTTAATGTAAAGGAGAAGATGTACTAATTCCTAGCACTCCAATAATTCGGACGGATTTCATATTTGAATTTGAAGGAGTACAATTTCCAGGGTAGCTTGCTTTCGCTATCACAATAAATAAATTAAATCGAAAATCACTTAATTTGCTGGTTTGATTTTAGGAAATCCATGTTTTGCCCATAGTAAATTTGTATATTGTTTGCTTCATAGTGGAAACACCAAAATATTGTTTATTTTTGCATTAAATGGAAATACCATAAAAGTTGTTTATCCACTTATTCTAATAGATTCAATTAGTTGAATTACAAGGAAGAGAATATGAATCAGAGCTCTGATATTTATATGAAGAATTTTTTCTTGTTCTAATATTGCATATTTTAGGCTTATTATATTTCATTGATAGAAGAAAAAAACACTGGAGCTACAAACAATAATAAGGTCAAATTTTGTTTTTGTTTTAATGTTCTCCTATTTTAGGCTCATAATATTCTACAACAAAACTTCGTAAGAGAGAGAGAAACGTTGGATATTTTATAGATTTTCATATATTAAGGTATTATTTTGTTTTTTTTTTTTTTTTAAATTAATGTAAAACATATTAAGATTACTGTGTAAAAATATGAAGTCCATTCGAGTTAAAAGTAATGAAGATATGGTAGGATTTTTTATTTTATTTCAAGCAAATTTCTATTTGAAAGTGAAGTTTTTGCTACAATTTTGCCTTTAAATTGCACCATAGCTTAAAAACTACTGGATTGAAGCTTTTCAAATTTTACATACTTTTCCTATACATAAATGGCGAGGTAGCAACGTCGAGTTTTTTTTTTATTTTAACACTTTTTATAATAATGAAAATTTCGATTTTTTTAATGAAAAATCAGTATTTTGACTTCTGAGGGCTGTAAAAAGTTAAAAAATCAATTAAAAACAAAAACTCAACGTGTCTGTAGGTAGTAGCACTTATTAACTAATAAAATCATTTTGCATTTCGCATTTCAGATAATCCTGTGTTTGGTTATGAGGGACACCGCGAACAAACTTATTTTTAAAGCGTCTGTGGAGATTAGCTGCTAACGGCTCATAACTCAATAAAAAAAAAAAATTGTACAAAATATTGTTACCATTATACTTTATAATGTAGTAATTAAAAAAATTAACAAATAATAATTGTAACGTTAAAAAAAATTATGGAAAATAGCCTTTTCTTGTACCGAATTAACCTTACTACCCCCTTAACCCTTTGAGTGCCATGAAGCGGGATCGTGCTCCTTAATACACTATCCAAAAATATTTTGGCACTCAAAAGGTTAAAGAAATATAATTTATAGTAACTTTTATGGTTTTCTTATAAAAATTCATTTACTTTATTTATTTAGGCGCGACAATGTACGCCAGGTACTCCAACTAATATAAATATAAATTTCAAAATTTTTCACAAGTCATTAAGACAAGATTATAATTATAGATTGTTACTAGAGAAGCAAAAAGAAACCAAAATATCCCGCAGTTACTTTTAGCAAGCTTCATACAATAGCAACAATAAAACCAATGAAGAAATATTCACAAGCAATGAATTGACGACTAACAATGCAATAAAATCAATAATAATGGCAAAAGTTTATTTATGTATTGTTTTTTTTTTGTTGGTTTTTCATTAAAGAAGTTTCCAAGTTTTTTAGCAAAAAACAAAAAAAAAGGCATACTAGGATAAATTCAGTAGATATCAAAACCTATACAAGAAATTAAAAATATTATATATGTATATGTACATAATAAAAAAATCTGTTAATTCCTCGCACTTAAAGCTCCTTTGTTTACAAACTTTAATTGCGTCTCTAGAAAATCAGTGCGCATAACTATACAAACCCAGCATATATATATATATATAATCGCATCAGCTGAAGTTGCATACTAAAATTAAAATCCAAATTATAGTTCCAACATCTGGCAGCCCTAATCTATGTTTGACACTTTTTTAAAATCTTCCTGTGTCCCCCTTAACAATTTGAACAGCTGTATGGACAACTGATAAATGCCATCATATATATAAGAACAAACAGAGAAAGCTTTTTTAGAAAATATCTTAATGCGCCCAAGGGGTGGTAAAGCACACAATTATATCAAAATCATAGATGTATATGTGTATATGTATATATAAAAGAAATCCATATATATATACACATACAAACTTATATTAAATATGCGAATGCTTTGCGACGATGCATCGCTATGCATACTGTGTGGTACGTCAGTATATTAAATGGTGTGCACTGTAAGCACACAGAGCATTGACCCAGCATCAAGCTGACCTAGTTACGAAGTGCGATACGAATAATAACCGATAGTTAGCGATGCGCTTCGTAGCTTTTGTTTTTTCTTCTCTTGTTTCATTTGGATTTTTGTTTTTTAATGATTACGTCGCGTTACTGCAATTGAATATAGGCAAAAAAAAAACGAAAAGAACGCATATTACCTCTGGATGCCATATAACTCACTGTGTTGTTGTTGTACATGTTATCTCACTTCAAAAGTTTATGATGATGTATTTGTATTAGGTTTGGGTTTTTTTCTTGATCAAGCACTGAATATGATGTGCTTTTATCATATATATACTATATAGAATTGCAAGTTGTGTATTCGTCTATAATATATATATATATATGTATGTCCGCCTGCTGCAGTGGCAGGAAAAGTTTAATTTCGAGTCGCAAATTAATATCAGTGATTAAAGGGGGAACGAAATGCGTTTAAAATGCGTTTAATTGCCCTTTTAGTTATTTTTCTTTCTCTCTTTCAAGTATCTGTTACATTATATAAATTTTGTTGTTGTTACTTTACAATAAAAAATAAAGGAAAAGAAAATTTTTGAAAGAAATTTTATTGCTGTTAACAAGTTCAAAATGTTGAAAAATAAAACATAAAATATAATTTCGTTGTTTTTTGTTTTATATATTTATTATTTTCAGGCTTTTTTTTTGTATTTTTTGATTGGCAGGTGTCTAACAGTTGTAAGAAAAAATTTAATTTGATTAAATCTAACGGAATTACCATGGTATATGATTTTTTTTTTCTTCTCTTTTTGATTTTTATTTCTATAAGAGCTAAAACATAAGAATGTTGGGAATGTTTTAGTAACACAACATTTTTTAGTCAAACGGGTCTTCGATTTCTTTGGTATTGCATAATAGGTAAATGTACAGTTGGTTGAACAAGTTTTCAACTTTGGTAAATAAAACAGAAAACAACAAAACAAAAATTGATGTAATCAATCCCTTTTTGAGATTTTTAATAAGAATCAATGCTAGTAGAAAGCTTGGTATGTTTTTTGTTATTGTTGTTATTTTATTTATTTATTTTTGTTCTTGTCGAAGATCTTCGTGATAAAGATTAGCAATATTTTAAATTAAATTAGATTTTATCTTTAAGTTTTTAGAATATTTTTGTTGTTGGAAAACAGAACTTTTTCAAAATATCTCATTCTAGTCGCGCTATCTATTAAAGGGTAGTAGTAATGAAAAGGTACATCCTTTACTAACATTCTATCAAAAGCCTTTGGCTTTTGGTTCAGTGAAGGTCGAGATATCGCGCTAGAACTGACAATATGCTTGTGTCATTGGTTGAAAAATAAACTTCAAACAAAGAGCAAATATTAAGTTTTCTTTTAAACTTGGTAAAACTTTTATCGAAACGTTTGATCTGATGAAGAAAATTTATGGTGATAATTGCTTGTCTCGTACCAGAGTGTATGACTGGTTTAGGCTGTTTAAAGAAGGTCGCGAGGATATACAGGATGATGAACATCTAGGCCTTTTAAAAACCATTGTTACTGAAAAATGGGTCAAAATCTTCATTGCAACATAGTGTGTTGCACGATTTATTCTACACAAATTAACGGAAAACAAAAAATGGCTCCGATTTAAACATTGCAAAAATTTGATTAAAAAGTCAAATATAGATTAAAACTACAAATATTTAATCATAACTGGTGACGAGACGTGCTGTTTTCAATTTGATCCCAAAGCAAGCCTCAAAGTTTTGCATGAAAACACCCAACCGAGCCAAATCCGAAAAAAGGTTGTCTTGAAAAGGCAAAAATGAAGACAATTTTAATTTTCTTCTACGATTCCGAAGGCATTCTACACCAAGAATTCATTCCACCTGATCAAAGAGTTACCACTGTGTTTTATCTTGGTGTATTGAAGGGTCTGTATTCGCGTAATTGTCGTGTGAGGCCGCAATACCCCGAGAAAGGAAGTTGGCGTTTGTTGCATGATAATGCTCGCACTCACCGTTTTGGCTAAAAATGGTATTTTAACCATTAACTATTCATTGTATCCGCCTGATTTAGCCTCCTGTGATTTCTACCTGTTCTTCTAATCTACATTTGCCGATGAAAAGAAAACGCTATGTTGACGTAAAAGCCATTCAAAAAGCGTCGCCGAAATACTAAAGGCGATTGATAAATATGACCTTAAAAATTCAGTCGACATGCTAATTGAGAGCGGAAAACTTTATATCGAAGCAGAAGGACACTATTCTTAATAAAATACATGATATATGTATATCGAAATGATGAGTGTTAGCTTTTATTTGGAAAAAAAAGTTCCGTTTTCCGTGGGACAAACCGTATATATCTAAAACGACAAACAAATTTAAATATGAAGTAATTTTCTAATTATTTGTTATGAAAATTTAGTTAAAAAAACAAAAAAATTACAAATAAAATTTAATTTAGATTCAATAACTACTACTACCCTGGAAAATCAGAGAAGAAACATCACATCCCTTGAGATATTTGATTTGTGTTTTCAAAAACCGATTTAAATTTATATTCAAAACGCTCAAGATCAACATGGTGTGTTGATTGACGTCACACCTTGCAAACAAAACTGTCAGAAGTCATGTTTATGTATAAAATTTTACTCATTCTTAACACGGGGATATACACACTATTTTAATACACAGAAAGACACTTTTCTACAGAGAAGTGTATATAAAGTAGCCTTTCATTGTGAATATTAAGGTTGCGAAACAAAAAAAAAATCCGTTCCGTATTGGCTTATGTCAAAATTATATCTTAAATGCTGGCTTAACTTTTTACTTTGTCTATAAACAATTTCCCAAAATCATTTAAAAACTCTTAACTTTTTACTTTAAAGTTATTTTCTTTAATTTATTAATTAAAACACTTTTAAAACCGTATTTTAGCACATTTGACATTTGATATTTCCACCATATGTTTTAAGATGGCATCATATACACACTTTACCCAGTCAAGAAACGATTTTTTTGTATGGGAGGCTACAAGTGGGTATATAAAGCCACTCAAGAAAGGGTATAATAGGGAAAGATGAATAAAATTTTAAAGTTGTAGCATCACTTCAAAGAAGGTTTGTGATCTCGGGTTAACAAATAATCAAAAAAAGAGAAGCCAAAATAGAATCTATTAACAATAATTATATAAAAAAATTAAAGCGAAATACTAAAATCCTAAAATTACCTGAACTTTAACACTAAAAGAAAACAAATCATCTAATTCCCAATGGTGAATATTAAAGATTTAAGCCAAAATTTTCAGGGAAGGTTTTTTTTTTTATGGCGAGAAACAAAATGGCTTTATTTTTTTTCTTCTTTTATGATTACTAGAAGTGGGATTCTGTCTCGTTGAGAAGTATGATTTTGACATATTTGCCATACATTGTATGTCAAAATTGGATTTTTTCATTCTCAGGCTGACGAGACAAGATCCCATTTCAGTGCTAGTTGAACAATTTTTAGTTCTCTTATTGAGTAATTCTGTACTAAATAAATTGTTATCAAATTTTTTTCTTTCTTTGTTTTGTTTATTATTGACCGTAACTGTTATTATAAAAAACTAAACTTCGTTAAGGGTAAAAATAAGAAAAACAGCGACATTTAGTATAAATTTGGTAGATATATGATTGAGAAGTAGAAGGAAATTTAACCATTTCTCTTACATTCACGTTGAGGAATGTACCACCGGGGCTCACATCGTCTAAATTTTTGGTTAGATGAAAAAAAATTCATGTGGTTAAAAATAATTTTTTTATTAAAGCCAACTTTTAATTTTTAGCTAAACAACATTATGTGCAAAGCCAGTGGCGAATTTAAGCATAGGCCCTGTAGGCCCGGGCCTAGGGCAGCAAAATTTGGGGGGCGCCAAAAAATTCAAGTATTCTAAACGAAAATTTATTTTGTAACTAATGTAGTGGGCTATTTTCTTAAATAATTTTTGGAGTTTTTAATAAAATATGATTTATTGTGTAATTCTATTGAATTATAGTTTTTCTAGCGTTTTTGAACCCACTTGTTGGAAAATGTACAGTAGATTTTTTGATACTTTGCAGGCACTTTACAACTCTTTTTTTCGGTCTCTACTCATCGTTGGGAAATTTTAATCTCAAATCTTAATCAAAAGTTTATGCGTAACTCTTTGGTCAGCGAGACATGATGCTTGTTGTACATTGGCTGAAGAGTTGGATGGGGTCATTAAATCGCTCAAATTTATTGCTAATGAAAAAACCGAAAATCAAAGTACTCTTTCTGAAGCCGAAGGCTTATTAAATAAAATTAAGAAATTAGAAACTGCATTTTTGGCTATTACAAGGAATATAATATTAAATCGTTTCAATGCAGTTAGCTTGAAGCTTCAAAACGTGAAAATTGATATAACTAATATCCTGTACTTGTAAGACTCTTTAGTTGAATTTTTAGGAGAGTTGCGTAATCATACATCCCATTTTAAGAATTATGAGAAGGCAAGAAATTTAAGTAAGATGGAGAACTACTCTTACGGTTCTAAATGTAAAAAAATACGCAAGTCAAAGTGGAGAATTTCAACCAGAAAATGGATCGTATTATTTCAGAATTAGAATTTTTATCCCATTTTGGATCATTTAACTGTAGAATTAAATCGTCTTACCAAGGTATATACTAAATTAAATGATAGTTTTGCTTTTTTAAGCCGATTGACAGAATTAAAATCAAACGAAATTGCTAAATTTGCAAATAATTTAGTAAAAAAATATCTAAATGATTTAGAAGATGCTCTACAAGAAGGATGTATTCATTTAAGTGAGTATTTATCGTCGATAATGAAAAAACAAAAAGCTTTTTCATTCTTGGTATTGTCTACTATCTTACGAGAAAATGAATTACAAAAAGTGTATCCAAATGCGGATATAGCAATACGTATTTTTCTCAACATTCCCGTGACTAATTATTCAGGAGAACGTTCATTTTCAACATAAAAACGCGTGAAAAGTTATTATTAACAATTGAAGCAGATCTACTAGCAAAAATGGATTGCGAGGAAATCATTATTAAGTTGGTGAATACAAAACCAAGAAAAAAGTGGATAAAGTAGTAATTTTTTTTTTTTTAACTAAAGCATTCATTTCAAAAATAATTATTTGTATCGAATTAGTAATTAATAAATCAATTTAATCATTGTGAATGTTATGAATAAGCACAAATAATTTTTATTTTAAATCCTTTCTTACAATTAGATAATTAGAAATTATTTTGAGTTGGGGCGTTTCAACTGTTGGGACTAAGGGCACTACGATAAATCCGCCACTGTGCAAGGCGCCGTCAGATAAAAAAAAAAGTACACTTTTCACTGCCGCCAAATGAAGCGAAATAGAATAAACGGAGCCGACTTCAACTAATTAAGCTCTCACCTTCTCACGAAAAGTTTCGAATTTGAAAAGTATTTGTGTCCCATTCCCCATTTATAATCTTTTCTAAAAAACAAATTTTTTTTGGATTGTTATTGATATGGATCCAATGTGTCTCAGCATTAACATTTCACGCTACGTATTGCAAAATAAGATCTAAACAGGGCGTTGAAATTACATCGAATTCAGATCAATTATATTTCCACTTTTAATTGTATCACCATCAACTATTGAAATGTTAATTTTCTGCATTAGTAGAAACGTTACGCAATGTAATATGGGTACATTATATTTTCTGTCAAACGAAATCCAATAAAATTTTCCGAAATTTGGATCTTATTTAGAGAAAATTTCTTTATATAACAGAGCAAAAATAAATTTACTTTTTGGCTTTTTTTAAAAATAATAGTTATAATTTGTTGGTTACTTGATTAGATCTTCAATAAAAAATTGATGTTCAACTAAATTTCAGATTTAAATAAGATTTATAAATTCATCAATTCATACTTTTTCTTTTTGTAGATAAAATTAGATACTACTGCATATCCACTGCATCTATTTTAACTTAAGTTAATTCTGTTTTTATTGTCATTAATCTAAATTTTAATCTAAAGGAGATTTATAAAAGAAATTTTTTTCGAGGTTAAATTTCTCGAGGTTAAAATATCGAATTTTATGTAATAATCAACAAATATACAAAAAAAAAAAAATGATTAAAAGATTTAATAAACCAGCTACGAAAATGATGTTAGGTCCTAATTTAAATGCAACAGCATTCTAAAGTTTTATGCAAATTTCATGCAACACAGCTATAATATATGGCATCGATATTCAAGGTTTGTTATGTAACCGTTTTTTAACCTCAAAAATTAATTTGAAAAACTAAATTCCCAATCAAAAAACAACAAAAAACAAACAAAATAAACACGTGAATAACATTTAAATTAAATATTGATAACTAATTCACCATCAACATTTACAGAAAATTATTTCCAAATTTTTTATAAAATTTTTAACTTCAAGGTCGAAATGTCAAATCTTTCAAATTCATCCAATCTTATTTATTAATGCAATAGTGTGCTAACGATCAATTTCAAACTGATAATACTCATATTAATAATTTATTATGAGCCCAAATGCATTTGTGTTGCATAATCTAAATCCCATCCACACAATTCAAAACTATACACATGAGGCTCATCTTACTTATCTATCCAGTGGGAAAGTTTTAAAGTGCTTTACTATATGGATGACTTTCAGAATGTTTATAACACTAACAGTGTTTGTAAGTTATGTGATTCCAAATGTTAGCAGAATTAACCAAATGTTATCAATTTTCAATTGAAAAAATTAACCAATCCCAGTTTACTTGGGTTTTATTTTAGTTATCCAAATGCTAGGCTAAAAAAAAAGGGGGCTGGAAAGATCATTTTAATAAAAACTATAAACAAAGTGGTATTGATTAATTTTTAAATTACATTCTGGAACCAATACCGTGCCCGTCAAAAGTTAGTTGAATCGAATTTTGTCTTATTATATGTTAAAATCAGTCATTTTATTCAAATTTTCTCAGTTTTTATGTAATTAGAATTTGGTACCTGGAGTGGAATATTGTTTCGGTGAAAGGTCAGTATCAGAGAATGAGAAAGTCAGATTTTGACATATTTACCATCACCGAAGCAGAATCCCAGTTCTGCTTTTGAAATAAAAGTGTTTTTTTGAAATTACTCCAAATCGTCGATACTTGAACTAGACAATGTGGCGTTCGCAAAATTTTGAGACACCTTTAGAGCTGTTTTTTGTTTTCCTTGGCTTTCTAGTTCCCTTCGATTGTTGTTAGGAGAACCTAGGATAACTTCTGTTAAATTCTTTGCTAGTACTTTGAAAGTTTTAACGTATTCAGGTCCAATATTTTTATTATTCGCATAATCTAAGAAGGATTTCTACCCACAAAATATTGATCATCAATTTGGCGCTCAATTTTCAACAACTTGGAAGATATTTTATTATATCCGTAGTTATTAATTACATCTTCAGAAATCCTATGAAGTTGACATGTTTACTTTAAACTGCTAAAGCTCTTGATATATAATTTGAATTTAAAAAACCAAAAATACATAAAATATCCTCAGCACTTAAGCGTTTAGAAAATATAAGGCCAATAAACAAACGAAGGAACTACCTTACAATGGTATCATTATTTACTCAGAAGTTTAGTTTAGAAACAAATAAAATAACCTGTATAATCCTGTCTAAAAAATAAGAGCAAAAAGAATTAAGCGGTAGTACTTATGGCTGCGACTTTTTATCTAGTGTCAATTATGATCTATTCCATACAAATGTAAAAAGTTGCAAATGTGTTGAAATGGCGCTAAATGTATGGAGTTTTTGAAAATTGCTTTTAGAAGGATCAAGGACTATATCTAAGCAGAAGAAATGTTCAATTTCTAAATCTAAACGTGGTATAATCTTCCAAATACTCAAATAATTACAAAAATCTGATAACAAAATAATGAATAAAAGATGTGGATAAACATCTAAGGACATTTTTTCAGATTCCTACCTCCAAACGATTCAAAAATGCAATGGAATAGCCGCTGTTAATATTATGTATGGCAAGGTAATTAATGAACTGTGAATATCGAAAAATAAAGACTGTTGCATTTTTGACTGTCGACATGATTCATTATGAGGTGTAACAGGGATTTCATCCGATATCACCAAACGATACAAAAGTCTTTTTTTATTACGCTTTAAAACCTCCAAACCTAGTTCTTAATTACTGACGCCCTGTTATATTTGATCAACTGTAAGCAAAAGCTGTACTCATTTCAAGAACAGTTTTCACACTAACAAATTTTCATGTAAAATGGAGAATTAATTGCTTCTGAATATTTTCATTGCAAGATTTGTAATAGAAGTTTTTAAATTTCTTCGGGGTGATCCCACCTCATTTAGGCCACTAGAATGTTTAGCATCATTGATGACGGCTAAGTTAATTTTAAAGCCAACAAAACATCGTTCCACAATTGTTTTGGATAGATTACGAGTCCTGATAATACTTATCAAGCAAAAATTTTGTTACAAGGTTATTGTCTCTAAAAACAAAACTTTCCTAGGACTATTCTTGAAGTTTAAAAGTTAAAAAAAAAAAGAGTTAAGGTTCCTGAACCGTTTGATAGTCTTAGAAATTATCTAAAATAGCGTAAAATGCCTTTGAGAAACTTTTCCTATGCTTCAAAATCAAAATAATGAGTAAAATCATATCTAATTTGAGGACATTTCAAATGTCAAGCTAGCTTCCTTTTTAACCCATACAAGACCGATTGTATACCTTTTGTGCAATGATATTGAAGTATGAAAAAAAAACAGCAGCAGTGAAGACAAGATTGATTAAAAATTATTCTAAAAATGTCTAAGAATTTTATTTGATGTTTGTTTCAATTCACTCAATTCAGGGTGACCCAAGGCCCGGACCATCAGGATAAAAGAAAATGAGAAATGATAGTAACAAAATTTCGAATTCCATGGATGATCTTCAAAAACATGTTGGTTAAATATTCCTAAGTTGACAACTTTTTGACTAATAAAATTTTATACAGGACACTTACTTCTATGCTTGAATTGAATTGAAATAATTCAATACAGCTAAACTAATCTAATTTTACTCAAATAAACAAATTATTCTATTTATGTCAAGCAATTCTATTGATATTTTATGGAAATCAATTTCGTTTTTTTCAGAATTTTATATTTTATTAATATCTAAAATACTCAAAAGTTAAACTGATTTTGTCTTAAATATAAAACTTATGTCGCTATTATGATACATTTTTATTGATTAAATATTATCCTCTTTTTACTCAGCATCAAATTTATTTGTCACATTTCAGTAATATTTGCACTTCAACCAAATTTAAATTAAAAATTTTATCCAATATCCAACATTATTCCAAATAAGCAAACTGCATTTTTAAACATGTATTAGTTTTGTCATTGTTTACAACAAGATCTAAAAATAGCAAGCTTTAATACAACTTCAAACATTTTTTCATTTTTCTGGAGATCTGATAATTTAAAGCGTGCACTACAATAATAGTAGCCAGCCTCCTTGTTCTTGTTTTTAATTTTAATCAATTTTTTTCTCTCCTCATCATCAACTCACTCCTTTTCTATAGAAATATACATCCTGGCTATCAGTATAGTAGCAGAATCTCTTTGAGAAGCTATTGTCCTTCACTTGATTGTAGATTTTCACAAAATCACAAAAGTGACAAGCTTATGCTATCCACATGACTGGAAGGAAAAGAGGGTAAATTATGAACGGCTGCTATTGTTATAAGTTTTGTTTGTGTTTTTTGCATTTTTTGCTTTGTTTCACAACAGATGAAAAAAAAAATGGGCAGTAGAGTCCTGTTCAGGAACGTAAATTAGTAACTTTTGCTATCCTCTTGTATAATAGTTTTGAATGAAAAAATAAAAATAAGTCAAATTGATGAAGTAAAGAGAAACAAACTACGTAATATTTTATATTTTACTTCCATTAAAATAACATAAAATTCTTATAGCAAAAAATAGTTTTGGAGGTCATTTTTAAAAATTTGTATTGCAAATGATAATGATACAGCATTCTTCTAATTTCTAAAAATAATTATCAGCTTCAATGACGGATAAAGTGCTAGGGGTAAGAGGATATTTAAAATGACAAGATTTAGTATAATTGCAACAAATCGCATCTAATAATTATTTTGTAAGTTTTTAGCACAAATGAATATAATAGATTAATTTTTCAGCAAATTCTATTCAATGGGAAAAGTTGTCATGAAATGACATTTTGAAAGAATAAATTTCCATTAAAACAAGGATTATTATTAATATAGCTTTTTGTTTTTTTCTTTCTTTTTTGTCAAAAAGAAATAAAAATCTCATCTATTTGTTAAGTTGAAGAGTTTTATTTGATAGAATTAGGATGACAAACTTATAAATTTTAATTAATGAAATTGTTTTTATTGCATATTAAGAAAATGTTGAAAATTTTATTATTAATATAAATAAAATATTTTTTTTAATTTTTCATTTTTAGAATGCCACAGATTTTGGGTTTCTTAAATGTTCTGTAAAATTAAAAAACGAAAAAATTAATATTTATAAACAATTATTAAGAATTATCTACAACCATAAACAATGATAAATGATTTATTATTATAAATAAAATTAACAATAAGAAACATAAATCAAAACTAAAAATAACATTAAACAATAATAAAAAATAAATATACAATATTTAACAATGAATAACAATAATAAGCAATATTTAACAAAAATGAATCACTTTAATTCAAAAAAAACACCTTTTAATAAAATTTTGATAGTTCTATTGGTTTATTGGGCATCAGCTGCATCTTAGGTACGTGCAAGGCTTAAAGCCTTCTATAATTATGGAAACGACTTTGACGGACTTCAAACAAATATCAATATTTTTTATTTTGAAGGAAAGAACCAAAATGGACCTTTTAAATGGGTAAAGTATAAGCCTTATTATATGCATTAGTAGCCATATCTCTAAAAGATGTTTTGTTATACGCAACAAACCTTAAGTATTGCCTTTAATTTAATTATATCCAGTCAATTGCAATATAACTAGATCAGTCAAGCGACCTTAAATGATTTTAGAATGTCGTTCTTATTGACGCAGCGTTTAGAAACTGTAAATATTTACGTGACTTATTGACACTTACATATATATAGTTTTGGGTTGACCAATGCAACAACTGTTGTAATAGCTGTTGCAGTATCTGCTGCTGTAGCTCTTGTTGATCTTGCTATCACAACTGTTATGATTTATTCAAGGCTTTTCTTTTTATTTTTCTGTTTTATTTTTTGGAATTAATGTATAACATCTTAAAAATATTGTATAAAAATTTCAAACCGATCGGAGTGAGTGAGCAAAATTTTAAACAGTTTTCCTAAAACTTGTTACTGTCAAAAACTGTGCGCATGATAACTCAAAATCTACTTGACCGATCGTTTTGGAATTTTAAACACTATTTTTTCACATATTTCACCATGTAATGACGAGCGCTTTTTTCGTTCTTTTAAAAATTATTAATTTTACAATAACAAATAAGTTGATTTTTTAGATGAAAGCCGGTATTTCGGCTTCTTAAAGCTATCAAAAATTGAAAAATGGAAAAAGAATACAAAAAACTCGAGAAAAGTTTTTTGGTTATGGAGGAGGATGGATAATTCTGTTGGGACTTATGATATACACTGAAGAGCAACTTTCTTTCAAGTCGCCTTCAGATATTCACTGGAAATTTCAAAATTAAAATTTCGAAGAATATTGTTAAAAGGTTGTATTATCATATAGAAATTAGTTAAATAAACTAGAACTACCTGTATTGATAGGAAAAATTGTTAATCTCTCTCCCGTTTTCTAACAAATGTAAGAAATCAAAATGACACTTGAAGTCATTTCTGTAAAGACCGTGGCATACACAATATCCTGTTAAAATTCCATTTAAATAATAGAACTTCCATAAAAACTTCCATCAAAAGAACAGAGTCAAAGAAATTTCAATATCAAAGATTTTTTCTATATAAAAATATTTCACAAAACCAAAAAATCATTAAAACAATATTTTGTTGTTTATATTTAATTTTCAAAGTTTTTCCAGAATCCCTTCTTATATCCTCTTTTTCAATTATTATAGTCTAACAGTAAGTCTAAAGTCTTACATAAAGAGAGGAAAAAAAAAACTCCACCTGATGAACCTACCACAACAAAATAATTGCATAACATATCAGAAGCCAGTAAGTAAGTGAATAAGGAGAATTAAAATTAATAATAAATAGAAGAAAAAAAAAATAGTAGACATTTAATTAAACCATTTACTAAAAAACTTGTTAAAGTAATTAAAATAAGATAAATAAATAAAAACAAAAAAATATGCTAGGTAAGGGTATTAACAAAATCCATTACCGGACGGACACAATAAATTAATTTGTATATCCCACAGTTTAATACTAGTGAAATTTTTCTATAAGAATATTATCCCATGATAAATAATAAAAGACATAAAAGAAAAAAAAAACAAAACAAAATAAAAATAAAAAACCAGCCAAACAAAATTTAATTTAATTTTTCTTTTTCTAAACGTTTGGAATTAGAAATACACATAACAAACAAAACAAAACAAAATATTCACCACATAAAATCGAACTACAGCAGCAGCCATAATCCCCGGCAGCAGTTTAATGCATGCCTGGCCTATAGCAGAATTGCACATTGCTCTATGTATATATACATAACATACATATATATACATAAATAAATATAAGCATGCACTATAGCTTAGAAGCAGATACATCTATAAAAAGCTCATTTTCATATACTATATATATATATATATATATATATCTAAGCAGTAGCAGATGTGAATGGCTGCATGCACAGCTATTTAATAGGAATAGACTAAGTCTTAATAAGTAGGACAAAGTTGAATAAACGAGCCAAGGACGGCCATTAAAAATTGCCATAGAGCCATAGAGCCATTCTATATGTCATTGTATTAATATCAAAAACAAAAAAAAAACAAAATGGTTTTCTATATTTGCAAATGCACTTTCACTGTATTTGTAATATATACAGTACATGCGATTGTAGCTTTTTAATTGCAAATGGCATTTTCTTATAAGTTGTTATTTAAGCTTTTTATTATAAAATAAAATTCTTTATAAGAAAACTGCATAAATGCATCTAACAAGACACAACCAAACAAATAGATAGAAATAATGAATAGAACTTATATATATATATATATATATACTAAAATATATATATATATGTTTGTATATTTTTTTTCTATGTGAAATACTTTAGCATACTTGAGACATTTTCTTAAAATTTACTTCATAGCCAACCATTTTTGTCGTCTATTGAGTGCTTAGCAAATGGTGGATGAAAACCAATAGAAACCCAAGCTATAGTTTTAATGCATACATTATTACACTATTAAATAGATATACACACATGCAAGGATATATATATCCTGACAAATATCCTTATATTTTATTCAAAAATATTTCACTAATGATTATTACACAGTAAACAATAAGGGAATCCCATATAGTTAGCAAAACTGCCTATACTATATGAGAATTACTATATATTATGTCGTCTACCAAAAAAAAGGAGAATTTAAATTCATTTATATCATTTATATCCTTTTCAAAGGATTGGTGGGATTTACTTTTCATATTGGTATCATGTGGAAAATTGATGATAAAAAAAAGTTTATAAAATGTTTGAACTTTTTTTTTTAATGATTTTGTTGTGTATGTGTGTTTTTTGTGCATTCAACTGTAGCGGATAAATATAGATACCGTTGTTTTTTTTTTTTAATTCTTTTTGATTTTGGCTTTGTGGTATTATTTTATGAAATAAATGAAAATTCTAAACAATTTAATTTGAATTTTTTGTGTTTTTTTTGTATCGTTTAAAATATTATTAATCAACCATTTTGTTTGTGATGACTTTTTTAATAACTATAATATGAATTTTTTATTTTTTTTTTTTTGAATTAAAAAAAAATATTCTAAACTTAACACATCGGTCAATCTGAGTCGAAATTTTGGGCCTGAATAGAACCTGATGAGCCTGAAATTAACCTGAATGTACGACTTGAATGTACTGATTTTAGCCTGAATTGATACTTAATATACCGAAAGATATAAATTTTTGCTTAGTTTGAAATCGAACTAAATAAAAATGAACCTGCTATGAACTTGGTAATACCGAAAAATTACTTTCTTCGTTCAGAACATTTCTTATTTGAACCTGATTTCATACTGAATGTACCGAAAATTTAATTTAAGGTTAATATTTGAGAAAAAGTATAGAATTTTAGATGATGAATTTTAGATGCGAGATGAAACGATGAGAAAGAGAAGTTGTGTTGAAATATCAAAAATTTATTTTATTTTCGTTCATATATGTCCGCATCGTATTATTTTTAGGTTATGTAGTTCTATTTCTCGTTATGGAAAAATTTTCTAAGTCCAATTTGACATTTAGCTATAACTAACAAAAGATGTGATTTTTTGTAGTGATTTGTTTTACATTTAAGATTTATTTATAATTATAATTAAAAATATGGTGTAGATACTAAGTGTAATAGTTTTTTTGTAAAATAAATATATATATCTTAAAGAAATAAAACATGCAATTGTGAAATTTTGTTTACTTTTTTTCCTAGTCTTTCCTACTGTCAGTAAAACTTGCTTTTTTTTCAGTGATGGTTATATATAAATTATTGTGACTATATATATATATATATATGTATATATATAATAAATGCAACACTTTGCATATATTTTTTTTTTAATTATTAATCTGCTTTCATCCTGAGTATACCGTAAAATGAAGTTCTCTTTAAACCTGAATGGAGCCTGGTAATACCCAAAAATAAAATTCTCTTTGAACCTGTAATGAACCTGGTTATACCGAAATGAGTCTTTTCTAGGTCCATCAGGTCCATAACAGGTTCAACTTTATAAGCGTAAATTTGAAACATTAACCTGAATTGAACTTGATCAATCTGCTATTAAGGAGGCCCATCAAGTTCAATTCCGGTTCAATTTTTCGACTCGGGTAAGTTCTGGGGTCGACATATAGTAAATGCTTGAAAGAAAATTCAATTGACGTCATATTTTAGGGACGTATTAACACTAATATCCAAACCGTGAAATGGCTCTCTCCTATGTCCTATGCATATTAAGTATATTGGAGAGAGCGATTTGTGGGCAAGTTTTTATACATCTTAGAAAACTTACTTACAAATCGCCATTTTTATATAGTTTATATGCGGCGAGAGAGCATTTTGACATATTTGAAAATTATAGTGAATAGTCAACCCTTTTTACAGCCTAGTCGAACAGACAAAGAACTATATTTTAGTATTGTTAGATCCGAAAAAAAAATCAACAGATCGCCGTCATGTTTATAGTTAAATTGAACCAGATAATAGCTAAAATACTATGTCTACCGTGCCATTTAATTGGCTATAGCAAAAACTAGATTTAGAGAACTAGGATCTATTTGATAACGCTGTTAACAATCTTATTCATGGAAAAGGTTTAGAAATGATATCATATTTGCCAATCGGAATAAATCTAATTAGAGCTAACGAACAACTTTTTGTTTTTGCCTCTTACTAGTAGAGAATATGCGCATCAAAAAATAGCCATCATTAAAATGTATTCAGAATACCGACTGTGGCTGCAATCACTCTAGAATAAAATTCATTGTAATTTTACCCAAAAAATATTGATCAATATATCTGAAAAGAAGTTTTAGTTCATTAATGAGTGATCTCGACAGGAATTAGACAATTTAAAAATGGCTAAATCACAGGTACCTGATAACTCATCCCTTCTTACTAATTTTGGGTATTTTTTCGGACGCCATAAAAGAACCAGTAAATATTTTTACAATTCATCTTTTTGCTTGTTATTTATTGATAAAAATTTTAAACGTATTAAATATTTAGAAAACAAAGAAAAATTGAAAAAACTGCAGGCTAGCAAAAATAGCGTAGGATTCCAATCCTTCCAGTGACGAGGAAAAAATTTTTAACTCCCCAGGAAGAAGGATTTAGTTACAGCACTAAGAAATGTTTTTTTTAAAGAAAAAAATTATTCTCATTAAATGACGGCAGTTTTAAATGAAAAAAAAAAAATTATTAAAAAACTATTCTTACTGGGATACTGTAATATATAATGAAGCTCTGTCCCAAATTTCAAGTGAATCGTGCAAGTAGAACTTAAGATATCATGCACACCGTTTCGAAAAAAATTAGTTTCGAGAAAAACGCATTTAAAGATTGAGGTCAAGCTTTGCGCAGTATGAGTCGGGCTCCCAACCAGTTTTGTCGACGCGTCGCAAAATGAGCTGTTACTCCGAAAACTAATTAAATTTCGAAAAATCTTCTGAGGAACATTTCGTTAAAGGGGTAAACTATGAAAATATGCAGAAAAAAAAAATCAAATTTATTCAAATTTTCAAACGAGTTAAGCTAAAAGAAAAAATTTTCTCGAACTATTAGAATTATTTTTTACAGTTATTTTCTGAATTCTTATTTTAACAAATTTTTTGTTTTTAAAGAGAACAAGAAAACCTGTTTAACTCTAACGTAATTCATTAAAAAGAAATACTAATAAATTATTTTTCAATTTAGCTTACAAAATATTCTTAGCTGCCTTTCTAGCAACAAGCAACACAAATTTTGTATCAAATTAAAAAGTTACATAACAGAAATTGTAACTGAAGATAAAAATTAACAAAAAAAAAAAAGAAAAGAAAACAACAACGAAGAAGCAAGTTTAACAGGTTTCAGATTTTATTACAAAAAATAGTAATTGGCAAGTGCAACGCACCATAAAAATTTTGGTTTACGCATGCAGTTAGTAATTTGTTTATCTAAAAACAACAACTGGACACAAAACATAAAAAAAATTCACAAGTTAAATAGCTGTTTAACTGGTAATACAATTTTTCATTAATTGTAATTATATTTTGTAGTTTTTAGGTTATGTTTTAATATTAAATTAAAATATTTATGAGGTTTCCAAGTTTAATAATTCTTAACTACTTTCGATATACCTAAAATAAAAAACGACCACTTATAGGGGTTAAATTAAATTTGCAATTGTAGCTAATTTATTATTAGAATTTGCACTAATAATTAACCAAGCGGGTGTTAGTTTCTTCAAGTAATTTCAAGTAAATTTTGGTAATTTTTTGTTCAATACTGACTTTAAAAATTTTCACTTCTTATCAAAACTTTCTTGTAATTTAATGAACGTTGCATTAAAGTTTATGTAATAGCTTTTACGCCTTCACAATATTATATGTTTTTACTTATTTATTATAAAAACATAAAAAAAAATGAATAAAAACTAAAATAATAATAAAAAAATAAAAAATAAAAAATAAAATGATCATGATTCCAACCAAATGTGAATAGCTTAATCAGACAAGGTGTACTTGAGGGTTATTGAAGTATTTGGAGAACATAACATAAAAAAAAGAGAAAGTTGGACCGGGCTAAACTTTAGTATTTTATTTATTTATTTATTTTTTAATTTATTTTTAGTGATTGGTTAAAATTTTTGCTTTCGATTCGATATTCCTTGTAGTTTAATTCATGATTTTGTTTTAGCCGATTTTACTTCAGTACGAAGCTTTCATTTTGATGACCAATCAAAATTCGAAATTTTTGTCTTTTATTTTGTTTGATGTTTTTTTTTTTATCGGATTTAATTTTTGATAAATGTAATTACGTCAATTTATTTATTTTTTTTATTGTCTTTTCCTTTTGTTATATATTTGTGCAACCTGGATGGAATTTTATGCTACAGGCAATATTTTGCATGAAATTTTACTTTCGCTAATTCGTGATTGGAAAAAATTTATTCAAGTATCTTATTAATCAATTATAATAGTGAAACTTACACATTACAGTTTGTTATTTCGACAGATTTTGCTATGAATATTATTAATAAAAATTAATTTTAAACAAATTTAGAATTGGTTTTATATGAGAATTAATAGTTTAAAATAATTGATTTCCTTTCTAATATTATTTAAAACAAAAAATAATTTATGCAGAATAAATATTGATATTGATTTGAGAAGTACATATCTAAAGAGGGCGTTGTAATATTCTGGGGCTATTAATTAGGTACAATAAAACTTGGTCTTTTTTGGATATTTACACTTTGTGAGAGTGTCTTAAAATGCAATTTTTATTACAAGTCAATGATATCAAAAAATAAAAAATATCAATTTTTTTTCTGTAATCAAATTATTTGCGAAATATTTGAGCAATGGGAATATCTACAGAAAGAATTGACGCGATGAACTTAAATTTTTAAAGGTATATAGTAAATACCCTTTAAACTGTTTAAACTTTTACACCAGTTTTTTGGTTATAAAAATTTTTTGACCCATTTATCACCTAAATTCAAACCAAGGTAATTTTAGTCTGGTTTTTTTGAATTTTAAACCATAATTTGTCATTTCTAAAATAATTCTCCAACAAAAAATTTCTATAAAAAATAAATTTTGATGTATATCAAGGAAGTTGGACAAATAGTCCTTTAGAATGTTGGCATTATTCATCAAGAACATGGTCCTTTAATTAAGTACTTCTATAAACGGGAAAAATCAACGATTCCAAATTGCAGATTTTGTCACGAGGTGGAGAAAACGCCCACCCACCTGCTGTTTGACTGTGGGAGGTTGGTGTCAATAAGAGTAAGGCAACTTCTCACTCGATCAGTGACCTGTATGGGGGAGGGGGAAGCCAAAGATTAGGGAGATATCCTAGCTCTGGCAGGGGAATTTGATATTAGGTCTTCATCATAACATAACTGGCGGGGAGAACAATAGACCAAGTCTGATCGCATTTGTGAATTTGTCTATCACTATCACTAACCTTTAATGTGTTTTAGACAAAAATTTTGATAATCACATAAATTAAAACCCGATTTCAAAAAATCAGAAAAAACAAACAAAAAATTCTTCGAACATTTTCCAAATTTTTTCCTGAAATTTAAAAAAAAATTCTAAAAGTCTTCTCAATGTATGAAATTAATAAAAAATGTTATTTACAGTGCAAAAATTTTGCCTCTTTTTAGTTTTTCAAATGAGTTGTACTTAAAAATTCTCAAATCATCGAAAGATTTGCAAAAAAAGGAGAACATAAAAAATTTTTGTTGATAAATTTAAATACTAGTCTTAAAATCAATTTACACAATTTTTTAGGAAATCCTTTTTATTATGAGTTATATTTATTAAATTTCATATTTAAAAGATTTCTGTGGAAAATCATTCTAGAAAAATATTTGTCTTAAAGAAATATGTATTTGACTTCATCAAACAAAAATCATAACTTTGGTATTAAAAATTGTGCTTGTTGACATTTAGATGTTTTTTTTTCTTCTCTTCATTGATTTGTATTCTTTGAGATAAAACATTTTTAGTTGTTTAAATTATTACAAAATACAACACAATAAAAGTCAACCAAAACGAATAAATGAACCAAGAAAAACAAAAAGAAAAATACATGAATAATTTTTGGTTTCACCGTTCCTATGACTAAATTGCAGTTACTTTAAGATAAAAATAATTCATTTTGTGGGAATTAATTAATAAAAAACTTCAATGATTACTAAACACGATAAAAAAACAAGCTTGCCTTACCAAAAAGTATAAATTAAAGCAAAACGACTCATCAAAACTGTAGATCGATGAATGCGGTTATAGGAGTGGGGAGATAAAAGAGTAAAAGATATAGACTTTTAAAGCGGTATTCCATAATCGAACATGATTATTTCTAGTGCTAATCTATTCAAAAGAAAAATGCATACAAGAAGGCTTTTCACGATCGATGAACACAGCATGCCAGCATACCATGGTTTAACTATTAAAAACAATATGGCTGCCATTATTACAGCTGCCCTAAGCTTTATCTAACTTACTAGCAATATATATATATATATATATATATATACATAAATGCTTAAACATCTTTTTGAGTTAAAATATCCCGCTATCTACAAACATATAATTCCAGTTTACCGGCCACATTTTCTTTTCAGCAAGATTACGTACAGCGATCATGTTTAGCCTCCTATGTCTATAGCGGAAAATTTTGTTGTTGCTATTATCATTTCTTTTGTTATTATGTAGTTCTTATTTAATTTAATTTGTTTTTTTTGGTTTTGTTTCATTATTATTGGAGCTACTGTTTATAAACAAAAAAACCAAGATCCCGGTATGGTGTATGACATAAACGAAAGAAAATATAACAGAGAGTAAAGATGGAACAGAATTACCGTTATAACGGGAAATAAAACACCTTGCGTGATGCCTTCCATTCTAAGCTATCCGATTTAATGTTAGATTGTTTTGTTTTGTTGTTTCTAAAATTTTCTTTTAATTATTGTTGTTGTTTTTTGAATAAATATATTTATTTTTTTTTATGAAATGTTATTTCAATGTTTAGATTGATGTTCTACACCAAGGGTAATGAACGTTAAAAAGTATGGATAATAACTAGGGAAAACGGGACATAATTGTGCCATGACACGGTTTTCTTGGTAATCATTTTCTACTTTAAGAACTGTTATCCTCAGTGGTATTCAATATTTGTTTAGTTAACGGATAAATAAAAAGAAGAAAAAATACAGAAAAACTAATACAATTATTAAAAGATAAGACGAGAGCTATTTTTTATTGTTGTAATACTCAAATTTAAATTAAAAAGTGCAAAATAATTTTTAAACAAAAGAATTGCATTTTCTTTAAGTACGCTATCCAAAGCTTATTCTTTTATTAATTGTGAGAAACTGGGTAATCATGCTATGATTGTCTCTTAATTCAATTTTTCTAAAAATTTCTATTTTCAAAATTCTGGGAAAATACTGGGAAAATTAAATTTTTAATACAAAAACAAAAAAAAAAAAAAATGCAGTAATGTAGCAAAAGTTTTAACTGTTTTGATCTTGCTTAAAAAATGTGTCCTCTAAGTGTGTCGCAAAAATTAAGGGATGACGAATATAAACCCAGAGTATTATTGATATGAAATTAGATACCAATGAAAGGACTTTAATATTTTTATTTCTTTTTTTATTTCATATAAATTTATAAATTTATTTATGTATATTAACATAAACAGGAACCAAGGACATCAAAAATAAATTTTTTACTTTAATTTTTCGTGACAGAATGGAATCCAACAAAAACATGGTATACTGCACAATTTGAACACCAATTCGGCGACCCTTCTCTAAGGGTAATTCATTATGAAAAATAATTATTATTTATAAATTTTTATTAGTTATTTTTATTTCAATATGGCCTCAAAATATTCCAAACTTCTTGCAGCCAACGAATACATTTTGGTTTTAATTGAAAATTCCAAATTAACTGCCAATGGTCACTACTGAAGACGCATGACGAATATATTCGTCATAATACAAAATTTTACAATTTTTTTATTACAAATATTCTCATCATAAACAGAAAATTGGTTAAGGTTTTTGAAATTCCGTATTGGTAGTAAATAAACGATAAAACAATTTGTTTTTTGAATTCTCACTAAACGTATATCCTTAAAAAAGTTCAAAAACAAAAATTTTCTTTGATCCTTTTGCTTTCTATTAAAAAACAAAAAAAACATTCCACAACATAAATTTATGTCCGAATTTTTCATTGAATATGTACAAAATTTCTTTTCCATTAGCAAATAAGATTTCTGTTCAAAAAGAAGGAAGCTAATCGCTTAAGTAATGACTTAAACTCCGCCCTGCTTTTACCTGGATGAATATTGGCTGTTTCTTTTTTGGTAAATTTTCAGGGTGGTATTGCTTTAAATAAGCCTAATACAAATTTTCAAAAATCTTTTATAATAAAAATTAAGTATGTTGTATTTAGACACAGCCTTATAGTATAATAACTCTTATGTAGCCTCTATACATTCGGCAATAAATAATAAGCAAATTCAGCAAATACACGAATATGTAGAGGGTGAATTTGTGTTACTTTGCCAGATTTTGTGAAGTTTTGGCACGAGTTGGCGAACTTTATATAAATTTATACAATGCAAACGTCAAAAGTGTCAAAAATGTGTGAATGGATGCACAAGGGAAGGCGGCAAATAGAACCAATTTTATTTTTAGCGATTGTTACAAATGTGTAAAGAGGCGGAAATAAAAGGTGCATTTGCATAGTTTGCCAGACTTTGTGAAGTTTGTACGAGTGAACTTTATACAAATTTATACAACGCAATCATTTAAAATGTCAAATGCAATAACAGTCTGATAACAGTGCACGAATGTGTGGATGGATACATAACGAAAACGGCAAATAAAACAAATTTTATATTTGGCGAATATCAGGAATGTGTAGAGGCGGTATTACGACCTATTTTTTCCGACTTGTGATTTTCCCTGCTGTATAACCATAGGAACAAAAAAATCATTCATGCTCGCTCAAACAGTAGAAAGTCTCCTACGTTCTAAATACAACAAGAAGTTTTAAAACTTATTATTCCATGTAGTAGTTCCAGACAAGATCACGTGCGACATGATACTTGTATAGGATATAATTTTATTTTTATGTAAACATTAACATTCTTTTACCTTATTAAGAATTTAAATAAATCAAAAATTTATTCCGTAATTTTTCGAAATATTTGAGGATATTGTAATTAAAATAAAACAAGAAAAAAATAAATAACTTAAATTTTTCTTTTATTTTTACCACTCCATTTTCATTTTAAAACTAAAAAAAAAATTACGAAAGCTTTGAAGATGTCATCTTGACAATATTTTATTAAAATTATCAAAAGAAAATTTTCCTTGACAACTACTTAGCTAAAAAAAAAACCAAAACCAACAAATTGAATAAAACAAAAACAAAAAACTAAACTCATCTATAGTGAAAGTAAATCATTCAATTTGCTTGTGTATGATCTGACTCTTTACCAAAAAAAAAATCCGAGACATCAACGCTAGTCAGCTGTCAAAGTGACAAATTAGCAATATAACAATCACTGCTGATTATTTTGTGCGCAATACTTAAAACCAATCGATTAGGTTAACTTTGCTGCTTTTTTCTGTTTTTTGTTTTTTCGATTTATTTTTCACTTGACAAATGGCCTCATCTGATTTTGTAACAGTTGGAAAGTTTCCAAATTATCATCGACCCAACACATAAACCAATGCAACAGTGTATAGTGAATGAGATTGCAAGGTATGGCAAAGCAATAGTGAATGCACTATTGCAGATGGAAAAAATAAAAAATAATTTCCAAAAGTAATAAAACAAAAAAAAAAAAAAACATTAAAAAGATTTACAGTTATTCCTTGTAAACCAGAAGAAAAAAACAACAACAAAAATATATAAAATACTGAACAGAAAATAAATAAAAAACGACGAGTTACACATACTAAAACTATTAAAAAATATACCGCTCACAAGATGAGAAAAAAATTAAGCTAATACAACGGTAATAAATAAAATTAAAACAAAACCAAAGCTTTTCTTTTTTCTAATAGACAATCGGTCAATGAACTTAGGCATCGTGCTCACACACAGATGAATTTGACAGTTGCGATTAGATGTTACAAGAGAAAGAGATACCAATGAATTTCAAAAAGAGACAAAGAGAGCAATAATATACATAAATATTCATATATATACATATATATATATATATATATATAGCAAAAGCCACACAAACTTTGAAGTAAATAAAAGTAAGAAATATTACTTCCACTCCCTTCCCTTTGTTCCCTTTGAAAGAATGGTCCATTTCATAAGGAATGCTACTACTATGGTGATATATTTATATGCACTCTAAAAGCTTTCAAATAATATGAAATAAATCGCCCACTAAAAAAAACAACGCCTTTTTTTTATTTTGCAAAATCGGACTACCAAAAATTTCTCCCTTTCCTCAGTAAAAAAAATCAAAAAATAAATGCAAAAAATTGCTTACAATGGGTCCTCTTTTCTTCAGGGGCATATAAAAGTCACAACTGTAAATGAGCCACCGAATTATTATTATTATCAATTGGGCGGATTTGCTACACTCAATTATTTACAACCAACAAAAAGTGAGAGGTTCTAATTTTTTTGCTTATTATTATTATTATTAATGTTTTTTTATTTTAATGTTTTTATTCAATTAAATTTATTTTCAGCATCCCAATCGATCTTGTCTTGGAAGGCAAACGAATTACTCAAAAAAACAAAAAAAAAACAAGTCTTAAGAGGATTTTTCTTTTGTTAGTTTTGTTGTTGTCGGTATTTAAAGTCTTTAAGAATAAAATTCAAATTGAATAGCAGCACAACGTCTGGCGAACGGTAAAGGTGCACTTCCCACTGAATAAAATATTTTTGATAGTGTCAGAGATTTTTTTTTTTTTCGGATACAAAAAACGGTACCTTTGTATATGTATCCATACATACATACAGATATTATAAGCTCAGAGTCCGTCATCATCAGTGATTTGATTTTGCAAAGTGAAATATCGGCGAAATTTGGATCTGGGGTCAATGCATTCACAATTTTTATTTTTGGGAGGTCTTTTTTGGCTTTTATTTCTTATTTTCTTAATTTAAAATTTTTTTTTTTATATTTGTATTTAATCGTTTAATGACGTCAGATTATTCGTTGAGGCAGGCGAGAAAGCATTATTAATTGGTGATGATTGCAAAATTTTTGCTTTTTTTTGACTGTGTTCGGCCCACAGAAATTGTTTTGTTTTAAGTATTTCTTTTATAATTGTTGTTGTGATTTTAAATTGAAGAATTTCAGCAGGTTTTTAATCTTGCGTGCATTGCATAATTTATTTAAAAAGTACAGTAAATATTTTAACTGTTAATTGAATACTGGTTTTTCAATAAAAAGTTTTTTTCGCATTTTAATATTTCGAAGAAATAACTGCAATTTATTTGTTTGTCGTTTTTGTATTTACCGGTTTTACAATTTCCAAAAACAAAAAAAAAAAAAAAATAGTATATTCTGGTTTTGTGTATTCAATAATCACTTGAGTGCTAAAAGAATTACTAAAAAGAAAGGAAAATGTTTAGAATTTGACTACAACTTTAAGAATTTGTCAAAAAACTTTGAATTGTTTGAAAGTTACGAAAAAAAGAACAAATAAAATAAAAAACTTCTCTAAAACAATTTTAGCAAGTTAAAAAAACTTTTGAAGATTTTCTTGCATAATTTTTACCACAAAAAAAAAATTCATTTTAAATTTTAGTTTAAAAAAAAAATAATAAATTTGTTTAAACTTTAGTTTTTAAACAATCGTCGGATCAGGAAAAAGAAAAACAGAAGAAATAAAATAAATCCCTTTCTCAAAAACTTACGTAAATATCGATTTGGGTAATTTGATCCCCCTACGCTTCGTTTCAGATAAGTGTTATCTTTGATGGATGTAAATGACTTTAAGGGTTGGACAGGGAAAATCAAAAATGCAAGTAATTTTTGATTTTTCCTTAAATTTAATAGTAACTTTCTAAATGACGATCGAAAAATTTTAGAAAAGAAATGTTTTCAGTATGACTTATTTGGCTTTTATATGCGTTGGAGTAGCTTAAATTCATTGGAAAGAAAATTGTGGAGTATGATAGTTTGACTTTAGTATTAGGAATTATCCTAATTCTCAGTAAATTTTGTTATATAAAATTTGCTTAAATTGCACGAAAAAAAAAATTATGTAGATGTCAATTTTTAATTTTCGAAATTTTTGTTTTTCTTACAAATCACGAAAAAACTTCGTTCTGAAACAATGTCGTAAACATTTAAATAAAGTTCTTTATTTTAATAGCTAACTGTCATTGTTTCTGAAATTTTTGAAAACAACATTGTCTTAAACATTGGATAGTTGATTAATTAAGGGAGGGGTAAGGATTTCAGCGTAAAACAAAGAAAAAACTCTTTTTTCGTTAATTTTTCTTATAAGCAAATTTATTTAAGCCTTTTGTACATTATTATTAAATATGACTTTAACAACATTCTGGAATTTTTTTTATAAGAAAATGTCTGCAAACAAGATGGTGGCTAAGCTTTTCCAACGACGTCTTTGAAAAAAGATGATTCTTGGTGTTTACTGTATCTCAGCTGAAATCAAAAACCTCTAAAACCCAGTCAAAGATCATTGTATCCTCTTCCCAAAGTTGTCTGATTATTTTTACATTTAAAAATTTTTTCGGCTCATTCAAAGTGTAACCAAAAATTAAAGGAAACATTAGTAAAAAGTTTTTTAGCAAATCAATTTGCGTGGAAAGAGATCTTTATAACAACAAAATAAACATTAATAAATATTAAGCACAAATTTCTTCTTTTTTTAAATTTTTTTATAATTTGGTTTAACTTTTTTTGTAAGTGCTTGAAATTGCAAAATTTCTGAATATTGTAATTTATTGACCACCTGAGCTCTGAAAAACTACTTAAAATGAAAATGAATATGATTTTGAGAAAAACTCAAACGAAACTTATGTAAGAAGAAAACTTTATCGAAAAAAAAGAAGAAAAATAATCATCGATAATAACGTCTTAGCCGGGAAATCAATTTTCAACAAATGTCCAATTGTTATTGGATTAGAGTGAAGATGTTTTTATTTTTGTTGTTCTTTTATTTATTTTTTTTTTTTTAGGTCGCAAAGAAGACTTTCATGACCCGACGCAATCGATTTATTACTTTACCACAAACATTTACCGTTACCCATCGACAAGAATATCAAAAGAAAATAAAACAAAAACAAAAATAACTCGATTTATTATTCAGTGCCTGTCCGATTGGAACAACAAGTCAGGTGGAATAGGGAAAATAAAAATTTTTTATTTATAACTGTTAAATACCAAAATTTTCAGATACAGCACCCAAGTGGCGACAACACATTCTTTAACGGTGCAAGAACTGTTATCAAATGAATTTTATTTTTTGATTACGCGTCATTCATTAAATTGTTGCAAGAATTTGATGATCACGAGGTGCGTTTGAAATTTATTTATTTTTTTTTTGATTTTTGTTGTTTTCTTTTCATCAAATTAGTTTTCTGCTGTTTTCTTTTTGTTATAATAATCTGGTAATAGCAAATGGTTTTTTTTTTTTTGTTTGTGGGGGGATATTGACCCCTTTGGGGTTATATGTAAGTAGAAATATCTGCTGGTTGTAATGAAATTTTTGTTTCGCGTTGTGTTTTGACCCACAAGACATAAGAAAAAGAAAAACTAACAACAACAATTAAAATTGTTAGAAGTGAATGATTGAGAACATAGATAAGATTACTCTGGAGTTAGTTTTTTTGGGGAGCATGTGTAAGCATTTTAGATTTTATTTGAACTTCGATTGGGTCCGTTAAAAAACAAGTGATTGCTTTGCTAAAATTTTAATATTTAGATATGTTTTAGTTGTTTGTTATGTCCTAATTAATTTTTATGCTTGAAAGAAAAAATTGTATTTAGAATCTCTACAATGACAAATCAACATTTAAAATTTTAATTATTGCTTCGATGATGGATATTTATTCAGATTACTTAAGTAAATAAAATATTTGATTTAATTATATGGCTTTAGGAAAAGGAAAAATCGGCGCAAAACGCAAAAAGGTAGGATTTTATTGTTTGGAAAATTAACACCTCTAGAGTACACTGAAAAAACAAGTTTGGTTTTCAAATAAACGCATTTACTTAATATTCGATGTACTTGAATCAAGGAAAAAATTCTTGAGTCAATAATTTAAATTAGAGATGCAACGAATATTCGACTACTATTCGGTATTCAGCGTATTCGGCCACTTTTTCTAACATTCGACATTAGGCCGGATATCACGTAGTATTCGGCCGAATACCGAATAAAAAGAATATACATATTACATTTTACTACTCATGAAAAAATAAGAAATGTTACTCGCAATTGTATATATTTAAAGAAAAAGTTATAAGCTGTTTTAATACTTAAAATCTACAAGTGGTAAGTTATGGTGAATGAAAACCATCTTCTCAGCATTTGATGACGCAATTGATTGCGCTTTTCTTCATATATAATTCCAGCTTCTGAAAATAGTCTCTCACTATAAACAGTACTTGCAGGAAATGATAGGTAAATCTTTACAAATTTTGCTAAGTACGGAAATTGTTTTGCGTTTACTGACCATCACTTGAAAACGTCTGCCATCCACTCTAGCCGAGGAATTTTCAAATAAAAATCAATTTCTTTAGCAATAGCACTTTTGTCTGAAGCCTCACTTTGCTTATTATCTGTTTCTGTAGCAATTTCCACAAAACAGTTCCAGAAACTGTCATGTATTTCAATTTTTGCTTACGAGCTAGAGCTCATCGTTAGAGCTAGATTCATCGCAACTAATTTTCAAAGTTTCTAAGATAATTTTTTGTCTCGCTTTTTCTGTTTGAACTAATCCCAGGAAACTAATTTTGAATCGCGGATCGAGAAAAGTAGCAACCAGATATTTGTCTTTACCGTCAAAATCAAACCGTTTTTAAAGCTCAAATTTTAGTGAAATTCTAATTTTTAAAAAATTTGGTGTTCCATCGGCAGTCTCTGCCTTACACACATTTGCCACAAAATATTTGGCTGACGAATATTCGGCGCTTCGACCGAGAGTGTGGCCGAACATTCGGTATTCGGTAAAATTAAACTGGAAAATGTATCGAATTTTTACTCCACAAACTTGCTATGAAAATCCACTGAAATAGGGAAACGCCTTGTTTTTTTGTAATTTTTGTCAACAAGTCAAAAAAACAATTCTTCGAATTTGGCTTAAAATCTCAAATGTCTCGCCTTGTTTGCTTTGTAAATAATTTCAGAAATTTTAATGTTTAATTGATACACTATAAATGATTGGAAAAGATTTGATTTGAAAATTTTAGGATATCATTATAAACAAAAAAATTCAAAATGGATTGATTTAAGAACAAAAAAATCAATTAAGAACCTTAATTTAATTGGAAATTTAATTTGGAAAATTTTTTTTAAAGCTTCAACCCTAGATAGAGCTGAAATTTAGTTAAAAATCTTACTAGTGGATAACACCAAAACAAACTTGACTAGAATATTGAAATTATATCTAGCTTTTGGGCACAGTTGAAGCGAATTCAAGTAATATTTCACCAAGTAACTTCTCGACTTCATATATATTATCGTGTTTGAATATTTCAGGGGGTGCTTACAGGCTTAAAGTTGGGCATAGGGAAACATAGAGGCACAGGAATCAAAACCAAGAACAGAGTTAAAAGTTTTAAATCTTAAGCTTAGAATTGATTTTGTTATTGAGAGCCAAAAAGTATTTTTTAAATTATTTCTAACCGAATCTGGTAATTCTTTAACCTTAGATTACAAATCTTCGTCCAAACGACGACCCAATTTTAATGTTTTGTTTTTCTTTCCTTCGGAATCGTTTCAAATCGATGCGTATCAATTTTGTCTTGGCTGGGGGCTAGCCCGAGTTGTAGTATTTAAAAATAATTTTTTCCTTTTGGAAAATTGACAATTAGAGGATCTTTTTAAATATCAGTTCTTAAAAATCTTGTAAAGTCAAAACAACAATTGACAATAGATCAAGTCATGGAGAAATAACCCGATAAAAAATTTCTAGACAACAATTTTTATTCAAATTAGCTTAAGAAGCTTAAGAAGCTTAACATGAGCAACAGGAAAAAAACATTAGCAAATTCTAGTTTGTGTGGAAATGTGAAAAAGTTCCCAATAGGTTGTAAAAAATTAGTGATTTGAATTGGGACTTTTTGCTGCATTCTGCTTACTCCTTGGTTATTGCTGAAAGCGATTTTCACTTATTTTATGCCTTAAAAAATTCTTTTTCTGGCGGAAAATCTAAATTCTAAACAGAATTTACAAAATGAACTTTTAAGCTTTTTTACATCAAAACCAGAGTCTTTCTACGAGCAATGGAATTTAAAAGCTACCTCTAAAAGTGAGCACTCACTTTTAGTGCGCATATCTCCGCGGGTAACATTCATGACGTCAAAATGACGTACACATGAATTTCACGCTGAAATATCCACATATGAGGGGGAACAGAATCAACAACTTAGCATGAGTCTATGACGTCAAAAAATTTACCCGCGGAGATATGTGCACTAAGTGAGTGCCCACCTTAAGAGAGTAAAGGAAAATATATCATTAAATTGTGTTTCATTTAAACTTTTTAAAATTTTCCCAAAACTAAAATTAATTATGAAATAATTTTAAAATAGTGATAAATAGAATTATATTTTTCAGAAGATAATTCCTTGAATCTAATTATTGCTTACCTTTAATAGATCCACTTGATTGCGACTGTCCTGGAGATTGTACATTACTTTGTACCATTGTATTTGCGTGAGCTTCCAATTTGGAAGTCACTGTGCTCCACATGTCAAACATACGCGATGTATACATATTCATTTGGTCACAATTTATTTATTTTATTTATATTTTTTTGTATGCATATATATATATATATATATATATTTATTTAAGAAGAAAAAAAAATATCTAACATTACAAATATCTAAAATTAAGGCAAATGTTACAATAATAAATTATTTTTATTTTCTAACTATAAAAAACACATTTAAAGAAAAATTTCTTTTATTTCCTTTATCTTATTTACAAATATATATATAAAACTATTAGAAAATTGTTTATAACAATCTAAGATTCACTTGTTTCACTTGATTATCACAGGTGGTGGTCATGTTAAGGTACAAAAAAACAAAGAGAAAAAAATCGCAAATTTTGTTTTTCTTTTTAAATAAATTTAAAGTGAAATTTTTGATTATTTCTAATTTTTTAAATATAAGACACTTGGATTTTCGATATTTTGTATTGGTAGAAATTAAGTTTTTTATTCGTTTTTTTGTTTTGTTTTGAAATAAAATTTTTTTTTAGAAAATTCGACGACGAAGTTTAATGTTCGTAACTCGAACAACAATACTTTGAAGAGTTTCTTTGTAATATTTTCTATCCCGGAATATCATCCTGGATAGAATACTTTTATTTTTGTTTATTTTTTGTTTTTTAACTTTGAAATTGAAGTGAGAAGTTGATTTGAATTTATTTTATTTATTAGTTTGAAGATTTTAAATAATTCTTCCTGAAAAGAAATGTTTTTTTTTTATTTTCTGATTATGAAAATTAATTTCCAAATATTTTAAATTCCTGGTGAAACAATTTTTGTCTAATTTTGTCTAAATTATAAAAAAAAAATCAAAAAAAGTAATTTTTAGCTGTACTTTTCTTATTTTTCTTTTTTGCATTTTTCAATAATTTAAATTAAAAGAATTGGTTTATAAATCTTTTATTTTTAGCCCGGTTATCATTTTTGGAAGAAAACAAAAACAAAAACAGACGTTATTTGGTGCTAAAACTGTTTTTGTTAGGCAGATGTAAAAGACTAGAAGTCGGAAGGTACGTTATCACAATGAAAGGGGAAAGCATTTGCCCATTTTGTTAGCCTTTTTTGTGTATGATATTTCTTTTTTGAAGAAGCACTCATTACACTATACAATTAGTTGAAAGAGAGGGGGGAGGGGAAGAGGAATGGATAAACTTATAAATCCCATTTTAATTTTAGGTCATCTGGTCTACTTGAAGGATGGACGAATAAAGAGGGCTTTAATCCTTTCTTTGAAGTTCACTGTTTTCCTTAATTTCATGCCTTCTTCGCAATCCCACCATTATGCAATAAGAATAAAATCAGTGTTGTCAATGGCATCAAACAATTCTTTAAATTTACTGAAATAGCCGCGCATAGCGAGCTCGCTATAATGATATAAAAATGACACCTGATAAATTTGTGTTTATGTTTGATCCTCGGGAGTATGTATCACAGCAGGGAACACATGGCCTAATAACAATGACTTAAGTTCTAGTAAAAATTTTCAAATAAAACAAAATTAATTTGATTTATATCGAAATATAGAAACCATTATTTGCTTTTATTAAACTCAAAGCCTAGCAGTATCCCCCCCTCAGGTTATTTAGAATCTAATAAATAGATTTATGCTATTTATAATTTTGTCCAATATTACTTCAAATCCAGAAATAAAATAATTAACTTAAATACTTTTATCAAACCAACATAAATAATTTTGGTGAAAATTCTTTAAAAATTTTCTTAAACTTAATTTTACTACATTTAAATTTTAAAAGCAAGAAAAAAAAAATGCAATCATGCTTAAAAATCTAATGGAAATTTTTAATAAATTGATTAAAAAATTTTTTCGTTTTGTTTTTGAAAATTATCAAAAATTTTCAACAATAATTTTGCGCAAGAAATTATTAATTGCCATCTGCATGAATTCATTTAAAAAAATTGCATTCAATAAATAATTACGAGTTAAAAAAATAATCATTTGCCAACATTTTAGATGGTTTTTTCCTTAAAAAGAAATAAAAAATAAAAATCTCTGACTCTGAGATCAACATTAACGCATTCATATGCAAACTTTAACTGCATGAATACTTAGGAGTAATACTGAATTTAGTTGTGTAATAATCATAAATTTCCCTTAAATGGATAATAATAAAAATTCACATCACTAATACAAATATATATTTAATTATTTGGCTACATGAGAAAATTTCAATTCTATTGAAAATATTTCATAATAGCCAAACTCACCGATGCAATTCTGTTGCAATTTGCACTTGGCATCAGCTTTTATCATATATAATAAAAGTATATGTATAGGGGCTTATAATAGTATGCGTGCGTTCATGTAATTGTGTGTGAATCTATTATATATATTGCAATATATATTTACCTTTACAATAGAAATTGTATTTGTGTGGGATTCAATTTCGATTTATATGGAATTTGTGTTGCCAATCCTAGAGGAAATGTAAGTCAAAAGGTATATAGGACATCAGTATCAAGTCAGCAATAGTGGAGTCCAGTTAAGGACATTTTGAGTAATTTTGTAATTGATCAAAATAAAATTTTTTTCGAAGAAAATTTTATTTATAAATCTAATTTTTAATTTATTAATTTTTTAAGATAAAATAAAAGGATATTTTTTTAAACGAAAATATTTCTAAAATTTATTTTCAAAATTAAATGAAATTTTTTTTTGTTTTATTTCCAATGATTCAAAAATTCTTACTCAAATTTATTAAAATTTATAGAAAATTGTTAGTATTTGAGGGATTTTTATGCTAAAAATCTTTAGCTTAGACATAGAGCAACAAGTGATTTTAGATTATGTTTTGTTAACTTTTGAATATTATACGCTGCTGCGTACAGTTTGCAGAGGATTTCAAAATTTTTTGTTAAAATAGGACTAAAACTTAAATTACTTTTTTTTTATATTTAAAAACGTTTTTCTCTATAAACGAAGACACAAACCAAAAGGTTTATAAAGCTAACATTTGATAGACGGTTAGAACTACTTAATTAAGTTCCTTTAGTAAAAGGAATGTTTGTTTGAAAAGCATTTCGGCGTGATTCTTCGATTCCCTTTTATCAATATCACTTTGAGCACGAATCGTTGATGTCTTTAAGACTCGGACCTTTAAACAATATTAGGATTTTACCCGATAACATTCTTATGCTTCGTTTCTGTTTGTTGAGTATTATGAGTAATTAGATGGTCTAAATTAAGGGGACGGTAGTTAAGCTAAATGTTTTAGATTTGGTATAACATACATATATTGAATTAATCTTCGAATGGCTATTGTGGCATTTAAAAAAAGTCTTTTAAAAAAAATAGAAAGATACTAATAACAATTTTAACTAACATTTAGTTTCATCGCACATAAATTCTATTTGAATCCAGTGTAATAAACATTTTTTTGTATCTTTGTATGACTCATTCTTCCCCAGGGAATTTCAACAGCAAAATATTTATGTAATTTGATGGTTAAGAATTTCGTTAAGAAACTTTTAATGGTATACAATCACGTGGTTTAAACATTATTAGAAAGTTTTGTGATAGTTATTTGACTAAAATGTAAATTTTTAGATTTTTGGTAGTTTTGTAATTTTTAACCTCATTTTTTAGCAAAAATTTTGGATTTCAGCCAATTTCAAAACTTCAATTTACTAATAATAAAATAAAATTTTTTTCAAATTTACTAATAGTTAAATAAAGTTTTATTTTTATTCAAATAAAAAATGTTTGATATCAGAATTTAAAGAAAATATTACCGAAAAGACGTTAAAAAAGGTTCAATATTAAATAATATTAAATAAATATAAATAAATATTAAAATAAATTATTCGTTTTGAATCAGTTTTTTTAACACAAAATCCGATTTCAGTCCTTTTAAACAATATAATTTCTCTAAAATATTCTGGCATTATTCGAATTTATGCAGCGCATAAAGCTTATTGAAAAATGTCTAAGCTACATACATACATTAAAATATTCCAGGAATGCTCTAGGGGAAACAACCTTTGGGCCTGATAATTTTACTTATTAAAACAAAATGTTAATTAAATATATCTTGGCTATTATAAATTTTGCATTAGTAAATATGCAAGTGAGGGTCGTCAAAGGGTAAACATTATTCCTCTTTTGCAACAACAAATATGATGCAAAACGTCTGTATGGTCGACTATAATTACTCTAATAGTTTTTTTTTTTTAACCTTTTCATGACTAATACCGTTCATATATGGCATGCATTTATAGCTTTACAGGGGAGCTGCTGTGTTGTATACATACTGCACCCGTTTTGTCTAAATTACTAGGGAATTATTTTATGAATAAAATTTTTAAATATTTTTATAAATAACGTAAGTTTAAACAAAAAAATTAATTTTCTAAGCTCTGCAGAAGTTAAAGTACGAAAACTTAATTCAATGGAATTCATTCATTGGTAGTGAGCAAGACGAACTGTTGTAAAAGGTCTAAACTGATCGAAATTAAATACAACAGAACTTTATATTAAGTAGGTACCAATTTCTTTAATTGTTTTTTTGTTTCCAGATTTGAGTATGAATCAATGAAATTTTTCATTTTTAAGAAAATGATTAATGTTATACAGTTTCAGGGTTTGAAATGAGACTTTGTAACTTTTTGGGTGTTTTTTAAGACGCCATTAAAAACCAGTAAATATTTTTACCATTCATTTTTGTACTTGTTTGTTTTTGATATTTTATGAGTGTAAAATATTAATAATATTAAAAAATAAATCAGAATTGAAAAAAACAACAAATTGGGGGGTCACGAACAAATGACATATCCTGGTGTGCAGGACTCCAGTTCCCCCAGTGACCTGACAAAGGTAAATAATTTTAATTATTCAAGAAGGTAATAGTTTCAGCACTACGAGACATTTTTTCCCAAAAAAAAAATTTTCCACAGAATGGTGGCAGTTTGAAAATTAAGTAAAGTTTTTTTCAGTTTTTTTACTTTTCGGAATTTTTCAAAAATAAAAAATAAAAAAATTATTGATAAACTCTTCCTAGTCGGATGCTACAATACATAAAGAAGCTCTATACCAAATTTCAAGGGAATCGGCTAAGCCGAACTTGAGATATCATGCACGTAGTTTCGAAAAAAAGTAGTTTTGCGCTTAAAGTTTTAAAAACTGAACTAAACTGAGCGCCAAATGCGTTACAAAATAAGTTCGAATTTTTGGAAAAATCCAACAAAAAAACCGATTTTTTCAAATTTCTAAACCAGAATGCCACCTTAAATAAGGAGCTTAAATAGCTGCTTAAGGTCTTCCTCGCAATAGATAAACCAGGACTTTTTATTATATAAACAAGAGATTAGTAAGAAATAAAATTAGGACTAAATACTTCACAAGTTGAGGTTAGCAAACTGCCAAAAAGTTTATGTCATTTTCAAAAAAAAGAACATTAAAATATTTTCGAATCCAAAAAGTAGAGGTAAAAACTAAAATCTTTCCAAAAAAGAACAAAATTAGTTTGAAATTTTTGAACGAAATATTATGATGTACAGCAAATTTTTTTATTAATTATTTTCTATTTATTTTTCTTTTTTTTCGCTTCGTATTAGATCCGATTAACTGTCAAGAGTTCACACATTTAGAGGTCATTTTAAGATAATTCTTGCAATTTAGTTTTAGCATTTTTCATCATAAAATATCTTTATCGAGTACTATTGATATTTTAAGAAAAACAAAAAAAAAATAGTTCTAAAAGGAATATTTTTTAAATCGAAATTTAAATAAAAAATAAAAACAAATTAAATATTTGAAATTTAGCTGACAATTATGTTAAATGTTTCACCAGGAATTTTATGCTCATTATCATAAAAATTAAATTTACCATAACAAAAATTAAGTTTTTTTTTTTATATCCGTTTTCAAATTGTAGGCACAATTTTTTTTTTTTATTTTTTTTTTTTTAAATTCGTTTTAATATTTTTATTGATTAGATTAATTGAATAAGAAAATCAAAAAAACAAAAACAATTTCACAATTGGCACTAGTAGCACTTGAAAACACTTGACGTAATTGCACTTAAAAAATTACAAAATACGAAAAATGATAAAAAGTGAAACAAAAAAGCAAAAAAAAAAAAAAACAATCTGATAACATAAGTCACAATTTATAATTTTTAGGATATTCTTTGGTTACTTGGTCTTCACTAATAGAAAACAATTCTCGTTTATTTAACGAACATATTAATTATTATAAAAGATCAAAATTCGAAGTAGAAACATTTTGAGATGAAAAACAACTTCCTTAAAAGTATATTGTTTACAATCCTTGAGTATCCTTTTTTTTCATTTTTATTTTCTCTGTTGCAATAAAACTAAGAAAGAGTTAACACTAACTGTTTTGTTATTTACCGAAATTTTTCTGAACAAGTAAAAGGACTTTAGCACAGGTATACACGCAACAACTACTACAAAGGATAAATAAACTGTAATTCTTGCCTTTTTTTTCAAATATTGTTCTTCTTATTTTACTTTCTTTAAGAGCAGCGCCTATAAACCGTATATAAAATTGCTACGCAATGTCTTCAACACGAGATACTGTCAGAGACTGTAGCTTAAAATTTCCGCCTCCGAGTATTCGACACCATATTTTTCCCTAGTCTTGCTATTTACCGCGCGCTATTTGAGTTTTTTTTTGGTTTTTGTTCCCCCCAAAAAAAGTACAAAAAAAATTATAACAAAAACACCAACAACAAATATATCGTGAGCAAAATAGTGTAGTGTAGCCCAGAGCATATACAGCAGCAGCAATCGATGCTGTTTCAAAAAGAAAAGCTTTCAGTTAAAAAACCAAAACAAAAAAAAAAGTAAAAATTTCCCCGCTATTAGCTTTTTATGCTCGGTAATTTACCGTTGATGCTGTAATCGCGCGTTTGTTCAATATGTTGGTTCATCGTACTCCCAGAATAAAGTTTGGTTGATATATAAAGAAAAGCTTTTTATTTGTGGTTTGCATTACACAAATGCAAACTGCAGTTTTTGTTGTTGTTATATGACTAAAAAGCTTTTAATAAAAGCTTTCGCCTAGAGAAGCTTATCAAATGCATTTCTCGGGGTAAATAAACTTTTTTATCCAAGGTATGTGTTTGTGTCTGTTGTCTCTTATTTCTCTTTCTTTTTATAAATTTCTCTTATTTTAATTTTTTGTTAATCTCCTATATTTTTACCTGTGTGGTATTTGATTTTATTCAGAAAAAAAATATATATATACGTATATAAATAATATTTGGGCTGGTGGAATTTGTTTTATAGCGGAATTTAAATGTGGAACTTGTGGAGAATTTTTAGTAGGCATAAAAATGCATTTAACTGCCATTTTATTTTTAATAATAGGATTTTTATGTAATTTTTCTTGTTGTCTGTGTATGGTTTTTATTCTTTTTTGTTAGGGGTAGAATTTTATTAAATTAAGAGATAATAATTTATATGGGTTTCGATGAAGAGATTAAAGTTTTAATAATTCAAAGCAAAAAATGGTTAAAAATCATGGATAAACCCATTGAGTCACCAATGTTGAAATAATCATATGAAGGTGTATAATTATTGAATATTAATGACGTTATTACAATCTCTGTGCGTTTAAGGATAAAAATAAAAGAAAACATTCAGAAAATTGTTAAAAAATTACACAATTCGTAGAAGAATTCCTCTTTTAAGAAAATACCACAATAAAAGTCAGTTATTAAAAGTGTTGGGTATAAATTTTGCCCGGAGGTTAAACATAGAAAGATGAAAATTATATCAGGAGATTGATTAAATGTGTTCATTTGGTATCAAATGAAAAAGAAAGAAAATGTGGACCAGCTCATAGTAAGCAATTCTAGGATTGATTTTCCAAGCTTGACATATTTTGTTTAAATATTAAATAAAAACGCAGGAAGTTGTAAATTCATGATAAAATTAACCTGTGGATAAGAAATTTTGTCCATAAAGATTTCTATTGTACATGTTTTATAATCCGGCAATTTCAGAGCAGAGAAATTTAACATTAATATTATTTAATTTTAACATTTATCTAAAGTAAATTACAAGAGTTTGAAATTATTTATATTTTTAATAAAAAGGCTTAGGTAACATACAAAATTTTAGATTTGTGGAAATAAAGAACGTTAGAGCTTATCATCATAAATAATTAAATTATTTTTTTAACCTATTGTGACTGAAAAAATTATCTACCCAGAATTATTTAAAAATAATTCAGTTCAGTGTATTTAATGCCATTGAAACACATGAAAATAATTTACAACTGCTAACTATAAATTAATATCCAGGGATAAAATTTTTTTAAATGGAGGAATCATAAATTTGAATAGCGTTAGATTGCTGAGATTTAGAAATTTCTATTTAGAATAAATAAAATTATTTTTAATAGATGATTAAACTTAATAAAAGTTCACAATAAGAAAAATTTACTTAAATTTTACAAATTGCTTGAAATGAATTTCTACGTGCCATTTGGCATGTGGCATCATAGCGAGTTCACACTGACACACTGGTTAAAAAACATGGTTAGAAACATGGTGTCTAAATCTCAAAATATACATGTTGTTGTCATTAAGGACATAATGAAATATAGTTTCAAAATTTCACATGGCTTAACACACTCCTCCTATCTTACAAGTTCAAATATTTTATGAACTTTCAAAGAATATATTTACAAAATATAATTTTAGTTTGGCCTGAGGAACTGATTATTAGACTTTATAAGTGAATATTTATTACTTATAAAATGAAAAAGAAAAATATCAAACAAAGAGCAAAAAAAAACAATTTTTAGTTTTCAATTAGCAAAAAAAAACTACTTCCAATGAAATTTCAATCCTTTAGGGCATTTATAGTCCCTCAAGAATTCTTCTTATGTAAAAAATAAAAGGCTTCCTCCATTTACATTGCTTAAGTTTTGGCTGAAATTTCTAAAAGTAGTGGCAATCAAAATGACCTTCATATCTTTCCTTCTTACTCCTTTTATATCATATCAGAGAGAAAAATTGTTCACAACTGTAAATCCTTTTTTTTTTGTTTTGAATAAGTTAACAAGAATTTGACATAAACTAACCTTGAATGCTATTGTGTCCATAATTTGTTGACGTCCTATAATTACTTCATAGTTTTAAAGTCATAGATGTAAAAATAAAAAGGGAAGCAAAACCAAAATCCTTTGGTTAATTTTTATGTATGTTTTCTTTAAACTATTTGGAAATTTTAGTTGCAGTTACTTATACAAACATTACCTGACCTTTGTTCTCTTTTTCCGCTATTTAAATGAATAAATTTCATCAAAACTCGATCAGGCTGACATATTTTAATTTAAAATTTTATTACCACATGGACAGGTTTCAATTACAAAGCGGTATTGTTCTTAAGATTACGAAAATTAGGTTTATATGACTGATTGCAATACGCAATATAGTTAGATCGAAAGGTCAATGTTCTTGTGGGTATAAGTTTTTAAAAGACGTGCTGACATGAATTAAGTCTACTGCTTTTTTGTTCGGAAAATGATGCATATACATACCTGAAATTGAAAAAGAAAAAAATAATTATTTATTATTAAGTATTCTAGTCAGAAAAATGTGAGAAAGAAAAAACAAATAAAATAACAGAACACAATTAAAATTTTTTTAAGGAAGTGATCATAAGAATACCGTTTTAATAAACTGTAGTAGTTCCTTATAATAGCAATAGGAAATGCAATTTGATTCTCATATATCCACCTCTTCCTAATATAAAGCCTTCATCTTCATCTGAAGAATTTAAAAAAAAAACAAACAAAAAATAATACACTGCACTACACTTATATATCCTCTTTAAGGATCAATCACCCGCTATCAAAAGGCGAGACAGGTAAATCCGCGCACTAACATTCAGTTAGATCCTTGCCAGATATAAAATAGAATTTACTTGTTCTATTCCTTTTGTTAACTAAGATCATCCCTTCTTTCTTATAATCAAGGATATAAATTTAGAAAATATTTTAATACACATGTCTTGTTACTTATTTCATATGGTATCCTGTGTAATAAATGATAGGTAATTTGCTCTTGCTGTGATTTTATTTTGATGCAATGTTATTTAGTTTTATTTGCGACAATATGAAGTGTTTTATTTTTATTTTATATATTAATAGCCGTTGTTGAGGATAAACTGATTAATCCTTCAATTTAAAAGAAAAAAGAAGCAAAATAAATACTTAAGAATTTAGATTTTTCCCACGATATTAAGAAGCGCAGATGGTTTGATTAAATGAAGGCTCATATTCTATTTAAGATTAAAACTTTAATATTATTGTTGTTGTTTTTAAAAAGACAGAAATCGAAATTTGAATTCAATTTTTAATATCCTTTTATTTAAGACGGAAATTGATCTTGTAACAGTTAGTTTAGTATTTCAGAGATATGCTTCCATCTTGAAAAGTTTCGTTTATTGTATAAAATGAGTTAATATAAACAAGTCTTCGGATATCTAAAGGTGGGATAAAAAGGTTTCAAGTTTCTGGTGATAAAAATTCGTACTTAACAATATATATTTTTTTTTTTTTTTTTTTAAGAAAATATGACATCCTTTGTCTAGTTCAATTTCTTACTTTTATTAAAATGTGACTATTTTATATATTTTTGGTTTTTATTTCAGTTCATGTGGTTTAATCCGTATAAACTTCCTGATCTCCAGAAGTTGAAAAGCTTTGATGGATCTGTGTCTAAGTAAGCGTTTTTTATGGCTCCCTAACCATTCCTGGATCACTTGGTTGACGAATTTAATATTTAGGTTTTAGTAAGCATTAGGGCTCATATACCTGGAAGCTGTTTAAGTTTCATCTGTTCTGCTTTTTGTCTTCTAGTTGAATTTTGAGTCTAGGTTAAGTCGGAAATGGTTCACTGAGTCAGTCTGGGTTATTTGAGCTTTATTAATATAATGAATGAAAGCTGTTATTCTTGCAATGGAACATAAAGGTTACATTAAGTTTAACTTATCAGTTCTTTGTCCATTTTCTAACTTTGTCTAATGGTTGTTATAGTCTTTCAACTATCATGTTCACAATTTTTGTGTATTTTTGCAATCATTATTAGCCAGTTTTTGGTTAAAAACAACATGAGTAGGTACCATTTAACAACCACCAAATTCACATGATTTGACTTCATGTGACTTCTACATGTTCAATCGAATCAAAAACTCATTCAGAAGAGGAACGTGTTTCAATAGCCGAGAAGAGGTAATGTGAAAATCGAAGATGGCCATAATTGAGATATGTTTAACATCGAGTTTCAAAAATGTTGCGAGGACTAGATCAAGCGTTGGCATAAGTACGTTGCAGGGGAATACTTTGAAGGGGACGGGGAATACTTTCAAGGGGACAATATCGATTTTTATCAATAACTTTTTGATCAAGGTCGTATGTTAACACGAAGTTTCTCTCTACAATTTATTATTAGGATTAGTAATATTGTAAATAATCAGAATTTTTTTATGCAATTAACAATATTTAGTCTTTTTTTTTATTTTTTTGTATAGTTGATTAATTTTTTAAAGTTTTAAATAGTTTTTAATTATTGAAAAGAACAAAATCTTTGCCATTTTAAACTCTTCTGCATTTTACATATAAAAATGATAATTTCATACAAATTTTTTATAAAAAACTAAAAATTTACTGTATTATAAGTGTAAAAATGTTAACATATTATGAAATATGTATTTCTAGTTCATAGTGAAAACAGCTTTAACTTAGGTAATAGTAAAGAACAAGTTAAACAGTAAACTTTTACATTAGAACTGACCCAGATTTTGTTTTATTTAGCTACTTAACCAGTCATGAGCAATTTCATGAATACTAAATATCCGTTGAAAAATAAAATACAAAAAAAAAAAAAAATGTATTTGCTTTCAGAAATAGTCTGCAAATATCAAATGACCAGAGGTTAAAAAAACAACGCAATAGATCCTCAACTATGGATAAATATTTACTTCAAACAGTAAAAGAATTGAGGAAGGGTTTTAGTTATTTATCTATAGAAATTTGCTATACAAAAATATATTTTATATTTGCATACAAACAAATAAAGACATAAATTTATAAATTGTAAACAAATACACATATAACTCACTTTTACTAATGCTTTTGTTGATTAATTTAACATTTAATCAATATATTTAAAATTTGTTCATACATTGACATATGACTGCATTAAGCGTGCCATTTCGAATTTTATGTCAAGATATGCTTTTATTTTTTATTGGCGGAAATGTGCTGCTGTCTATCAATGCCAGAGATCTTTAATTTTAAAATTATAGCTAAATCTTTTTTGATGTAGCCTCCAAATTGAATATCACCAAAAAATTTATAACACGTGCTAAAATTGATTTTAAGATCACTGATTTTGTTTAATTTATTAGCATAAGGAATTTTGCGGTATTTATTAAAAGAGCACTAAAGTGAATTGAGTTTGATCTAAGAACGACAGAAATATTAATTAATTTAGTGAATGTCACGTGTATATATACAGTCAATGGCCCCCGCCCTATTGAAATAATTAATGTATTCTTTCTATAAATAAATTTGTAAAAAATTAAAATTTTGTATTGTAGCCAAAAGAATTTTTCAATGTTAGTAATGAAAATTTTGAGTTCATGTTTTAATTTTTTCATAAATTTTTGATTAAAATTTATTTTTAATTAATTAAAGGTTCAATTCCAAAAAAAAAAGATATGTTGGTGTAGTTTTTGTTTGATAAAATGGAATTTTAATGCTAAGAATTTTATACTTGATCAGTAAAATTACGGCATAAAAACCTTTGGTAGCAGTGGTACTAGAAATTTATTTTATTAACGTAAAATTAAAATATTAATTTTGAACCAAAACTCTTCTTTTTTGGGTAGTTATAAAAAAATTTTTATTAAAGTTTTTTATTAGCAAAATAAAAAAATTGAATTAAGCTTTTCTAAGCGGAATAGTTCCAGCTGGAGAAGAGGAAAATCATGACGTTGTTATGAATAAAACAATGGAACTCAGCTGAATTAGTACAAACCGACGTGCGATAATTTAGTAGGGGCGATATTGAACAACTTTCTTTATTAGGCCAAGGTCATGGAAGCAATTACAAGCTAGAAGCGACTCTTTCCTTTAGTAAGGGATTTATCGATACTTATCAAACAAATCTATGAAGTTGACAAATCGCCTGAAAAAAAGTCGCTTGAAGTCACTTCCGCAAGGACCACGAACTAAGAGTAACTTTAAACTATTAACTGTAAACAATTTATTGATACTTGCTACGTTGAAGCATATGACATCAATAAGCCAGTGTGATAATATCCTTGGTCCCAATGATAGAGCTTTTGAATTTGAGCTTTTTGAATTTTCGAATGAAATTAAACAGTTTTGAATCGGCTTTATCCATTGAGTGAAAAGTTTTGCTAAATTTTATTCAAAAAGGTTTAATTTCGCGAAGAATGTATGAATTTCTTTTTAGAAGAACTGACGAAAAAGCTTTTTCTACACTTACCACAGCTCGAATCAGTTTGAAGGAAGCAATCAACATTTGTTTAACCTCCTGACCAAGATCTTAAAAGAACTGTTAAAAGAAGAAGTGATTTTTAATGTGAAACTTATCAATTCCATACACTTATACGACAAGTATCGATCGATCTCATAAAACGTTGATAAAAGTCGCTTTGGTGCAGGCAATAATATAAAGTCGTTTGTATAAGGACCATGGCATCATATGGGAAGATGGTATAATTTTACTGCAGTAGTTTAAAGAAGAAGACTTAATTTTTGTTTTTGTATAGAATTGAGAGGCAGGAAAAATATTTCAGACTATTTTTATAAAGAAAACTGTTGACCTCAAAGAAATTCTGATTGAAATGCCAAAAAAACTTTGAACAAGATATTTCTTACTTTTAGTCTACAGATTGATATTTTTTGGAACGACAAATGGCGAAGAGGATTACACTTTAAAATTTGAGTTAAAATTAAGTATAGCATTAGAACTTGATTGTAGTATTTTTCGTCCTAGCAAAATTTTCCAAAATAAATGTGTCCCGTACATTTTTTTAGTATAATAGAAATTTCACAGAAATTTGTACAAAAAAAGGATTATTTTTGGTAAAATTTTTAACACATATTACCATGGAAAATAAGTTATGATTAAAAAGAAACAAAAAATCCTTCATTCAAGCAGTAGTCAGCCTTCAAAATGAAGAAGTGGGCAAAACTAAAAATAATGAAAATTCGAGATAAAAACTAAAGTTTAAAGAAAAATGCAATTAAAAACTGCCGGCATCAGGCAGACATTAGAATTGGTAGAACTTTTTAAGGCTCTATCTCCAGCAATTTTATTTTAATTGACTTGAAGTTTTTGGAGAATATTTTAGACATATTCTACTATTCATTTAATTAATAAAAGAAATCTAATTTTTTGAAAGTTTTTCATACCTGAATCTGAAACTTAAAAAACGCGCATTTTTATTTTTGAAAATTGAGGCTTTATTACAGAAAAGTGATTATGAATCTACTTTTCAAAGTATTGCCCATAGCTAACTTTTTTCCATCTTTCTGTCAGCATACGGATTCCGCGGCAAAAGAACGACTCGTCTTTTGAGGCTATCCATGAATCGACCCATTTTTTGGTATCTTCATAAGAAGTGAAGTGCTGCTGACTCAGGTCATATGCGTCATTGATCGGAACAAGTGGTAATCCGAAGAAGCAATGTCTGGGCTATAAGTCGGGTGCCGTAAGATTTCCCATTTGAATGTGTCGAAGTATGCTTTGACAAACGTTCTAAAGCTGTTAAGGTTAGATGGACAAAAATTCAAGGTGCAAGATTTGTTTAATTTTGAAAGTTAAAAAAACAAAAAACTTAACCAAAGAAACTCAAAAAAACAAGACTTAATCAATTCATATTGAATTATAAAAATTATATTATACCCCCTTGATTGTTGTCCAATTGTGTCTTGCACCTGAATTAATGATAAATTCAGTACAAGGTCAATACTACTAACATACATGAAAACATAATCTATTCGCGCTATTCTATTATTCAACACGATAGGCAACAATTTGACCGACATATAGAGGTATTACACGGCGCATTTGCCGTATTTTCCTATTTCAATTTTAAGTTGAATGTGCTGTTTTTTTTTTTTTTTTGTTATTTATATTCATGTCTATTTATTTTTGTTTGTTTATTGTCAGTTTCTAGACAATTAATTCAAACAGGTCGTCTTTTAAAGACCCCTAACTAAAACCAAATACCATTCGAAAATGTATAAAATACTTAAAGAAAAGATAAGAAAAAAGAATTGCTTTTCTTTGTATGTCAAAAAAAAAAAAATAATAAAGAACAAACAAAAAAAGAAAATACACTTAAAATAACAACTAAAAACTTGTGAAGATCTCTCAGCTAAAAACTAACAGTACCGTTTGTAGTTAACTTAATTACCGCTAGGTTCGATGTACTCTAAGAAAATTTGTGGTCAGATGCAACATTGTGATGGCCATAAAAGAGTAAAAATAAATACAAAAAAAAAAAAAAACAGAAAAACTAATACAACAATATAATTTAGTACAAATACTTAACTGATTTGGTTAGGAATAATACATAAAATTCAAATATGTGGATTCTCTTTCACACATATTTATATAAAAATTGACAATCCCGTTAGATTTGAGGAGAGTGAAACTGGTTTCACTCAATGATCATTTTTTTACAAATTTATACTCTTTTTGTTTTACCTTAGCACGATCATTATTACTGAGGTGTAGGTAGATAATCAAAAAAAAAAAAAAAAAACAGAAGAAAAACATAACAACGGTAAATTTTACAGTCAAAGCCATAAGAGAAAGTACACATCACAAAAGCTAAAACGACAATGTTCAATGTGCGTTTTTTATATAGAAAATTGTCTTAAAGGTGTTTTCATTTTTTAAACTTGTACTACTCACAAAACTCTGTAGTGATAAGCGGGGGGTTTTTTTTTTTGTTTTTATCTTGCGTGACTTGTTCAGCTATATTATATTGTAAAAGCAGCGGTAAATTTGTGACGTTGTTTTTTATTATAATATTAAAATCCCGTTAATCGTATTGGCATGTAATATATTTATTAGAAGAGAGATATATATAGTAACTATAGAGGTAATGCAATACTCTTTTGATTATATCTTTAGATTTAGGCATTTCCCTTTTTTTCCATTGAAGATAGAGGACCAACAATATTGCAATTATAAATAATTCTTTTTTTTTGTTTTTCTTTTTCTATTGCTATACAATCATTTTCAGCATGATTACTGTGTTTCTTATCGATATAATAAACCGTTCTTTTAGTGAAAAATAAATTATCTTAATAGCAATTTGATTGTCGATTTCATAAGTTTTCTTTAAATATATATGTGTAATACATAGATTTTCAATCTTTTTGTATATATATAAATAACGTTAGTTTGTTATTTCGTTTCGTTTTTAAATTTATTAAATGATCTTCGATTAAAGTTATTCTGGTATTTTTTGTTTTGTTTTTTATCTATAAATATTATGTATGTTATGTTATCTTAGATGTTTAAGAATAGAAAAGATTTTAAATATATTTCTTGCTTCATAAATTTGTAAGTTTTACGAAAACTGTTGTTTTAGTATTACTAAACATGTTTCAAGACTTTAAAGAATATTTAAAGAGAAAGATTAAGTGGAACAGAAAACAATGTATGACAAAAATATTATTTAAAAATACGTCCGACAGCAGGTACCGCATAAGCAACTTCTCTTTAGAAAAAAATTTTTTTTTTAATGTTCCGATACCTCGAAAACCATTCGACACAATCTTATAATTACTATATGGCACTACCTATTCAGACTAGATAAATACATAAGCATTTCGATAAATATATCTATTTTAACTCTACGAATCCATACTTTTAACTTTAATAAAGCTCAAAATTAGAAAAAAAAAAAAAAACTTTTCAACATTACACAATAATTTATAATCTATTACCTGAAAAATGATTGCAAATGATTCTCCAGGTCTTGAAATGTAAAGAAAACACAAACTTCTCAAGAGAAGTTAATATATTCCATATTTAAGATATTCACTTAAAAATATTTACTATTACTTTTGATATTCTTTCTCGGCTTGGCCAGCCCTCGCTTCGCTTCGCTCAGCCAACTATTTTCTTAAAATTTTTATTGGGTATTAGATTCTTTATTATCTGCTCATAATTCATTTGCCTATGACTCAGAGAGAGATTTATAAATTTTTTTCATACAACTTAACTACCAGCCTCAACAACTGGAATAAAATTTTTTATTAAAAATTGTCCACTGGAAAATAATTTTTTTTAAAGGTCTTTTAACTAAAACAAATTAGTCGAAATATTATTATTTTTATAATCCATGGTAATAACAAAAGGGATTGAAATTTCAAAGTAGCATTAGGCACTTTTAAAACAGTAAATTTTCAGATTTTTTGTAAATATCTGAACTTATAATACTATTGAGTACATTTGTCCTTATTTTCAATTAATTGTAGCCTGATCGTTATATTCTTATATTTATTATCCTGTTTTTCAATTTGTTGACAGTGCAGAATTCCAGGAGTCTAGGTGTGCAAATTACATGGCAACCAATGTCACAGATGTCTCATTTGTTCTATAAGTTTTACAATGGGTTCTAAATGTGGCCAAGAACGTTATCTTTCTAGGATATCCTAGATTTTTCTTCGAAAATATTGATAAAAAATAAAAATTAATAAATATTATAGCTAAGGATATTAACAAAAGAGCTAAAATTACAATTAAATGGAAGCTAGAATTTCAGAAAAAGGATAATATGACAATTTCAATATGACAAACGTATTATTTCAGTTAAAATCTTTATTTATCTTTAACAAAAAAACAAAAGTCAACATAAAAATAAAATAAAATTAGTAAAAATTAACAAACCTGTCATTACACCACTTGTACTTGAAAGTGGCTCACGTTGTGTTTGTGTTAAATTTGTAACACGTTGAACTGGTTGACTACTTAATATTGTAACTGTAACACCACCGTTTTTATGTTCAGCTGAAAGTGATAAATTTTGTTGTGTATCCAAAAATTCTAAATTTGTTGTAGCATCTGTTGTAACTAAAGTTTGATTATTATGTTCAATTTTAACTGTTGCCCCTAATGGTATTACAATTGCTGATCCACTATGTCCAGTATGACTCCCAATTGTTGTTGTTGTTGTGGTATCTACCGTTTTAATATCATCAATTGTTGTTGTTTCAATTATTTGAATACCACCATGTGATAAAATATCTTTACAATTATTAATATTATCGATTGTTATTTTTGATGTATGTTTATTTTCTTGTTGTTGTTGTTGTTGTGATATAATTTTTGTTGGAAATTCAACATCATTTTTATCAGATGGTAAGGGATTTGTTGTTGTCGTTGATGTTGATGACAATAATGTTGATGTACTAGACGCCGCCACTTTTACAAATTTTTATTACTCCTTTTTTATTTTTAAGTTTAGTTTTTTTGTTTTTGTAGATTTGTAAGGTCTCTTTGAATAACAATAAGAGTACTAAGATCGGAAAACAAATGAAATTAAGAAAGAAAAACTGAAAAAAATAAATGACATGCCTAAAATTATCTTAGCATCGATTTTATGTTTTTTGGTTTTTTTAGAAAGAGAAACAAAACATTTTTAGCTTAAAAGTCAGTAGAGAATATTAAAAAAAAAACAAAAAAGAAAAACTAAAAGAAACCAAAATAAAATAAAATCGCTATTTTTTATTAAACACACATAAATGTCTTATGACTTGTTAACACGCAACACAATCTTCCCTTACCATATTCCCATTGAATATTGTTTACATTCCTAGTTATACATATATATATATATATATAGCTACATATACATAAAATTCAATTATTTATTTTTTATTTTTCTGTTTGCTACCCAACCCCTGTATTAAAAAACACACCCCAAAAATTTTATTAAGGATGCAATGCAACTGTTTCACTAACACAATAATTTATAAAACGCGTTTATACGGCAATGTGTCAGCAGCGCTGATTTTTATAATCGATAAACCGCTCATAACTCTTCCCCCCGCCTCTTTTTTTTGTCACTTGGGGTATATTTTTTATTGTTGTTGTTTGTTGTTGATTTAATTTTCCTAATGTTTGTTTTGTTTTTCTTCTTTCAATTAGTTTATATTTTTTTTTTATTTCAAGGGAAAAAATTTAAATAATAATAACACCAAAATTTATTAACTTTAAAAATTGTAATTTTTTTGTTTTATATAATTTTTAAAGTGAAAATAAAAAAATCGGATGGGCGAGAATAGCTGCGCTCCTTACCGAAAATATTTAATGCACACACAATTTTTTGGTTTTTTTGTTAATGTTTTGTTTTATAAAGAAAAAAATAATATATTAAAATTGTTTTTTGGTTTAAGAAGGCTCAAAATTGAAAATTTAGCTTAAATTTTTCGTAAGAAATACACATAGACACGACATTAAAATAAGAAAAAATCAGCCTTTTTTTTATTATGTCAAATATTGAAATTTTTTTAATTTAAATTTTTAGTTTTCAGCATAAAAATCAGTCGAAAGTGTTGTTGTTGTTGTTTTTATTTTTTGTTTTAATTAATTTAAATCGTGCATTTATGATTTTATATTTTTAAAAAAGGATAACAAATATTTATTTCTTATATATATTTAAATTGATTATTATATATTTATTAATTTATTATTGCTTTATTTAAAATTTCATAAATGATTAGCAATGATTAATTTTTAATGTTATTCTATTTCTAGTTAATTTAATATTTTTCTAATAATTAATTCATAATTTTAGCCAGTATTATAATTAAAAAGGAAAATATATTTTTGGTGTTTTTGGTTATTTTAATTTTCCTAATTTGTCGTATATAACTGTTTGTTTGTTTTTCCTTTAAAAAAAAATTTGTTAATAAAAACTTTTTATTGATTCCTGTCCACTTATAAATGGCTTTTGAAAATTTATTAGAAAATCAAAACAACAAAATTATTTATGATATTTTCATTTTAGTTTATCTCGACACTTAAATAGTTTTATACACGTCCATATTTAAACAATTTTTTGATATTTTTATATTAAAATGAAATTAAACCGACACTAAATTTATTTTTCATCGTTACTTTAGGCATTGGCGACTTAAATACACACACACAAAAAATAAATAAAAATAACTATACTCGAATGGCGGATAAAATTTTTCTTATGGCTCATGTTATAATAATATATATGGGGGAATGCGTGCTCCTTCCAGATATTGAAGGATTTCACAGTTTATATTCTGTCTGGTATTGCTCTCCTTCTCTTAAAGGGGATATTTTAAGGATGTGCGCAAGGATGTTTACACTATGATTTTTGTTTGTTGTTTGTTTTTTTTTTTGGTGTAAAAAGAGATAATGAGAATTCGAACTGAATAAAACTCTGAAATGTGTCCACAATAAAAATTTATAATATTTTATTCGAGTTCGAAGTTTATTTGAAATTTTTAATTATGGCGTTTAACGCTTTTAATCATTTGATCGGATAATTTGTTAGTTTTACAATAAATAATAACCCCAAATGCTGGTCAAATAATATTACCGTTTATGTTAGTTTATTTTTTTCATACATGCGTAAATTTTTAGATGTTTACATTTCTAAAAGAATTTTTAAAGTGAATCTCAATTAACACTTTTTCGATTTTATTATCAAAAATAGTTCCTTGTTTTAATTTTAATTAAATATCTCTTTGAAATCTAAAAATGTGAAACTCTTTTCAATTATGATGTGATTATGGAGACAATTGTAGAAGGATCAAAGGAGCAATATAATATTACAAATATCATTAGAATTACAATCATTTATAAAAAGGCCGTTTTTCTGTCCTTTTAGGCTACATGCCTTTTTTTGTTGCATATTTTGATAATTGAACCTTGTAAGAAAATGTTCCTAAGAACATTTTTCGAAATTTAAATAGTTTTTGGAGTTACATTTCATTTTGTGACGCTTCGACAAAACTACTTGGGGGGTCCGACTCTTATTGCGCGAAGCTTGAGCTCAAAATTGAAACGAGTTGTTCGCGGAACTACTTTTCAGAAAACGGTTTTCATGATAACTCAAGTTCAAGTGCGACTAAAACAAAACACCCGAAATTCGGGTGTCTGAACGAGAATATTCCCTTAACTTAAATTTAAAAATGGGGTATACAATGAGAGAAAAATTAATTGCTTTCAAAGGTTCTATTTCTATTCTGTCATTTGTAACGGGTTGAATGAATTTGATAAAATTTTCGTATATAATAAAATCGAAACTTTTTTAATTACTAGAAATTGGTGTTCCTCCCACGCTGCCCAGATTGAACTAACCCAAATGGCTAATTCCAAAATTGATTTTTTTTCTATTGATTGGGTGTGGAAGCAAATTTTCATCAAAACTATAAAATTCATTCTATGAGAAAAATAAATTTATAATCAGTAGAATTTGATAGTTGAATTTTTTAATTTTTTTTTACTATGAAATGAAATTTTGTTTAATACTATTTTCATTATCACTTTTCATTTTTAACTTCAAATTTTGTAGTTGTCAAGCTTTAGATTTTTCAACAAAAATATATCTTTTAGCCCTTATTAAGTACTAATAACAAAACAGAAAAAACAGCATTATTAATATTATTTTAATAAATTTAAATTGAAAAACAAAAACAGTTAGAAAAAATTACGTGGTAAGACATGCATTTTTCTTGTCTTTATTAAAAAATGGATTCATTTTGAGAAGAAAAATGCTACTTGTGGTAAGGAAAAATAAAAAAAAGTAAAAATAATTTTTTGCTGCACTCATTGTCAAGCAATGACCGTAGCAAATTTCTAACTAACAACAATAATCACATCAGATTTGATGCCCATTAAAAATTATTTCCCAGATTACTGCAACTGGGATAAGAAAAAAAATAAATATATTTTTCTTATTATTTTCTTGGAATTGGGTTAAATTTCTTCTCACGAACAAAAATATCATGCTGTAAAGAAAATTTGATCATAGAAATGTGCAATAGTTGAAAAATAATATTTTAATTGAAAAAGATAATAATAATAATAATTATTTTTCCTTTGCTAACGATTTTTTGTATTAAAACTTTTAGCTATGGAACCAAAAAAAACTTAGTGTGTAACTTAATCAAAAAAAATTTAATAAAATTGTTCTTTATTTAACGCATGCCCAAAACCACGTACGGCTTGCAATTCATTAATGTATTCCGTAGTGTTACGCATAAACAAGAAACCGTCAAAAGGATGCAATAGCTGATACTATGCTAATAAATTAAAAATTTTTAAATGCATCAAATTATTTTCAATGGAATTTCAATTCCTTTACGGGCTTTCCAGATGCAAACAAACGGGGATAACTTTTTCCCGTTGGTTTGTTTTCATGGAAATTCCTAAATGGTTTACTTGAAATTATTTACAAAACATTTTAAATCACACTCCAGGCAAAAATTCATTTTGAATTGTTCAACTTCGTTTTATTTATATTTAGTTTAACTTCATTACTTGTTCCTAAATCGTTTGCAAAAATTTCTCCTCCTGGAAACTACTACCACACCCAAAAAATTAATTTTGGATCATGCGTATAGATTAATATATTTGTCAAAAGGCTGCCATCTAAATTTTCCTCGTGTTATCTTTGGATAAAGGTGAAGGTATCTTTTTCTATTGTTTACGGAAGTATTGGATGAAAAATTCGCTGTGAGTAATAATTTTTTAAGACAGCCAAGGAAAAAATAATAAAAAAGAAGTAGAAATCATTAATTTTATATCTACCGAATTTTAATTTATATAAAATAGGTTCGAGGCTAGACTACATGAAAATTTTGTTGCAGTTTTTAATTAAAAAATTTTTTTCTATCTTAGTTAATATTACATGGAATATATTGACCTAAATTCTAGCATGTATATAAATATTATAGAGTTAGATATGTAAAATTTAAATAGCTGAGCATGCATAAAATCATAACAGGCCTAATGATCAGACGTTACTAGAATGCTAAGAAGCATAAAAGAACGGTAATGGCGCAAGCAATGAGAACGGTGTTTCAATAGAAATTTTATAGAGGCCACAAGCGCCGTTTGTAGTTAACTAACAAAAGAAAAAATCACACAAGAAATTGATGAAGCTATAACAGACGCCTGAATGCATTTAAATAGAGAAAACAAAAATAAAAAAATATACATATATGATAAAGGTATAACGGTAAAATTGCATTTGGTTAAATGCATTAAATTAAGTTTTCTTTTAAGTTATATTTATTTCAAATGTTATTGAGGGACATATGTGCGGGTGGAAATAAGAGATTGTTGCATATCTTAAATGGAACTTTAATAATTTGCAAGAAGATAAAATAGAAAAATTAAGATACTGTTGGAGATTTGAATTATTAAATAATGAAAATTCTCTTTGTCAAACACAGTCATTCGAATAACTTTGGGAAAAATTATATCGTAGCCTCTGTTGTTGCCATGGAAATATTTTCAAATTTTGGAATTTATATTCTTCGGTTAATTCGTTGAAAAAAAGGCATTTCTGGTTTATTTAATTAATTTTTATAGGATAACATAACATTTGGACAATACTTTATCAAATTTTTATTAATATCAAATTTATTTTATATTTTTATAATACAACTCGCAACGGAATTATTTGAAACAAAAAAATTAAAATTTATTTATTAAAAGAGATGTTTTTCGAGGCAATAACGAGAGGATTTTTTCTTGCAATTTTCCAATTTTGGAAGCCAAAATACCAATTTTCGCCTAAAATATCTACTTATTTGTTATTGTAAAATTAATAATTATTAAAAAAAAATCTCTCGTGATAAAATATGTGATGAAGACGTGTGCAAAATTTCAAAACGATTGGTTAAGTAGATTTTGAGCTATCGCGAACACCGACTTCGAAAATAACAATTTTCAGGAAAAAACTTACTAAAAAATTATAAATAAAACTCGATAGTTCTTTTTTAGTCACACAGAGTCGTAGATGTCAGATCCATAAAGCAAGAAGAGTTTTCATCTAGAAGATCTAGAGCATCTCTTTGCTCCTCTTAACTAATTTAGTACAAAACACTAATGGCCATGACACAATGAACGCGTTGCGTTTGCGTTGCGCGCTTTCAATCAGAATTCGGCTTTACTGTCACAGGTGAATTTTGGAATTCTGATTGAAAACACGTTCATTGTGTCATGGCCATAAGGAAGACAACTATGTTTTTATGAAAAAATTAGATTTTCAAGTAGGTATAGAAGACCGTTTTGACGCAGCGGACACTCAAATGTTATACATTAATTTTTAAGAATGGAAAAATAAAAAATGAAATACTGACCAATCACTTAATGATTTTCTGGCCAGTTCTGTCTATCTTAAAGGAATATTATGCTCTTCTGTGAGGTTTTCCTTTTCTACAGTTTTACAAGACTTTTTCATTTTAATATTCAATTGATCTTATTTTTGGCAAGTATCTTTTAGTAGATGATAAAAATGCAAATTAAATTCCATTTTAAAAATATTTCTATATGTCCACCCACATTAACATTACTAAATTTTCCACTCATCCAGGTATAAATTAAACATTTTAATATTTGGATTATGAGATCTTGTGTAATGAAATTTGTATTGAGGAAAAGATTTAAAATGATTTTTTACTGCATCTCTATCCGCTTCATTAATTTTTAGTGAAAGATCCTGGCATATGTCCACGCAAATCTTTTGCAGTATTTTTATATTTTAAAAAACATTGTAATTGGTCTACTAATATACTAAAAGTACTGAAAAGGAATTTTTTACATACTGAAACATTTCCGTGAGTCATTTTTAAATAATATTTTTAAGTGTAAGTGTTTCTTGGTGAAACTTTGGCATTTATCAAGCGTTTACGTTGCACAAAATGCTTTTCCGTTGCTCTTTGTAAATATAAAATTTTCTTATTGAAATTCCCTAAACTCCAAAAGTCATCAAAAATATATTTCTCTTAATGCTTAAAAAATTAAGCAGATTTATGCAAGTTTTTGAAGACAAATATTTTAGGAATACTTTTTTCTGGATAATTTTAATATATCTTTTTGATGTCTATGAGAATTTGTAGATTCTATGCTGAAATTACATGGCACTCCATTATTATCTAATAACATGAAATTTTCTATGATTTCCCTTCTCTTTTTAATATTATTATAATAATAATCAATAATTACAGAAGTTATTTCAATTATAAATTCAAGTGACAGACATGAGAAACTATTTAAATTATGATTAATAAACACGACGATCCTTATTGCACTGTTAAAGAATACTAGAAATTATTTACTAACTAAAAAACTCTTTCATATTGCCGAAGAAATGCCAATTTATAATTTTTCCATCGTCATAAATTTTACTCCTCTGTAGTGAATTTTATGGCTGTAATATGCAATAATGCATTTTATCGGAATTTTATAACTTCCCACTCCCAATATCAAAATTATTTCTTTCAATGGACTTAAACCAGTTTCAAAATAATTTCTTTTTGCATTTGGTTAACAAGTTAATTGTCAAGTGCCCCAAATCATAGCAATTTTAATGATATTAGACTTAAATTGCTTATAAACAAAAAGATTATACAATGTGTCCCAAGATTGTAAGAACAAACGCTCAAGGTGGAAAGTAGATAAAATTTCATCAACAAAAAACACATAAATTAGGGGTTTAATTTTCTTTCATTTAGAGTTACAGCATCTTGAATTTTTGTTTGGATTTCGTTTTTTAGACCCTCGCTCATTTGATCGTTTATAACTTATTAAAAAATTTTTTGTTAAAACATAGACTTAAGCCACCTTCAAAATAAACGACTCCCCGAAAGAATTTAAGCCTGGGCTCTTAGGCTTAAAATGTCCTATTCTTAAATAATCTGGGTACGAAAATGTGTAGAATATCAGGCAAATATTTTCTATACATGGCCACATTTTCTGTGAGAACCATATTGCCCAGCTTAAAGTTGGCAAAAAAGAGTATAAGTTGTTTTAATCATCTTGAGCAACGGCCCTATAAAACCAAAAACAAAAATAACACAGCAGGATAGCTCATTAACGTCTTTGATACAATCAAAGCCTGTTTGTTATTTTGTTTCCTATCTTTGTTTATCTATGAACAAGTTGTAACCAAGCTATACTAGAACTAATCAATATTATTTAAGTAAATAAAACAAAAACAACAATAATAAAAAGACTTTACCACAAATTCCAGTATAAGGAAGCAGGAAAAACTTCCTGATCTATAAAAATTTCAATTCTACCTATCAATCACTTATCAGAATAAAATAAACCTGTCATTAAGACGCCGATAATTATAATAAAAAACATATCAAACAAACCAATCACCCAGGTTGATATGGTATTTGTAGCATGTAAAATACGTCGCGCTATGTCACCATTCCTTATCCCTCTATAGGAGGCATCACAAAGTAAAAATTAATATAACATGAATAAAATGTCATTAATGCTGATCAAGTCTATGTTCTATACACTAAAAGAAAATTAACGATCTTGGTAACTGTTTTGAATGAATAAAAGTACCGCTAGGGAGTTCCATTTTAGCCTAGCAAATATATACATTTTCTTTTACTGTGCTTGTTTTTTCTCCTTTGGTGCTAAAGCTAATTTTCTTGGGTGCGTACATGCATTGGGCAAGGCAATTACTTTGTTTCCTTTTGTTTTTTTTTTTTTGGTTTTTTAGCATAATATCTAAAGATATTTATCAGCAAAACTTTATCTTTAAAACATTTCATTCTCAGTGTTTAGGATCATTTTCATAATTAACCTTTTGATTTGTTTGGCATCGTAAAAGAAAAGTTCATTGGTTATGTGTCTACGTGGGGCCACAAACTAAAGATCTCTCAATGAGTTTTGATATGTTTTTTATGAAATTAAAATATTTCCAATAAATTTTTTTCTTTGAAGAGTTTGAAATTTTTGATGAATAATAAAATTAATTTTAGCTGCTGCAACAATTTTAGATTGGATTTTTATTAAATTTGTAATTTAATTTTAATGAAATTAGTAGAAGTAGCTTTTTTTTTTGGGGAAGATATCAAATTATTTTGATTAATCTTAAAAATGTTTTGTTTTTTTCTCGAATTGTTATGACTTAGCATTTAAGCTATGGAAGCCGTTATGTTAGTTTTAGGTATACATTAAGATTTTTAAATAAATTCATTAATATAGATCCTTTTTGTTTGTATCCTCAGTTTGCTTAGCTAAAGTTAAATAAAAAATTAATAAATTCTGAGCTTTTGTTAAAAGTTTTTTTATATCCTCGAATAATTAAAGGGTAAGGTATAATTAAAAGAGGCCGCTTCCAACCCAAACACTCCTTTCAAATTCGAAATACAGGCGTATCTCAGATAGCACGCGATTAGCACGTTCAAAAATTGCAATAACCATTGAATAACACCCAAATTGAATTACGTGAAGTAGCGAAAATGTTAATGTTAAAAGATTCTGAAGATTCTTCTCCCAATATTTCCGTCACTGGTGTGCAACAAAGTTTGGACTTAGCTTTATTTTACGGAGATTGATCAATCACTGTCACGTAAATTCCAACCTTCCAACAAAATTTAAAAACTTTTCAATACACTAGGAAAAATAAAAGATGTTGCCATCTTCCAACATCAGCTAGGAAGATGTTTCCAATGTTGAGGAGTTTTTTTTGCTATTTGGAAGAAAGAGAATTCATATTTTGGATGACGACAGTGATCATAAAATTTCCTTTGATAAATATCGTCTATCTAATCAAGGCAAAACAAATCAATCTTTTGAGAGTGACAGTGGTTGAACATACGTAATTTAAAAATTATTACATTTATAAAATTTTATCTTTTACATTTTTAAGTTTCATTTTTTTAAATTGAATGAATTTTATGTTATTTTTTATTCAACCCAAATTTAACAAATTTTTTTCTGATTTTTAATGTTTTCTAAATTAATCTTTGGGATCGAATGTACAATTTTGTATGGATGTTGAGTTTCGAATTGCACGGTTTTGAATAGTACAGAAACTTATCTCCAAAATTGTATGAATTATTAGTATCGAATAACACGGAACCAATTAGCTATGTTAATTACATTTTATTAGCATTTATCTGACTTTGAGCGGTTAAGAAGTTTTCTAAATTATCAGTTATTCCGTTTTATATTTTAAGCCTTTTAAAAAGTAAACAAAAACTTTTGGTGTCAAAGAGCTCAATTTGCTTATAAAAAGCATCATTTACAAGAACTCAAATAATTGGATATAATTAATTCTTTTTGGTAATAATATTTAGAAATTATGGAATCGAATCCATATTAAATCATAACGAAGTAAATTTTGATTAAATATACGTATTGCTTTTTTTTTGTAGAGATCTAAATCTGCGAATTATAAACTTATTAAAATTAAGTAACTTTCTTCAGATTAAAATTTTATTTAGCTGTTTCGGTATGAATTTTGCAAAAAAAATTATAGATCTATGGGAAAGGTAATAAATTTTAAATAAAATTTTATGCACGAAAAAGAAAATAAATAAAAGTTTAATAGGATCATAGCAAAAAACGTAAATGCTTAACCTACGCTTTTTTTCTCCAATCCAAGACTTTGTCCTAAAATAAATTTATATTATACCACAACAAAAAGTACAACTAATAAAATCAAAAATCATCATCAAAAGAGGCTAATTTTTTGCACAACTTATCATTAAAATTAGAATTTAATCATTTCTAAATTTATTACAATCAATAAAAAGAAAACAAATTAAAAATTTAACAAAAATTAAAATAAACAAATAATAAAACAAGATATCATCGATTATCATTTCAGGAATCAAGAACTGCAACAATTTCTCTTATATAATCCAAATTAATGGATATTAAGTGACATCTGATGGCATTAAAATTTTTGCAAATCTTTTTTTTTTGTTTTTCTGTACTTTTTTCTTTCGCAGAATTTTAATTAAAATTCATTTGAACCGGTTAAGGTCAACGCACATGCGTCCGGTCTTTAAAATAGTTTATCATACGCATATATCGCTTCTACACACCTTGATTTTTGTTAGGCAGATTTTGGTTGTGTCTTTTCCGCTCTTTTTTTTTTTTTTGTTCAGTCAAGGTATTACTTGGTTGAGGGGAAGGGAAAAGAGAGACAGAGAAAGAGGTGTATTTTGTAATCATTAAATTGTTCTTTGCAAACGAAATTTCAGTTTAGGCCCAAGTGGTGTCAATAAACTGAGAATTAAGAAAAAAATTTTTATTTTGCAAACAAATCAGTCAGTTTTTAGTGATGCGGACGTATTTCTAAATTTGCACCACTATTGAATAATTGATGACAGAAAGTTGGAACAAAATTAAAACCGAAAAAAAAAAATTTCATTTGATCAAATATTCTTCAGTTTTGTGTTAATATTTTTGCAAGTTTGATGCTTTCTTTTTTGTTGCTAACGAAGAAATTAGAAACCGTTAATGTTAATACAATATTTATCATGGTTGAATATATATATTTTAATTTTTATGAGGTCTAAACAAGTTTTTCGATTAATCATAAAATAAATGAATTTGCTTATTAAGTTTGTCTAAGGTGGATGAGTATTATGAACAACAACAACAAAAACAGTTTGATTCTGGTTTAAAATGTTGTGCATAGTAGCTTATAAAAAATATAGAAATCTTGTCCTTAGATAACGCCCAGCTGATAAAATCAAATTTAGATTTTATTATAACTGCAGATAAAATATGAAAAGAAATGATTTAGTTCAAGTTTTTATTTAATTTAGATCATGGCTTCCTAAGACATGAAATTCGAAGTTTTAGTAATTTCAAAATAAAGAAAAATTCAATTTTTCTACCATTTTAGTTTTTATTATATTATTCTTCAACTAGAACGTTCGATATACAATATTCGTTACAACCCGACTGGAAATTAGTTACGACAAGCCTGTAGATGATCCAAATCCCATCAGTCTTCCTTATCAAGTGTTCTGAATCAATCTTCACTAAAGATTTGATCCAGAAATACATATTATGACAATCTTGATCAAGAATAGATTTCGATAACCTGATGATTGCCATAATAGGATTTTTTAGTTTTTCATCTGGATTTGAAAAGCTATTAGAGTTCGTATTAACGCCTTAATACAGAATCCATTTTTGCTCATATCCCATCCTGGTACTAATTGTATGAACTCTACCTTATAATAATATACATGTAATTTCACCTGTTCAGGATTCTGCCTTGGAGTTTAATTTAACATTTTTTGTATAATCTGAAACACCTTTAGAACATTGTACACCTCTAGTCCATAGTAATTCATCTATTTGAATAATTCATGGGAGCAATAAATTGATCAGAAGTCAAAAGAGCATGATTTCATTTTTAACAACTCCAAATATTTATTGTGATTTTCATCTGTCATCAGGGCTATGAATGTGAATATCGAAACAAACATGGTAACAGCCTGATTTATTATCGTTTAGAATACTTAATCCGAACTGGATCAGAAAATTCGATCAATATTGGATTATTTAATTCGATTTCAGTTGAATCAGAAAATCTAAATATCCAGTATCTGGATTAATAACCCTGATCCGAAAGAAAATACAGGAAAACTGGTACCATTCCTGATTCTATCTTTAACAAATCTCCAGTAGGAAAGTAAAACATTAGAATAGAAGCCATTACATGAAAATCTTAAATCAAAATATAATAAGCAGCAGATACATCGATAAGCACTGAGCAGAACATGTGACATCTGTATTTTAGTGTTCTCAAAATATTCTGTTTATTAGCTACATTTATAATAGAAAGAAAAAACTATCAGAAGTGCCTGAAATATTGCGTAATTAGAACTGGGTTTATAAGAAAAAATCACAAATAAATAGTTTTCTCATCGGAGTACAAAAATGAATGAAATATGATTCCACCTTTATACTTTGAGATAACATTGGAACTCAGATGAGATGAGAGTAGCCATCTTAAGTTATTTAGAGTGACGACTAAATTACCCAAGTTGAGCTATTATGACATCTCAGTATAAATACAACAGATGGACTAAAATTGGCAAAATGTCATCCCAATATCGTTAAAGGTTACATCGATCTTTCCATTATATACCACCTTCCCTTATGTCAAAATACTTATAATTGATGGAAATAAAGAAATGGAATGGACTATATCCCTGTGTGCCAAGTAAGTGTTTAGAGTGTGTGTGTGTCTTTTTCCCATGGAAAATCAGCCCACACGTTGTTAACAAGTTAAGATTGATTTGCTTATTTATAAACAAAATAAAAAGTTTTGCATTGGCATATGATGAATATAAGCATAACATACTAAAAATGTTGACCATATGAAAATAAAAAGTTATGACCACGATTTAACCTTTTCCAAAAGAAGCAATGGAAGTTAATGTGCAAACTTCACAAGGCGTAAACCTTACTATTTTTCCAATAAGATATCTCTTGCTGACAGAAATTGTTATTAATTTAATGTCAAAGGAATTCATATTTTATATTTGTGTAAGTTTATTTTTAAATCAAAACTCATAATAAAGACAAGTAGTTCAAAAAATATATTTTTGTGATAAAGAAATCACACCTAACAGCAATAAATACAGATTTAAGTAATTCCAAGAATTTTACTATACTTCAAATTTTACTACCGCACCTGTGAATATTTCACACTTTGCTTATCTTTTTATTAATTTAGTCAAATAAAAAAAAGCTTTACAAAAATTCATTTTTTTTATCTTAAAATTTTACTACGAAAAACCGATTACTAATTTTGCTCACAATTTCATGTTTTTGAGCGTATTGGTTACTAAATAGTAACTTTTCAGTTAGTTTTGAAGTTTTTTACATAATATAAAAAATTCAATTGAAAATTTATAACGTGTAAGGCAATATTTTTTATTGATAGGACGACTTGACAATTATCGCTAGTGTATCGACTATAGAAGAAAAGTCAAGGTTGTAGATGTTACCATCGTTAGTACTAGTGTTTAGCGCTACTAAAAATTTCGAGGGAGTAAGATAGAGCGTGAAGTTTCAAGTGAAAAGAAAAGAAGATATAAGGACGCTTCCCCCAAAAAATAAAGAATTTTATTAACGAGTAAACCTCGTTTCTACTCAAAATGAAATAATCATCTTCGTCTATTTATCATGCAGCTGAGTTTAACGGTTTAAATTTCAGGAGTATAAAGATCTAAAGGTGCAAACAATCTAAATAGGAATCCTTTATTTCGATTTAATGGATTAAAAAAAAGAAAAAGGATTCAACCCTTAACAAATGAGTATATTTTATAAAACAATGGCCAAGTAGGTCGATGGATTTTCTAGAAATTAAGTGCATTATTTCCATAGCGAGAAAAGGTGCATAATTAATATCGCTTTTTTGGAAACTTACAGTAGCAATAGATAAGTAGTATATGAACAGAGGTGTCAATAAAACAAGGATACTGAAGAGAAATTACTGTTAAATAATGGAAATAATAAATAATAAATTTCTTTTCTATAGATCAAAAATGTATTTACACTGAAATTACTTATATTTTTGGTTGTGGTACTTCTTCTAAGACATACAAAGCAAATTTTGAATATTATAGACAACTGGGGGTGTGTTATTGATTCTCGGGTGCTTGGATCTTTTCGTATTCATTTCGAGAAGAGGCGGTTGCGGTGTGTGGAATTTTCGGTCAGTGTTTTTTCAATACTCCCTGGGACTTAAACGGGTAAATAAGAACCTTATTCACCATAAGTTGTTCTGTGGGACTTTTTTTTGTTGTTGTCATTTAAAAGAAGGGGCTTGAATTCCATTATGCTATAAAACAAAATTCAACGAGGGATCTTTAGCGGCTTTTGAGAGGCGCATGGAAAATTAAATCAAGCTCTTGGATATTTGTATGGCTTTTAAAGGTGGGAATTTTGAAGATTACTGTAAAATTTCAGAAAATGTGTTTTTTTAATTAATCAATTAAATTTTTGTTCACTTGGTATTTGTGCAATAGATAAAGTAGACTTCTTTTCTTGTGAAGCTTTTTAATACCCTTTTTCACCAGCCGCTTATACACTGTATTAAAAAATGTGGAAAAAAATTGTTATGACAAATCATGTATTTAAAAGGTTACAATCGTGTATTAAAATACAGCCTTTTAAAGCATGTATAAGGCGAAATTTGTGAATTTATTGTGAATTTACAGGTTGTCCAACAAAATAAAATTAAAAACCCTATTTATTGTGTCAAGATAATTATTAAATAGTAAGTATACTGAAATTATTTTGTTTATTTTAATTATTATTATTTTGTTTATTTTAATTATTATTATTTTGATTAATTAATTTAAACACTTTTGAAACTATATTTAAGCAATTTTAAATGCACTTATTTTGGCATTTCCAATATATGTTCTAATAGAGTAAGTAACGGAGAAGATTTTTTATTTTGCACGGAAGGCTAATATAGTGTATTGGACGTCACTGAGGAAAGGGTATAAGAAAGTAATTAGGTCTTAAAGATTAACTAACTAATAAAATTTTAAATTGTTATAGAAATGATTTAAGAAATTTTTAGATTTCAACCATTTAAAGGCTTATAAACTCTAGTGGTACAGTTTACTTTTTGGAGTAACTTAAAAATAAAATTTACTAACTTGTAGTTATTTATTTTTACAACTAAAAAAAGTTGTTTTAATTATATATCAAAAATTAATTTTAAAAATATTGTAGGAAATCTAAAAATCTTCACAGAATATGCCTAGTATTTTCAAGAACCTCCAATCATTTAGCTCAACAAAAAGATCACACACGCCAAAATTTTATATAAATAACATACACAAAAAAATTTAAATCTTATCCACCCTAAAACTAGGGGTGAACTAATTGAAATCACAAACACTTACCTCTGATTGTGCTTGGCATTTTCAAAAATTTATACTTTTGTTGTTGTTGTTGTTATTATTGTTGTTTTTTTATCATACGCAAACAAAATTCACATTAATTCCACTTTAGGAAAAATATAATTTTATTAATGTTAACTACTATAAAGGAAAGTAAAAAAAAACAAAAAGAAGTAAGACACTTAATCACATTAATTAAAAAAAACAACTGAATAACTTGAAAAAAAGAATTGTTGTAATGCTTTAGTCTATTTAGACAATTAAAACCGCAGACCAAGGGACGGCGGCATATTCTTTAGTAGAAAAATCAAACCTTTGTATCAATTATCACTTCTTCTTTTTTTGTTAATTATTTAGTTTTACACTTTTTTTTTTGTTTTTTATTATTTTTTTAAATTGAACTAAAAGTTAACACTTTGGCACATTATTAACTTTAATTAAATTAGAACAAAAAGGTTTTAACAACAATTTTGACTTTTTCTCTTCCTAAAAAGTTTTATAATAATGTGCAAAAATTTTCATTTTAAAATAGACCGAAAAAAAAATTCTGAATTCATTTAGATTTTTATTTTATTTTTATTTTTTAAGTTTTAAAAATTTTAAAACTAGCCAAAAAAATAATTCAAAAAAAAATCCCAAAAAGGTTTGTGACCTCTCGCCAAATGGGCAATCGGTTGCCTACTAAATTGGTACATTTGATGGGAGAAACATCGAAGAGTTCTTTTAGCAGATTCTTGTTGACTTCTTGTCAGTATTTTTATTATGTATTTTGTGGCTTCGATCGGTCGTTGTCGTGTGTAGGTTCTTGCAAATGATATTCCCTTTCTTTAACATTTTAAAAAAAATTTTTTTACTCAATGTGTATCCAAACGTCTCTTGATATATACTCCCCAAATTTGTGGCCATTATATATAGTTGTGAACAATTTTATCAATGTTTGTTGGAGAAATCATGAAGAGAGTGTCTCGCGCACCTTTGGTGCGCTTTCTCCTATGTTGCTTTTTGTTGTTGTTGTTGTAATAACAATTCAAAACAAAAGACAAACTTTAAGAATAGTTTTTAGCAGAAAATGTAGAAATAATAGAGGAAGACAACAAAAAAAGGGTGCTTTGCTATGGCCATGCCATGCCATGTGGGTATGACATAATCTTAGTAGCTAAAGATCAAGCAGTAAGTTAAGGTTGTTCAATGTTGATGGTATAGTAGAGAATTAAGAATTGAGTTAGTGTTTGAAATTAACTCAAACATTTTTTCTTGGTGGCCCAAAAGTAAATAACTTGAATTGCCCTATGGCAAAAGTTAATTTTTTTTGTGGTTTAGTCAGTGACCCTTGGAGTGCTAATTAAAGCTTATTTCTTGGAGGTTTTTCATGTTTTGCTTCTTATGTTTGTCTGTTGTTTTTTTTTTCTTGCTTAAAGGTTCTGCTTTTAAGCTGTGCTTCTTACTATTTATTTTATGAATCTTCCGTTATAAGTGCCAATAATATTTAAAGATTACTTGGGGGATTAGCTAAATTCATTAATTTAAGTTAAAAGAATATTTTTTTAAAGGTTTTTGATTAGTATTTGTTTGATTTGTTATTTTTTTGTTTGTTGGTTTTATTTTATTGGAATAAATATGCAAATTTGAGAAAGTTTTGCTGCAGGCAATATTGTGTGTTGAGTTCTTCTTCTTTCGTTTTTTAGATTATTCTTTTTTGCTATTGGTTATTAGTAATTCATTGAATTTTATGAAAATTATATATTTAAAGATTATTTTGTAACGGTATTTCATTTGAAGTTTTCTAATATGAATGCATTAATAGTTGGTCACTAATTGTAAGTGTCTAGGGGTAACTGTTAGAATTCAAAATTTAATTATCATCTTTTTATTTTTATTTTCTATGTTTCTATGTTTTATTCATTTGTTTAGAAAGATAATTTTTATTAATTTAAAAATATATCATTAAATGATTAATTATTTTAGAGATACTGTAATTGATTTAAGATGTTTTTTTAGTTGAAAGCTTTTAAGCCATAAAATTAATAAGATGAAGATTTCTAAACAAATTTCCCAATTGAATACCTAAAATATGGTTCTTTTTTCTTGTAGAAATATTTAACTAATTTTAACTTTTATGGTATATAAGCAATTAATAAAAACGGAAACAAATTATTTTATGATATTTTTTCATAATCATGTGAGAAACAGGAAACTTCCAAAAATTAGGGACTTAAATAATCTTGTTATAGTACATTTATTACGACTCATCCAGTGTATCCAATTCAAATCGAAATCCAGTGTAAATGACACAAACTCCCTACTAATATCCTTTCTCCATTGAGGTTAATACACATTATTACAATACACGAAAAGAAATTTTGTGTTTAGAATCCTGTATTTAGTGTGTTACAATCGTCTATGAAATAAAGCCTTTGAAAGCCTGTGAAGCCTCCATTGTGAATTTATAGGTTGCCCAACAAATTAACATTAAAAATTCTCTTATTTATTGTGATTTGTTTTTTTGTTATTTGATTAATTACTTTATTAATTACTTTAAACACTTTTAAAATATTATTTCAATGCAATTGGATGCTTCAATGTTTACTTTTATGACACTTATTTGAAAATTTCCATCAAATTTCCCTGATATAGATTATTGCCAATGGAGAAACGATTTCTTTGTACGAAAGGCTAATACACTGTATAAGCCTCAATAGAGAAAGGATATAAGGCTCACCCATTTTTCAACAGTAGTTTCTAGGAGCTGTCTTGAATTCTTAATAGCAACTCAATGTAAGCAAAAGGAAACAGGATAGATTTAATCTATTTTGGAAGATTTTGACTTGCTATCGAGGCATTGAATTAAATGGAAAATAAACAACTCTTTTCAAAATTTTCATAGGTAACATTTTTGTATTTCATACAATCATGTGGATTATCATCTCATTTTTTTTGTATCTATATTCTTGAAAGATTCAACAAGTATTTTTAAAAATCAAATTAGTTGCGACGATTGAGATTGTATATTGTTGACCCCAATTTCTTTTTACGTTATATAATAGTTTGTTAAATTCATTCCTTTCCTGGTTTCATATTTGACGATTGGTCGGCCTATTTACTGCTTCCGTTTTCTTTAGCTTCCAGGCAATATTGTAATTGCTTACTTCAGCCTACAAGAGCTCAGATGGTTTAAACTAAAACCAGAAATATTTTTGCCTGTAGCTGACGCAAAAGAGTTGGACTAGTAAAATAATGAGAGAAATTCTTCTTTGTAATTATAAAAATAAAATCGCGTGGAATAGATTAAAATATTAATCAAACGTGTTATTCACATGAAGAATTGGGTATAAATTTTTTGTTAGAACTGAGTATCGAACTTATTCAAAATTGACCAAAACCACAAAATGGATGGATGGATGCCTCACAGCACAGCTTATAAGTGTTTGGGAGGAAATATAAATCCAGCACTTTATAACCAATTCGAATAAACAGTCGGTTGAATGTAAAAAACGATACGAAAACTGACCAAGTCGTTTTAATCGGTTTGGTTACTGTCTAAAAAAAAAAATCGCTGCTTGAGTTTTTGCTATCAAATTCTAAGCTCATCTTGCATAATAGCAAATATTTTTGCTAACATTACAAAAGATTTTTAACTTGAAACAAAAGTTATTTGTCCCAAAAGTTTTATTCACTTAAGCAAAATGTTTAAATAATTTTTCCTAAAAGTCATCAACTGAACAAAATATATTATTCCTTTAGTCAAATATTTTTGGCAATCAAAATCAAAACAACAAAATATCTGTCAAATGAAATAACTTTCGATAGATAATTTCGGCAACAAAGCAAAGAAGGAAAAATATACTCAATGTTATCCAAAAATCATAACAGATAACACTTTCTTCCCAAAATTTCAAAAGATACAATTAGATCGTCTTTCTTTTTCATTTTTTTAAGTGTCAGATATAAAAATTGGCAGACATAATATTAAAAGTTGCCACAAAAGGTAGACGCACGTTGAAGAAGCCTGAATGACAAGCTCCTCTGGATCAACAGCTCCACACATAGCCTGGTTGGGATATTTTCAGGCTAAATGCGATGTTAACAAAAAAAAATTTGAATATTTTGAAGAAAGAAATCCCCTTCCTTTCTTTGCAAAAAAATAAGAATAAAAAAGTATTATGTAGCAAGTTGTGAAAAACAACTATACAAAAGTTTTGAGGTCTACCTTTATGCAGAACTTTGGGATACTACATCGGCATGTTGTGGTAGTCAGAAGGGTCAATGTACACTTGGATTATATATACTTTTGGATTATATATTTTTGGATAAAACTTGTTTTTTGCCAAAAGCATTGATTTCCTCATTCTTTATGACTCTTAATGGCCAATGTTATTGACCTTTAATGAAATGGTGGATCCTTCTTAAAGGGTTTGTTGTGTGTGCTCTGTGTGATGGACTTTGGGAATTTATAAAAATACTTTAAGCTTATTTTTTTATTGTGTTGATCGGTCTTTTTTTGCTTTTTTACAAATAAATTAAGATATTCGTGATCGATGTTTTTTGATGGTGCTCTTTGAAAGCTAAGTAGTTTCTTTAGTTGATAATTTTAAAAATATTCTGCTTTGATGGAATGAAATCAGTTATCGTGTCCTTTATAGGCTTTTATTATTTTTGGTTTTTCTTTTTTTGCAAAAAGTTTTTTTTTTTTTGTTATTTATTCGTAATTCAAATATCGTTGGCCCACTCCTTTGTTCCCTTCACTTTGTCGAAGTAAAAAAAAATGACTAAGATTTGCTTCAAAGCAGTTTAAGCAACAAAAAAAGGCGATGAGGAATTTTCAGAATTACTCAACAAGTTGTAAGTAGTTTGGTTGAATTGCAAAAAACTTTGGGATTCTTTTATGAAGTTTTATTTACACCAAATATCTTTGTAGGCGCTATAATTACAACTAAAGAGCTCTTAAAGAAAATGAATTTTTTCCCCTCAATTGGAGGGTATAATTGGAAAGAACACATAACGGATCGATTCCTTTAATCTTAAGTTCTTCCTTTTCTAAAGTTTCTAAAGATTTTCTTCTTCTGTTTGAAGTTCGACAACCAAAACCAAAAAAATTACTGAATTATAAATTTTCTCTGATTTGCTTGCAATAAAAACAATTTGAAAGGACTTTCTTAACATTAAATTCAAACTGAAGAGAATAAAATACTGAAAATGAAATAGCAACAAATCAAACCAATCGATTCATTATTTTTTTTCAATCTTAGGCTCCAATTCTAAAAATAACGAGTGGAGAAAACGAAATTCAAAGATTTCGAGCTGTTTGATAGCCGTTCGACGTTTCATAGTTTTAAGTGTAGCACACATCTTATATTCAGGTACATTTTAACTAGCAGAAGTAGCTAATATAATTGACAGAAATTAACAGGAACAACAAATAATAAAGCAAAATTAATGATGATTAACAATATTTAACAAAAATTAGCAATCTTAATTTGAAAACGTTTTCCAATTAGATTTTGAAGGATTTTGTTTGTTGCAAGCATAATTATTTACATTGGCAGCAACTGCTAGTCAGGAACCGAGAATTGTCTTTCGGAAATTTGCTTACATATTTCCCAGATGGCCGTGAAGACGTTGAGGATGACAAATCTCCCGTCAGCAACCGATGAAAACGTGAAAAAGGTGAAAGATATGAATAATCGGTGAATAACAATCAGAGAAGTCACTCATGACGCTGACATATCAGTTGGCTCATACCATGAACATTTTTCGAATGTTAAACTTTCGGCTAAACAAAAACAAAAAACTGTAACGATGCCCTAGCCTCTATATTCGCCAAAAATGGCTCCATGTGACTTATTTCTATTCCCATAAATAAAGAGAGCCTTAAAGAGTCGTCATTTTACAAGCATAGATGACATTAAAAGCGCATCGCTGAAAAAGATAAAGGCTATCTCAAAGATCGGATTTGAGAAGGGGTTTAGGGATTGGAAGAAGCACTAGCACAAGTGCATAATATCCAGTGGGGATTATTTTGAAGGCTAAAATACTAATATAGATGAATAATTAAATATTTTTCCCCAGAAACAGAAATCGGAGTTTTTGCTAATTTTTGAACACACTTCGTACATTAATTATTGTGTTTGAAGTTTTTAAGCTCAGTACAAATTCAACGAGTTTTTCTAGAGCGACTAGTTAAACTACTCTCCTACAAGTGATTCTCAATGAATCCAAAGAATTTAGTAATCAAGATAAAAACGAAGTAAGCAGTATGCAAAGCTAAAACATTAGATGTCAATTAATTAACAAAATGAACATATGTCAATTCCATGTCTTAAAAATAACCAAAAACGTCAGTTTCCAATTTGTGAAAAATAGAAATAAACATTAAATATAATAAAAAAAAAACCTTGAATTTTAGTTACCAAATCTGCTTAATTAGACACCAGGAGGTCTTAAGACTTATCGAATATTTTTGCCTCTTAACACCAGGTATCAAAAATGAAATTTAAACGTAATCCCATAAGTCAAACAAAAACCAGACTTCATATATGTCTGACTTGATTAAATTATTTTTGTTTTTGTTAAAAAACAATTAAAAAACTATACAATCATCATTGTCATCTTTGTCAATATCATTTAGAAAGGTGATGATGATGACTATAAAACCAATCGAATACCATGAAAATTCTTAACGGGATTTTTCTTCTTAATCATTATAACTTGTTCTTTGGATTTAATTGTCAATAATTTTTGTTGACTGTTTGTATTACATAGAAAGAGAAAAAGAGGAATTAAAGGTGAAGAGCTCAACTTTTTTCTTTTCTTTTTACTTATTTCAATTGATTAAATTGCATTTATTTCAATTTAAGTTCAATTAATGACAAGAAAACTTTTAATTTATAGCGTTACTTGTTTTTTTTTTTAAACAAAACAAAACATTTGAATGACTGAGAGATATTATAAAATGACATTTATACAGATAGATATATATTAATTTAACATATAAACTCGACCCTGTAGCTATTGTAAAGATTACAAATAATTATTGTGGATGATTTTAGCCACATGAATTGATTCACTTTGTTTTACTGTATTAAATATAATGTAACAGATGGTTAACAAATATAAAAAATTTGTCTGTTGGATAAATGTTATGAATGGCTCGTTTTTGATGATCTTTGAAAGCTTGATATTTCTTCAAAGCCAAAAAACTATCAAAGATGGAAAATTGAAAGCAGCATTTTCGGCATATTTTACTCTTTTACTATCGAAAAGGTAAAAATACAGTTAAAAAAAGGCGCTAATTTTGTATAGAAAAAATTTATTGACCGAACTACAATACCAAAATTTCATTACGTCAATTTCGATGTTGAAGATACACCACGTTCTGGGAGGCCCATTCAAGCCGATGAAGGCAAACTTATGCAAACAGCTGAGAATTCAAATTGGTCGAATTCGAAAGTTCATGATCACGTGAAACATTTTGGTTTAATTTCAAAACTTGATATATGGGTTCTATGTATTCTTACAGAACAAAATTTGCTTGATCGCATTAACGACTGTCATTTGTTTCTCAAATGTCAAGTAAATAATCCCTTTTTAGAAGCGAATTATTACTGGCGACGATAAATGAATTTTTTCCAAAAATGTTAAGCTCAAAAGATCACGGACTAAAAAATATGAACCAACTCAAACAGATTCTAAGGCCGATATTCACCAAAAAAAAGTTATACTATCTGTTTGGAAGGATTTCAAGGGGTCCTTTTTTTTAACCTCCTACCAGACAATACCATAATTACTTCTAAACTGAACAAATTAAATGATTCACTCAAGCAGAAATGGCCAGAATTAATAAATATGTAGAAAAGCTAAAGTCTTCCACCACACAAAACCTCATAAAAGTTTGGTAGCACACCAAAAACTTTTACAACTTGAATGTGATGTAAAACCATACCCAATATATTCTCTAGATTAGAATAATACTTATTCCGGTCTCTGTCAAACTTTTGGGAATTCATTTTAAATCAGGGCGTCAAATAGAGAATATTAAATTTAATAAAATGTTTACACACTCCATAAAATCTTGTTTCATTTTCACTGAAGGAAAAAAAGGATATGACTTTTGGAATGACTTAATACTATCTCAATTTTAATGACGGGTCATCTACGTATATTTTCGAGTCTTAAGTTTTTATGAATTTTTACAATTTAGTAATATTGCGAACCTTATCACCTTTAAAAAATCCAAAACATTTTTTATACTTTTAATTTTTTTTAAAAAAGAAATTCATTAAATATTTTCCTAGACAAATGTTAGCAAAATTCTTTAACAGATATTAAATTTTCCTTAGATTGTAGGAAATATCAAATGTCAATAGTTAATAATATGCCTTTTCCTATGTTTTCTTCACCATTAAAAACATCACAAGTTATCATAGTAATAATAGTTATTCACATGAATTCCGTTAGTTATTTACGATATAAACAAATTGAAGACTATTATCGTGTTGATTTTTGTTCTTTATTTTTACATTACTATTGGTTTATTTTAAATTGACTAAAAGAAAAATAAATTGAAAAAACCTGAAAAGTTACTGTCATCCATCATCAGAACAACAGTACAATAGATATATGCCCAGAAGTGTTTCCGTGCGACAAAACCTACCACATACTTCTTCCATCAGCAATAGTAACAAACCCACTCAAATGTCATTATAAAGTTTTCTTGTGAGAGGGAAATTTATTATGCGTAAGATCAGCTTAGCAAACTAGCAAAAATGTTGCTTCATAGATTTGTGGATTGGTATGGCTATATAAGAATCAGTGCTTAAAAAAGAACTAAGAAGAAATCAAAGCTAAATAACTTATAAAAGTTATAAGGATTGAAATATTGAGTGGAGTGGGTAGGGGGGGTTTAATAACAAGCAAAACATCACAAATTTGGCTTGATTTTACCGCTAACTTTACTTTAAAGATATTGAAAGGTCAACGAACGTACTTTCATATATATATATATACATATATATATATATACATGAGAGATATTTGCAGTTATATACGATATTGGTAATGGCTGTACAGTATGGGTTACTACTTTAGTCTGCTATTGTTGATGCTTTTGTAAAACTATCTTTAGATACTTCAAAATTAAATAACTCAGTGATATCAGATAATAATATTAGTATGAGTCTAACAACTTATTTTTTTGGTTATCAGATCGAAATATATTTAAAGTGTATGTAACTAACATTAATTTGAATGTTTAGATTCACAGAAAAGGGGAAATGTTGGTTTATTTTGTTACATTGGTAAAATTCTTTTTATTTTATTAAAATTGTTGTTTTTTATTTTTTTATTGGCTATTTTATAATTTAGGGATTGAAAGGGAATTTATGTAATAAAAATTAACAATTTTAATAGGTAGAATAAAAAGATTATTTTGGAAGAGTTACATCTGATTTTATAGTGCGAGCTTAAGTTGGGTTTAACTTCATATGCCAGTTTAAACTCAGATTAAGAAAAAATTTTGCTTCACAGTTTGAGTTATTTGAATCTAAAAATATCTTAAACTTAGGGATTTTTAAGGGGTTATACACACTTAGAAGCCTCTAAAATAGGGGTTTTTTGAGAATTTTACCTGAGAAGACCTTTAGTTAATGTGAGAACTAATACAAATAGTATAGTAGCTCTTAATAGTATTTTAACATTTTTATATTTAAAAATAATAATACTGAAAGCTGCTATAGTTGATCTTCTGGAGCTGTACTCAAAAAAGACGTTTTGCAGTGAACACATTATCTCTGGATTGGATCATCTGAATTTAAAAAGCCAAATAAATTTTGTTAAAATAATGTATAATATGGGATTTGATTGTAGGAATAAGCAAAATAAACCTTTTGACAAAATGGCGACTTCTAACAAAAAAATCGATTTTTATTATTGTTTAGAAAAAATCTACGATCAGACCCAAAAAATATATTTTGTGCTAAAGCTTGGGTTAAAATTTGAGGCTGATCGGTTGAGCCGTTTCCGAGAAATCGTGGTCACCGACTTTGAAAACACAGTTTTGGGAAAAATAGAAAACAAAAGTTTCAAAAGCACCTTCAATCGCTTTGACACGTCTTTACAAATATGTTTGTAACTTCTAGAAAAATTGTCAGATTAAGTTGAAAAATTTTATTTTGAAAATTCAAAGTGTCTCCTCTCAGAACTATGCCACTGAATTAAGGTAAAATTTTTTAATTTTTTCCTCAAAATATTTTAGTTATGACTCATGTAAGTCATACATAATTTTGACTTTGTAAGTAGACTTGCAATTTCGCAAATTTTTTCCAGTTCAGTGGATCAAAGTTCAAAATAAAATTAGTAGGTATTAAAGCCATGATCAATTCATGGCTAAAGTAATAGAGATCTGGCAAAAGTCTTTAGATCTGGCAACAAGTTTCAAATTGACCAAAAAATGAATATTTCAAATGAAGGTTTTCCTTGGATGATTTATTACAACTTTCGACGTGGATTAACACAGCAACAGTGCATCGATGAACTTGTTTCCAGTTTTTGTGACAATGTTTATAATTGTTATAATTAATTCAAGCGAGGTTGTACTTCCTTCGCCGATGATCATGGAAAAGGTCGTCCAAAATCGGTTTGTATGCCAGAAAGCATTGACACTGTGCGAAGGATGATGGGAGAAATGTTTTACAAGTTGTTTTGAGCGCATGAAAAAATGTAAAGATCATACTGGGGAATACTTTGAAAAACAATAAAACTATTTTTACAGAAAAAGACTTTTTTGACATTTATTTAATGTGTCAAAATTGAGTTTTGCTATAAAAACATAGGGACAAATAATTTAAATCAAAGCATTTAAAGAAAAACAAACAAAAGCTTTCAATGCTTTTGAAAAAATCAAGCGACAAACTTGATTTTTGTCTCTATTAGCCCATACACATGCGCTTAAACTTCGCATAGAGTCCGCCTTTACATTTTTTTTTTTTTTTATTTAACTTTTTTGTAGCCAATTAATTAAGTATAGTTTTCCCATGGGTATTAAAGGATTTATTCAACTGGTATAAAAGGAAATTTTACTTAGAAATTTCCAACAGTTACAAATCAGACTAAGCACTGTACAAAAGTGTTGATTTTTTAAAAAATATAGGAAATATTTAAGAAAAGAATAAAATCAAATAAATAAAAACTTTCTTTTAAAAGTGAAACATGATTTTTGAAAACTAAAAATAATATTAAATTTTTTATGGTTTTTGTTTTGAAAAAGTAAAAAAAAATTTATAGTGTAAGTGAATCCAAAGTTGGGATTTTATTTTTTTAATAGTTTTGAAAAATGTTTTAAGTATTAATTCTATTAGAAATTTTAACAAAAAAAATTTTAAGGGAAATATTTTTGTTTGGAGTTCAAAATCTGTTAAACTATTTTCGAAGTGCATTTAAAAATATTTCAAAAAAGATATCAAGAAATTAAATTTTAAAAATTTTAGGGTTCAAGTAAATGTTTTTTTTGGACGCCATAAAAAAAAATCAATTAAAATTAAAGTTTTTTTTTCAAAATTTCCCTTTTTCAAAAAATAACTACGGTTTTTGTTAATTATGACTGTCTAATAAAATAAAACTTTTTCAAAAGCCTAAAAACAAAAAAATATTTCCTCAAATTAAAAAATCTCAATTGACAAATTAAAATTTCCTAGTTATTAAATCGAGAAAGTCAAAAATAGTTTTTAAAAAAAATTGCTTTTTAATTCAGTAATAATTAGGCAGAATATCTTGAATTGTGATATTCTGGTTACAAAATATAATTTAGTGGAAACTTTACGCCATCCTAAGTGTACCAAGTTTACCGAGAATTCAGTACGATAATATTTAACGCCAGCAACAACCATCAAAGAGGCTAAAAAAACAAATTTTAATCACCTCAAATGAATAAAAAATAGATTAGAACGATCATACGTTGTCCGGATTTTATAATAATTCTTTACTGGAGATTACTGGGGTGCATAGCCCACAGGAATTTTCTAGTTTTTGTCTTTGGTGAACCAATTTTATCAGATCTATTTATTAAAATTAGCCACTGAGAAATTATTTTTAATTTTGTTAAATTTTGTGCATTTGATAAATTTTTAATGAAATTCAGAACTTTAGAAGGTTCAGCCATTGGAACCCTCAAAAATTTCAGTTAAAACACTTATTCATAATAAGTTCATCTGAAATTTAAAAACTAAATTATTTCGGTCAGTAGATATTTAGGTATAGCTCTTTTTAAAAAATGGTCCGCAAAATTTGTTACAATTGTAAATTTCTTAGTAATCTAGAGTAAAAGAAAAAAAGAATTATAAATTTCAAGGAATAAGAGTATTGAACTAACTAATAAGAAGTTGAAAAAAACATTTTTTTCCCAAAATTGGGTTCACACCAAACTTCAAGTGAATCGTAGAATCGTTTTGTAGAATATGAAAAATCATGACAAGAATTTAGAAAAAAAAAGTAGTTTCCAGAAAAACGCGATCAGGGTTTTTTAGGCCATATATTATTAGGGTGACGTTCGGTTATTGTATTTTTAAATATACATAAGACAATTGCAAAAATCCATATCGTCTTTTGTTCGATGCGTTTCGGCACAGCCGGTTTAAATAACGCGGTACTAAAGTAACTATATCTCCAAAAATAATTTAAATTTTGTAAAATTCTGATAAAGACTACTCTTAAAGGTTTAAGCTATAAAAATATGAAAAAAAAGAATCAATTTTTTCAAATTTTTAGACGAAAATACCTGCTTAAGAAATCAAAGTGGTCGAGATAAATATAGAGTTTCGAAAATTCGAAATATAATTAAAGTCAGGCTGAAATTTCAAAGAGCCGAAATTTCCAAGGCTCTATTCTCTAAGATTATTATTCTGATTGCCCCAAAATTTTTGGAAAATATGTAAGAAATATACAATCGGTTTCTTTGCAATTCTGAAACCAATGCAACCCTCAAAGGAACTTTAAGTTAAATATTGATTCGTTAAAAACTTTAAAAGAATGTAGTTAAGTTAGATAATATATTAGAAAAAACACGAATAAATAATATATTACCCCAAATATTTAACTGAGAAGACCAGAAATATTAAAAACCTAAAGAAAAATTATTTGACTGGAAATATTTAATTAGAAAAATTTTGTCAATAATATTAAAACAAATAATTTCAAATTATTTGACTCATTTTAACTTCCCTTAGTCAACTAATTTGAAAACAATAATTACAACGGTGAGTGCTTTCAATGTATTTCTATACGTAAAAAAAAGAACGGTATATATGTCTATAATCCCAATATCACCCTTAACCTCTTTCGATTTTATGTTTTTTGTTTTTCATATCGTCTATAGACAAATAGTAGGTTAAATAAACGCATACAAGTTTATAAGAAGCCATTCGAATGAAGTTGTCTTTTTTGTCTATAGTATTCCAGTACTAGATATACATTCGGTATTTACAGGTTAAACTAAAAATTATTAAAAAAAAATAAGTGTTCAATATAAAACTCTACGATTAACTCGGCCCAATCCTCATTTAGGAAATATAAAATAATTGTTTTCTTCTACATTAAAATTTTTATAATTTATTTTAAATAAAAAATTCAATGTTGACTCTTGTAAAATATGAAAATTTTAATTAAAATCTCTACAAGAAAAAAATTTAGTGAAACAAAATCAAAATAAGTGAAAAAAAATTAAATTTCAAAAAAATTTTAACGAATTATTTAATTTTGTCAAAAATTAAATAAAAAAAAACTGTGCTTAAAGTGCTTAACAAAGAACAACAAAATGGATTTCGATGAATATCGTAGAAGGGGTAAGTAAATTTCGATTTCTATCTATCATTGATTTCAATTTGAACCAAAAAATAAAAAGGAATAAAAAATAATAAAAAAAATAAAAACAAAGATCCAATGAAAAAATGGTATTTTCTAAATCCCTAATTCTCGTAAACAAATCAATTTTGTAGCTATAAAACTTGAATTAAATAAAATCAAAACATTAATATCCTTTTTCTCAGTTGCATTCTTTCTTATACTTTGAAAATTTAATGTCCAGTTTGTAGGGATCATGGATATACATGAAAATTGGATTTGAATTAAAGCTTATTTATTATCATTACTAACTTGTTGCTTTCAGTTTATTAAATCCATTTAGTTTGTTTCCTTTTCTTTTCTTCCTTTTTTTGTTTTTTGGCTATAGCCATTAGAAAATTAATATATAAAATGTTGTCCTTTTCTATTATTATTATTCTTATTTTATTTAACTTCTTTTTGTTTAAGTTGAATACAACTTTGGAAAAATGATAAATGCAATTTTTTTTATAAAATTTGTGTAGCTAAGAATTAGAATTAATTAAAAAATATTATAAATTAATTTTAATTGTTTATGAATAGACATTTTGTAATTAGGATGAAATCCTTGAAAAAATATGTAATAAATTCCAACGATATGAATTCAATGCTTAATAAATTTTTCTTTTCAATGGAGGAAAGGATACTATTCTATAAAAAGTGTAATTTAAAAAAGGTCCTTCATACTGGCATAGTTTATATTTTTGTTAAATGCATTAACTGTGTGTGCTTTTGATCTAATTTGAATTTAGTTTTGGACAACAAAAATTAGCCGGGTAGTAAAATCCCATCAAGTGAATAGTTTCAGAGATCTTGGACACTTTGCACGCAACTCACTATTTTAACCGTACGACACGGGCTTTGGAAAATATCTTTAACACAAGATCAGTTTTTGCTTTTTAATTCAAACAGGTTCTAATGCATTTGTTAAGGTGGTTGATAAGTGTTGGAAATGAATCTTCGGTTTCCTGTAGTTCTCATTTTCACTTCTCATGGAATCAAAGTTTGGCCCTGTTATCACCCTGTCCTTCCGGAGAAGAGATAGGAAGTTTCCTTTAGTTTTACACTATAACGTAATATGGAAGTATTTTTTCAATATAATTTTTTGCTTCCATAACACATACGCTACCAGCGCAGCATATATGCATCGTATCAGTTCTTGCATTTGATTCCATCACCGCAAAAGCTACTTTTCCATTTTATAACAAATTCTTACTTATTTTTATAAGATTGATGGCCTGTAAAAAAAAAATGGATACAGGCTGATCTTAGTCAGCTTATTCGCTTATTTCGCTTCATTTTAAGGTTATAAATATAATGTTAAAGAATTTAATGCCATTTAAAGTCATATTATAAGAAAAAATTCCATGGTTTTCCATGATGAAACGATTTTCTTCCCAAGCGCCAGTAATGAACATGTCTAACATGTTCGAGAACGAGAGACGAATGAGAGATCATGGACATTCTAAGAAATTTAAAAAAGATCATGACTATAAACAGTTTCATTCTTTCAATTTGTAAACAAAAAAAAAAGAAGTCAAACCCAACTCAGTCAGGTAAATGTTGTTTAAAATTCAACACACCTAACCTTAATTTAAAGCTAAAAAGTAATGAGATGTTACTTAAGGCAACAGAAACACAGTTTTTGGATAGTGTCAAAAGTATTATTCTCATCAGAGAGTTTGAAGTTTGATGTGGATAATTCTTTCTATATTGAAGAATGTAATGAATATTGTGTTTCGATTTTGATGGAGCTCTTCATGACGAATTGTTGTGTTATGTTTCGTGTTTCGCACTGTTTGAATTTTTGTGAATTTCTTCAATTCCATCCCTCACTTTCACGCCTAGGTTGGAACCGTAATGAAACGGTACATAATACGTTACCAACAAAATATGATTTTAAAAAGGAATATCATTCCAAAAAACTCAAAATTTCATAAAATATTTGTCAAATATTTATCTTCGCTATGTTAAAAAGTTTAAAAGAAATGTTTCATTTGTTATATTGAAAAAAAAATTAAAGAAATCCATGTGAGATCATTATGGCCAGATCCTATTTTGTTTGCAAAAAGATTATGATTAAGATTAAGATGATGATGAGGACTAACAAGGTTGTTTTTAACTAATTAAATATTCTTAGAAATAGTGTAATAAAAAAAAACATTAAATTAAAATTAATATTCGCCTGAAAGTATGCAATACTAATAACATTATTTTACTATTTAAAATTTTGAATTGGTTTTTTTTAGTAATGTTAAATAAGTTTTCTGTCGGTACCTTTAGGAAGAAAAAATTGAATGAAAAAATTTAGTTAAACATTTTACGCTGAAGATCTCTAAAATAAAAATGTGGCGAGCCTGACGCCGTCACTTCAAACCACATCCTATTTATTATCAATTATAGTCACTTGTTTTTACATTTCGTTCTCAAGTGAATTTTTATGAAGGATATCAAACTTTTTTGTTGCTGTTCAAAGCTTCAGTACTTAATATTGTGATTTGAGACTCCTCTCTGGATATTTTCAAAAAAATGGTTAATTTTTAGTTGATTTATGCATTTAGTTCTATGCATTTGCATTGTTTTAAGGATTTAATCGATTTTTTGGATGCTTGATATAACACATCTATTAAAAAAATAAAACTGAGTGACCAATTTGCCAGGCTTAATTTATTGGAATTTTGCACAAATTATAAATATTTTAAACACATCACAGCTTTTATTATAATTTAAAAATTTAATGTTTTTAATGTTAAAATTTAAATCAGTTTGGGAAATATGTCAGTATCAAACATTTCAATTTCTAATGCTAAAGTAGAGCATACAATTGAAACAAAAATAAAAATAAAACAAAATTCATCTATGAGCAGCATAAATGGTTTTATAATTTTAAACTATATACAAAAAGTTAGACAAGAAATTTCTAATAAGGAAACAACTAATTCAAATCCCTGAAAACTAACCCAAAGTTCTACTAGAAAATTTCCAGTAAAAGATCAAAAAGACCATTTTTGTTTTGAAAATCACTTGAAATCAAAGAAAACCCTACTTTAAAATTTCAAAATTGAGAAACGGGTGTAGAAAAGAAATATCACTTACCTTGATTTGGTCCCAATTAAAAAAGGAAATATGTAGAATTTTTCCTGAATGTTTTAAATACTTTTTTCCGAGCATATCGAGGATGTAAATAATTAGCCCTGAAAAGAAAAATATGCATATAAATATCAGAAATTCGTAAACTTTAATGAAATTAACGGTTATATAATAGAATTAGGCAACATCCTGAAAAGAAATTAAAAAAATTTAAAAGCACCTGAATTCATAACAGTTGGGAATCACTAAAATGGATAACTATTTAAAATAAAAATTTTTATTTATTTATTTTCATTACAATAATAAGGATAAAGAAAATTACTACAATAAATTTTAGTTTAGATTTAAAAATTAAACAAGACATGTTCACACAAAGCAATTACTATAAAATTAACTGTCATATTTCTTATCAATGGGTTTTTGATTTACTTATTACTTTTGGAACAGGATAAATTTATTTAATAAAGCCTTTCTTTATATTTTACAAACAAAAAAGTGTTTTTTGGTGGTAAGTTTTGGTAGTAATTTTGTCTGCACAAAAGTTTATAAAACTTTTTTTACATGAAAATTGCTAAATATTTACTACCCCTGCTAAAGGACAAAGACTCTTACTCCTTCATCGGTTCACAAATTACCTCTCCATCCTTAATTTTCTTTACAGCATATTTTCCTGTGGTATTTTATCACTAAAATTATTTATTTTTGATTTTATCGGCTCGTGGTAGCTTTTTCTAGAGACTTCCCAAGCTTTTAGTGTATTTTTAAGTTTGATATTGTTAATTTTTTAAATCAATTAAGAAAAAAATAACTTAAACATTTTTTAAAGGTCTGAGTTCAGCTTAGTTTTTTCTTATTGTTAGATGGGTGGATAATAATAACAACAGAGAGGTAAAATTGAATAACACAATGAAATTTAGAAATTTTTAAACAAATATCTGTGGATTTTTAGCTTAAGTTAAAACCTTAGTTCTTTTTCTAATTTGATCAATTCAATTAACTAAATATGTAGTCCTCATTTTAATAAAAATTCGCTTCATAAAAATAAAACTATGTTTTAAGCAAAAGGAATCAATTATCTTGTCATTTTCCATGCCCTTTCTAACCAATTCGACCATATTTCATTAAATTTCATTAAAACGATATTAGTTCCTTATTTGTTATCGACAAATTAATTGATTATATTAATAAACTTATAAAACAAGAACTTTCCTTTTTTTTTAAGGAAAAGAAATGGTCGACTATATTGCCGATTATCTAGAAAATATAAGGGACCGCCGGGTATTTCCTAGTGTTAAACCAGGATATATGCGTAGCTTATTACCTGATTCTGCACCACTTGAAGGTGAAAAATGGGAAAAAATCTTTGATGATGTGGAACGTGTTATAATGCCCGGGATAACACATTGGCAAAGTCCACATATGCATGCGTATTTTCCGGCATTAAATTCCTTTCCATCTTTACTTGGTGATATGTTAGCAGATGCAATCAATTGTTTAGGTTTTACTTGGGCTAGTTCACCAGCATGTACTGAACTTGAAACAATTGTAATGAATTGGCTTGGAAAAATGATTGGTCTACCAGATGAATTTCTAAATTCTAATAATACAAATAGTAAAGGTGGTGGTGTTATTCAGACAACAGCAAGTGAGGCAACACTTGTTGGCCTATTGGCAGGACGAACACGTGCTATTAAAAGTTATCATGAAAACTCACCTGGATATCAGGATGCTGAAATTAATGCACGTTTGGTTGCATATTGTTCAGATCAGGCACATTCAAGTGTTGAAAAAGCTGCCTTGATAGGTAATCAAAAGTTTAATAAGGATTATTTCTTTAACAAGTTTTTTTTCTTTTCCTCTATAAAAAGGACTTGTACGTATGAGATATATTGAATCAGATGAAAAATTAGCAATGAGAGGAGAAATTTTACATGAAGCTATTGCTGAAGATATCAGAGAAGGACTAATACCATTCTGGGTAAGTAATATAACAACAAAATGTCCTTGTAATTTTCAAAATAATTTGATTTTATGAAATAAATAAAATACGATTTAGTGAGAGGGAATTTTAAGAGGATTAACTACTAATAGTCCCATAGGAACCAATTTGTTATGTTGAAAGAAGCAACTAGTATTTTGTTTTTGTTGTATTTTTCGTAAAGAAAAGAAAATATCGTTGAGAAAAATATTTTAAAATAAAATTGAAATAATTTTTATTATTTATATTTATAGGTCTGTGCTACACTGGGGACAACAGGTGCTTGTGCTTTTGACAACTTGCAAGAGGTAAATGATTAAAGCTCACTCTTATATTTTTTCTGGTTTGAGGGGGATTAATAATTTTTTTAAAGGCAATTATTTGCTGTAGGAGGTGACATTGATTTGATGGTTTATAGTTTAAATATTTCCTTTCTTGTTTATTATTGTGTTTGACAAAATTTTTTAATTCTGTAATTCAAATTTTATTAAAAATCAATGATTAATCCCCAATGACGATATTTTCTCTCTCTCTCTCTCTCTTTCCTTATACTTAAAATTATAATAATAAATGAGCGAGCGGCAGCGAGTGACTGTTGAAAAAAAAAATGTTTTGCGGTGTTAATTATTATTCGCAACAGAATCGTCTGAAACAAAAGGATTAAAAGAGGTGATGTTTCTCGGGGTGACAATGAGGGGATCATTTTTTCTCGATTTTTCAATTTGTGGTATTCTTTGGAAGTCAAAATACCGTTACCATATCATCTAACATTATTACCAAATTTTTTCCGTAAATGTTTTACAGTTAGGGCTAAAGACTCACCACTTTGAAACCATGTTTCCAATATTTCCAAATTTTTTTCAAGCTTAAAGTACTCCAAATCGTAAATATCAAAATTGAAATAATTTCTTAATACTTCATAAGTGTCATTATAACTTTCAAACTTAAAATTCCAAACCCTAAATGGCCCATCCATCCAAAAATATTGTAATGAAACCAGATTTGCAGGAACTTAGACAAAAAAAATTAATAAAATTTACATATATTTTTATTTTGTTACTAAAAAAAGATTGGAGATGTCTGTCAGAAGTATAAAATATGGCTACATGTCGATGCTGCATACGCAGGAAGTGCATTCATTTGTCCAGAACATCGAATATGGTTAAAAGGCATCGATATGGCAGATTCAATAGCATTTAATCCATCTAAATGGCTAATGGTTCATTTTGATTGCACAGCAATGTGGTATAAAAATTTTTTTGAATAAATAATTCAATTGGCACTCTTTACATATTTAATTTAATTTAGGGTCAAAGACAGTACAGCCGTTCATCGGACATTTAATGTTGAACCATTATATCTACAGCATGAAAATTCTGGTTAGATATAATATTCAAAAATTTTGTATATTTATTTATTTTTATATCATAAAAATATTTATAGGACTTGCTATCGATTATATGCACTGGCAGATACCATTAAGTAAACGATTTAGATCGTTAAAACTTTGGTTTGTATTACGTTCATATGGAATAAAAGGACTTCAAAAGCATATCAGAGAAGGAGTTCGATTAGCACAAAAATTTGAAGCTCTTGTTTTAGCTGATAATCGTTTTGAAATTCCAGCTGCACGTTATCTTGGTTTGAAATTAGAATATCTTGTTATTGTTCTTGTTTTTCTTTATATTTGAAAATAAAAAAGGAGAAAATAAAAAAATAAAATAAAACTATCTCCAATTTTAGGTATGGTTGTACTTCGTATACGTGGAGAAAATGATTTAACAGAACGTCTTTTAAAAAGGTTAAATTATCGTGGTAAACTTCATTGTGTCCCGGCTTCCCTTAAAGGAAAATATGTCATCCGATTTACTATCACATCCACTAAGACAACAAATGATGATATAATTAGTGATTGGTATGAAATTCGTCAAGTAACAACTGAAATACTCCAAGAGCTGAATATTAATTTGAGTGCCCGTGCTAGAGTTTCTCTTAAAGGTGAAAGTTCTATTTTTTTTTTTTAAATATTTTATTATAAAATTATTTAATTTGTATTTGATTGTTTGCATTCACCTTTATTGCTCGTTCTTAATGCTTTGAGTTTTTTTCTCTTTTTTTGAATTTTAAATTAATACAGAAACAAAGAAAAATGAAACATTTGGATCAAGTCTTCTTCTTGCGAATTCTCCAATGTCTCCAAAAATAGTTAATGGATCATTTGCGGCCATATTTGATACTGAGGAATTTTTGGCAAAAAGCTATGCAGGAATTAGGATTTCTGTAAGTTAATAAATGAATATTTTTTGTATAAAGCTTTTTATAAGAGAAATTTTGAAAAACTTGAACTTTAAACTTATGCACATAAAAATGTCCAACATCTGATAAAAAGAAAATAAATATCTCACGACAACAAGTCAAGTGTAGAAACTTGGAAAATGTTCATATAATCATATAATGTCCTTAAGTATGCATAACGTTTAATGTACTCGGCGTCTTCATAAAATTTGTGCAAGTATAAATTCTGCTTCCTAACATCCTTTGCTCAAATCCAGGCTTTTTAAAGCTTCAACAGAGATTAACCGCTGGGAGGTCACTATAAGTCTCTTAAGGTCTTAAGATCACTTCTTTGAGGAATATAATTAGACATATGCATTGAAAATGTTCTATTTGCAATTAACTTAAATTTGAAAAAACGCTTTAACGTTTTGGAAATTCTAGCGGTACGCTGTGAAAACTATTAAAAAGCAAAATTTGCGATTTAACAGCTCATTCTAGACACTCATTTATGAGCATATTTATGCAAAAAATACTTTAATAAATAACTGGGAATAGGTTTCATGGGTCCAACATGGAATTTAAACGATATTGGTCATGAAAATGCATACCAGAGAAAATTGCTCAGCTTAAAATTAGAACAACGGACTAAATATGCTCAAATCTAAAAATTTCGTTCTGTTTTAGTAAAATAAAAAGACACGAACTACAGAAATATTCCCTTTAGACAACAATAAAAATAAACTTGTAAATAAAAATTCCTGCTAAATAATAAATAGATAAAAAGGTGGCTTTTAAATTTAAATTTTAGTAATCCTGAAATAAAAAATTTTATATAAATTAAAATTTATTTACAGTGTCAAGATTCTCCTGCAATGAGACGACGTGTAAAGGGAATTTTAATGTCAGGTAAATTGTGTCAATAATTTTTTTCCTTTTTTTAATATAAAAATTCCTAGGAAAACAATTTTCTTTGGATTCCCATATGGATTTAGTAGTCCATTCATGTATCGATTCCGAACAGAATAAAAAACGTAATAAAAGTGACAATGAATCGATTCAAGAAGATAACGAAGAGCCTACCTCGGAAGGTACGAAGCTAAGGTACCGTAGGCCAAGCATAAAATTATTTAGTTTCATATTTTTGATTGTGCTATTCCTCAGTTTTTTCAGTCATAGTAATTTTGCATGTGTACAAGAAAAAAATGCTTTTAAATATTTCAAGTTTTTTGGATATAATTTTTTTTTTTTTTAAAAAGAAATAAATTTCATTTTTACAGATTATGAAGTACTAGATGGTACGGGATGCAGTGGTACTAGAGCAGAACAAAATTTTAGAACATTTACCATTTCAAAATGTACATTTTCGTCTAGCGATAATACAGTTTTCATACAGAAATATGAAAATTTATTTAGTGATTCTCAAACTGTTCATATAATTTCTAATCAAATTAAAAAAAATACCAATACAAAAATGATATCAAAATCATCTTCTTTACAAAATTTTAATATTAAACCAGAAATATATCCTGGTAAAAGATTTTTAGAGCCAATTTATTTAAATGAGGGACTTAAATCATTTTTAAAATTTTCAAAAAATTTAGAAACAATTTCATCATCGATTTCTGAATTATCTGAAGATTTATCGATGACACAAACATTCTCATCGTTTGATGAGATGAACTCATTTCATTTGAGTTGTGAAGAAGAAGAATTTTGTTCAACTTTAACTGATTCTAAATTAACATGGAAAAATTCATTTGATTTTGATGAACAAAATAATCAATCTACAATTATAAATAATGAAAAATTAATTTGTGAAAAATGTGGACATTGTATACTTAAACATATTTCTTGATGTTTATTATTAAATTCAATATTAATGGTAGCTTTTAATTGTGAATCATATTTAAATGTTTATAGATCTAAAACAGATCATTAAATGCTGCTGTGCCATCAATAAATAGAAATTAATTAAATTAAATTCATTAAAATAATAAAAAATGTAAAATTCTCCTTGAATTTTATTTTAAATTTTTAATGTTTATAGTTGAAATTTATTTCAAGTTGTCTCCGCTTCCAAAGTTTTGGACAGAAAATTTTGAATAAAAACCTCACACTCTAAAGAAAAGTACCTCCTTATACATTGTTAATTTTAGCTTGTATATGCCAAAATCCATTATTTTCTTGTTAGTTGATTTCCTTTAATTTATAGTACAATTTGCAGTTTATTTCCGGTTCATTAACTCTACTTAAAAAATTCTGAACTTTCATTTGTAATGGCTCTTAAACAGGCCTACTTTTTGTCTGAATGTAAAGTGCTTGTAAATCTTTAAACTAAACCCTAGACTTAGCCCTTATTATAAATTTTTCGTACTTATTTTAAAATTTTTATCTAGGCACATGTAGGGGAGAGATTTGCAGGTTGAGACAGGTTTTGATTTTGGGCCATAACTTTTCAATACAACAAAATTATGAGGACTACATTATATCGTTGGAAAGCAGCAAACCAGAGCAAAATTTTGTAGAAAATTAAGACCAAAAACACATTTTGGCAGACGATTTTCTAAAGTGCTAAAAATGAGACAGAAAAAAAGTACTTTGCAGCTTAGGACACTACTATTAGCCTACTAGAAAAGTGAAAAAATGAAATAAATACACCAGATATGAAAGAGTAAGAAACCGATGGAAAGAAATCATTGGTCATCCGATTCGCACTTCACAGGATTCTTTTTTTTAGGTTTTTCAATCTGCTTGGTTTTTTGCATCTTTGTTTTGTCGCTTATCGGCTTGTTTTTTCTCAGTTGCCCTTTTTTTACATTTCGCTGTTGCCGCTTTTCTTTTAGGTTTGCTCAATTCTGTGTTGTAGTCACCACAGAAGCACGCAATGTTTTTCGACCAAGATTCGACTTCCTTTTCGATGATCTTTTCTCTCCTAACAGATTTTTTCTCAATTTTTATTCCCTTCACTTCAGACCTATTATAATAACTTCTCAAGAGAAGTTAAAAAACTTAACCAAAACCCAACAATAAACAATTATAAGAAACATTTTTGTGTTAGAATTTCGTTTTGAAATTAAGGAATAGCGTCAGTATTCCTTACATAATATTTAAAATCTTCGACCTGTCCCTCATGTAGAAACCCGCGATTTGGAACTGTGTTCCAAAAAGCAAATTTACTAAAATTTTCAACAAAAATAATAGCCTTTCAATCTAAGCTTCTAGCAACATCTTATATACCTAACCTAACCCTTCCATGAGCGATCAAATGATTTTTTCATAATTAGTATATGTATCGTAATATAGAAAGAGATTTTAGCCAATTGGGTAGTTAACAAGATATTTTTTTTTGTGTTACAATAAAAATCCCCTTCCCGCTTTTCTCTTTAGAAAGGTTTTATTTACCTTTATGCATTTGCAGAACATTTTTTGCAAATTACAGCATTTTTCATTAGAATTTCGTTTAGGAAATCAGGAATCGCCGAAGAAGCTAAGACAGCATTCACATTTGTCATCTATTTTTCTTGGTAAGAAGGTATATCAATGAAAAAGAATTTCTTTTTTAAATCAACAAATATCAAAAAGAAAAATTTGTAGTAAAAAAAAAAAACACAACAACTTGAACAGCAAAAGTAAATTTTTTTTTGTTTTCAACGAGTGAAAGTGTTTCGGTTTAATGTCATGCCATAATTTTGCACAATTTAAATACGAAAAATAATAAAAGAAAAAAAATTAAAATAAAAATAAATTTTCTGGAAATCCGCGAAATTTTTTTGCTGTTGAAATAATCGTCTACGGATTAGTCAACGTTTACAGGGATAAACAGACCGCAGCCCATGACCTTGCGAGCTTTCTTATTTTAGCATTTTTTTTTTTTTTTCTAAATATTTTAATTTTTTGTTGTTGCTGTTGATGATGAATAATAGTGGAATTATAGCTCATCCAATAAGATTGAAAGTAACATTTTAAAATAAATAAAAAAATAAGAAGAAGAAGAAAAAATCCAACCAGCAAACAAATTGAAAATTCAAAGAAATTAAAAAAAATAACAAAAAAACATCAACAACAACAACAAAAGAAAAGGGAAAAATTATTCACTGCAGAAATTGAAAGCGAACTCATGCGTACTTGAGTTACATAAGGGAAAAGTTTGGCTGATTTGGATTTAAGAGAGAAGAAATCGTCATCGGAATAACCTATTGCTATGCTTTTCTTTGAGCTGGTTTTATTTATTTATTTTTATAGATGCGCAGGTTATAAAGTTTTGTTTAGGTCAAAACTTTTAAATAATTATATATTTTTTGTTGTTGTTGTTTTTAGTATTTTAAAGAATATCTTGAAATTTTGATTGTATTATTATTAGTCAAGTCATTGGTTTTACCCAATAAATTTGGTTAATAATAACTGGACTGGAACAGTAGCAGTTTGTGCAATGAAATCGATAGCATTTTGGCTGATAGTTGAGCAAATATTGGCTTTTTTTTAGTTATTTTAATTTTAAATTAGTTATCTTTGGTCCGAATAAAAAGGAAATGATATCTGATTGATATTTTAAATTAAGAATTAAGAAGCTATTTAAGAAGCTTATTAGTAATATATTAAAATTAGCCCGTAAAATAAAAAAATACCGGATTTCTTTAGCAGTACACGAAATCACTTAAAACTAAACAAGTTTCACAGAAGAAAATTGCTTTGATGCGTTTGTCATTTTGAGTTTCTAAGCTCTCTTAATTTTTTAAATTCCTGACTAAAAATTTTCAACAAATGCTTCTTTCCAAATATGTAAAAAGTACAAATCGATTTCTAAAAATCGTCACACAAGAAGACTTCCTTAAATAAAATAAAAGAGTTGCTCAATTTAAGCCAATTTGTATTTTTATTACTATTCACTTAGTCGATTGTTTTATTGAATTTAACAATAAATTAAAGTTTTAGTCAATAATTTGTAAAATATTTAAAAGTTTGTCCTACGATATAGCTTAAATACTGCTTTTATAAGAATTATGTATAGTTAATCGCTATTTTAATTAAGTCTAACATATTTTTATGCAGCAAAAAATAGCAAAAAATTTGACAGATTATGGTCATCTGACATAAAAGTGTCTTATAAAATGCACCAACAAAAGCTGAGTTAAGCTAATTATAAAAATAAACTGCGAAATACTTTCAGTTTAAAAGGAAAGCTTAATTTAAAAAAAGAAACTTAACACAATTGAAATTTAAGTTTATAATGGGAAGCCTGACATAAGATTTTAATTAATAATACCAAATAAAACAAAAATAAATTTTGTTTACCCTACCGGTCAAGATGTCTGCCGAGGCCTAAAACTAATTTGACTCCACTATACTCAAAGTGAGATGTTAGCCAGCATCTGGAGATTTAAATTAAAACAACAACAAAAATAAAAAGTCTTATGAATTCTTCTGTGCATTTCTTGTATTTATTCCCTCAACCTCCGCTTCAATAAAGGAGCATAGCTCGTTTCAATACCTTGTGCTATTTTCCCGACGTTTTTTTACGCAAATATTTTTAGTAAATGACACAGGTGACTTAAAAATCACAGGTTATTGACTTCTAGATTAAGCTTAAATAAATCTCTAACAAAAACGTTAGCTAAAAGTCCTGTTTAGCAGGATTTTGTCTCTTTCTCTACATGAGAATTGGAATTTTGTAACAATTGTTCACTTAACAAGATTAATTTAATAAGAAAGAAAAGCAGATAAATAACAAAGTGTGAATGCGACCAAAACATTTCGAAGTAAAAACATTGCAGAGCTTTCTAAAGAAATATAAAGATAAATTCATCTTATAAAACAGCTAAGACTTTGTGATTGAATAAAATTTTTAAGGGCAATGGAAGCAAAACAAAACATCTTTAATAAATAAAATCTAAAATAGATTCCGAATTTTAGATTGGAACTTGATAATCAAGCCATTTAATCAAAACAACAACAAAAATCATGCGATTTCAATTTAATTTTGTTTATAAGCAAAGACATTATAAACACCAACTAGTTACGCAATTATCTTTCGTGGAATAAATAAATGTTACATACCGAATACTAATATGAGAAACATTAAATTCAAGAAAGAAAGTTGCATGATAAAATTTCAAGTCCAATAGACGACAAATAAAATATCCATCCTTCTATCCCTCGGTATCATTTTGCTGTTGCTGTTATATTTGCATGACCGACGTTAGGGGACATCGATGCGATAACAACCAAATCACGTTTCACTTTCACCATCTTTTCATCGAAAAAAAAAAAGTGCTGACCACAAAAAACAAAAAAAAATGACCACCGCGATTGTAGCAACTATAGTTAAAAGGGAGGTAGGTGTGTGTGAATGCAGCATGAAAAATTACAATAACAAAATAATATTATAAATAAATTTTATTAAGCAAGCTTACATTGCATTAAGCTTGGTATTTTATATACACTTCCTCGGTTTTTTTTGTGGTATACCAATTACTCAAATTGAAATTCTTTGCAACTTTTCCTCAATTCCGATGTCAAACATTTTTTATTAGCAGTTTTTACGTAATTTTCTGTTTTTTCATGGCTCAAAGTTTACAAAATAGCAAAAGTGAAATTGTTTTGGTTGTTTTTTCAAATAATTTTTGTTTCAATGGATGTAAACATTTTTTTGCAAAATAAATCAAAGAATATTTAAAAAATAAAGAACTTAAGCATAATATAGAAAAATTATTAAATTAATTGCTAGGAAAAATTTTTGTTGAAGTTTTTAATTCTGTCACGAGATGCAAGAAAGTAAAAACTTCTTTTTCATCAAGTTTTACAGGACAGAGGAACGGAAATTTTAATTTAATCTTTGGTAAGAACTCTTGAAATGATTTTTTCAACATAAAGAATCTGTAGGAGTACACAAAAAATCAGTCAGGGTACATTTACTACTAAAAACAATGCAGTTGAAGGTTTTAGCCTTTGAGCACAGTGGAAGCAAATTTAAACAATTTTTGTTCATTCGACTTGTCGACTACAGACATAAGGGGAATAAGGAATAAGGGGCATTCCCTGCTGTTGATAATTCACTATTTTCATGTTTCTGTAAAGCAAATTCGCATGTGTAGAAATGTTAAGTCTAAGTTTGCTAACAAGCCAGATATTTAACATTATATGATCAGATTAGAAATAATATGCATGGAGTGAATTTTAAGCCCTCTCGGAGTACATACGAGTAAATGGAGAGCATTTATGAAGGGGAATATTTTCTTTACTTCTTTCGTTAAATATTCTATCGCTTTTATTCATAATAAAGACACATGCACATGAGAATGTTAAGCATTTTCTCCTTTTTAATTTTTAAATTATTATTGAAATAAATGAAATTTAACTTTATTCAATATGATTTATTTTAGAAAATTAATTTAAGTAAAACTATGGTGAAAGGACAGCCCAACTCTAACTCGTGTTAACTAGCACGAGCTTCAAAAACAAAAGCTAAACTTTAAATGTCAAATGAACATAGAATAAAATTTCTTGGTCTTGTGAAAATGTGTGAAATATAATAAATAAAACTGGGATGGCTGAGCGAAGCGAAGCGAGAGCTTGTAAGCAAAACAATTAGAGGGCAGATCACCCTAGTTATTTAAACTATTTTTCTTTTATTTTAGACTTCTTTATGAAATGTAAACTTCTTGTATAGAAAAATTAGGTGAAATGAAATAATCAGTGAATTATTTTGAATATATTTTTATAAAAATTATGGCTACCCAGATTTTAAACATATGAATTAGAAGATTTGTTAGCCGCTTTAACTGTTCCCAAAAGCCTAGATTCCTTTCGACGTCGATACTAGGCTTAGAAATGATCACGTCATGCAAATCAAAAGAAATCTGTTTTTTACAGCACTAAACTATTCTTTTCGAATTTTAAATTTCTATTGTTTCTAAATATTTAAAGGCCTTAGTATTTAAAGGACTTAAAATTTTAGGTAAGATCTTTTATTCAATCAACTTTGAGATTTCTTTACCTTTTCTGGAAAATTACTATTTGTAATAGTCAATTTTTACCCTGAAAAATTTATACAATTTTTTTGTTTTGGGAAACAAAAACTTTTAAAAGAAATAATTAAAATTATTTGATTTTTCTCTTTTTTAAAATGCATGCGAAATTAAGAATTTCCCACGAAAACCGTGAAATAAAATTAGTACTGCGACTATAAAATAAATTTACAAAAAAAAAAAATGTTTACCTGCAATTTTACTATAACTAAACAAACATCACTATAAATCGTTTTAGTGTAGTAATTAAATACTAATCAGCATAAATAAACAAATAAGTATATAAAATAGTTTCCCTATTTATTTAGTGGATATACTAAATGAATGTTGTTCTTTTTTCTTTTTCTTTTTTTATTTTGTAAAGGATAATGACCTTGTTAAACCATAAGAGGACAACATATTCATACATAAAGTGAAATTTAGTTACGTGTTTTGATATTTCTTAAGTAAGTAACTAGCTAAGCGGATAATTACCTGAGCAAATCGTATCGTACCGTTTCTTAAAAAAAAAAAACAAAAAACAACAAAATGAGAAAAGATAACAAATAAAAAATAAGAAGCTTTTCACGATACTAGTTACCATTTAATGCAATAAGATTTACATCTTAAAAATAAGTGTGCACTACCTCAACTGTGTGTGTGTGTGTGTTAAAGTTTATGTAAAGACCTTAGCCTAGGCCTATACAGAACTGGTTTCTCTATATATTCAAGTTTTCTTATTTAAATGTGAATCTTTAAAAGACAGCTGAGAAGAAAGTTGTAGAAATGACAACAGCAACGACAGCAGTAAATTATTTTAAATGAAAAAGAAGCAAAAAACTAAAAAAAAAAATTAGTTTCGTGGGTGTAATAATCTCTTTCTTTGCAAAAATGAAATTAAAATTTTAACAAAAAAGATTGCCATAGTATTCACAAAACAAAAATAACAAAAAACTAACCCGGAAATTTATTAATTTGTCATTTGCGAAATGAAATTTCTTTTTGCTAAAAATTAATATAAAGAATTAAAGAAAATGTTTTTGTTTTTTTTTTGAAAAAAACAAAAAAAACAACTATATACTATATGTACATAGTAATAATAAAAAGGAAAATAAAAATTAAATATTAAGAAAACTTGAACTTTTACTTGCGAAAATTTTACTACTATATTTCTTGCTCATTTAAGAGAGTAATTAGAGAGAGAGCAAGCTAAAAAAACGGTGAAAGATACATTGGCGGCATTTATGTTTAAAGATTAGGTCTTAACTATAATAGTCAAAAATTAACTTTTTAATTCCTTAAACGATCTACAAAAAAAAAAAATAATAATAATAAAAGAAGCTTAATCTAAATGATTTTTAATTGAATATAAATTTCAGGCAGAGCTAAGCTTATTGTTAACTAAGAAATTTTATAAATAATAAATCTGACTTGAAATTGACTTTCTAATCTTTTTGTTACTTTTTCTCTAGTTAGCGGAACTAATGAACTTAAGGAAATGGAAGAGGAGATGTGATATATATATATATATATATATGTATTTTTTTTTAAATTTATTTTACTGTTTTTTGTGCTGTAATTTTTGTACGAGATGAAGGCAAATTAATGATCAATCCTGAAAATTTAAATAGTTCTAGCAGAATTTATTTAATTATTTATTTGAAAAAGTTAGATTTTTTAGTCTTTCCTCTCTAAAAGTGTTTAAAATTGAAAATTTTTTTCAATTTGATTTTCACAAATGACATTATTTCCAATGAAGAAATTATAGCAAGTAGCATTTTTACCCAGGTGAATTGTTGTAAACCTCAGATGTTAGAATGATATTTAATAACAACTGGAGATCAGTTATGGCTAAAGTGACCATTTTATTTTTTTGTCGGAGCGGGACGCTGTAGGAAATTCCAAAAATTAAAGGTTATTTTTCAAAAAAATAATAATGCTATTTAATCAATTACAAAGACAACTGAATTTCATTAATACATTACTTGATATAATCCTACACGTTAGATTGCAGTTTTAGACGTATTTGTTTTATACTTGTCGGCGAGTTTTCAAATAAGAAGGGAACTCATTGCATGATGTGTTGATGTTAGTCTTGACAGTTAAAATTGCTTTCAAAACTGCAACATTTATAGTCGTGATTTTTCACTTGTCCATACTTTATTCATTAGAGAAAAAACTCTTTCAACAGGTGCATTACTTCCCGGCAGACATAAAGCGTATTCAATAATCACACAAAAATTTTCGCAGTAAAATAAAAGAGATTTTTAAATAATGATAAATTGAGTATTCTTAATTGTTTTGTTGGTCTACTTGCAAAAGCGGGACATTTTGGCTTTCGCAGGGGACAACGGGACGTATGGCTAATATTTTCTTCAATTCATTACAACATTTTATTTGATAAAATTTTTTAGTGTGAGTGTACTGTAATTATCAAAACGAGCAACATTTTTAATTATAATTAATTTTAGAGAAGGAAAATTAAGAATTATTTACCTGATTGAAAACTTGATCCTTAAAATATTTTGTTCTATGAATAGAAATTAAAATACTTCAGAGTACGTGTAAGCAATAAGTCTTATGTATGACCATTTAATTTTTGTTATCCTTTTCATTAAAACTTCTGTTCACATTACAAGCGGAAGCAGTGATGTCAGCTAAATTTATTCCCAACACAAATCATATTTGACATATTTTCAAACATTTTTTAAAAGATCATTCGAGATTAACGAAATCTTGATATGTTTGAATAGTACAAAAGGTACAAAAAAGGAAGAAACAATTATATACCACAGTAGGGAAAGTAGGTCTACGTCATTAATGAAAGAGAGCTACTTTTCAACCATAACACCTACTTTTTTGGGGAAAACATCAATAAATTTAGTTAACAAATGGCCGCAAAACCGATGAATTTTTGCATAAAAATATGACTGAAGCTATTATAGCTACTTTCTGCATGCTGTGTTAATGAATATTTCATAAAAGAACTTTCCGACATGATTCACGCATAAATTTACAAATGAGTAATTTTTCTACCGGGTATCCCTCTAAGTTTACCATTAATTTGAAACTTAAATTGATAAGCCATATAAATATACATGTTGAACTTTGTTTAACAATTAATAGTTCATATGACGTTCATTACAAAGAACACTGGTATTAAAGAAGATATACTTCTGAGATCGCTACAACAAAATAATATTTCTAATAAATGATTCTCGAAATCTCATGATATCTTTAATACATATAATCTACTAAAACATCAAAACATTTAAAGATATCTAGAATCGCATCATTGATTCAAAACGAAAAGGATGTAACATTTTGTTTTTTCCCAAATCATTTTTTTGATTCCCTCTCGAAATATTTTTGTCCCAGAAAGACGGGAGAATGAAGTCATTCTCAAGTTTAAATCTCCCCAGCAGGAAATCGACTAAGAGCTTCCAATAGAAGCAGCTAAAATAGCCTTAGTATCACCTTAAATTCTAAGGCATACTAAGGAGTTAGCATTCTTATTCTTTTATAGGCACTCACATATGCCTATCAAACTAATCCATATAGGCATAAGTATAAATACATAAATTTTTAAGTGTTCGCTTTTAAAAAGTTTTTGGTTGACATTTTATAATTATTAGTAGTGGAGTGCACGTGGTAAAATTAAAGTAGCTGTGTTTTTTTAAAATGGTTTTAATGTAAAGTTTAGTTTTGATAAAAAGTTAAATATAAATAGAAGTATTGCAATATAATTTAATGTTTTATTAAATTTAATTTAATTCATTAAAAATAGAAGTTAGGTTTAAGTAATTATTAATTACATTACATAATTACAATAATAAGGAAATAAAATAATTTGTTTTTAGTTCTAAATTTGTAAAAATAATTAAAAATAAATCAGTTGAAACGTAAAACTATTTTTTTTTTCTTTTATAAATCTGACTAAGATTTTAGGTTTACAACGAAAATCATATGAAATATATATATATATATATATATATGTATGCATGCAAACAAAGCTTTCCTAAAGCTTTTTCAATGTACGCGCATGCCCAGAAATAGCACCCATACATATGCAAAGGCATGTTATTCGTGCATACATGCAAATCTCCTTAAAAGCGGCTCCTCTTCATACAAAACTAAGGAGTTTTTTTGTATGAAAACTAAGGTGATGCTAAGGACTTCTGAGCCAAACAAAACTCATTAAAACATCACTTAAGTTGCATTAAATTTCCTGCTGGGTCTGTATGCACAGAGATGTTCTACAAATATATTTCATGTAAACACACACATATATAAATATATATATATATATATATATATATAAAGGATGTTTATAAAAATTAAATTTTTGGAAGAATTATTTATTAGCCCTCCTTCGACTATTTCCAAAATTTTCATACTAAACCCTAAAAGATAGTTAAAAAGTTCTGAAATTTAATTTAATCCATAGAAATGTGAAAATAACAGATTTATTTTCTACTTCCCGTTTAACTGGGTATACTCGTATATTGATTTATTTCTGAAAGTAAATTGAAAACTATTAAAAACTCTATTGAGTAGCATTTGTAAATTTGTTACGGTTTTAAAGGGTTTGACTTTTGATGCACTTATTATATTTCTCTAATTTAATTATTAAAATTTGTTCAATTGTTAGACGTACATATATAAAACATCAATTTTGCAGTTCAAATTTTTTTCAAGAAAAGAACTTGAAGGTCTAATTTACTCACCCTTAATGCTTGATTAATTCATTTCGATGTTAAAAATTTTTTCACTTTAGTATAAACACTTTTTGAATACACTAAAAATTAATTTTAATTAAAATTAAAACACTTCCTTTAAAATTTGCAATAGTGAAAACCGGCATATAACCATTTTAACATAAAACACGCGTTTCATCCTTCAACTTTAAAAGTAAACTGTAACTTAAGAGTTTTTTATTTTATTTATTTTTTAATTTTTTATAATATATCAAAGAACATAAATATGATTTAACTTTGAAATGATCATCAACCGCAAGTATTTCATGCTAATACTTTTAATACTAATACAGTTATATATCCTTTTTACAGGCTACATAAATTGTTTGTTTCAAATATAAAACTAATATTTACATTTATAGCTAGCTTAGCGGGAAAATAAAATAAAAGAAGAATAGAAGAAGAAGTAGTAGAAAAAGATAGCTGCTGCCTTATCAGATTATTCAGTAAAAGGGGTCAAATCAAAAAATTGCAATTGGATGAAGTGCTTTATAGGAGGCTTAAACTAAAAGAAAAGAGATTAAAAAAACCAAGAACCAATACTAAACCAGATCATTTCTAGATATCTTTAAGAGCCATTACTTTTTGTTGTTGTTGTTATTTTTAGCTATCTTTAATGTGATTGGTTTAGCTTCTTTTTATTTTTTGTTCTTTGTAGCTTTGTTGGTATATAAAGAGTTTGTAAAATTTTAATAATTTATGGTAAAATGTCTTCTTGTGCTACTTTTCAAATTTTTTAGCTAAACAAAACATATTTTATTCAATTTAATTTACTCTTTGTTTCATCATTTTCACAAAATAAAAAATTTAACTAATTTTAATTTTTACTCAAACAAATTAAAACATCTGAAAAGTTTTTAAAATATTCACTTCAGGATTGAAATTTAATTTTTTAAGAACAAAAATTTGAAAATGTTGTGTTATAGAATTTTTAATTATTTTTATGTGAATTAATTAAATTTAATACATTTTTTCAAGGAAAATTTTAAAATCAGTCTTTTTGCTTATAATAATGATAAAAATGTGTTCAATTTTTCTAAGAAAATATCAAAATTTTACTATCAAGACATTAATGGCTAACTCCTTCAATAATATTTTAATTTTTTTAAAGAACAAAAGTTCAAGGTTTTATTCACTCACTCTTAATGTTTGATCAATTCCTGGAAATTTTTACAATTATTTCACTTAAGTACTAAAAACTTTGTTAATATACCAAAAAAATAATTTAGAAAACAAAAATTTGCAACACTTTTCTTTCAAAAATTTCACTAACCAAAACCGGCATAGTAACATTTCAACACATAAAATGACAGATCAATATAATTGCAATTTTACACATGTTTTACCCTTCAAATCTAAAAGCAAACTGCAGACTAAAGAATTTTTTTTTATTTTTTGCATTTTTACTTTTTATAATATAATCAAAGAGAATATTATTTGGCCTTGAAATGTTCATCGACTGCACATATCACAAGCCAATATAACTTATTTACTACTACAATAACTGATCCCTTTTATAGGCCATAAGCAGGCTGGTTGTATTACATTGTAAAAAGTCATATATTTACACCTATATATATATATAGTTGGTAAGCCAACAGACAAAAGAATTTAAAAAAAAGAACAAAACCAAAAAATGGATGAGCAAACCAATGCAGTAGAATAACTCTTTCTCTGTTTCAGTCAGATGCTTTTTTAATGAGGTCAAATCAAAAAATTGCAATAGGGTGACATGCGTTATAGACTTGAAATAAAAGAAGAGAGATGCAAAAAAAACAAATGAAAAAGAAAAAGAAGAAATTTAAACCAGATCATGTTTCACTTATAGCTTTAAGGGCCATTGTTTTTTCTAGTGGATTTTTTTGTTTGTTGTTCTCTTTAGCTTTCTTGGGATATGCACTACAAAATATGTTAAAACGTTGTGATTTGTGTTTTTTTTTGCCTCTCAGTATTTCACAAGCGTGACTTTAAATACTCCCCCTACAATTTGATGCGATTTATCGTATCTGACGTAAATTTCCAAGTAACCGAAAACTATCCGTTTATGGGTCAGAATATTTTGAATCCATTATCGGATGTTTTGCGAATACTTTAGTGGTACTAATAAAGAATTTTACTTGGATTGGGTTTGTTAGCATGAAAAAATGTAAAATAGTTAAACTTATAGTTTAAAGACTATAAAAAACTATAAAAGATTATTTTAATTTCTTTATTTAAAGAATATCCTAAAGCAGATATCAATTATACTTCAGTTATTTAAAAAATTAAAATTCTTGGTATAAAAATTAAATTGGAATTTCTTAGTACAAATATTAATTGAATTTTTTACAATTAAATAATAAAAATTTATTTATTATTTAACATTTTACGCTACACTTTATGAATAATCGTTTATCTTTCTGTCACCATAAAATATCCCACAAACTTTTCGGATTTTCAATTAAAGAATATTCCTTGAGTACCAGTAGGGACACACAGACAATTTTACATGTTAAAATTTTACCGGCTATTCAAAATGAAATTTAAAATTTTCTAAAAGTTAGTTAGGCTACTAGGCAAAGCTGGAATATAGCATAATTTTTGAAGACTTGGAGACTAAACTTTCCTAGAGGAAGCAGCTAACTTGTAATAGTGCATTCTTACCATTAAAGCTCCGCAAACATTTGATAAATCAATTTGTAATACACATGCAATCAGATGGAACAACAAAGTAGAACATGTGACCTGAAAAATCTTGGATTAACAAATTTATTAAATTGGAATTTTTTCTTCATTAGAAATACAATCACTTCCAGTAGGGAAATCACTCATCAGTGAGTGCATGAATTCATGTGTGAATCATGTCGAAAAGTTCACTTGTGAAATATTCAATAATGTAGCAATTTGAAAGTAGCCATCATAGCGATAATTTCATTACAGAAAGTCATCATGATGGCGAATTTTGCGATCATTTGTTAATTAAATTCATTGATGTTTCCCTCGAGAAAGGAGGTGTTATGACTAAAAAAGGTAGTTCTTTTTCATTGATGAAGTAGAACTATTTTCCCTACTGAAACTTTTAAAATATTTCTCTTCATGTTTGATAAATAGGTTTATCCTTGCCTTAAGTTCCACAATGATTTCATCATTTATATTTCCTGCATGCAGGATTTTTTTTTGAGATCTTTGAATTTCAGTCTGCAAGAAGACAAATAACCTTCATGAAGTACAGAAGGCAACGAAGCATTTGATAGACTGCTCTTAACCAGATTTATAGTTATAGTTCCAGTATCTAATAATTTAGCAGTATTTAAATAAATGGTTCAAAGATTCTAATACTAAATTCTTAAGGCTTAGAGTAGAATCAAAAGAATTCGTCATATCTAAAATAATAAAATTTAATTAGAGGCTAAGTATCAGATATAATTTCTCTAAGAATGTTGACATAGTTGAGAACAGGGTAAGTTAGAAAGAAGTTAGTTTAAATAGAATTTTATATTTAAAGATAAGATCTTCAATATAATATTTGAGTAAGGAAGGTCAAAAGATTTAAAGCACAAAACTTATAGCAAAAATAATGAAATCTTTATTTTGTTTGGACAAGTGATCATGCTGAAATATCATCAATTCTATTCTAAATTTTTATTGTCTTATTTGTTTTAAGAACCACTACAAAATTGTTTTTCTTATCGTGTGATAACCACGTTAAAAAGGATAATGGGTGAACATCATATATTGATTTTTTCAATATTGTTTAAAAAAAAAACTATAAATAAAAATTAATAAGAGTCGACAATAGCTAACTTAAATAAGTTAAAATATTTTTTGAGAGTAAATACAATTTGTCAAAAACAAACCGTCATATGAGGATCACCTGAAAGTTAACAAAGTGTGAATAAAAAATAAGAAAAAAAAAACTACAATTTAAACAGTAAACTTTAGAGGTTAGCCAGAGGTGTAGAAAGTTGTTGTTTTAATTAAATTTATAGCTCTTTTAAATGGCGATTTTATTTTATTATCTACAAGATAAAGTGCAATAAACTTTTATTTTTTTAAATAAGTTTATTTCTTGTACCTTTAAATGAAACTATTTTTTAACTTTTTAGGGGTAATTAAATATAGGTGGCCATTGTTTATATAATAATCAAGAGCGCAATAATATTACGAAAGCATTAAAAACTTGCACCGCAGACACTAACTTTGCTTGTTATAAAGAAAGTTTAATAAATATTTTCAAAACAAAACTTGATTTTTTTAACATCATATGAGTATAAATATAAATATGGAAAAGAGTAAAGAAAACAACCAAAATTAAAAGCTGGTACGGAACGGCACTGTGAAGATATAGTCTGCATCTTAGCAGGCTTAATGCTACAGGGAAAAAAATAAAGAAAATTAATTGTTTTAAAAAAATATTACCGGCGCCAAGCATTAATGCAGATTTTATTCATGATAAACAACACTTTTCCTGTTTTTTGGTAATTGCTGCATCCAAGGTGTGAATTTTTTTTTTTTTTAGTACCGCACACTTTTAAATCTAATGTATGTGATATGCAATCAGAAAAACGATTAGGTCAATTTTTAGCTAATTGTAACTTTTGTTTTGGATTTTTAGAAATTTTTTAAACATATAAATATATTAAACAACGTGGTCCTTATTAAAGAAATTTTCAGTGACTAGCATATTCTCCAATTTTTATTGGACATTTATTGGTAAAATTTATGGCATTGATAAGTCAAATGATCACTTCCATTTTGGCCACAATCTAATGTAAACATTTAGAAAATTATGACCACGCAATGTTTTTAGTAATAAGATACTTCAGGATTCACTTGAAGAAAGGTTATATACTAAAACTTACCCAAACTAAAATTATTCTAATAAGAAAAATACTGAATGGAGAAGTTTTTTTATAAAAAAAAAAAACAGAAAAAGGAGTCATAATCTAAACCACTATTTTGGGTGACATAAAAAAAGGCAGGATAACAACTTTGATTGGCATTATTGAACAAAATTCATAGATTTTCTTAATAAAAACTATTGAAGTAGAAAAAAAGATCCCTTATAGATACGATCGTATAAATTACAGTCTTTGAAGGGAAATTTTGGTATCTATTGTGAATTGACATGTTGTCCAACATTAAAAATTACCCTATTTATTGTATCAAAAAGTGAGTTTTTTGTAAATATTTAAAAATTATTTTGTATATTTGAAAATAATTGATCTTTTTTTTAAGTTTTCTTTAATATAATTTTTGCGAGTAAGCACATTGAAATTATTTTGTGTATTTTTACAGATTCAATGAATCAATGTTTACTTATATGACACTTTTTTTGACATTTCCATCAAATTTCCATTAATTTTCCCTAATACAAAGAAATACCAATGAAGAAACGATTTTTTTGTGCAGGAGGCTAATCCACTGTACAAACTGTACTGTGGAGAATGGGTATAAGAGGATGAAGGGAGATATAGTATGTATATATCTCAAGTATAACAAAATTCATAATTTTCACAAAAAAAAGCCTTTATTTCAAAAATAGGCAAAACTAATGCATTTTATCTAAAAACCGATATTTTTTGTATACTTGTTAAATGTTAAAAGCACTTTTTTGTACTTTTTTACACTTTGTATCATTGATTGAAAGACTCACTTACTAGCAATACAATTAACATAAAAAAATACGTTACGAAGACTTTAAAAAAGGAATAAAATTAATTCATTTTACTGGGTTACAATATAAAAGTGACTTTAAACAAAATTTAAGCGACAAGTATCCATAAAAATGCGATAAGTTGCTTGTCGTTTAATGTAGCGCAAATGTACAAAGTAAATTTTTATAAGAGTCACAGTCTTATATATTCAAATGTCAAAAATACAACAATTAAAATTAAGGATTGATATCTTCAAATTTAATATCAGATAAATATCTAAGCCGTCATTTAAAAAACCAAAAAAATATTTATAAATAATATAGTTAAGTATTTATATATGTTTGTAGTTGTGAGAGCTACACGGTGAGTAGTTTTATTTTATGTGAAATACGTAAGACCCACTCAAAACTTTCTTGAAGACTGGAATGGAGTCACATTTCGCTTTTAGTTAAGGCCATCTCGTATATACCTCAGACTTCTTTGGGCTTTTCCGCAAGAAGGTCGGGTCGACGGATTTGTGTAAAAAAAAATATAGAAAAACAAAAATACGAAAAGATAATAATTATTTATATTTAATTAAAAAAAATATAATAAAATTTTTTTAAGGATATAACAGAACCCAAATAAATACGTATTAATTGTGTTAATTTCTGAACAAAAAATAAAGCAAACTTTGTGCCTGGTTCATTTTTTTGGTCATGTAACCAGTTTTGTTTTTTTTTTTTTTTTTTGTAATTTATAATTTAAATATATCTTTCTAGATCGGTAGATATATATATATATATATATATTTGTAATTTGTTGTTATTTTTGTTAGAGTATCGTCGTAAAAGATCAACGAAAGAAAGTGATCGTGCTGTGAGTGATATTTTGTTGCAAATTTCGTTCGACGCGCTTTTGGATGGTTGTTTTTGTTGTTTTGTTATCTTGTTAAGGTGAAAAGCAGTTGGAAAAATCATTAAACTTGCTGCATATAAGGCCTATAATTTGGAGTATCTAGTGAAAAGGATCCAAAGATAAAATGTATGTTAATCAAATTATCTTAAATTACTTTTGTAATTTTTTGTTGTTATTTTGGAAGAGAATAGATTTGTTGTCTAAAGGCAGCCTCTATTCGATTTCAAAAGAAATAAGATCAAAAAATATTATTTCAGTTTTGTACTATTAAGAAATGTATTTTTTGTTTTTGCGGGAATTAAAAACTTGAGGCTAAAATCAAAATTTAATGATACGGTTGAAAGTTTATATCTAAAAAATTGTTATACAAAATTCAGTTGCTTAAATATTTTTCTATTTTTACAACATAATTTTTGTAAGATTAACGCTTTAAGCGTTAAAGATATTATTTTTATGTTTTGTTTTATATTAGATTAGGAAGATTTCGAAGTTTAAAAATAGTAATTTAATACTTCAATAGTTTGAAGATTAGAAATTTTGGAGTAAAACTTTTGTAATCATAAATGGAAGTATGTAATTTAAAAATGTTTAGAAAATGTTTAGAAAATGTTTGAATTTCTTATTAGTATTTTTTATTTTTCTTTGTGTTGACGTAGTTTCTTTTAGGTAATTACTTTTGGAAATTATGATCTAGTTATTTTATGAAAAATCAAAGAATTATCATAAATTTTCTCCTTATGACTAAAAGGCCTCATTTATTCACTATAGCAATCACATCATTCCTAAATTTGTGAGTCGTGTGAGAGGGTTTTTTTGTTTTTGGGGCTATATTTATATCTATATCTTTTAGAATAAGTTTATGTTCTCTTCAAGTGATATTTAAGTACCTAAACTTTTTCTATACATACTTCATTAAGTGTCAAACATAAAAACTTGTTCTGTATTTTCTTATATATTTTTAAATGTCTTTCAATGAATTATCTATTTTGAAATATTTATGATGAAATCAAAAAGACATCAGTATACAATAGTTTTCCCATTCTGGATAAAATGATTTCGTTAGTCGTATAATTAACTATGATTGCTTCTGTTCTAGATTTCATCGTGGGATGTTACTTGGTTGCTTCCTGATGGTGTTTCTCGACTCCTCTTGAAGCAAATACTTTCTGTTGCAGCCCGTTACTCGGTTTAGTTATTTCAATGGCCATACCAATTTTTGCCGGTATGATTATAAATTTTAGGTTGTATTGACCAATGAGCCCTGAAACTTTTCAGAATTACTACCTTTTTGCAATGCCACTTGTGTTAAGAAAATGTGGAGCTGAGGTAGGCATGCAACCCCATTGGTATAGATCTCATTGCATCCGAAGCGTACAAAAAGCTTAATAAATATCATTGAACAAAGTACTGGTACTTAAAAATAGAAATTTAAAAATATGATGAGATTTAATGTTATTTACAGTGGCCGTTAATAAAATGCTCTTCTTCTTAACAATTTCCGCTTTTTCGGATTATTCAGAAATCAGTATTATTAATTTGACAAAACGATTCATAATCCAAAATTTTGGCTTATAATGGGCTACTAAAGCAGTATTAGGCATTGGTTTCAAAATTGTTCAAATATAACAAGCTCTTTAAAGTGATTTCTTTCATTATAAATAACGTTAGGTTATGTTCATCAAATCAATTTAATATGATGACTTTTTCTTTTTTAAGGTTACAAATATGATCTTTGCTATGATCATGTAAGCAACAATTGTTTTTTTTTCATGATATCATGTTATCATGTTTGGAAAAAAGTCTAACAAGGACTACATAAATAATATGCTAAAAGTCTGTTGATGGATATCTGGCTCATAGAAAAAATGCATCAGCTCCACACATATTTAAGAAACAATTATATATAAAATTAAATGAAGACAAATTCATTACTTCTAACAGCTTATTCAAGAATTTAAGAGGTGAACAAATTCCAATGATTAGTCGAGTTAACTACAACTATAAAAGTATTTATAACGACTACATATCTCTAAAACTGTATATTTTAAATATAGTTTCTAGAATTATATGTATTTGCTAATTATAGCACAGTTAGTTGTTAGTATTAATGTAAGGCATTTCTCATATAATTTTATGAATAATTTAAATCTATTTTACGGTATTAGCAATTTGAAATAATATTTTAAGGCGATATTTCTAAGAACTGCTTTGTAAAGTTATCCCATTAAAGGTTCTAATTAGAAAGACTTTCATTTTTTGTATAGTAATACCTTTTTAACCATTTCAGTTCCAGACAGTATTGAAAAAACCTTGTTAAAGAATTCCAAATAGCGTAACCGCACTTTCTCTAAATGATTACGAAAAGACCTAAGCAACACTATTGCACTGATTTTATTTTTTTCGAGAAGCGGAGCTGTGTGATGTACTTGCTTTAGTAAATTTGAGCGCACTTCGACAATCGGTAAAGTGTTGGGTTTTCTCTGCATAAAATCCCAACAACGCTATGATGCTTCTTGGGAGTCAAACTGTTCAATAGGCTTTACCATCTCTTCACTCATCAAAATCAATTTAAAGTAGTAAATTTTACCCAAAAGGTAGACTCAGTTATTAATTGACAAAAGTATCAAACACACATTAACTAAATGTGTATTACTCGAATATTAGAGCTCTTGAACGGTCTAAAAATATATCTAAGAAAGTTTAATACTTGCCAATACAATGTCTAAGCCATTCCTATTAATTATAAGGAAACTTGTTTAAACTTTTACTTTATTGGCATGCAGCCAAGGATTATAATTGCTAACTAAATCTGTACACCCATCAGGGAAAAAGAAAACTTTCTTACTTCAAACTACGTCAAAAATCGGCCATGATAGTGGATCATGATCGTTATGTTGGCGATCATTTTGACAACTATTATAACAGCTGTGCGGGTGCCTGACAATTGTCAAGTAATCAGTTGTATATAATATTATCGCAACAGAATCAACTAAAACCAAAAAATTAAAATTTATTTATTAAAGGAGATAATTTTCGAGGTAATAATAAAAGGATTTATTTTCTTTTGATTTTTCAATTTTTGGTAGCCTTTGGAAACCAAAATACCGATTTTCACCTAAAAAATCGAATTATTTGTTATTGTAAAATTAATAATTTAAAAAAAAAAAAAATGAAAAAAGCTCTCGTCATTACCTGGTGAAATATTTGAAGAAGTAGTGTACAAAATTTCAAAACGGTCAGTCTAATAGATTTTGAGTTATCCTGAATGATAACAAGTTTCAGGAAAATGCTTGAAGTTTTGGTCTAGAGCTAAGTGCACTCAAATACTCATAACTTCTGCAGTTTTACTCCGATGTATATTGAAATTTTGGCACAATATTTTTAGGATGTTATAAAAAAAAGTTAAATACCAAACCTCTCATAAGAATGGGTTTAAACAGGCCAACTCATAGCAGAAGATCACAGCGATTTCGTGAGTTTTGTATGAAAATAATCGGTTTTGTTGTGAGTTTTCTGCTGTGAGTTGCCCTGTATAAACTTACTCTAAGATAGCATAAAATTTTTGAAAAATTTACTAACTAAATTTATTCCATTTTGTTCCTATTAAACAGTAAAACTAATGAAGATAATATAACAAAACATAAAAAAAGAGCAAAAAATTGAAGAAAAAAACTTTAAAAAATAAAGTGAAGAATCTTGCAGCATTTTAAATATGACCAAATTTTAAGTATTAAAGTGTAGCCATACGGAAAAATATTTAATCATGCTGTCTTATATCAAACAGCTGCTCAGAATAAATTTAAAACAATTCAAATTGTTGAATTTATTTTAAAAATATTGTTTTAAAATTTTGATTTTGTTCTGTTTAATAAAATTTTCAATAATATCCTAAGGTTTATTCATTCTACCATGAAAAAGAGAAAAGAAATGATGATAAACAAAAATAAATATTGAAAGTTAATTTTTTAATTTTTTTTACTAGTTTTAAGGTAAATATAAAAAGTGGAAAAAAAAAAAATAAATATATTTCTACTTATTAATTTTCACTCTTTCCGGATCATATTATTATAATTATATTTCATTTTATTGCATAAAATCTTACCATGAAAATTTGCTTTTCATTAACATTAGCTAATATAAGTTTTCTAATAAAACTAAAACTAAAAGCAAGAAAATAAAACAAAACTAACTTTATTATATGCATTTTTTTGTTATAATGACCATCTGTAGCCTATTTTTTCGATAATTTAAAGTGAACTAGATTTGTTTAGTGTAAAGTAAACAACTAAACAATAAATTTTCTTTACTTTGGAATCATATTAAAGAAAAATTAAATTACAAAAAAAAAGGAAAAAAATGAAGAAGTCAGAAATTAGAGAATGACTGGTGCAAATTATGCACAAACAAAGACTTTAAACTTTAAAATTAGTTCATTTAAATATTCAGCTTCACTAGTTTTTAGGCTATTGTTTTTTTATGAACTTGAGAAATGCTTTCACTATTTTTTTTTATTATTTTTTACTGATGATGATTTTAAAAGAAAAAAAAAAACAAAACCACTAAGATCTATTTTCCAAGGCTATGGAAATCATGCATCGCTTATTTTTATTATTAATTACTAATTAAGACAATAAATTCATTGTATTATGATTTTTAGTAAGGGAAAATTAGACTAACGAGTTATACATGATGTCTCTCTCCTAATAATTTACTATCGTTTTGTTTTTTTTTTTTTTTTTTGTAATTTATTTTTGCAAAGTTTATTAGCGCACATTCTTTTGAAGAAACGTAACTAAACTGCCTACAACTATTTCTTTTAGTAGTTTTAACAAGAAATTTCTCATTTTCTAATATTATGTGAGACAAAATTGATATCGCTAACCAACAATTTAATGATATCTTCATCTTGTTTCGAATTTATTTTATTTATTTATTTACTTATTTTATTTATTTATTAATAGTTTATATATTTTTTTTTATTTTTCAATTTTCCATTAAAACCTTTTTATAAACTTGTAAGAAGTTTATATGTGATCACATTTCAAAAATTTTGTAGCTAAATAGTTTTCTCTCATGTGTGCACTGATCTTCAAGCTGATCTTCAGGTTGTTGTTGTTTTTGTAGTTGTTGATGGTTACTGTGATCAATCAATTAATGTTCATAAAGGTGAATAACTTATATACGATCCAATTGATGTTAGATTTAAGTTTATTAAACTCTTTTAGCACATACCGTGAAGTTAAAATGAAAAAAAAATAAATAATAAACAAGCAGCAAGTTAGATTTAATCTTGAAAATTTAGTTAGCGACAATCTGATTAAAGGGAGAGGAAAGCAGATACTGCAAATTTATTACAACAATGATCAAAAATTTAATCTTAATTTTTAGTGATCATTGCGCAAAACATTGGAAAGTTTTTGTTTTGTGATAAACAAAAAAAAAAAAGGCTTTAAAACTACTAACATCCAACTTATTTATACTTTTTAGATAACAAATAATAAAAATGAACTTTACCTTTTTGATAGCCAAATGTGCAACTTTTACTTTCGTAAGCGCCCTCCTTCCATTTCGATTCTCTTTCTATCGAATTGAATTTCTAATAATCGTCAGGTAATTATTAAATGCCACTGATTTGAATGGTGAAAATTTTATAGTGAAATGCTAAATGGACTTAACCAATATTAAACAAAGCATTTAAAATTTTTAATTAATGGCAATATTAGATTTTATGATTTAAATATTTGAACATCAATTGCTAATTAGTGATGTAAGTGGGTTGAAAATTCGGTAAATTCATCAACTTTTCATAATTCTTTAAAAGTGTTGTTTTATTAATGTGTGACTTGGGTATGGAAATTGTATTTAACTGAAGGTTTTTGTTTTTATGTTGATTGTCATGTTTATGATCTTTGTTTTGTTTCTTTTTATGGAAGTTTATGGAACGTGCCATTATTGCATCATTTATGGTACCCAAATTTAATATTGAACTAATATTAACTTGGCAATAGATTGTCATAAAATAAATTTTTTCTTTTTTTAATGTGTGTACTTTTGTTTCATGTTAATGAGGTTTTTTTTTTCTTTGGTTGATTGGTATTTCAAAAAGGGTTTTCTTTGTTTGCAGAATGAATTCATTCAGATCTTTTGATATAACTGAAATAATGCAAACAAAAAATGGTGTATTTTAAGGGATTAAAATATTTTGAGGATTGGTTTTGCAGCGTTGTCGTAAACTAAAAAACTGGACTTTTCTTTAATGGAAAATAAATAATAATAAAAAGTGGTATAAAAATATGACATTTCACTTTAGTATTTGTTGTTTCCGGTGTTAATATAAGAGGAGACGTCACGAAAAAGATCAATTTTTGAAGCGAATCGAAATGACTTGTTTACAAAAATGTTAAGCTTCTGTTAGGGGATCATTAAGGAAAAAAGATAAAGCAACTCAAATTACTTCGAAGGCCAATATTTAGCAAAAAAAAGTTATGCTATCTGTTTAGTGGATTTCAAGAGTATCATTTTTTTTTTGAGCTCCTACCGGAAAGCACCTCGATTAATTTTGATCAACAGGACAAGTTAAATGATTCACTTAAACAGTAAAGACCTAAATTGATCAATAGATGAGGAATAGTGTTTCACCACAATAATGCGAGACTTCATACAAGTTTGGTAACATACCAAAAGCTCTTCCAGCTTAAGTGGAATGTAATACCACATCCATCATATATTTTCTAAATTTGGCACTTTCAGACTATTACTGGTTGCGAAAATCAGAAGGGCTATCCTGCCCAAAAGTTATTTGATCAAAATAAAATTTCAAACTTCTGACTGAAACACAAATTTTTCTGCCTCACGTTTCACATCTTCCTAATATATACTTACGGATTTAAGTGCACTCAGTTTTACAGATTAATTTTATTGATTGATCATTTGCTAAGTTCAAAACAGTTCGCTTCTTGGGAATCTCATTTTTGTAAAATGTGATAATGAGAAAGAAAAGAAGAATAAAAGTTAATATATGTATATATAAAAAACAAGCACACAGAATCCTAGCTTTCTAACATAAGCACATTAAGAAATTTCTAGGTAATGTTGACATTGAACACTTAAAAATTATACAAGTTTTTCTCACATTCACAGCTTCGTTGTTTGCTAGTATATTAGAGTACATGAGTTACACGTAACATGCAAATATAGAGCTTGGAATCTGTCTATGTATCTAACGCATGTAAATTATATTAAAAAATTTTGTTGTATTAGTCCTGATTTCTGAGAATCAAGTTTAATATTGCATTGTCTGAAGCTATGAAAGTGACTACATTTCCTCTGAAATTTATTTTTATCGCCTGTAATTTCGAAAAGTTGTGAATGTAAGAGAAGCCTGTGTTCTATGTTCCAAGGGAACGAAGTAAAAATTCTACTCTGGCAATCAAATTTGTTTAAAATGATTAACACCAAAATTTCTGAAATCAAGTTAACGTTAAGCAAATGTTCTAGAATATTTTAGAGGAAACACTTAAAGTTGAACTTTCTAGTTGAACTTTAAAAATGGATTTCATTTTTATTTCATAAGATATTCTAAAAATGGAAGGTGATTTATTGCTACTGACATGACAATTATAATCTCAAACTTTCGCTTACATTTCTTACATGATGTATTTGTGATTTCGGTATTCATCAACTATTGTGCTCATAATGATAATTATTCTCTGATTTTATATGAGGTGATTTCTAGATTCGTTATTAAAGAAACCTCTTGCTCTCAATATGGGTGTGGAAACAAAACTAATTGTTTCCATTCTATTACATTACTATACCTTAATACTTGTCATTGTTACAACAAATTACAGACTGTTATTTTATTTGTAATATACATTGTCTAAGCCACAGATTCGGTTTAGATACACTTCCATCTGAAAATATTAAGTTTATAATTTTGTATTGGTTTTACATTCCTTGAACTTGTAGTTGATGATTATTAGTGAGATGGGAAAATTACAAAATATGCTACCAATATGCATTTTTTTCATGTTCGCTATTCATTTACACTTTTGTGTTCGCTTTTACATGGGAGTATGGTGTATAGCAGATAATTTGCTTGTATAAAATTGAGAGCAAGTACAAAAAGCAAGTACGTTGGAAATTTATAAAATATATTTTTGGTCTATGCAAATGTGGCCAAACCACCTTAAATAGTAAGAGCTCTGAATTACTGCAATGGATATTAGGATTTAAAATTATTTTAATAGTTGCTTGTGTCTTTTAGATACTTTTGAACGCAACCGAATGCTCTAGAACAATATTGAAATAGTGTTTACTTATGGTTGATTTTTAGGAAGGTCTTATTGGCTAATGTTATGTTTTTTGCTCAATCATCTTACTGCTAGCTATAATTAATTAAGCTTCGAATATTGTTTACTATATCGGCCGATGGCTTAGTATAAAAAACCAGCAAAATCCAGAAAAATATTAACTTTTAAAAAGGAAAACATTAAGGTATAAGTCTGTCTGGATACTTAGCTTAAAGCAGACGTATAAGAAAAATAAAGTAATGTAGACTGACAATATGTGCCCTATCGGTTGTTTGATGTAAGCTTTCGATTGGTAAAATTAGACTGCCCGTCTTTCAAACATGAAAAGGTTTTTATTCCAGTCAATTGAATAAAAATTATAAGCATGGTTGTCAAATTTGAATATAAAAACTGTTATTGAAGATAACGTGTAAAACTTTGTAGGAATTGCAATTAAAGCTAAAGTAGAAGTAAATCCATAAGTTTTGATAGATATATTATCGACTTTGAAAGAAAAGCTGGAATCTGAAACAATCTCAACGATTATGAAAGTCAAACTGGTTAGTTTACAAAACAAGAGTAAGGATTATTAACTTCCTAGATTCTAATAAATATTATTCAGACAATTTTTATAATTGCATTCTTTGAAAAGCAGATAATAACTAAATGTGTTAAATTTTCTATGACCTCATTGACTCAATTGCATTCAAAAGAATCTTAAAAAAGCCATTATCAAGCAACTATTAAAATAATATTAAATCCTAATATGCATTGTAGTCATTCGATCTAAATGTAGTCAAATGTCAAGTTTCCCAAAATCATATCAGATATTTTCCTTTAGTACGACTACTTTTCTTTAAATACATAGATAAGGATGTACGTCAACTTTATTACCAATTTGGATCAATGAATTCTACATACATAAGTTCGGTTATACTGTGACCATACCCAAATAAAAGCTTCAAGGGATCATTAAAACTTTATGATTTATCTTGATCAAAAAATGTTTAAAATAAATTTTCTTCTTTTCTAATCTAAGGATTTTACTAGGGGTTTTGTTTCCATATATCATAACCAAGATATATCAGTGACTCACCTTTATGATTTTTCCCATTCACTTTCATAAATAATAATTTTTACTAGCATCACAGATACAAAAAAAAAATAACTAAGCTCTTCATATCAAACATAAAATTAAAATATTTACATTTCAGGACAATAAATTATTTTCTGATTGTTTTATTTATTTTGTGTTTTTTTTTGTAAACAACAAAATTGAAATCCTTTCACTATAAAATTTAAGTGAAAGCATAATCAAGTATTTTACGGATATTGCAAATTAATTTTCTTCTTCTTAATTTCAAACTCCAGGTGGAAAAGGTAATTTGATTTTATGCTGTCAATTACCACCTCACTTATTCAATATCAAGAAAAAACACTTTCACATAATATAAATTTCATCCCCAGGTAGCAGCCGCCAAATAGCTTGACGACTATCCTTTGTCTGTATCATTATAATATTTTTACCTTTCCTTTCATTTATATTGGCGCCGATGCAAATATTTATAAAATTCTTTTATGCTGTAATAAAAGTGTCGAACATATCATTGGACCAAAACATCAAGGAAGTTGATTTAGAGGTGATGATATCATCAACTTTCGCTTTTATCATTGAATTTTTTATAATAATATTTAATACGACTACAAGAAAAGAAAAAAAGTAAAAAAGAAGACAACGAAGCAAAACTTAAAAAAAAAAAACAAAAAGAAACAACGGAAGACGAATTACTGGACCAAGTGATGGGGTTCCATGTAAAAAGAGTAGAGAGAAGATAAGGCGAGTCAAGATGCAGATTAAAATACTATAATAAAAAAAAATAAAAAATCTTTAAAATTTGCTGAAACAAAAAAATTGAATGTACTATAACCATCAACGACACACTTTCTACAAACAAACTAAAATGAAATAAACAGCAAAGAACAACAACAACAACACAAATAAAACGCAATGGTCCGATGGACACCTTTCTTCAATTTTAATTTTAGTATAAACTATCAGCTGGAAAAGGGAATGTGCGGGTAGTAGCATAAAGTTTCATATGAATTACCTGAGGTTTCTGTTTTCATCTGATCTTTTTAAAACGTATTTTCACTAAATCTCCTCTGTCTCTCTTCCTTGTCTAAAAGCTTCAGTGTCCAGCTGGTAACATTATTAAACACATTTAAACCAGTTTTAGTTATTTTTGTACGCAAGGTCATTGGACATCACAGCCGGTTACAATTATGATCATAGTTTAAATATCGCTATTTCATTTGAAAACTGTCTTAACTTAGAAATCAATACTAATAATATATACTCAGTAATTGTGATTCGTGTTTTAAAAAAATAAATTTCCTGATTTTATATATGAAAATATAAAATCCTGTCATAATGTCAAATTAAATAGATTTGAAATACGTCAATTAGACAATGACCCTGTGTGTAAAAGAAATTCATTTTTTTTATTATTTTTCTGTGTCTTTTTAATTAACAAGGTGAAATAATGAATGGTGTGAAATCAATTTTGGGTGACAAAGATCCAACGAACCATTGCATTTAACTTTCATTTGCATTGTAATCAAAAAAAAAAAAAAAACTAAATCAGCTGTACCAATCGTTTTGACACTGAAATTACTTTAGCGTAACTGACATTCGATTGGCACATATACAAATAAAATGATGGCCTCCTGTTACAGATCACTTGTTTGACAAATAAGTTGCGGATTTCCGTTCAGCTTAATTTTTATTTATATGCTGCAATTGTACGGAACAGTAAATGACTTGACATTTTGTGATTTTTGTTATTTTTATTTTTTTAATTTTCAATACAGGGCTGCTGCACCATTTATTTATATATTTGGACAGCTGAGGAAATAGAAGTTTCAAAATAAATTTTCTAATTGCAGTTAGCAACGTGATCAATTTTTTAGTTTTTTGTTTTTGTTATTTTTTTTCTTAAAAAACTGTAATCGAAGTGAAAATATATTTTTATGCGCTTAAGTTACTTTCTTTGCGTCAATTTGAAAATTTTTACGCTCTCTAAAGCGATTTTCTTTGTTAAGCTTAGTTAAATCTTTAGCAAATTATGTTTATTAAATTGATACTGTTGAAAACTCTTTTTGTTATTTTGTATAAATTATTTAGAAAAAAAATGTTATACCTTAACTAGGTTGTTAGGTTGCGTTCTAGATAAATTTCTATGATTGTAAAGTTTTTGAAATTATTTTAAGTTTAAAAAAATAATTAACCGTGTAAACCGTAGCTGTGTAAGCCAAGGAATTTTCAGAAAAGTACCAATAATAATTCTAGTCATTATTCTACATTAAAAATAGTAACACAAGGATTCATTTAATTTATTATTTTTAGAAAATTTTGAAAATTAAAATCCATTCAATTTTATCAAAATTTTATTGGATTATCATAAGATCCTTAAAATTGTATAATAAAAGTTCTTTTTAACTGTTAAAATAACAAAAATCGTGGAGTATCTTAGGAGAAATTAGCTGCTAATGTTGAAAAAGCAATGGTTTTTATGTATTTCTATTCCTGTTTAATAAAAAAATGTATTTACCTCCAAAATTGTATTCAATTTATTTGATTTCAATTCGTTTCGTGTTTTATTTTTGATCAGATTGTAGTACCTAGATGCCAGAACTGGAGAATAGTGGATCTATTTGAATTTAAAGTTTATCATTTTTGGAATTAAAAACACTTTCTTATGACAAGGTGCATTATTTTGCTAGGAAGAAGCATTTATTAAGCAATTATGGTAAATTTTTCCTTATTTTGAGAGGCCATATTTTGAATTTGTACTTCCTGTCTCGAAAAACGTAGGTTATAGTACTATAGGTTAACTGCTGAGAGTTTTTCTACTTGAATTTGATTTTACGAAGTTTTGATGGCTCAATGGACTGCAAGTTTTATTACGTAGTTAAATAAGGCAGCATCCACATTTCAAAGAGTGCAAAGAGTACTTTTTATTTGCTTAAAAGGTCTTTAAAACACTCTGCAAAAAATAGATACATTTCTCCTTTGGATCTAGAGAGAGAAAATGCGAAACGAAATATTGACAAAATTTGAGTGATATCGTTCGATACTCTAGAGCTTTTTTAGATGCTTTTAAGACATATATAAATGAAAAATTCTAGAAATCTCTTTAACTGGCGACTTATAATCGTAAGTTTAACAATGTTATTGCGTTTGAAAATATTCTTAGTAATTAAAAGTGAAAAAAGTTTATGTTTGATACATTTAGCCATCTTAAGTCTGATTTCACAATTTTAAGTTAAACAATGAAACATATTGAACCTACATTTTGAATGAGTTTCATATATTATTTGTAGGATATGTTTTGGTTAATATTATTGTAAAGTTTACTCACCAGATAAACAATAGCAGAGATTTGTGACCCATGCTTTTGAGCTTTAATTGTACATTTCTTGTTGAGAAGTGATATCATAATTACCTGTAAAAAATTGAAGAATAAGTAATTTAATGAAATTGATTAAAAGAAATAATTATTATTGCGGTAAAAATAATATAATAATAAAATGGATACCATGAAGTTGCCTACTCGAGATTAAGCAAAAATTTACAAGCCCTAAGAGAAATATGTAAGGGAAGATAAATACCTAGAAGTTATTATATTTTTGAAACGGTCTACATAAGTTTAGAGGAATCTAAATGCCACAAAGAAGCCACCCTAAAGGAAGTAACTGTCAAAGATTTCTTACAACTGCTGTCAATTCAGACATTGTTTTCAATGACAGCGATATAGTGCATTGTCTTGTAAAACAACAAAACTTTATGGAAGTGACGTCAAGCTACCTTTAATAAGTTTAAAAGTTTGCGACAATTTAGCCTTTTGGGTACAGTGAAAACGATTTCAAGTGACTAGCGATCTTTTCCATTTGTATGAAAGTGATTCTCACTCAAATTTAAGGCGTCAGTTGTACCGTAAAAAATTGCTTCAATTCACTTCTAATTAAACTACGGTTTATATACATTTTTAACAACCAAAAACCACATCTACTTGCTTTAATATGGAACACAAACTAATGTTCAACCCAATCAAAAATTCATCTTGCACACCAAGGATTTATACCACCGGCCTAGAACATTAACTTAACTAATAAGAATTTTTAGGCCAGTAAGAATGCAAAAAGTATTAACTTTCCCCAATAAAAATTACGCAACAAAAATAATTTACTTTCAGTTTCATTCAACAATATTAATTACTACTCGAGTTAAAAAGAATACATTTTTTTAGAGGTAAACTTCAGGGATGGTCTTCATCTCTATAAAATTAATTTAGGCACAGGCTTCTTAGTTTTGGATAAACTGAGTTTCAAGAAAATTGTTAAGGGTTCTTTTAGTTAATCAAATCCGCTTTCAATGTTTTGAAATTAGAAATTGAAAATAGAAAAAAGTTTTACTCGTGATTCTGGACTAGACCGGACTGACAATTAAATTCACAGTCAAAAAGAAAAAGTGAGTTTAGGCTGCGTTTGTTAAGTTCCATAACAAAATCAATGAATTCAGATTCTTGAGGTTTCTGGTTAGAAATTTCATTTTTTAAGAACATTTTACTGTCCATAAGAAAAAAACCCAGAAAATAGAGTGCAAATCATAGTCTTGGACTAACTGGTCTCAAAACAATGTAATTATAATCAGTAATAATTCTAAATCAACTTAAGTCAAATGAGAATGTCTTTTTGTCATTTTGCTTTGTTAATAATTTGATTGATTGATTTGTTTCCTTATATCAAGATCAGATTGACATAAATATGGAATAATTCTATTAATATATTGTTGTTAATTACTCCACATAAAAATAACTCTTTATCCAACTTAGAAGCTACTCATTGAAAAATTTAAAACATTGAATTCAAATCATACAAACAGCTATCGAAACAAAAATTTAAGCTTCTAAAGATATTTTTACTAGTAAAAAAATGAAATACTTTCCTCATTTTTACTTTTATTTAATTTAACCTTACTTTCATACTTATTGTTATAATTAAAACAAACAACAACAACTATACACAGAGAAAGTTTAACCATCTGCAATCATATGAAAAATATAAACTATATTTGTTTTATTTTCATTTTATATTTTTAATGACATTCTTGTATCATATTAAGTAATTTTGACTCCTACAAATCTTTTGGTTTCGTAATGAAAGATTTCTCCAATTTCCGGAAATATTAATAGAAAGCAAGCATAGCTATTGTCGTGGTATCATCATTATCATCATCTTTGCTCGTTATCGCATTTCTTAAACTAAATACTTACATATATATCTAAGTTATGAAATATTATTTTAAAAATAAAAAACAACAACAACAACAGTAAACCAAAAATTGAAAGTATTTTTTTTTTCTTCTTAATTTAATCTAATATACTATACAATATTAAAATGCAAAAGTGTGCACGCCCAGCTATTTAATTTTTAAATAAAATAAATTAAAATCAATAAATATTTAGAAATATTTTCTAATACGATAATCTTTTAAGTTATATTTGAATGATCATTGAAAGTGATGTATATTAAATGATCTAAAGTGCTATATAAATTTTTTATATGCCTTATATTAAGAAAATTTAATTGAAATAAAATTTTATTTTATAGATAAACAATTAGCAATGCGATTTTTGTACTAAATAGGCTGAAAAGTAATAAAAAATATAAGATCATCAGCTGTGCTGCAAAAACAAAGACATGAGAAAAATATATTTAACAAAACAATAAAAGGAAAAATAAGTGAAATTTTTACACATCATCAAAGAAAGATTGTAATATAAACAGAGATAAGTGTAGCAACAACAGGTACCATAAAAATAGATCATTTTCAGAGAAAAACCAATTTCATAATAAAAGTATAAACAAATTATTAAAGATCACTTGATGTTAGACTGAACATGTGGTTTCAATAATAATTTTTCTTTTCTTTTGGTTTTATCTATTTACTACACCAGAATAGAAAACACAATAGAAAAAATTTTTAAGTGAAAGAAGGAAAAAGAAACTTTTCATCCTTTAAAAAATAAAATTAGGCAGCATGTATGCTGATCAAATTAATATTAATAATAAAAATAATAATAAAATATTTAGTAATATTAATAATCAAAATTTATTTATTGAAAAAAAAATTTTTTTATAAATGAATTTGAAAATTTATCAGAGCTGAAAATAGAAGAACAGAAGAAAACTTACAAAAAAATACAAAATAAGATATTAAAACCAATAACAAAAGTGATCTATTAAAATTTTTATCTTCAATGTAAAATGTTAGGACCTACAAAATGGCGTCTACTAATGATATTAGCTGGCCTATTATTAACTAATGCTACTGATGCCCCAATTAAAAATCCAAATTTACATAATATAAAAAATTTAAATAATGATCATATTATTGATAATATATCAATAAAAAATTTAAAAATAAAATTAAATAATGAACGTATAGCTAGAAATCTTTATCCACCACATCAAATATTTTCAAGTGTTGATAATATACGTTTTATTGAAAAACGTCAAACAAATGATGGTAATATAAAAAATTCATTTGGTGCATTCCGTTTAAAAAAATCAACAAATCGACGACAAGATGATAGTAATATAAATGTTTTTATTGATGATGAGACTAGAAAATGGTCACAAAATAATTATATACCTACAAAAAAATTATCATATATTTATATACCGTTAGGTAAAACATCAAATACCATTAATTTTAATAATATATCTAAAAATATAACAAAAAAAGATATTAATAAAAGTAATTCACATGAATATAATAATGATCAATATTCAATAAATGATAGTGATATTTTATCAGGTCGTAGATCTGGTTTTAAATTTCCATTAAATAGTCAAGAATCAGATTCACATCGTTTTCATCCACAAGGTTATCGTGAAGATAATCCAACATTTTTTGATAGTACTAGCTATTCTGGTCCATTTAGTGAAGAAGGAACAGATATCTATCAAAATGAACATGATATACGACTTAATAGGCAAATATCATTTGAGACTGAACAAATATTATATCATGGAAATCAACAACAGCAACAACAAATTGATTTTCAATCAAATAATAATAATAAACCAAATATACAACAATTACATCAAATTGCTAATGTTAAAACATTACATGATGATGTAACTAAATTTGGTGATATAAATGGACCAATAACAGCTATACAAAGATTACCACATCGTAGTATTTTTTTTAATGAAGATACACGTCCAACACGTTCATTTATACCATCAAAAGCTTTTATTGATTATAGTGATTATCTAGGACCACCAAAACCAAAATATTTTCCATTTAAATCACGTACACCAAGGGTAGTTTTTCCAGCTAATGATAATACATCACCAAGTGGTTCAAGTGGTTCCTTTGTTAGTGATAATGTTGCTTTTAGGTAGAAAATTAAATTTTATTTTTAATAATTTTATTTTAATAATTTTTTTAAATATTTTTCGTAAATTTTCTAGAGATCAAAATTTTGGAATAAATGAATTATCAGCAATACAAGATGTTAGAAATGAGTTTACATTACAAGATATTGGAGATGATAATAATGTAGCTAAAGAAAAGGGTAAGTGAATAAATAAAATTTTTTTACATATTTTATTGTTAAATATGTATGGGTAAAAGGATAAAGAAAATTGTAAAATGGCCTAAGTATGCCGATATAATAAATAGTTAGAGATTTATTTGATTATTTTTTGACATCTATTTGGTATTTTCTTGGATAAGATACTCATTTTTGTATCATAATTTCATATTTTATTTTAACTTGATCTAATTCTATTTTTGCCAAAAGATCTAAAAACTCTTGCTTCGATTGGTGATCAATATTTTTGTACAAAAAATTTACTTTCTTCCTTTAATTAATTCAAAAGGTTTGAATTTAACAAAAACTTGTCTTAAAAAGACTTTTGATTCTTTATTTTTTTTTTTTGCTTTTCAATATATCAATAATGATAAGTCCCGGGACTGAAGCATAGAAATAAATTTTTGAGACTAATTAAAATAATGTAATCTTCTCAAAAAGTAAAAAATTTATTTCAGGCTATTTTTAGTTTATTTGTAATAGCCGTGTCATTTCTGGTGTCATATCTCTTTCCCTGGCATGCTGTAAACAGCCTTCAAGTGTTTGATCTTGCAAATATTGTGGATTTGCAATAAATTCTATGCTTAGCTTTAGTAATCGTTTTCCACGACTTGTAACATAGTCCATTGTCTGTCTGGAACAGCACTTACTTTATAAGAGGAAGTTTTTTTTTGCAAGTTTTTCATTTAAATGTATTAAAGCCACTGTCGATGGTTTTATCTTTCTTTAAATAGCCAACGAACAATACACCAGAAACATTCCAAAATACAAAGATTATAACTAATATATAGGGGACTGTTGAGCTATTCTCGGACCCTATTAAGTAATATGTTATTTTTTTTATTCTATACCAGTACTAAAATTATCGGATTTCGAAGATTTTTGTAGAACTAAAGAACATATACTGAGAATTCTGAAAGTCCAGATTTTTTCCATTTTAATTGTGTTGTTAAACAGGACTAATGAATTTAAATAATTTTATATTTCTCTGGCCAGATTGCTAATATTTAATTAGTCATATTTAAATTATTATAAAAAGTTTTCAGGAGATTACTAAAGCAAAATTAGATTAACAGTTTCAAAAGTTATAGAATTCATAGAATTATGGAAAGAAAATTTTTTAGTAGTTTTGAGAAGTCGTCTCTTTTTTGAGAATCATTTGTCAGTGGTTAGTTATGAAAATTTGGTTAAATATGACTTGTAATTTGATGCAAAACTCTTTCTATTACAACAAACAAAAACAAATGTTTCACAGATTAAAATAATAATCTTCTATTAATCTTCGAATTAATAAAGGCTCAGTATAAATAGCTTTCCATGGTAAACAATTATAACTTGTCCATGCATGAGCTAACACGCACATTTAAAAATCCCCATTTCGTTATGCGGAAGCCAGTTTAATCTTTGAATTGATCAAGTGGTAGCTTATTTCATAAATTATTCATAAAGAAACTTTAGACATCTTTTTCCCCTTCTAGTCCTTCTTATAATTTGTAGAATTGTTTTTTTAAAGGCCAACAGTATCTGTATCTTAACTTACCCGAAAATACGATTTTTTTTAGCAGTGCTGTCAATCAAAGTTATCGAAATCATTCCAACAGTGCCAACATTTTGAATGTTTATAGTTTCTAAATCTTTTTGACTTTAGTCGCTGTTAGAATATTATACAAAAACAAGAAAAATTTACTATTGATAGTTTTACAAATTCAAATAAATCATTTGACCCAGCAAATTAAGACATCAGTAGCAAAAAATGAAATAAAAATATTTGAAAATTAGCTTTTTAACCAAGAAAACGGAAGCCTTTATAAATTTAATTAAAAATTTCATATTTATTTCCCAGATAAACCATTTTTAATTTTTTGTTTGTTTAAAATCCCGAATTACAATACAAGTGGAAAAACAATGATTATAAAACCTTAAAGTTATTGTTTCAAATATATTCAGGTGATTATTCCCTTGATCTTCAATGCCAAAATGGAGGGGGAACTTGCGAATTTTTTTTATATTGCTGGATGTCAAATGGCCTACTTCAGGGAAGTTGTGGTAGCTTATTACGTGGCTGTTGTCATCGTACAGCAAAATCAGCTAATTTACGTACATCAGATTTTGGAAACACAATTGACCTAACAGATCCTCCAGTTAAAGATTATGGACCTGTTATTAATGATCCTAGTGAGTTTACTATTATTTAATTTTTTTCATCATTTTGAGTTTTTTTTTTTTTTTTTTGTTTCCAATTAAATTAGAAAATAAAAAATGTTTCGGGACATTTGATTTTCAATAGAAATTAATTGCATGCTAATCAATTTGGTAACTGGAGGATCTGTTGGGTATTTTAACATTTAATTTAAAAGAACAAAAAAAAATTTAACTGAATTTCTAACCAAAATAAATAAAAAAAAATGTTTAAGAAATACAGATTAAAAGAAAAATTTCCAATAAAATTTTAGGTTGTGGGATCTCACTTGCTAAGCAAACAGCACAAAGACGAATTGTTGGTGGTGATGATGCTGGCTTTGGTTCATTTCCATGGCAGGCTTATATAAGAATTGGGTCATCTAGGTAAGTTTTAGTAATACTTTTCAATAAAATAAATAAAGATTCAATTAGGCAGATCCATAAAGTTTAGCAAAAAAGTTGTTTGTATGTAAATTTTGCAAATTATTAGGAAACCCAATTAAAAACGCCTTGAAGCAGGCAATGATAAAATTTGTTATCCTATTTTTTCAGTTATTATTCAGCAAAAATTCGGAAATTCAATTATTTTTGTTGTTATATTTTACTATTAGATAAAACAGTGTAAGAAGTAAACAAGAGTTATCACTTGTGACAAATTTAACAAACACGTCTACATAATTTTGTTAATGTAAAACTGGTAATAATAACCGCTTAAATTTTAAGTGATAAAAAACAGTGACTAGGGTTATTGAAACGTCTAACAGTAAAATCGTCTTTTTATCTGTTTTCGAGTAGTTTCTCACTTTTCTTGCTTATAAAACTCCTGGAAGTATGCAATACTTCTACTTTATTCTAGTTCAACTTTGTTTAATTTTTTTTTTAATTTTTAAAGATGCGGAGGTTCACTTGTTTCACGAAAACATGTTGTAACTGCAGGACATTGTGTAGCACGTGCAAATCCCCGACAAGTTCATGTAACATTAGGAGATTATGTAATTAATTCACCAGTAGAACCATTACCGGCCTACACTTTTGGAGTAAGAAGAATTGATGTTCATCCCTATTTTAAATTTACACCACAAGCAGATCGTTTTGATATTTCAGTTTTGACATTGGAGCGACCAGTACATTTAATGCCACACATTGGTATTTTTAAGCCCTTATTTTGTTTTTTTTTTTTTTTTTAAACAAAACGAAAAAGATTTTTTTTACTAATTAATTTTTAATTGTTCAAAGCTCCAATTTGTTTACCGGAAAAAAATGAAGATTTTCTTGGAAAATTTGGCTGGGCAGCTGGATGGGGTGCATTAAATCCAGGATCAAGATTACGGCCAAAAACTTTACAAGCAGTTGATGTTCCAGTTGTAGAAAATAGGTAAAATTTTTAACAAAAAAAAAAATATTAAAAAAAATATTACTATAAAATTATACTAAACATTTTTACTTCAGAGTTTGTGAACGATGGCATCGATCAAATGGTATTAATGTTGTTATTTATCCAGAAATGTTATGTGCTGGATATAGGAATGGTGGTAAAGATTCATGTCAAGGTGATTCAGGTGGACCACTTATGCATGAAAAAAATGGACGATGGTTTTTAATTGGTTTGTTATATAACATTTGTAGTTTTTTTTTTTGAAATTTTACTTGTTTCTTTTTTATAATTAGGGGTTGTATCTGCTGGCTATTCTTGCGCAACACGAGGACAGCCTGGAATTTATCATCGCGTTGCATTCACGGTAGACTGGATTTCCTATGTCATCAATTTAACTTCCTAGCATAATTTCATGTTAGTATTTTAGTAATTATTTATCATAATTTTATTATTTATTATTTTATGAATATTAGGAGACTATTAGCTCCTAAAAAACCCAAATGTAAGTTGTTCATACCAGATAAGTCTTTTTATTCACCTAATGTAGTATAGAACCGTATCAAATCCAACTGATAGAAGAACAATCTTTTGGCTAGTTTGAAATTTTAATAAGAAAATTTTCCAAAAACTTTAAAACAATTATATAACCTCACTTAGCTTAGTATTTTACTTAGGAGCAAGGAGGAATACGATAATGTTACAAAAAAAAACATACTCTAATGCCTGGGACTCACTAGGGCTTAGCGGCACAAAATTTACTGTTAAATGCTAATAAGTCCATTAGTTTCCTCTGGTCTCCAGACGCTAAGCGCTAGTGAGTCCCAGGCATAAGCAGCAAAAAACGAAGTTGGATACAAAATAAACGCTTAAATAAACGATTCCCTTGAAATCCTACCAAAGAGATAGCATAACTTTTTTTGGTGATTATTGGCCTTCCAAGTGGTTTCAACTGTTTCATTTTTTTTACTTCATGATCTCTTGTGCCTAAATTTTTGTAAACAACCCATTTCTCGCCAACTCCCACTTTGAAAGAAAGATATTGTTACAGTTTTAATTACTTTGGTCTTATTATAAATTTTTTCAATTTGTTTTAAATCAAAAATTTCTTAAAAAATATTTAAAATTTTGCTTTTATTTTATAGTTTTAGGTTTGGGATCTCTTCCTTATTTTTTTTAATGATATGAAGCTCCTAACCCCCTAAATATTAAAAAAGTTATAAAACTATTTTTAATGTCGTTTTATGTTAACATTTTAATTGCGCACCACAAAATTTTCCCTTTATTTACATTATTTATGCAGATAACTGAATTAAACAATTTCAAATCCTACTAAAAACTACTTTATTTTTTTATTTTCAGGCATTTCTAATGTTTGATTTGCTTTGTGATATATATTTGTTATTGTGCTTAATATTTTCGAAAATCGACAAGTGCTGAAAAAAAAGTTTCAAATCAAATACATTTCTGTGAAATTGTATTCCAAAATATCAAGAAAAAAATAAAGAAAATAACAATAATAAAAAATTATTTATATGGCATGATATTTATTTGTAAACAAACCATTTAAAAACACAAAAAAAAAACTAAAAACAAATCATAGTAACTTTGGTGTTGTAAATATTATTTTATGAAATGTTACCATCATAAGTAATGAGAGAATAAAAATTTTGTATATTATTAATATATTTGTATTTATTATGTTAATTTAATTAAAAAACAGTAGGGTAAAATTAGTTAAAAAGCTTAGTATAAAAGCTGATGTTCTTTGCTAAAAAAGTATGACCAGGATATCTTGGCTAGCTTATGAGCCTTTTAATACGAGATTTTTACAATATATTATAGTTAAAATTCCATTAAAAATGGCCCTCAACCCCCATTGACATTCAAAGTATTCTAACAGGGTAGACAGACAGGCAAAGAACCCGAGTTCTTTGAAGCTAGTTTTTAAAGTGGTTAAATTATACTAGCAATATGATGGTGATCTTTTAGTGTTTTTCGCTTTGGTAACACTAAAAGGTGAAAAAATCTATGTTTCACCATAGCTATTTGACAGTAGCTCAAGTAAAATTAAATTTATTTAAAGGTTATGTAGGTAAGTATTTAACACTTTTGAAGATTTAATTATTAGATTCTTTTTTGCTGAATGGAAAAACAGATGATATCTCACTACAAGTCTTCATGGAACATTTAAAAAACCTTGCTGTGTCTTCAACTACATAAAGTAATTTACCATAATATTTTATTGATTGTACAGAAAGTCAAATACTTACCACCATCTTCAGCATCAAGGTAATTTCATCAATGAATCCATTTTATTGATAATAACAGTTATCATCATCAATATCATCAATATCATCTTCAAATGGTATTAATACTGTTTCCGTAATAAATTTTTCCTCACCATTATAATTTTTCTAGATATATACGTAAAAATTTCTTGACAACTTTTGAGTACCACCAAGTACCATTTACAGTCAAAAGATATTACTATCAGGCACCATCAAAAACCATGCAGCACCATGTCGCACCATGATTTATGTTCTCAATTTTTTTGTGATTATTACAGAAGTTATCTATAACTTTAAAACAGGAATGTTACCCATAAAAATGTTGTCAATGTTAAAAGGGATTCTGAACAAAATTAAAATTAGCTCTTAATAATTTTTTAGTTTTTACAGTATTGAAATTAATAGCATTTATATGCATTTCCAAAACTGCAATCATAATCTAATTAGTAAGAAATTGCTTATAATAAGAATTTAGTTGGACAAAAAAAATATTGTTTTTCTTGGAGCGGTAAAAATTCAACTTTTCAAAGAAAATCAATAGGAAACAATAAATTAATTAAAAGAATCGTTATAACCATAAAAACTTTAATTTATGTAATAAGTAAACTTTGTTAAAAACTTCAATTAAATAAACTCATTAAAACTAAATGTGAAATATAATTGCCAGGCCATATTTATTTCAAAAATGGCTCCTTTATTAATGCATTTTCGCAAAATATACTATATAAAACTCAAATCAAATCTCAAAAGCGTATATAATAATAAACACCAGCTGATCAGTTTTTGACATTTCTGTCCAAAGTTTTGGCATACCAAACATTAATAAGGCCGGTACTTACTTATGGATGCCCAACGTGGTTCAACATCAGTGATGGAAAAATGGAATCACTAAGAAAATTTGAAAGAGCATGCCTGAGATCATGCACGAATAAATTCTTTTCAAAGTCATCAGGGTTTACAAAATATATCACAAACAAAAGACTGTACGATTCTGCGCATATTGGTCGAATCGATAATCACATAATCAAGTTAATTCGAAACTTCACTAAGACATCATCAGCAAATTCATCAAATCACCTAATATATGGGCCCTATAAATATATAAATGAAGAACTCTACAAAAATATTAAAAATAGTGGTTTTATACCACCAGAATATTTTTAAAAATTAGATGAAGAAGGACTTATTCAGGATATATCAACAGGAGTTCCATTAATTTACCATGCACATAGGCCTCGCATGAAACAGTCCATAAACTACAACACACAAGTACTGTCATGTCAACATAACTACAGGTTTGATACCTCCATACCAAAATTTGACAAACTAGAAACTCAGAAAGCGAAGCATAAATATGAATGGCTGGACCACAACTAAAGATGAAATTAAATCATATATTAAGAAAAACGTTTAGTTTGTATAACTTTTATAGTATCTAAGTATATATTATACAAAAGACAGAACTACATGAAATTTAGTTTATTTATTTTCTTTTTTTATTTATTTTTTTTTTATTTTTTTTTTACTTTTTCGTTATTGTTTATTTAATTTTCATAAGTTATATTAATGCAGATCTGTTTTAAAAAATTAGAGTTAAGATTTAGTCATTCCAACTCAAAACTAATTGTACTTTTTTTTTTGCTTTTTTGTAATAGATCTCTATTCTTTTTTGAACTTTTTGTTTAGACTTTATAAAAAAAAACATAGTAATTTGGTTTTTTTTTCTTATAAAACTAACAGTTTAATAAACGATCAATTTAATTATGTTGCTTGCAAACAATTTTGAATGAACAGACTACCGAATGACTATTGTTAGTCCATGTAGTCCTTTTTTTTATATAAAAATAAATGATCTAAGTATAGCATTTTGCATGGTTTTAGCTATAAATATAAATATTGTAACTAGTTATTAAGGCAATAAAACATGTTTTTCAATTTCAATTTCAATTTCCTTTTAGTTTACGCAGTTACGGTAATTTATGTCAAACTCAAAATGAACTATAAAACAAACTATTTTAGATTATTGACACAATTAGCTCTAAAATTTTTGAATTTTTTCGATAAAAAAGCTTTTTTAAAACGTTATAATTTTGATGAAAGTTATAGTATAAAAATCACACTTTCCTTTAATTAAAAATTTTTTAAATTGTGTAATTATAAGAAGCTTAAACTTTAATTGAGTTGAGAATTTTAATCGTTAGATTTGCCAAAACTTTTAGAAAATTTAAACATTCCAAGTCTCATCATTTTGATAATTTTAATTAGGCTATGATCCTTATGGAAGCAATTTCAAATGACTTTTGACCGTGTGATTTAGCGAGTTTCGATAAATCGCATGAAAATTGAAATCATGCAAATATAAGAAGTCACTTTTATGAAAATTATGGCCTTAAAATATTCTAGTAAAAAACCAGTTTCTTATTATGATTGACGTATAATTTTTTTAAATATAAGTTTTCCTAGTAAAGAGAATTGCACTTAAAAGAAGAACCACACCAAGAGACATATTCCGTGTCCTAAGTAAAAGAGTTAAGGGGATGGTCCGGTATTTAATTTCTTTAAAGTTAATGTATAGCATCTTACAAATATTGTGACAAAATTTTAAGTCAATCGGAGCTAAATTCCCAAGGTTATGAACATTTGAGCGTCCGTCGCTCCAGAGCGCTCTTCATCTATGGACCTGGCATTGACGAATCTGTGTTAGTATAAAAGAATTATCGAATTTTATTTATAATTTTTTACTAACTAAGTAAAACTTTAAAGCGTCTTCCTGAAAATTGTAATTTTTGAAGTCAACTCAAAATCTAATGAAATGATTCCTTTGAAATTTTGCAATGACGAGAGCTTTTTATTAAGTTTTATTAAATTATTAATTTTACAACAACAAATAAGTCGATTTTTTACGCGAAAATTGGTATTTTGGGTTTCAAATGCTACCAAAAATTGAAAAACCGAAAAAAATCACTTCGAAAAATATCTTATTTAGTAAAAAAATTAAAATTTTTTGTTTCCGATGATTCCGTTACGAGGAATGATACGCAAAGCAAATTTTTTTCAAAGAGCCTCCAGACATTTACTGCCACTCGTTCACTTATTACTACTTTGAAATAGAAATTTGAAAAAATATTGTTCGAATGTTGTCTTATCACATAAAAATTAATTAAATAAACTTGAACTAGATGTATTTTTAAAAACAATTTTTGAAAACATGCCTTTTTTTTCAACGATTTAACCCCTTCAGTAAGCCCGAATTCAGCACGCCATATTTTTCTCAATTTTTCAATACTTTTTATCCAATCCTTATCTATTAATATTGTTGCCCATGAAAATAAAGAAAAATAGAATCTAATTGAAAACGTTCACACATTGAATTTGATTTCTGGAAAATTTTACAACAAAATTTCTACTTTAATTAATGTAAATTATTAGTCAACAAGGCTATAAAATATTTATTTTATTATTATTTTTAAATTTGAAGACTTAATTTAACTACTTTACCTAATTAAATACTTCTAATCGATAGTTAAAATCTTGAGATCATGTTAGCAGCATCATGAAAACAACAATGATCGACTTTCATTTTGCAACCTTTTGTTATACACTACCGACGCTATTTCTATTACAAAAGTATTTTCCGTATTTACGTATCAGATATTGTCAGCTTTCCACATATGCTTGCTACTCCTTATGTAGTATTACATCGAACACCTTAAAAATATATAAAAAATTGTTGGTTTTAATTTCAGATTTTCATTTTCCAGTAAACATACGGTACCCTGGGGAGTCATTATTACTCCTACACGAGACTTATACATATTTATTAAAGATACATCCGTACGTTAAGTTCACGTAACCGCAACAGCAAAAGATTTTAACCATCTACAAAATTAAAAGATATAACTTTTCTTTTGTTAGTTGTGCAACTTTTTAATACCAAAAGATGGCATAAAATGGACAAAATCAAAAGACATAAAACAACATCAGCCAATTTGATAACTCAGCAAAGCACATCAGTGAATTTTGAGTAGGAAAATACGAGCTGGGACTCTCAGTGTCATTTTTTTGTTTTGTATTAGAAACAAAAGAAAATGTGAAGAATGTGCATTTCCTTAAGTTAACAAAACTTCTTAGGTGCCTTTTCTTTTTGAACATCATAGATTCAGTGTTATTTCGTACTTTCAGGTAATCGGGTCAAATAGTCGTTTAGTTAAAAACGCTCACCTAAAGATATTTATTCTTAAAAGTACAATTTTTACAGGTTCGTAGTTTGAAATTATATTAGAATCGGGTTTAAAGTTTTCTAACATGTATTTAGTTTTCTTTTTTGTAATAAATGTATCTGTTGACTTTTTAATTAAAATCTTCTTCTTCTTTTTTTTAGTTGTTGTTAAGCCATTGAGGTAAACCATGATCAAGTGAAATGTTAATAGGAAAAGTGGAGCTATATATTATTAAAATGTTTTCAACCTATTACTGTTAGGTAAATTATTTACCTATTTGTGTATAGAGCTTGAAGATAGATTTTAAAATTGAAAAAGATTCAAAAAGTGAGTGTTGAGTTTAATTATTTTTGGTTGCTTTTTGTTTTGAAAATATGTGAAAGAAATAATCAGTCTTTTGAGGATCAAATCGAATAAAGACATCAGCTGTTTGATTTTTTTAGATATACAAATTTTCATTATAAATTTTGGTTCGATTAATTTTGGAAAAACGATCAAACGAATAAATACCCATATTTTTCGAAGAAAATTTAGTTTAGTGATCACGAAATAAATTGCTTCGTTTTTTTTAAACATCCGTTAAACATAATGAAAATAAAATTCAAGCTTAGCATTATATGACAGTCTAAGCTTAGATTTAAAAAATTTCACATTTGGAATATTTAAGCCTAGTTCAGATTACATTTGTTGGCCATATTGGCATAATTATTTTAAGTGCAATCTTCTTATAACGTATTAAGTAAAATTTGATGAATACCGAAATTTAAGTTGACTTAAGCTAATTACTATAGTAAAAGCTTCAGCTTGATTATTGAAAATATAATTCGTAAAAGCGTTATAGAGTCTAGCAATTCAAATACAGGAAGGTAAATACATATTAAAGCTACTGATTTTCAAAATTTAAATTTTCCGATGAAAAATAATATCACTCAAAATATTAATTAGACTGGATTTATAAACGTGGATATTACAGTTGTAATTTCGTATGACATTTTTAAGCCTAAAGGCTTTAGTGGCATGCATCGCGGAAAACATTTGGCTTTTGGGCCTCTGGTTTGCTTATCCACGTAGACCTTGCTCTTCAAAAATTTCCATGAAAAGCAATCCAGAAGCACCAAATCATATAAATGAGTGAACTAGTTTTATATAAAATGAGCCTCATCGATTAAAATAATTTTAGTTAATAAAGACCAGATCAATAAGACGATATTTGGTTAATCAAAAAAAACATAATTAGAGAAATGATTAACAAGAAGCAGTTTTTGGGTCTGTTTGATACATAATTCGGTTTTTAAAGTGCCTAATTCCTATTTGACATATCATTATGACTCCTTCATAGTATCAATATTTTATGTTCTGCGCGCACTTTTAAGTCTTTGCTATATTAACAGAAATCTATTAAATCTATTAGCATTAAACAACTGATTATAATTTCAGTAGGATGATAACAGCAAAACAGAATAAATACAGTTGCAGTTTCAGTTAAGCAAAAAAAAAAAAAAAAAAAACTGAGGAGAAAAATAACAACAAAATTTTTTAACAAAAGAAATCTAAACTAATCTAATAAACCAACAACCCAAACATCACCGATAGAAAATAGGCACAGTATTTGGGATAGAAACAATGACCAAAAAAAATCATATTTGTTGAATACGTAAAAAAGACATAAAAAATTCATTATATTAAAAATATAGAATAATAAAACGCGAAGCAGACACTTAGGAAAAAAATTTGCATGACAAAATTTGAGCTTTTTAGTTCTAAACTAATCCTCCGTTGGGATGTTGACTTGTTCCTATCAGTTAAACTCTTCTTTAAGAGAATAATTTCAAGTTCACTACTTGAACTTCTGTGCCAATATGCTCCTGGAGGTCAGATCGTAGAGACTCGGAACCCATTTCATGTAATTTGGCAATCATTTGTATTGTCATGATGTAACCGTAGTTTTTTCATGCAATTTAATAATGCCTTCCAATATTTTCCGGCTAAATACCGTCAACATCTATAATTGCATCCATAAATTACCCTAAGGACTTATTATCTAATATATTATATCATTGCGTGAAATTTTCTATGCGGTTTCTATTTAATTTCAAATTTTTATAAAATAACAAAATTTATTAAGTAACCAAATCCATAAACTCATTATCATAAAATTGAAATACAAATTATAATATTAGATTGTAATTAGGGAATAGTATACTGCCGTAATTTAGTTACAAGTCATACAATAAAAGAATTAAAAATAAAAATTATAAAAACCAAACAAGCTCAAATAAAACGATTTAATGAAGTTTTGGAATGCAGATTCAAACTGCAAAAGCTTTAAAATTTTTGAATAAATTTTGTAGTCATTAAAAAGAATGAAAAATCAAAAATTGATTACATTTTTAAGAAGAAATTTTCAAATTTTACTCACAAAGATTTATAACTATAACTAGCAATTATTGCAAAGTGTTGCATTCTTTCAAAAAAGCGCTATTTTTTTTTTTTTTTGGTTTTTGATATTGAAAATCAAATGCTCTTGCGTCAGTTTTTCTTTCACAACTATAGATCGAAATTTTAAATACATATATTTTAAATCCTATTTTTTTTTCTTTCGATTTGTTATGTGAATGGTGAAAATGACGTTTAAACAGAAAAACATTGGAAATTATGCACAATTAGAAGAAGAGAAAAAGTATAACGGAAGAACTAATTATGCTTTTAACACCTCGCTTGAGGGCGTTTTGATCATTTCACGTAGGTCTAAAAGAATTGTTATGGCGCCATAGAGATGTAACCCGATAATTATTTATTGAACCTTAGAAAATTTAATTTCTATTTGTGGTTTCTCTGAAAGAAAGTAAAATAATATTTTTTAACCTAGAATTTAGCTAAAACTTTATTAGAAATTTTCAAGTCAAAGGTCTATTTTGCTGGCTATAAATTAAATTTTGTGTCACAAATATATTTTTTAGCTAATTAAAAAATATTTATGATCTGGTATGACATCAAAGGGCTTACAACCATATAAAAAAAGCAGTAAAATTTTACTGATCATAGTGGATCATGGCCTGAGGAACTTCCAGCCAAAGTTTTATGACTAAGCCCCTGATTCCTATAAAAGCAATTTCAATCAATTTTTGATCGTGTGATTAATTGATGCTAAACATTTGAGGTCGGTAAATCCCCGAAAAATTGAAAAATTTGCTAATGACTTGAAGTTGTTCGCATAACGATCATAAACTAAGGAATCTAGTTAGGCCTAGCAAAAATTTTATCATTAAGGCTATGGTCTTTATTGAAGTGAAATACAAATTGAAAACGCAGAACATTTTAATATTTTTATAATCTAGTTCAGAAATTGAACTGTTTGTTTGTTTGTATTTTACTCTTGCAATTCCTTATAATCTTAAGCCAAGTAAAATAAGGAACTATCCAAGTTTTTTAAGAGAATGCGACAAGATTAACACTAACCTACATACTATTCTAATATAGAACATAATTTTACACTGATTGTAACTTAAATAATAAAAAATTCATATTATTTCAGAACTAGTAGAATTTGTTTACTTTCACACGACGAAATGACAGAACTTTAACATCCTAAATGTTGTGGATATGGAAAATTCTATTAAAATCACTTTTTTTAGATGTTATAATTTTCTCGTCGCTAAGTACAGCTGGTGAGTATATAACAAACAGGAAAATATAATATGGAAGCTTAAAAATAATTCCAAATAATTTTAAGGATTTCTTAATACTATCTTTGGCTTACCAAAGACCTGTGTTCATCAAAATGCTGTACATCAGTGTCAATTTTCATTTTCTTGCTGGTTACAAGGTGGAAAGTATGCTTCTGGTTGTGGGCCTAACAGATGGCTATTTTCTTGTTGTATCCCAAATGATGATGATGATATCAAAAAAATAGTTTCTGAGCCAAATGTATCATCACCTCTTCCCAAGCGAAGTATACTAAAAAGAAGAGATGATGGCAAATCATCAAAAAATGTAAACTAGAAATTATTCTTTTTTTTTTTTTTTTTTTTTTTTTGTTTTAAATAAAAAACATAAAAAAATATTTTCAATTATTTTAGTTTGACTGTGGAATTCCAAAAAATTCTAAAAATATAATACAAAAACGAATAATTGGTGGTCGCCCAGCTAGATTTGCTGAATATCCTTGGCAGGCACATATTAGAATAGGAGAATTTCAATGTGGTGGAGTTTTAGTATCGAAAATTTATGTTGCAACAGCAGCCCATTGTATTCAACAGGCAAGAATTAAAGATATTTTTGTGTATTTAGGAGAATTGGATACACAGAATTCAGGAGCTGTTAGTGAACCATTTCCATCACAAAAGTATCGTGTTCTACAAAAAATTATTCATCCTAGATTTAAATTTAGGATGACACAGCCAGACCGATATGATATAGCATTATTAAAACTTGCAAGACCTACAGGATACTCGTAAATAATTTTATTTAATATTAGAATTATTTTAACTAAAAATTTCAAATAAAATAAAACCTTTAATTTTGACTAAAATAGTTCTCATATATCACCAATTTGTTTGCCACAATATTTCTCGGATTTAATTGGAAGGAAGGGTATAATAGCTGGCTGGGGTAAGACTGAAGCAAATATGGGACATGTTGGTACAAATATTTTACAAACAGCTGCAGTACCAATAATAAGTATTAATTTGATTTCGTTCATAAAAGCTTTGTTTATGTTTTTGCTGTAAATTTAAGGTAGAGCTGATTGTATTGATTGGCATGACAGTAAACAAATTAATATTGAATTATTTAATGAAATGTTATGTGCTGGACACTCAGATGGTCATCAGGATGCATGCCTTGGTAATTAACAATTTAATTAGTTTAATCAATTTTAAAATTAGGGCTATCGCTTTTTAATAAATAATTTCGCTACTTAAGCTAAATAAATAGGAAATAGGATCTAAGAAGCTTATCATAACTTTCATACAAACAAAAAGTATATTATTAATGCAGTAGATTTAGTTATCTTGAATACCGAATTAGAAAAAAATTCTCAGGAAAGTGCTTTAAAGTTCGGCTAACCTTTTCCTTGCTTTGAATAAATAACTTACTCTGCTCAAATATGTTTCTTTTATTCATTTAATCAAAATTTGTTTTTGGACGCCTATAAAAATGTTGAGTTATTCTCGATGTATAAACGCAATCTCAAAACTTATTATTATCCGACTTGGTGTTGTTCTAAGCTTCCAAAACAAGTAAAATTACCTAGCCGAAGATTAAGTGTTTCAGTAAATTAAATCTTAATAAGTTAAATTCCTTTGTATGAGTCGAGCAAGTATAATATAAATTTAAACGTTATTTTGGCCCAAAATCAAGCAGAAATGTGGTCATCATTGCATAGTTTACGGCGAAAACGAAAATTAGTTTGAAAGCCAATTTTTATTTTTGAAAAAATCTTTTGGGAAACTTTCTGACAATGATTTTTTTTTGCCATTTATGTTTTATAAATTATAATTATCATTGTTTTATGACTAGTGGAAATTTCCAGCGTTACTCTTTAGAATTAAAAACTAATAATGGAATTTGGTGACCAAATGAGGAAGAAGAACAAGAAAAAGCAAGTTATACTGGGAACTATACCTTTTCTATTTAAAATGTAAGTTAATTACTGAGATGTTCAGCCTACTTGAAGAAGTTTTTGGTATAAGAATACGAGAATCATGTTATCAGCTCTACAGCAAATGTTTAGATTGTCAATGCGCAAACTAGTTCAGATGTGTTCTCCTTGCCTTACTCCATTGAAAATTCATTTATTCCAAATTTTGAACTCAATTAGACGTAAACAAATTGCTTAGGAGTTCATCGGAAGTTCATCAGAAGTTGTACTAAATTATAAATACTTTTCAGTCTATTGTATAAAATTCATTGGTCCATTTCAAAAGTGTAAAGGAGCGCTGAAGTCAAATATAGAATCGAACCTACTTCTTCTGGCAACCATTGTTTCTAAAGCTATTTGACCTTCTGACTTTCTTTTTTTTATATTTAACTTCTCTTCTCAATCAGGTGACACATATTCGCTTTACGCGGCTTAGCACATCCAGTGCTCGCAACCCCCGAAGCTAATCTCAGTGCATTTTAATCACCCAATATTATAGTTTACGATCTCTTGTTGGTTAGACGTTTGTTTCCAACAGTAGAATATTGAGAGGCCATATTCTTCATATGTTGTACCCTTGCATATGTTTGTACTAAGCACACAACAAGTTGAACTTGTCTGTTGCTGTATTGTAGCTAATTTTGAAACAAAAATAAAAATTTCTTTATAAAAAAGAAATAATAATTGGAGATTTTTTTATACTTTAGGTGATTCGGGTGGACCACTCATAATAAAAGAGCGAGGACGCTACACTCTCATAGGGATAACAAGTGCAGGTTTCGGTTGTGGTGTTGACCATCAACCTGGAATTTATCATAACGTTCAAATAACTTCGAAATGGATACAAGATATGATCCAGACACAAAACGATTAGATTCTATTCAGAATTCATTTAAATAGGTCATAAAATTAAAATTTTGTATGTAAGACTCTTGTCTCAACATTGCATTACTTTTCGTACTTTTCCTAATGCAAAAAAATGTAACAAAAAATTATTATATGTTTAAAAAATATGAAATTTTTAGGCTAAATAGGGTTGCAAAAGAAAGAATTAATAAATAATTAAAAGAAAATACTCTTTTAAATAAAATAAATAGCAATGAACTTGAGAGTATTAAATGTATTAAAGTGAGGGAAAAGTTCTGTTTAAGATTCTACTTTTTAGAATTCCTTGGGGATACATTTCAAATAATTCCTTACGCAAATATTATAGAAAATAACAAAAAGATTTTAATGATGAAAGATAAAAAAATATGACAGTTAGGTACGCTAACATATTTCCTTGATACAATACACACTTGATACAATCAGAGACTAATTTTGCAGTATTTTACGGATTGTCTTATGAATTTGATAAGTGTAAGACTTCCCAATGATCATTTAAAAGCAATTTATTAATTAAACTAAATAAAAACGGCTGATTTTTTGATATAGAAAAACTAAAGTTTAGGTCCATTTCTCAGCTACACTAGAAATATTAAATCTGTGCTAGAGAACATAATTTTTACTAATCACATGATAAATATAGGGAAAAATTACAACAATAAAAAACTAAAAGAGATGACATTGATAACATTTTGCAGCTAGTTACGTGTATGTCTTAAATCAGTTCGATTCGGTAAAATAATTATCCACGCGGTTTAAAAAAAAGTCAAGCTTTGCAAAGAATTAAAAATTATAAATAATTTTAACTAGCTGTACTTATCACTAATTCCCAAAAACTCGGAGTTAAAAAAAAAACATATAATTATACTTTCTCAATTTTGCAAGATTTTAATTTTGCTTAAAGAATTATTTTTTTTATTTATTTGCAAGAAAATCCAACTTTAATGAGGTCCTATCCAAGCGTATCGTCCAAATACTTTCACTTTATTCATAGCACTCCTTAGTAAGAGAAATGATTTTGATTACAAATGTGTTGTATCTATTTATAAAAAACAAAGGAAAAAGATGTTATTAGTAAATCCGCTAAATTGACTTTAAAGAAAAAACAATCGGAGATTTAAGTGCAACAATTATCTAAGCTGGTGATACGGCATTGTCTCATTTTTCAGAGTATGGAAAAATTTATACGGTGGATACTTTTAAGTAGTTAGCTAAATGCAACAACATTTGTTCTATAAAGCATTTGATTTGTAAGAAATAAGAGCAGTGGAGTACAAGGAGAACTAATGCATTTTCCTTAGAAAGACAATGAGTTAAAATATAAAAAAACAAAAAAATATCCTTGAGGTTCTTTTTTCTTAGTAAGCTACAATAACTTAAAAAATTAAATATCTTTTATTAAATAGTAAAGTATGTTAAGAACGTTCTCCAAAAATTTCAGTCAATCAAAATAAAGTTTTCAGAGAAAAAACCTTGAAAACTACCGCTTTTTGTATTGTCGGCCAGATTTTGACAGACTTTCTAAGCGGTTTTTATCCAAAACCTTTTCTCAAAAGTTATCATGATTTTCTTAAAAAATATTGAAAAGTTCGGCTTTCTACTTCAACACAACATAACCTTCTTCAAAAGTGATAACACAACTTAATTCATTGCTTCCGTAACCAGTTTTTCTCTACAGGCTTAAAGTGATTTTTATATAGTCCTAAGATGGCCTTTAGTTTCGATGGCAACTTCTAATATTCGAGTTAAATCTCTTCCCTTCTAGCAACTTTCTGTGATTTGCAAACAGGCACCAAGCGCTGAAGGCTAGAACTTACCAATGCAAAAGCAACCTGAAGGTTAATTTTCTATTTGGCATATCGTTTTCAAATGCATGTGACATGGATAACTAATGTCCGCTTTTTACGGTTTCTTCGTAGAAATTCATAAGCAAAGAAATTTAACGATCTGTATATTTTTCCAAGCGTTTATATCCCTTAAGGACTTAAACATAGGCATACTTTAACTGATATTTGCTTGCGTGACATCTTTGTGTACCTGCTATGCGGCGTAATGAAAATAGGCCTAAATCTTACCAAAAGTGAAAAAACTAAAAGAGATGAAATATTTAACATCAAAAATAAAGAGAAGATGTAGAATAAACAAAATTAAGCACAAAAGGAAAACCTAGTTCAAAGTAATTGCTTATACATCACATAACTGATCTGTCTGATCTGAAATGAATATTCAAAAGGGAAAAAAGGTTTATCCGTTAATATTTTCAAATTGCTTGTTTTGCTCCTATGGAATTCTGTGAGAATCCTAATGTCAGGTTTGGATAATATTTACCGATATCTAAATTTTTGCAATAAAACTTCGATTAATCCTATTTTATTGACGTTAACTGCTTCTTAAAATTCTAAATTAATTACACAGATTTTCATATGAAACCAAAAAGTTGTCAAATAAAATAATTTATTGTTTAATTTATAAAAAAACAAGAATTTCACTAGAAGAAGATAAAAAAAAACATAAATTTCTAATTAATCTGGTACCCGATTTAGCATACAATTTTCTTTTCTCATCATGATGACAACAACAATAATTACAATAAAAAAACAAAAACCATTACCTTTAGACCTCTTCTAAGACTTAATGCTAGTCAATAATAAAACCGCTACTACTAGTACTCATAAAGTTGGTTACCTAATGATAATGTATGTTGACAAGCAAATATTAAAAAAAAAACCAAAGAAATTCACTTGTTTATACGTATCACGTTTCAGTTCATCACTTTCTCCGTTGCAGATAATATTGACAAACAGCGCGAAAGTATTTAAAAACAAAAAACAATACAAAAAAGAAAGAGCACGCCTACCTTACATTCAATGACATAAAAATTATGTTTTGAATTCATTCATTTATCATTTTTACAAAAATTCCTTTTGTTTTCAAAGATTTATGGAGGTTTTTGGTGTTTGTTATTTTTTTTAGTTTTTCTCTTCAGTTTTGTTTTTTGTTTGTTCGTTTTTGGTTATTTTATATATATATATATATATGTTCTCATCGAAAAATTATCAATCTGAAAAACAAAACAAATAACCTTAAGCGAAAGGAAAGAAATTTTCAGACGCCTCATAATATATCAAATGAAATGAAATGAAACGAGATAGTAGTTGGCTATAGTAACTAATATTTAATCAAAATAAAAATAAAAAACAACACAACATTAACTTTAAAAAAAAAAAATTATACTTTCGAATCAGTTGGTTAGTCAAGTTTGCAGACGGGGTCTGCTGTTTTAAGACCCGTACACAGTTGTGTTTCGTTTGTCAAAAGTAACAATTTATCAGTTGACTGTGTCCGGTTTCGTATTTAAATTAATCGCGTGCTACCAATGATCTGGTGTCAAGTTCAATAGCTCTAACAGTGACCCAAAAAATTAATATTAGAGGATAATACAACAGGAACAATCACAAAAAAAAAAAACAAAAATAGAGATATTAATGATATTTAAAAATGATATTCATATCATTTAAAATGTCAAAATGAAAGTGAAAACTGCACCCAAATGGGCCCAAAAATTTATATCTTAATATAAAAAAGCATTGTTAATATAGTTTAACAAAAAAAAAAACGAAATAAATAAATAAATAAATTAGAAAAAATGAATGGGGGAATGAATTTAACATAATGACATTCAAAGTGCTTAATGTATTGTGCAAAAAAACACATTAATTTTGGTTGTTTTTGTTTTTTGTATTTTTATTTTGACTAATGAGTGAAATTCGGTTTAGAGAATTATTTAAGAAATTAATTCAAAATAATTTCCTATAATATTAAAATGAAATCTATTCAAACGAAATTTTATATAAATTTTTGTTTCGGTTTATTTATAATATTTGATATTTTTGCAAAAATTTATGGTTATGAAAATTATAATAGTTATTATAATAAAATAATTGGTAATAAATTTAAGAAAACAATAACAAATGAAATTCCAAAGGAAGCAAAATTTTTTGATGATTTTAAATGTAAGTAAAAAATTCAAGTTTATGTCTTAAGTCTTTTGTTCGGTTTGAAACTATTATTTTTTTGTTTTTACTACTTTTACTACTTTACTATTAGTTTTATTCACGTTAAGGTTCTTTATTGTTGTTATTTAGTAATTTATAAAATTATTAATTAAAAAGATGATAATGGATTGACTACTTGTGTGGATTTTAAAGTATAATTTGTTTATTGACTTTTGATACATCCCAAATAAATCATTTCTTTTTTTTTCACTTAAAATGCATTACTTTAATGTGTAATAATCATGTGAAATATAGTAAATATATAATTTTACAAATTAATTGGAAACAATGTCATCTTATTTTAATTGTGCTATTAGTAAATTTACAAATATTAGAATTTAATCTGAGTTCTGCAAGAACTCATACTAAATGCAAAATTTTGAAACCTTTGAACTCACAAACACCTTATAGTTCGGCTAGCAGGTACTATTTGATACTTGAAACACACAATTAATTAAAATAAAACTACAATTAAACAAAATTTCAGCAAAATTAAATTTTAAAAATCCCTAAAATCAATTCTATAATTTTTAGGAAAATTTTTTTCGTTTTATATAAAATGAGAACGCCTTACAAACCTATCTAGCAGGCACTTACACATCTCTAAGTAAAAAAAAGATATATGATACTTTAAAATTTCAGCTTTAACAGAACAAAGTTTATTTTTACTGCAAATATTTTAAAAGACGATGATGTGCCATTTAGTACCTAAATAATATTTAAGCCTTACAGATCATTACTTAAAAAATTCACAAGCTTTCAGTCTATAACTACACTAGACAGTTAAAAGCTTCTTAAGCAAAAAATCCACCTCTCTGATTTTGCAGCAGTATAAAATGCACCAGAATAAAAGCAAAACGCTTTTTATTTTCTCACTTTACCTAATAACAATTTCAAAGTCTCGAATTTGTTGAAATCCATTGGGCAGAAGGAGTTCTTGAAATTTATTATAAAAACAACAGGTAAGGCAAGCCAACAGGGACAATTATATCCTATAATTTTGATACAGCTCCTCATGAATTTTAGTTCCTTAAATAAATGCCTTTAAATAATTAATAAGCATAATAAGAGAAGAGATTAATTATATCACGAGCTAAAAAAACCGACTAACCTTTTACTTAAATATATGCAGAAATAATAAAACTCCTCCATTAAATAAATCAAGAAAAGAAATGATATTTGTATTGAGGATGTACTTTTAATTGGTGTAGAAGTTCATGAAAATCTATGGGTTTTGGTAGCAAAAAATTGGATGTAACTTAGTTAACAAAGAAAGTAAAATGAATACCCACAGGATATTAGAGGACTTGATAATACTTGTGCGCTTTTATACTTTATAGAGAATTTTTTATGGGTATCATATGCTGTGTGCTGAGTTTATTTCTAATAAAGCTCTACTGATTAACTATTCTGCTGACTAGCATGAGGTCCCTTGATAAAAGCTTTATAAAAACTTTCAAAATGAAAATATTTTTTTGATATTTTTTAATACTTTGATAAAGTCCCTTAGATTTACTTAAATAAATCCAAGAATCTTTGGTATTTCACTTAAATAATTCAATTTATAAGAAGTCAAAGGATCTAAAACAATGAAAAGTTGTAGGAATTCTTTCTCTACCGAGAATCAAAACTTAAAAAATTGCTTAAAAAATTGTTTTCCATGACTAAATTTGTAAGAGCGGAAATAAAATAAACAAACACCTAATTAAATTTAGGATATTTAACTATCCCACTGTACTTTGTTTATTTGCTAACAAATAAATTTGTCTGAAACAAATAAACCTTGAAAAATGGGTTTTTCAAATTTTTATAACATTAAAAATGATGTTATGATGTTGCAAATTTACAAAACCGGTAAAATATTCGCTGGAGTTTTTATAAAAATACTAAGAAGTTGAAATGAGTTCACAGAATTGCAACTTTCTTTAGTGTTTAACCTCGAATTTACATTCACTTTTTTTTGAGTAATGGAAAATTTTTGATTTCCATAAAATGGCTTAAATGACTTTGAACAATTGAGCTTGAAAATTTGAAATTAGTCTCTCTCAACAAAGAAATTTTATTGTTTTTTTTTTGTATAAAAAAAGTAATTAAGTTAAGAAAAATTCAAATTAAATTTTTTTAATGTTGCTGTCAGAGAAACCAAAATTTTTTGTTTAAAGTTTAAACATTTTAACGTCTTTTGAATGTTTTTAAGCAGATTTTGTTGGGATTTTAGTTAAATCTATGATAATTATGAGAAGCCTTCTCTATCACTTTCTTAGATGATTTTTTTGAGCGGTTTTCTATAAATCCCTGGGATAAGTTCATGAGGCTGTTTTCAAACTGATTTTGTCATTTGTTTAGCTTTATCTCTTCAGAGAGAATTTTGTTTAAGTTTCTAGAAGAGAATTTTATTTTGCATCCTGAATCATTTTTCGAAATGATTTGATAAGGCTTCTATCACTTTCTTATATAGATTTGTTCGGTTATTTTCTTTATTATCTATTCCTTTCTTATAAAAGATTTTAATATTTTCTATAACTCTCTGAAAGAATTTTTTCAAAACATTTCAATCATTTTCGGAATAATTTTTTACGATGATTTCATTTATACTCATTAACCTCGATATTAGCTTCATTGCATTATATTGCTAACATTTTATTGACGTTTCAAAAACGCAAACAAAAACTTAATTGTTTTAATTAACATTTTAGAAGATTTATTGCAAAAACTCAGTTTTAATTGTAAAAAAATTACAATTTCAAAGCTAAAAGAAGAAATAAAAACTAAAAATGAAGTCTTTGTCCTCTTTTGTTATTTTTATTTGGTAAAAATAATAAATTAAAGCAATAATGCCAAGTGAATTAACAAAGTTAATAAACAAAAATTTAGCAAAAATACAGCTTTGTCATATTTATAACAATAATAAAAAAGAGTGCTACGTAAAAATATTTTAGAAAAAAATTATAATATCTAACGGCAAACCAGACGATGTTCAGTCAAGGAAGCTTTTTGAACTTTTTGGCGTTGTCATTTTTAAATAGATAACTGCAGCATTTTTACGCTTTATGTACGCTCTTAATGGTTTCATTGTATAACTCGTTTAACATGTAAAAAAATAAACTAATTTTCAAATGATGTAATAGAACATTGTTTGTTGTAATTTTATGTAGATAAAAGATTGCTTGCAACTTTTCGTCAACTCATTTAGAGATGACTGCTTTGATTTGCGTAATCAAATCTTTGGCTAGAATTTTATTTCGTTTTATTTTATTTTTCATAAATGAATGAAATCCAAGTTAAGTTCGATGGCTGTTTTCAGATAAGATTTGATGTTGGTTGGGTTTTTTTTTTGGGTACAATTTTGTTCTATTTTTATGGTATGGACCATTAATTTCAATGATCACATTTTGCGTATGAACGTTATGGTTATTAGTTTTAAAATACTTAAAAAAACTTAAAGGAAATTTTTATTCAATTAAAACAATAAAAACTTCAAATAAGCAAAGGATTACAAATAAATAATAAAATAAGTTATAGAAATGTTTGATAATCTTTTTATAAGCCCAGATGACTAGTGTTGTTGATAGCCTGAGATGATTGCAAAATCAGAAAACGTATAAAAATTATAAAGAATATTTTTAAAACTGTTACTTTGTCAATTTTTAATGATTTATTGACTGTTACTTGCATCCTCTAGATTCTAAGGCTTCTACCCAAAATTCAGAGGATTAAGGTGATTATGTAAAGTTTATGGCCAAGATGACCTCAACTAATAGGGAAAAAGGATAAAATGGCCTAAATTAATGCGAAATAAAGAAAAGATGGCCTGAATTAATACGAAATAAGGATAAAAAAATAGCGTGGAAGAGAGAAGCTAGAAAGAAAGAAAAGCCCGGAAAAAGGCAATCGGATGGGGTAAAAGAGAAGATAGAAGAAAAGAAAGAAGAAAGTAATTTGTAAAAGCAGGGAAATTTTTAATTAACGTAATTTGGAAAATAACCTAAATTAAAAGAGATCTTTCAAAATCAAATGAGATAATCCAGAATACTCAAAAAAATTAAAAAAAAAAAAAGACTAAGGTATTGGATTAGTACTGAAACAATATTTTCTATTTCTGTAAATTACAATTTAAAATTTTAAAACTTTGTTTACACTTTCCCAGACCCGTTTAGTTATTCCGAGATATTAAGATGGATCCGTCTAGAATTTTGACCCTTAAGCTAATTTTAAAATCAAAATCAAAAATCGGTATTTCAAGCAAATTGCTGATCTGGGCGGAATTTCAAGAGAGTAATTCAAACAGGTCAAATACACCTAAGTGAATACTCTTTGGCCAAGTTATGCATCTGAAATGAGTTTCTAAGCCTTTCCATCTCCGCAAACAGGATAAGATAAGAACAATTTGATCTATAATGGATCTTAAATAAAAGAAAACGCTTATATGATTGTTTATTGTCAATTGTATACCCAGGATTTTGTAGAAAACCCAAAAATTTGTACTGATCATAAAAATCAATAGAAATTTTTCTATTAGTTTTGATGTAGGCCTTTTTCGAAACAATACAATTCCGTCAAGAAAAAGTTTAATTATCCATACAATTTCTGAAGGACATGGCTTGTCTCCCTTTTGGTTTGCATTTTATTTTTTAGTAGACCTCTTTTTAATGCTTTTTATCTAGTATATCAATAAAATTATCTTCCCCTACTAAAAGATATTTTCAATATTTTCATTAATAAAAAAAAACCTACATAAAACTCGGAATTTTATGAAAAATTTTAATTCAATGAAATTTATTACCAGAAGCCTAGAAAACCGAATCTAAATGCAATTTACAAAATTGAAATAACTGCAATTTTTAGACAAACTTAGGGTCATTATATCTTTCAGCAGTACACCAGAAAAATATTACACGAAAGGCCTACTAAAAATAGTAAAAATTTTTCTAAAAAACTGTTTTGGCCAAAAGTCAGCAAAAACTCCCTTAAGTCGTTGATGTAAACGTTATTTTGGAATTTCCAAAAGAATCCCAAATTCTATTCTCACCCTCTCTCTTTACCTCCCTTAAAAAAATTTAAACATGTAAGTTCACTTTTTTTCTGCCTATTATTAAAGAAGTTCGGGAAAAGTTTGTAAAGAATTTTTGCAAACAAAAGACCTAAAATTCAATTTCAATCCCCCTTTTTTTAATTAAAAACTTAAATAACATTTCAATTCTCTTACAATTTACAATAATTGACATAAAATAATTAAAATAAAAAACAAATATTTTTCTTTTTCTCTTGAACTTCACATAAACTGGTTCATAAGTAAAATTGTTCATCTGACCATGGCTTGCATATTCTTTAGAATTCAAAATAAAATTTCTGGTGTCATGATTCCAGTAATCCATTCCTTCATTTATGATACATAACAACAATGGTAAAGAAATTTGTATATGATCATATTTAACAAAAGAAGACATAATTTTTACCTTTTCTAAACGATATAATAAAATTATAAGTTTTGTGCGACAAACAGACATAAAGATAGCAGAAATGTTTGCCTGATTAAGTTTATAATAATCAAAACTAAAGGAATTCATAAGAAAGTTTTCATCGTTAACAACATAAATAGTTAAAATAAATAAAATAAAACAAAATTCAAAATAAAAAAGACGAAGAAGACGCAGCTAGCGTAAAGTGAAAGACAGTGAAATGTCTCAAAAGAGTTCCTCCTCATGATCATCAGTTTACCGCGAACCTTTTACTAAAACGGATCGGTTAAGATTCTGGTGTTAAGGCAATACCAGAATTTTTCTGTGATGTATTATTAACACAGATTATTATTATTATTGTTGTTGTTGTTGTTTTATACAGGAAAGCACAAGACAAAATATGGAAGCAACTTTACAACTCGTAAAGTGGGTTTAATATACCAAAAATCAAAAATAAAAATACAAAACTACAAAAAATGAACAAAGTAGATAACTTAAGGAATTATATGTTTCAATTACTAGTGGCAATTTCCTGTGTTTTTAATTATCAAAATTTAATTGAGGGTAGCCCAGCAACATCACAACAAGAACATGACATGTTACTTTTGGAGACACTTTCTAGACGTCAATCGTACAATGGCTATTATGGTCTTCCTTCAAATACTGTCTTGGATATGTTGAATCGAAGTACTTTGCGTTTTTTTTTTTGTTAATTATTTCTTCTGCTTTTTGTGGTATCATTTCGTGTGTAACTCCCAAGAAAATCCTTGTTTTATGTTTTTCTTTTAAAAAAAGTTATATTTCCAGAATAGTGATTAAAACAAAAAAGAAACTAATTTAATTTCTTACTTTCTTTCAGTGATTCCTAAGACATGTCGTTTCAAGGGTGTCAAATTTGAATGTGGTTTATCCATATCATGTTATCTTAGTGGCGGTGAGCCATTAGATTTATGTTCTGGTGGCATGATATGGTCATGTTGTATTGATAAGGGATTAAATTCAGAATCAGATGATGATGACCAACAGGTGGCTGTTGTTAGTAATGCAAGTAAGTAAAACACTTTCACTTTAGTGTGAGCTGCTCTTGGATGATCTACACAAATGAATAAAAAAAAAACACAAAATTATAGACTTCTAAAAGTGTTTAATAATTTGTCATTCGATTTGTTTAAAAGCGTGACGACGAGGTACGAATGTGTGATTACCACCTAGAGTTATATAGACTTTGTGGTATTTTTCTTCAATTCTTTTGTATAGTTTAAACACGGAAATTGTTTTTCTTTTGATTATTTTCTGACAACTTTGTTGTTAAAATTTTTTTTCGCTCTTATAAGTTTTAAACAAAAAATAAAAAAATAAAAAAACGTTTTCGTTATAGCAAGTGTAATTGAGAAGATATAGAAGCAATTCTTGACATGCTTTTTGAACGCCGGCTCATTGACCTTAAGTTTCCTTTCATTTTTCGTTTTTATATTAGTAATAAAACAATTGAAAATTAATGGAAATTTAACACATATATGCGTGCTTATTAGAATAGATTAAATTATATTTAATTAAATTAATTTTTGAAAAATTGAAAATTATACCAAAGAAAATTGTTTTAAGTGAAAACGAGTTGATAATTTGTGACAGAGAAAAAAATTTTTAGAAGATTTTTATATAAATAGAAAATATAATTTCTACTAAAATAATTTAAATTTCTGATTTAACAGTTAAATTAAATTTTATTGGTTAATGGCGGTTTTTTTGATAAAATTTTCAAATTTAATGAATGAATGAAAAATTATTTTATTTAAAATCAAAAGTTGGAATCCCTTGAATTAATAAATAAAATTCAAGTTTTTGTATTTTTAAAAGGGAGCTGATTACAAATATTTGTGTTGGTTTTTTAATAAAATCAAATTTCAACTACATACATTGCTCCTAGCGTGGCAATAAAAGACTTTAAAGACTGTACTGATTTTAAATGTTGAAAGTAAGAACTTTAAATGTTAAAGTTTTAAATGAATCAACAAAAAATTGCTATTTTTTAATTTTCTGGTTGACAAACGTAATTTTTTTTAGACAAAAGAATTCAAAAGATATTTCATTTAAGACGTTTTTTCTTTGATATTAATACATGCCAGATTTTACAGTGCAAGTTTTAAACTTGAGTTAACTTAAGCTATACTTAACGTTAAGAATAGTGCGAGTTTTAGCTTTAAATAGCTGAGCTACTGGTACTTAATTTGTAAGCGATTTTCAAGATGTTGGTAACAGAAGCAACACTTTAGATCTTGACTGAAATAAGTACAACTTGCTAAGAATTTTAAACGATTTGCTGTGTGCACATTTTTAATAATGAACGATCACCTGTTCTGTATTTGCAAGCAATGGAGATATTGAATGCAAGGTTTTTTCTATGCACAGCATAAATATTAAATATTTAAAAGTTAAATCGCAATGAATTATAGCAAATTATTGGAAAAATGATTTAATGACAAATATAATTAAATTTTCGTAAATTTTTCTTAAAGAGATTGTGAACAGCTTAAGCAATTTTATTTCTCCTAATAAATTTCTCGATTTTTAAAATATTTTGGCTTCCAAAGTCTACCAAAAATTGAAAAAACGGAAAAATACCCTGCGTTATTACCTCTAGAAACATCTCCTTTAATAAATAAATTTAGATTTTTTTTTAAAAATTAATTAAATATACTGGAATTACCTTTTTGCCAAAAAATATTCTTGAAAGCATGCGTTTTTTTTAACAAATTAACTGATCCCCCCTCCCCCTCCCCTCTTCCACTTTTTAAGAACTAAAGTCAAATTTTGAAACGCAAATTTTTCTTGATCAAATTTTCAACTGACATGTGATACTAAACATGACTTGCACTATGAAACCAGATGTGCAAAAGTTTCTAAAGACAGGTTTGAGGATAAGAAAAACAAAAACAAAAAAAAAGATTTTAAGATCCTGTTTTCTCAACTGCTTGAAATACGAAGAAAATTTTCTACAGCTTCGGCCATACTTTAATTTGTTTCAAAATTTTTGCAAGTCTCAAACATTAAAGAAAATCTTTTATAGTGCGTTTCAGAGGCAAAATGACTCATGTTGAATTAGTAATGTCCCAATTTTTGCTTCAAATTTTCAAGTGATTGCTAAAGTGTAGAGTAGAAAATTCAAATTAGTAATCTCAAAGATGAAAGTTAGGTTAAATCTAAATGTAAACATGATACAAAAAACTTTTGACAGTAACAGACATAGATGAAGATTACACATCTTCGAATTATTAAAGACTCAGTAGAAACACACCTTTTTATGTAAAGTCAGATTTAGTAATTCAATATAAGGAATGTATCAGTGAAAATGCAATATTAACACTTTTTTCAATTACTCAAAAGCTCTTCTGTGTACAAGACTCATATTTGTATTACCAGCATCTGTCTAGTAGGTTTTTAAAATCCCTAACAACTTCAGAAAAATTAAAGAACAACCTCCAATAAATTTTGTCAGTCACAATGCACTAATTATAAATTATTTTGTGGCTTCAGATAGAAAGCGAAATTATCTATGCTTGCTTCAACAGCATTACTTGGCTTAACACATTCGCAAAATTTAATAAAAAAATTTTTCCATGGCTATTTGTACCACCTTTTTTGGCTAAGGATAAACTTTCTCATCTTCAAATACAACACAAAGTTTTCTTCAATCATTTGCTAATTTATAGAAAAAAACTTAACTATTTATTTTTATATTTATTTATTTTAAATAAAAATTTTAGGGTGTTTTTTATCGCGTTTTAAATGACTTTAACCCCCACTAAATTACAAATTATTTTCTTGACTCGTAAAGCTCTAATTCTAAAGACTTGAATTTATTTTTTGACTATTATCCTTGGAAGACTTTTAAGCAAATCTTCATATTTCTTTAATATATAAGAAACATCGAAACAGTATTTTTCTTTTTCTTTTGTTTTTCTCTTTTTTTTTTTGAATTAACAAACCTTAAACCACTATTACAGGTGATATCATCCATTTACATGACATCTATTCCGAATTCCAAGATATCCCTCCAACTCCCCTCAGTCATTCTGTTTATAGTCAAAAGCCAATACAACAATCGCCATTATCATCAAATCATCAGCGTCCATCATATTTAAATAAACCAGCCCAACATCATTCATCATGGGGACAAGAATCAACATATTTAGGTGGAAATCATGGTATCACCAATTATATTGATCATTATCCACCAGGAGCAAATAATGAAATTTATGAATCAGAGAATCAAAGACCAGCTGAAAGTAATTTTTATCAGAGGCCAATTAGTTCAACAATCAATTCTGGAAGTTATCAACAAGAACATAGCAACTATCATCCAGTTCCGGGTACAAAAAACAAATACACTCTTAACTTTTCAGTGAAAATTACTCCCTGTTCTTATGTTGTTTCTATTCTTTATCAAAATGATGGCAAAAAAAAGATTTTTTTATCTTAAGAATATTATTTTCTAATTGCAGGTTGTGGAGAAATTTTCTCAAGATCAAATCGAATTGTTGGAGGACATTCAACAGGATTTGCTTCACATCCATGGCAAGTAGCTTTGATTAAATCTGGTTTCCTTTCACGTAAACTAAGCTGTGGTGGTGCCTTAGTTTCAAATCGATGGGTGGTAACAGCAGCTCATTGTGTAGCCACGTAAGAAAAATACCCTTAAATTATCAAAATTTTTAATTCAAGAAAACACAAACCAAATTAAAAAAAAAAAAACTTCTGATTTCTGATTTCAGTACTCCTAACTCAAATATGAAAATTCGATTAGGTGAATGGGATGTTCGAGGTCAGGGTGAAAGATATACACACGAAGAATTCGGAATTGAACGTAAAGAAGTTCATCCAAATTATTCACCAACTGATTTTAAAAATGATGTTGCCCTTGTCCGTCTAGATAAGACAGTTATCTATAAACAGCATATAATTCCTGTCTGTTTACCGCCAAAAACTTCAAAATTAATTGGTAAAATGGCAACAGTAGCTGGATGGGGACGTACACGCCATGGACAAAGCACAGTTCCCTCAGTACTACAGGTAATATGACAAAAGTTAATAATTAAAAATTATAAAACAATTTGTTTCAAATAGGAAGTTGAAGTTGAAGTGATATCAAATGATCGGTGCCAAAGATGGTTTCGTGCAGCTGGACGACGTGAAACTATCCATGATGTATTTTTGTGTGCTGGATATAAAGAAGGGGGACGAGATTCATGCCAAGGTGACTCTGGCGGACCATTAACACTTGCCTTAGATGGTAGAAAAACTTTAATTGGACTTGTATCTTGGGGTATTGGATGCGGCCGAGAACATTTACCAGGTGTTTATACAAATATACAAAAATTTGTACCATGGATTGAAAAAATAATTGGAAAAGATGCCCATTGAATATTAATTTTATTTAATCATTGTTTTTTTACAATTTTTTGTTTATATTACTTTGTTAAGTTTGTAGAAGCTATAGAAACTAAATGATTGATGAATGTGTCACCAATTATTGGGTAAAATTGTGTACTGTGAGGTATTCTCGCTATCTATTGAGTTAAGTTTAATTTAAAACATAGAATTGTATATAGCATATAGTTTTTAAGTTGTCGTTATATTAATTTAAAATTTTCATTCAAAAATACTAAGAATTTTAATTTATTTTCCTTTTAGTTAAGTTGAGAGAACAAAAACCCCTCAAGTTGCACGACAGATCTTCGATTAACGTTTTATTTATTTTTCTCAATTTTTACTGTAGAAATATTCCTTAAGTCACAGAAAAAATACGTCCTTCTGATTAAACAATAGACATGTCCGATAATTAACTTACAATTAGTATACACATATGTAAGTCCTTGTATAAAAGCAGTAAAGATATGTTTCGATTAGCAAGTAAAATATGATCTGGGATTTATCAGATTTGGATTTACATATTTTACATGTCTCGATTATTATCTCGATAAACACGACAGACGTGTTCTTAAGCTTACATGACTAGAAGTCCATGAACTTAAATTACAATTATCTTTGAAAGCTAAATTTTAACGGTCGAAATTTGAAAAATAAATCCTAATTCTTTTATATTATATGTCTTGACTAAAAGAGTTGTGTCTTGGCTAAAAAATACTGTAAAAAATAAAATTTTATCAAAATCAATAAGTTTGCTAAAAATAGAAATTTGGCTAAATTAAGAAATATTTAGGCAGTGTACGAAATTAAATTTTTAAAGTTTTTTCTGCTGAAATTGAGCTTTTCGTGATGAAATAAAATTAATATCATCTCCGAATCTATTGGTATTTTCTACATTTTTTATATTTTCTACATTACCGAATTTACGATTTAATTGTGAAATTTAAATAATTATTTTTCAAACATATGTTGATTTTTGGTTTTCCTCCGCACACAGTGGTTCAAATAATTCTAGGGGCTATAACTATTTTAATGGACACGTGAAATTTTAATTTTGGAAATTTATTTAATAAGAGTGATGTAAAATCCTTCAAGTTCCTCCATTTCATTTTGTACAAATAATTTCTTTCTATTTGGGCAAGAATAAAGCCAAATTTTTACCACAGACAATTTATGTAAAAGTACATTTCATATAGATTTGACTACGTTTCAAAATATTGGTGAATTGAGCAGAATGTCAATTAGATTTGATACTTAAGATCAAAATTAAAATAAAGGCAAGAATTATGATATTAAAAAAAATTAGTTTTTACTCAAGTAAAATACTTTAAAACTAACTCCATCTAAGTTTAATCTTTAAATTTTCTATTTGCTTGATGTAAACATTTCAGTATGAAAAAAAATATCAATAAAAGTTTGACATCACAATCAAATATTCAACTTCTCAACAATACCTGACGTGAGTATAGCAAAAGCAATTAAAGCATTCACTGTTCATGAAATTATATTGCATTTAACGTGAAATAAAAAAATTATTAAAAGAGCAAAATTCTATATAATTACATAATCTTCTCAATCATTATTGTTTTTTAACCGATTATGGAATGACTATAAAAACTAAACGTGAGTAATTTTAAAGATGATGCCGCATATAAAACGTAGAAATATTTTGTATAATAATTTTAAGATTTTATGAAATTTGCAAAAACTGACAAAGAACTTTTTTCTGCTTATAATAAAATGTTTCACTCCTTTGCAATTTTTAATCATACATAAAAAGATTATTAAAGTGGATTTATAAACTGTTTTTTTTTTTTTTTTTTTGTATTACCTGGGATTCTCTATACAGCGACATATCGACTTAATGTTCTCAGTATTTAAGATGGGAAGTCAACCTCTATATCCTATTTAATTGTCTTAATCTCCACATTTTGCTCTTATTGATGATATTTTAGAAAAGTAGATGTGCTTTAATCTTCTTGAATAGAGCCCCTAGAGGTGACTGAGCAATGAATTTGGACTCTTAGCATGAAAAGTGGAAGACTGGAAAATTTTTTGATTTTTTCTTTCATCTTCGAAGACATGAAAAATTATTATTAATGGCAAGCATAATTTTATTTTTTGGAAATATGAATATATTATTTTTTTTTTGTGGGCAGTTTAAGGCAGTGGCCCTGATAACACCAACTTTTGTTCATGCAATTAAAAAATTTCATAAATTGGAGTGATAAGTTTCGATAAATCCCATAAAATGTGTCCTTTGAGTCCTTTGTCACCATTTACAGAACTCTTTTAGCACTTGTAATAATAACAATTAAATAAATAAATCCTTTTAAGCAAAAAGCTCCAAAAAAAATATTTGTAAAGCCTTTCGCAAGCGCTTTAAACGTAAAAACGTCAATAAAGGGTCTTATATAGACTGTTATTTTGGAAGAGCTAAAATAGTGCTTTTTCTCGTGTTGACACATGGAAGGTATCATATAGACTGATAAAATTGGATATTGAAATAATTTATTAAATATCATGAAAATTTTAAATATGCTCCCGTGCTCCAGCGCACAGATATAGAATATTTTCAACTAGGAAAAGTAATTCTCCTTCATCAATAAATAAGAGCTATGACGTCTTATGCATGAAAATATGAAAATATGACTTCAAAGTAACTATGACGGCTACTTTCTGCATGTTGTATTAATAAATCTTTCACAAGGGAGCTTTTCAAAATTATTCCCGCATAAATTCATGAATGGGAAACTAACTGATAAGTAATTTCCCTACTGGGTTAAATAATAAAATGAGTCTACACTAAATTAACTTATTAGACACCACTAATACCAAATTTGTCCATTTAAAGGAAAATTTTATACCTGGAAAAATATTTTAGTTTAGTTTTTAATAAAGAAAATCTATAAATTCAATTTTATTAAGTTTCTGATAGGTCAAATATAATTGAATTTTTTACAAGACACATCAAAATCACTTTAGGTATCAAATTATAAAAAAGAAAAATCAAATTTTTTTGACCTAAAGAAAAGAAAATTTATTTTGAAAAAACATAAAAACAACAACAATAAACCTAAACCTCAATTCAACCTACACCAAAAACCCTAAAGGTGTAAAATTATTTTTACACTAATTTTAATTACATTAAAAATTTCATATCTGACCTAAAGCACACGCATTTTTCTTTAGGTAATAAATTTTTTTCATTATAAAAAAACCACAAAATTTATCTCGTCATGGCTTTTTTTTTTATTATTTTAGGTAAAACTAAAAAAAGCAACGAAAATGTTTTTTCACCTTTTTTCTTAACAAAATCCAAAAACAGAGAAAAAAAATCTGCACAACAACAAAGCTTTTTATTCTTTTTTTAGGATATTTGACAAGAATAAGATATTTTATTCTGCAAAATCACAGCAACAAAAAAAAACCAAACCAAAATATCAATTAATCTATATTTGACATGAACAACACCAAACTAATAACATATTTTCCCAGGTGCTAAGCGTAAATTAGTTCCATTAATCCCTTACGATTGTATTTTGAGAGCATATAAGCCATAAACAATAAAAATCTACAAAGAAAAACCTGTCAAGAAGTCAGGTAGTAGATTAGATTTTACTTAAGGTTAATATTAATTTATATATGCACGTACATAGAATAAAGTACGTATGTATGTAGTGATAGTCAAATATATGTTAAACTCTTTTCTTCAATATCTCATTACGATTCCAAAGCTAAAAATTGTCTTTTGCTAAACAATATCCATACAACAATAATAATAACAATAATATAATAATATAGAACAAACAGCAACAAATTTTAATGAATTTCCAAGTAGAAATGACCATTATAACAGTGGTAAGCTCTTTTGGTTTGGGCTAAGGTAACTCATTTAAAGCGAAAGCGGCACAGACACTTTACCTACGATTAAAAGAGACCATCATCATCATCAACAACAACGCCGTCGTCGACATCACCGTCATTGAAATCAAAAGAAGTTGTTGAGAAATACTAAAGTAACTAACAGCTTAGTTGGTTGTGATCATCTTCAGTGTCAAGGTCTTAGGCCTCGAAAACTACTTAAGAAAATTGTGCATATTAAACTTATAAGAGAAAAACAAGAAAAAACAAAAAAAAAATAATAGAATTAAAAGTAATCAGAAAATTTAAGAATGTGTACTTAATGACAAAGGCATTGACATTAGTTTTTAAACAATGCCAACAATTTTTTGGATTATGCAGTTGACGGTCAAAGGATTTTTGTGACTTACGAGTCCCAAAAAAAAAAAAAGTGAATTATTTACCGGTTTTTCGTTTGTTTTCCTTTTTGTTTTTCTTTTTGTTTGTTTTGTTTTTGTGTAAAAAAATTTAATGTGGTCCAATTAAATTTTCGTTATTATTGTTAATTGTTATAAATATTTGTTACTTCTTTTAAATTATACACCTCAGTCAGTATTTTTTGAGGTAATTTTAAAACACAAAAGAGTAAAAAAAATTTATATTTTTAAGATCTTGATTTTTTTGGAAATTTTTGTTATTAACTGACATCAATACAAATATTTAAATTACATTTTACCTAGAAGGATTTGTGTAATTAACTTTGTGTTCGTGGCCTTAATCTACACCTAAAAACTCCTCTAGTAATATATTTGTATAAATTAGCAGAGAAAGAAAGAGAGACTTGAGAAACTTGCGCATACGCATATATATATATATATATTGTGAATGTATATGTAAATTAATAAAAAAGTGTTAGAACATATTTATATATGTGTTTGTGATATGTGAGAAGATTAAGCTAGTAAAGTCATGAGAATGTGGCCTTAATCAGTACCGTTATTTAGTGTCCGATTACCTGTCCATTACAATTATAAGCAATAAATATACATATATGTATATACATATGTATAAATACCATTATGAAAGTAAAAAAGTATTAATAACGGTTAAGCTGTATAGTATTCTGTCTTAAAATTACAAATAAATAACAAAAAAAAAATGGCTATGTACTAAGATCAAAATTTTAATGTAGTTTAGCATACATAAATTTCTTATCAGATACGATCTGGATTTAAAATAACAAGAAATGCCCCCAAGAGACAGATATGACCTAAAACATGATTTAACATAAAAATATCGCCTACTTTAAGCAAAAGAATTTCTAACGTTTTGAGGTCACAATTGCATATGCACACACTTTACTACTTTATATATATATAATAATATTAAGTTTACACAGAACACGCATTCAGGAATTGATCTCTATCTGTAAAAAAACAAAAAAAAAAAGCGATCTGTGGAGTTTATTAGCTTAAACTTGATCAACAGGAACTTAATGTAGCACTTCTCCATATCTCTTGGTTAAGAACTTCTTGTCGCCATCATCAGAAGTGACTTCTTTTGCTTTGTTCTTTTTACTACCTAATTTTTCTTTTTTTCTTGCGGCAGCCAGTGTGGAGTTTTGTCCCGTTCAAGGTAGGTTCTCCATTCAAATTTCTTCATATGAGAGAGTTCACTGAACATACGACTCAAAAGTTATTTCCTGTGTTTAATTTCTTCTGTTTCTTCTTCTTTACTTTATTTCTCTTGTTGTTGTTGTTGTTCTTGTTGTTACTTATGTTAGATGTTAGATTCTTTTCGATAATCTAAAGTGTGACAATGTAATTAGGGGCTTGTGGTTGTTGTCTTGATTAATTTAACAAAAAAAAAAAAAAACCATTTGCAAAAGCTTAAAAAATTTTAGTTGCCTTTTTCTTAATTTTTTACCTGACCTAAAATATTTAGTGCCAAAAAATTTGTTTATCATTTCTCATGTTTGACTTCTTAAGGAAATATGAACATTTTTTTTAATTTTTAAAAATTTTGCTAGGACTTATAGGAAAAATTTGATAAATTATTGAATTTATTTGATTGAACCAGGTCGAAGATGAAGTAGAGGAGAAGACTTATAATTTAAAAAAAGCTTTCTTTTCTATTGAAATTAATCTGAATTAGAAAATTTTAGTTCAATTTGAGACTTAACGACAGACCAAAACCTTAAATAGGAAAGAGTAGTTGTTTGTGTGTGCTTTGATTCTTGGTCAAATTGCAATCATGTTGTGCTCAGTTTTGAAAAAACAAAAAAAATTTAAAGATTTAGTTATAGAGACAAGAAAATTCTCAACAAAGCCTATGAAGGAGTAGTAGGCGGTACTGAAGAACTTGTTAAAACGTTCAGGAAACTGCAATAGCAAATAAAATAAAGAGATTGAAAAAAGGAACAATCAGAGTAGTAAGGAAAGGTTTTCTTTGAAAAGAAAGAATAATATTTTGAGTAAAAGTTGAAATATTCAAAATTTAAGAACTTAGACTTCAGAAAAATGTTAAGAAGCTACAGCTACATAAAAGGTGCATAGTTAAATTTAATGAAATTTTTAAAAAATTTAAAGAAGGAACAATATTTAGAGTTAAAAAGTGAATGGAAAAAATTTACGAAGTGGAAAAAAGTTGAAAACCAAATTTCTAGAATATAGACAAAATTTATTGAAAGAAAATCGTTAGTCCAAATGTGAATGAAAAGAAAAAAAAGATAAAAGTTATCAGCTCAAATTGAAAAAACAAACTGTGAGAGTAAAAAAAACCCTGAGAGAAGGAAAAAAAGTTTCAAGCCGAAAGACAAAGATCTTAAAATTAGATCTTCATTTTTGACAAAGATCACTAGCACTAAAAAGGAGAAAAAATTCTGAGAAAGAATAATATTAAGTCAAAAGGGAAAAGGTAAAAGCTTTAAAAAAAACAGCTAAATTAATGATTAAAAAATCAGTCCTAAGAAAGTAAAAAATCTTTGACAAAACAACAGTGTTTGAAAACGAAAAAAAAAAAAAGAAAAGTGAACGCGGCAGCTGTATTTGAGAGAGCAAAAGAAACCCTTGGCAAATATTATCTTGGGAAAAATGTTTGAAAAAAATGACAACAATTGAAGGTCAAATCAGAATGGAAATGGCAAAGACTTAGGAAGCAGCAATTACATGACAAATGGACAGCTCAACGTTAGAAGAATAAAAAAGCTTCCAGGTTATTGATGTACATAAACCAAAGAATTGAACTCCATACAAAAAAAAAAAACCCCCAAACACAAAATTAATAACTAAAGGCGAGCTGGAATCTCTTTAAATCAAAAACAGCCAAAAAAATGTTCTAAAATAGTTTTTTACTGATTCTTATTTAATTAATTATAAAAACTAAACCACGAAAGTAAAATTGTACTAATTTAAACAATGCATTCCAACAAAAAATAAAAAAAACCTTCTTTTTTTGTTTTACAAATTTTTAACAATACATGCAATTAACATACTTGATGCTAATTTATTAAAATCAAACTCGTTCCTTGATAAATAAAAAAACAGAAGATTTTTTATTCTTTTGTTTTTGTCCCCGAAAATTTAGTCCAAGTTAACGGTATATGTTCTACTACATTGTCGCGTAAATATTAGCTAGATGAGTGAAAGTATGGGGCGTTCATAGAAACAACGAAAAAAATGAAAAATAAAAACTACAATACAACCAGAAAATTAAAATCAACACAAAGAACGAAAAATAAAAAAAAACGAACAAATGAACGGGAAATTAACCTGCAATACATTACCTGCGGGTTTTTGGCGATGTTTCTACCTCTTTTAGTTCAAGTAGGCCACAACAAGCTCAAATTCCAGTTCAATGAGTATAAATCGAGCCAATCCAAAAGAAAGTTAAAGCTTCTTTGTAATCAAATTTTCAGGCATGGAAAGCTGTTGTATTGCTGACGCAAGAATTATTATTAAAGTGCAGATTCTTTAAATATAAAAAGCCCAGGGCTGGATAGCCGGTATTTATTTAACATCTTTTTTCGTTTTTTGTTTATTTCTTTCATAATAGACAAAAATAAAATGTAAAACTAAATTATTATAACAAATTGTTGTTTGTTTAATTTTAGAAAGTGAAATTCTATGACACATAATTTCTTTAATTTAATTTTTTAATTTATGTGGAAATAGATTGAATTAATTGGGAAAAAAAAGGTGGGCCTTTTCAAGTTTTTAGTGGTTTTAAAAAAGAGCCAGTCTAGCGAAAAATTTTTAGTAAAGGCATAAAAACCGTGGTAAAATTGAGGTTTAGTTTTTTTTCCGAATATTTCAATACTGCCTGCAATTAACGCATTCAATACCGAATAACTCACATTGAATATTCATGGTGGGGTTTTCAGTATTTTATATTTCAGACGAAATTTTTATTAATTATGATATTTGGGGGTTATTTTAACTTAAAGCTTTTTTTCGGTTAGGTTTGTCATCTCAGCTTTAATAATATTTTAAATTGAGCTGATGAAAATTTAGATTTATATCTTTAGTTAATTTTTTCATTAGCATTACTGTTATAAATTATATTATTTATATAGTATATAGCAGTTTGCAATAATTTTACGATTTCGGGCAAAAAGAAAAAACATGATGGTGCTCAGCTAAATTTGTTATACCTTTTAATTTAAATAAATCAAACTATTACTAGGGTTCAAAAAAAGATACGAAAAAAAGGAAAAATTTAAAAAAAAACTAAAATAACCCTTTTGAAATATGTCTCTATAATGAGCAAGGATAAATTTTAATTTTGAATAAATTGTTCCAATTTTGTATTGTTTGTATTTTGGACTGTAAAAATTAGCTTTTTTTAAGAAAAAGAAACTTTAAATAGTACCATAAAAATATCAAACTCCCGACGTTGGACATTTACGGAAGAACTAGGATAACGCCTGGAATTGACTTATTTATTAATATCTGCAAAATGTTTTTAGTAATCATCTTGTAAATTTCTATTCATTATTATTTAGCAACAAGCTCGAATATATTTTAAAATTTATTTAAAAGACAACTAAGTTCCTTAAAAAATTGAGCTAAACAACTGAAATGAATAAACTTGAAAATGATACTTTTCCGCAGATTTCATTAGCAACGATATTTACTTAAAAATAAAAAATACGCCCAATTCAATATAGACGACATCCGCCTCTACAGATTCGTAACATTCGCCAAATACTTGTATAACATTCGTTCTATTTGCCGTTTTCACTGTGCATATATCCACACATTCGTGCATTGTTATCAGACATTTTAGACAACTGTCTAACTATGAACATGTTCGTATAACAGTTCACGTCAAGAGACGTCAAGACACAAATGTCTCCTCAAAATACAGAAAATAACACCCAGCTGCAGATTCTGTATCATGCAATTTTTCAGAATGATTTTTGATTTTCTACTATTCATAAAAGCTAACTATCTTAGGAAACAAATTACAGAGTTGAACCCCAAAATATTGGACGGTAGAATTTTTAAGAGTTTTCAAAATTCAAATAGAAATTTCCTTCCAAAAACAAATCTTAAAATCTTCCTACGTTCCTTTCTGACTAAATGATCTTTCGTGCTGTCAAAATAAAAAGTAGAGAATAATAATTTTACCTTTTTAACATAAAAACGCACATAAAAGAGGTCCAAGACAAAGCAATCCAACGTTTTCAGATAAGATGCTGTATCTGTTGTAAAATAAGACAAAAAGAAATATCATCAGGATCATATTTTAAAACATATGAATCAAACAACTGTAATTTTAAAATTAAATTATTTTCAGTTTTTAACTTTTTAATAAAAATTTGCCAGTTTTATGACAGCTAAAATGAAATAAAATTCTTTGTTTTTTTTTGTCAGTACCTAAAAATTTCTTTATCAGATCAGGAGTTAAACATGGACATAATATAACAAACATAGTAAGGTCTGTAATTAAGTAGCGACGGTCAAGAAAAAAAAGAACACAAGAAAAAAAAAACGAAATTAAAAAATCTCGCAATTACCTTAGATAATTGTTGTCTTGACCCCGGGAGTATTAGCCTCATTATAATTTTATTTGTGGACAGAAATAGAACTAAACTGCATTTTTTCATAATTTCATCAATTAACACAATTTTTTAACCAATGTTTTTTTTCTTGTTGTTTATGCTTCATTTCATTGAATTCATTATTTCTTTTTCTTTTCCTTTTAAGATGAACTCACCTCAAGGAAAAAATTCCAACGCTGTTAGCAGATGCGTGATAGCTAGAAAAAAGCAACATTGCCATTGGACCCTGTTTCATCAGTGGCAGAGTCAGCTTTTAGTCGTAGTTTTATTTAATTTATTTCAAATAATTATAGCAAATCCAGTTTTTCTAAATAATCCAAGTTTAGTCAATTGTAAGTATAAATTTTATTACATTTTAATAAAAAGTAATTTTTGGTTTTTCAAATTTTAATATTTCAATATTATTAGAATAATTTTTAATTGCCTTAAAAAGCAATCTTAGCACAGCTTTTTGACTTTTTGAACAGATCAAGCGCAACTGGAAGTAAAAAACTATTTTTCATTTTTCCAAATACTGGACATGTACTTAGAAAAAATTTATTTGCTCCCTACAATAGATTTCTTTCACAATCAAACAGTAATTACATTAGGCTAAGGATACATACAATAGTTATAGTTTTAAGAATTAGCTCAGTATGGATTTACCTTGAAGATATTGTATAATTCTTCATCTTTTATAACGGGAAAAAATACTTCCTGGTGTGTTCATACTATAAGTGTTTTTTGATACAAAATACCATATTTTAACTTTCATTTTTCATTCGCCATACTGCTTGATTCTCTGATTCAAGGTTATAAGGTTTCTATGTAATTAATTTAACATGTAAGGGTATTTTTTCTTCTTGTATTTGAAATCTCTAGTGACAGCTCAACACATCTTATGAAATAAAGTTCAGTGCTTTTATGAATTTTAATGTATTTAAACTACTATCAAAAAGGCCTAAAAAGCTTTCTTGGATCTTTTATTGGGTTACAAAATTCAAAACAGCTATATTTTCTACTTTGGAAATTATAGAGATGCTAGCAAGAGCTATAAATTCTATAATATTGACTAGTAGTCCCCAAGGGAATACTTGTGTCTGTTTTCTATCCATTAAGGTACTAAAAAAAGACTTATCGTAAGATGGTGCTTAAGTTTTTGCTAATAGTATTTATCTCTAAATAATGTGTACTCCATTTTAGTCCATATGTTCCGGTAACTAAACTATTACAGTGAGCATACGAATTTTAATTGTTATTTGTTTAGCATTTCTTCAGTTTTCTGTAATACTCAATCATTCATTCAAATTTTCTTATTCTTTTGAACCTCTCCAATTTGGACTAAGTCCTTCAGCTAGTTGGAACAGTCATAGTCTAATTTTTACTAATAGTTTAACTTTCCTAGCAACAAACTGATTCCAGACAGAAGTCTAGAATTTAAAAAACAGACGTCCCAGAGATCATCTTTCAGATAATGATTTAAAAATATCCATTCTTTGTCGCGAACACTGCCAAACAGATACAGAATAAGTTCACACTTTCCAAAAGGAATAAATGATCTCAAAGATAACGAACAGCTCTTGTATCTTAACTTTCCGTTTCTGTCGCCATTCCTTCTATTTCTTGTGTTATAATCAACGAAAAATTTCATAGAAATAAATTTACTAACAATAAGAGGACATACTTACATATAATTTTTGAGTGCTTATGACATATTTTGTAATTATATCCGATGCGAAGCAAAGTTTGATTGCTAGTACATTTGGATTTTTGGAAATTTTTCGTGTGAATCTGCATATATCATTATTTGTTTTAAAATTATTTAAAATATAATTTAAATATTTTCATAGAGTACGACTAAAATTTTTTACAATAGAACTAACGAAAAGTCTTTTAACCCATTGGATAACCATTAAACAAAAATCGAAGAAAGAAGAACATAAATCCCAAAAATCACTTCCCAGCTGTAACTAAAAGCTTAATCATAAAATCAACCTTTGAATTCAGTTTTTTTTTTTTATTTTACCAAAACTTATCTACGAGATAGCAAAGATTTCTTAATTACATCTCAAAAATTGTATAAAACCAAAAAATAAAATCTTAGCTAGCAGCAGTGCCACACATCATATTATCTCAAATCTAACTGTAATCCAGAATCAATATTGACACAAATACCTGCCATTTTATGTTTCATCTCAACTAAACAAACAAACAAAAAAAAAGACACAACAAACCAGTTGGAAATTATGTTCAGAAATCATCCATAATATTAATTTTATATTACTTTTGGTTGTTTCGTTTTTTTGAAGAAAAAAATCCTCCATCCCAAAGTAGACATAATTTTTTCACAGAATTATGAAGAATTATACTCGCCAAAAAAAAAAAAGAACAACTAATTCATTAATTTTTAGCCAGATTATAATGATGCAGCTTCCTTTTCTCTGTTTTTCTCTAATGATTATCATTAGCACATTTTTTTGTTTCTTGCATTTTAGTTAGCATTTCTCCACTAAGTTGAAAAAAAATAAAAACGGGGAGGTCCACCATTAAACCGGTAGTACAACTTGGTGTTGGTCAATATATACTAAACAGGCTTTCTGGCCTTTAATTGTGTACTAAAGCAATGTTAATACCTGCTGAGGTCAATGAGCAGTTATTCTTAAGATATAAATTAATTCAAAAGGCTTGTATGGGGGCTGTATTTAACCCGTATTAAATTTATCAAAAATTTTTATTGTTATGCAAGAGAAAGTATTGTTCTTTTTGATGTTTCGTTTAATGGTTTCTGCTTTTTTTTTGTGATTATACATTACGGAACTTGATAAAGTTAAAAAGCAAACTAAAAAGATTTATTTGAAAATAAAATAAATAAGTTTCTTGTGAGATTAATTTTGTACAATTTAAATATCAGTTTCAGCACAATTTACAAAACCAATAAATTTTTTGCATAACAGGAAAAATTTTTTGATTACTTTATAGTCAACATTTTTTATAACTATAACCAAATATAAACGTTTGAGAAGCAAATCACAGTCGTTAGTCGCTAGTTTCGTTCTATAGGGAAGCATGGGAACAATATGTCAAGTTTTGAAAGCAAATCAAGCCTTTTCATGAACGGTCAAGTTCGATGAATTTAACCTCTTAGTAATTTTATGTGTAGCTTTTCAAAGCGTTTATTTTGTTTTCATCAGCTTCAACGGGACTTACACAAGTTCAACATCGAAATTGACGAAACAAAATTTTGGAATTGTCAATATGTCTTCTTCATACACATCATGTAATTTTTGGTTTGCTTAAACTACATATTTACTTTTCTAATAGTAAAATAGTAAAATGTGCCACCAAACAAAAACTATTTCAAAGAATCAAACAATATTTTTAACAAACAAGCCTTATTACTATATCAGCTGTCAAAATAGGAAATGATTATGCGGCTTAGCTGTCAAAAAAAAAACAACTAGGTCTTCTGTTGGGAAAAAACAAAATTACTTTTCGAACAATTCAAAACATTTTGGCAAAATGACTCAATTCAACAACACAGCATAATTATTTTCAAAATTCTCTTAATCTCTGTACAACAACAGTGAACAATGGTATATTTTTAAGGCTTAAAATAACGTTAAGTTAAATTGAGTATGTGAGTTGAATTTGTGTAATTAGATCCTAAAAAATCACTTATGATGGGTCTCTAATTACCAAAAAATACCCGTTAAATTTCTAAACACAACGAAAGAAATGTTCTCTCTATTTGAATTGATTTATGACTACAAAATAAAATCAAACCTAGGAATTAATTTAATTTAAAGACGCTTAGCTGAAGATTACTGAAGATATAACAAAGAGCGGGATCCTTATTGCAGCGATTATAGATATACTTGAGCAACAATTGGCGATCATTTCAATACAAATGAAAAAAGTCGCATAAGTGTATGAACTTACTGAAAATCACTTCCATAATGACCACATTCTAAGTCTCTTGAACAAGAAAAAGCATTCCAAATGAGTTTGCAGACTTTTTATTCAATTTCACTGTCAAGAGAAATTATACACTATTAAGTTTTTCCCAGAGAAATATTTCAACAATACAAAAATATTAGTTAAAACTTTCTACAATGAGTGGTTTTTAAAATAAATACAAAACGAAACTACCTTTAAGTAAGAAATGTATTTCTTCCATTGAATAAAGGATCTATGATATCATAAGGTAAAATTTCGACCACACCTTGTAAATATTCACTGAAATTATGAATGAATCTTTATGGAATATATTAAAATGAAATTCATCACATGAGGATGACACAATGTCTGCTAGTGTCAATTTTACGTTAAAAGCATAAAAGATCGCTTATATTGGCACGTCCCAATTTTATTAAATGGATGTAGTAAAATCAGAAAAGTACTCAAGAAAAAAATTGGTTCGAAAGAGCCAACCATAAATTAATTTTATTCTTTTATAACCTAAAAATTAGCTAAAAATATATTGGCATAAAATTAATGATCTGATATTATCGCAGGCCAATAAAAAAGTGTGGCATTGTTTATTCAGATTTTATGTTTATATAGAAAAATTGTTTCTTTTAAGCATAACGAACATGCTGACTTAATATCACTGGGGCTATAAAATTTTCAGTTCCTGTGAATCATTTATGAAATTCCCTACTTTTCATGATATTCCGACTGTAATTAAATTATGATTTTATAGACTTAAAACTAAATCTTTGAAAACTTCTCTTTCCAATTTCTTAAAGGCAAAGCTCCTTTTATTAATAAATTGTTGTCACAAATAAGTATATAAATTATTGTTGAAATATTTCGGTGTCATGTCATGTTGGAGAAAGCAAATTTTATGGTATTCTCTTTGCACTCACAATGACTCAACTGCTAAAATTTTATCAGAGGACGTCAATAAAAGTTATAACAGCAAAGTAACAGATCAAAACAAAATGAGCCACAAAGTAGGCCAAAAAGTTAAATTGTTTGTAATATTTACTTAAAAATTAATGATGAAATTTATTGATTTTATTATTTTTGCATTAGCAAATTAAAGATGACTTCATGGTGAAATTGTAATACTTTTTAAGAAAAAATTTTTAAAAAAATAAATTATCTTTAATATTTTTACTTAAATTTAAGAAATAAATAAATCAATATATTAGATAAAAATTAAACTTCTTTAACCAAACTAATCAAAGTGTCGCGGAGATTTAGATTTGTAGTTAAGACTTCTTAGAATGCTAAAAGTTTTACACAGCGAAAACTCCAAATTTGCTGTTCTTTAAATTTCATAAACCTAATCAAAGTTGTTTGAATGTTTTAGAGAGAATTGTGAAAAGGATCATATCGCGTAATGAACCATGCCATTAACCATTTTAAGAGACATATTGTCGATATTCATCTTGAATCTAAAGAATACCTTAAACACGTTTCATAAGGACCCCACAAATGTTTAGCCACCACAATTGAGGTTAAAATATTAGATGTAAATTTTTTTAAATTTATTTTTAGTTTTTAGTTACCTATATTTACAGACTGCATAATTAGAAATTGGTATTCAAAACAAAACAAGCACACAGCAAACGGTTTGAAGGTATAAACTGATACTTTTAAATAAAAATTTTTAATTTGCAATTCCAACAACAATGAAATACTAAATTTAAAATTTAAATAAGCCAACAAAAAAATCCTTCTTTCAATGTTTGTAAAGAAAGGAAACATTTTCAATTTCGTTAAAAGTTAAGCAAATAACAATTATTTGAAGAAAAAATTAAATGTTTTCATTTGTCAGGATACATAAAGCATTTAATCCAAAAATTGTTTTTCTTTTAACTGTAAGAAAATATAGAATACCAAGAAAAACATGGATAAAACTTTTACTTTATTGTAAAACAGGATTTTCTCTTGTTAGAATAAATTTAAAGGAATACAATTTCAATGGGATAAGAATAACATGTAGAAAAGCTTGTCTTAAGATAGGTTCAATCTTAAATAATTTGTTTTACATGTTTCCTGATGTTTAATTAATTTTGTTGTTGTTGCTCTTTTCAATTTTATAAAGACACATTTAAAAGAATATATACTTTGTAAGTGAGTGAGTTACTGGGTTAATCATATGCACATACGGATATCATATCAATCTAAGATAACGATTCTTGATGTTAACTACAAAAAGTGACTAGAGTTTCATATCTTTGTGTATACTTAGTAAAAGATCCTCAAAATAATTGAACTACTCACTTCTTTAGTAAAGTAAATAATTTTCAATGAAAATTTTTGCCCAAAGAAACCTCTTGAGAATTTCACTGCGGTAAGAAATGGATATAGACAAAATGAAATAATGAAATGCAAGATACAACCACTGATGCTTTCGTCATTTGCAACTATTATCACGAATGTTGAACAACACTAGGTGCCGTCAAATAATAAATGTCTATGCTAGATAGATAGAGTCAAAACTTTGAGCCCTTACTAAGGAGGCGGATGAAGTTGATGAAAGAGCTTCAATTCTCTCATTTAAGTTTATGCTAAAGTTGAACCTCTTTTCAACGTCTTGAACTTACATAAGTGCTGATTCAGTACCAAGAGGCCTAATGGAGATTAACGAAAGTTCGCATTTTTGAGGCCTAAAGTGGATAAAACGAGGCTCAAAATTTCGACTTGGGTATCCAGACTTGTTTAGTTCTAATCTGGTTCGAAAATTGACTGCAAGTTTTCTTGAATGGAATTGGGAGCTAAATGCTTGTCTCTTTATTGAAATGAAATATTGGCTAAAATTAAAAGAATGCAAGACTATTGTTTTAAGGACGTTGTACACTATGGCTGTTATTGTAAGTCATATTCCATTACAAAGCTTTGGCTGGTTAATATTTATGCAATATAATATTTGGCATTTCAAATTAATACGTTCGATGGTGTCCCCATCAAATTGACTGAATAAAGCAATCCTGTTTAACAATTAAGCTTTTCATCTGCTTCAAAAAATCTTACGACGAACTTGTATGTGATTGACTTATTTCGAATGTCAAAATAAATAATATTATTAACTTTGTGGACATATTTAATTTTGTCCGCAAAAAGAGCTCAGCCAATCATCGTTCTTTTTTTTAAACGAAATACTTTTTCAATTCTTTTTTTAACGTCCATTATTTCAAATCACACGTCAGAACTTCTTTACTTGCACAAATGATCCCAAAACTATCAAACTGGTAAAATTACTATTGCAGAAATAAAAACAAAATTTAACAAAATGCCAGATTGCCAGATTGCATAAATAAAAGCTCTAGAAGCTATCTCTAACAGAACTCACAGAAGTTATTATTTAGCTTAGAAAATGTCTATTTCATTTCATTTTTAACGGAAAAATTAAAATGAAATGAAGAATAATTAAAATGTTAGCTGAATTTTCAATTTTTGAAAAATAAAATATTCAAATTTTTACTGCTAATCATTTTTCAATAAAGCCTGCCACACACAATTTTTAAATTTTTAAAACTTTATATGGTAAAAGACAATTTCCAAGCCAATTTCGATAGGAATAATTAATCAAATTAAAATTTCTAACATAAGAAATATTTTCAAAGATAATTAATTTCTGATACACAAATTTCTTTCAAATTGAGCAAGAAGCTTTTTTTTGTTGTTACTTCGCACTTTAATTGACATTTCAGCTTATATGTAAATGTATACATTTAAACAAGCTCGTGTCAAAAAAACAACAAATATTTTATTTAAATATAGTTAAGCTCCATTTTTGGTAGTGAAACAAGCAAAAAAAAAAAATATTAATTTTTTTCTTATTGATTGATTTAAAGGGTACGCCTACTAAACACATTGGTTTCTATTTTGTATTTAGCACGTGCAATCCATAATTATATCAATTATGAAACTTATTAAAAAAATTACTTGTTTCTTTGAATGCATTAAAAATTTATACCTGGAGCCATTAACTCTGAACATTATTTCATATCTTGTGACCCCAAAAAGTTAAAAGCAAAAACCAAACAGCTTTATCGATTAAACATCGACCACGGAAGTTTGGTTTGTTAAAAAAAAAAAGCAAACAAACAACAACAGCTAAAAATCAAATCAATGCAGTGTGGCAAAGTCAAGGTAAAATGACCTACTTTAAGTTTTGCAAAGAATTTCTTTAAAGTAGCACAAGATGAAAAAGATTTCACGACTTTCAGCTGATGACGAGGACAACATTACAAAAAAAAAGTTTTATTGATAAAATTATTTTCTGCAATTTAATCTTTTCCATCAAGAAAAACAGCCTAAGAATATAAATTATGTGGTTGATTGGCTTCTACAAGACCCAAATCAGAAATCTATGTAATTTTTATTAGTTATTTTTTTTTTTTACATTTTTTGTGGTTTCAGGTTTTCTGTCGGTTGGATAAATAGATATTAACAATAGAGGAAAACTTTTTAGCACTTTAAAGTGATTGACCTACTTTTTTTTACCCTAATAGGGAATTATTTAAGAAAAATTTTATTCAAAAAATGTAAATTTTTTGTTTTTTTTTTTTTTTTTTTGAAGATATTTTTGTCAACGCAAAAAATACAAAAACTTGAATTGAATTGAAAAAATTTGAATTTTTAATGTAAATCATGAGAAGACTAAAATATGCTTTCACTTAAATATTTCAAATAAGGAAAAGTTACAAATTTTTTTAGATTTTTATATCCCCATTGTTATTTTTTCTGTAGTCTAATCAGAGATATTTTCCGGTAATTTATCATAATTTTTAGAATTTCTTGAGAAAGTTCACTATACTTGGTCACAAAAAGAATTTCAAAAAAATTAGTCAGGAAATAAATCAGATAAAAATTTCAGTCTCTGAAAAATTTAGAAGTAAGGTACTAAAACGAAGCAATAAACAAATTTCTTTTCACAGGAAATGCATTTCTCATCTCATCTGTGACTACAAATTTTATGTTTAATTTTATCACACTTTATTTAACTAAAATACTTTTAAAATTACAAATTCTATTCGTTACTAATATATTTAACAATTAAATTAAATTTTCAGTTCAATCGGGTAGAAATATACGACATTTACCGTGTATTGAAAAAAAATCAGGCTTATCTGGGACATGTATGTTTGCAATTGATTGCATCAGGGTAAATGGTACACATTTAGGGACATGTATTGATCAATTTTATTTTGGATCTTGCTGTCAACTTAGGGTAAAAATAAAAATTTATTTATTACTATTTTCTCTTTTATTTATTTAGTGTGTTTTCATTAAAATAACAACAACAATTCTTAATTATTTTTTTTCTACAGGACATAAATTTACCGGCAGCAAATGAAATTAGTGATAATAGTATAGATCAGAATACAATATCTCATATAAAAAATAAACCAAGTACTGTACCTGTGAGTAATTTATTCAAGCTAACAACACCTAGCAGCTCTCAAGCAAATTTAATTACAAATACAGTTAATATGGTTTCAAGTACAATACAATTTTTATCAACATCAATATCAACACGTCCATTTTATCCATCAACAACAAATTCGGCAAATAGTTGGATAAATATTACTACTGTAGATCCAGTTGATCAATTAAAAAAAGATAAAATAATAACAACAACAACAAATCCAACATATCCCACAGAAATAACAACAACAACAACAACTACAACAAATTCACCAATAGAAAGCTCAACAATTAAATCAATACCAACAACAAGTACAACAACATTAAAAACTACTACAGTTCGTCGTAAAACTAATCCAACAAAAAGGACTACATATGCAACAAAACTAACAACAAAAATAGTTGATGTAAAAACATCAAGACCTACAATAAGACCACAAAATACTAAATATCCGACAACACAACAACAATTAATTAAACGTACAACAAAACGTCCAACTACAAAAAGAACAACAATACCAGATAAAAGGACATCAACAACACTGAGATCTACAACAAAAACAACACAACGTACAAAAAGACCGACAAAACCCACAACAGGTCAACGACCAAATACTACACTAAAAAGAACAACAAAACGTCCAGCTACAATAACTAAGAAGCCAGTAGCTGCAACAACTAAAAAAACAACAACTACAAGAGTAGCAACTAATAAGCCAACAACAACAGTAACAACTAATAAGCCAACACCAACAACTAAGCAAACTATACAACTTACAACGTCTTCAAAACTTGATTTAACAACAATCCCTAATAGTTATACTAAAATACCATCAGTTGAGGAATTTCTAAAAAATTCTGAACAATTGTCAACACAATATCCCATTTTAATTGATGAAAATGATAAAATAACAACAAAAGCAACAACGACATATTTTAGACCAACAAGTTTTCCACGACCTAAACCAAAACCAACAGCTGAAATATTTAAAGTACCACAAACGACAATTGTTTTAGACATTGATGAAAATGAAAGTGTATCTCGTACCACATATATGCCAATAACTGAGACAACATTTCTTAGTTCAAATAGTAAAATCTCCTTATCCGAAGCATCATCAACGGAAGCAGCAGCAGCAGTAGCAACTACAACAACAAAAACACCACCAACGAAAATGAAACCAGAATTGTTTCCAGTTACAACAGATAAACCTTTAAATTTGACAAATCAACCTACTCCTACAACTTTTACAACATCATCGGAATATTCTATTATAAATTCAACAATGAATCAGGAAATAACAAATACTTTTCCAGATTTTATTACTTGGATGAATCCTTTCCTAAATACAACCCCAAATTATGATGGAAATTCAACTGATGAAAAAACAACACAATCAACAAATGATTGGATTCTTTTACCTGCTGTAAAGCCAGAAACTTTTTTAAATAAATCTGAAATTCCAATAAATTCTACCACATTAGACAGTAATTTTGTTAAAATTTTTATAACATTTTGTTTTTATTAATTAAAATTTTCTAATTTAAGATGGTTTCATGTCATCAACAACATTTTTAAATATAAGTGATGGTCAAATTGAATTTACGACAACAATCGAAACAATACCAGAAATTATTACTATGGCACCAATTGTTGAATCTTCTTCTTCAGCAACTGAATATCAAAATACTGGACTTGATGGTTCTCAAACAACATTTTCACCAATTGATGAGGCAACAACAATTTTAAGCTCAGAGTCAACAACTTCATTTGATGGAATCGACTATAAAAAAAGTAAGTTTTTCTATTTTGAATTTTCTGAATTGAATTGTGTTTAATATTCCAATAAATGACGGTCAAGTAATGGGATCCCAGCAGGTGACCAACTTCTCGATTGGTCGTATCAGCTGTTGTGACAACCTTCAATTTTAATTTTGTCAATTGATAACTCAAGAGAGGGTATCATGGATGTGCGAGCAATTTTAAATGCAAGTCATTAAATTTTTCTATTAAAACACATCGACATTTAACCTGGTGCAATTTTTTACTAGAAAATTACTTTGTCCGTTTTCATACAAGATCATTTATTTGCAATTTTTCCTTTTAAATTTTACAACAATGCACAGAGCCAGACCTCATGATATTTTTACCATAGTCAAGAGTTTGCTTACGTTCATATTTCATAGATACGAAAGAAATAACTTTATCGGTCTAGTGTTTGGTTTTTGAAAAATATGATAGGCCTTTATTAAGTCTCTCCAACCCTCAGCAGTATCCCTCATTAAATTTGACAGTGAAGGAATGGAGCCATGGTTTATCCCTTGTAACATTTCGGTGTGTAAAAATATTTCCTTTCCTTTTTAACTGGTCCAAACTATCAATGCTTTCTTGAATTCCGTTAACATAAAATTTTCTTCAAATCTATGAAAAAAAATGTTTTGTTACAATATTCCAATATTTGTTCATATTTGAACAAAAACAATGACACCCTTGTTATTTGGAACAGAGTTTGAAGCAATTTAAGCAACACAACAAAGTCTTTTTTCCTTGGTATGCCACACATTACATGAAAATACTATTGAATACCTGAATCAAATTAGTAGTCAGCTGAATTTAGAGATTCTTACGCTTCCTGTCCATCGACTAGATTTAAATTTAGATGAACGAATCAGTTTTGGTTCATGCCAAAAATTTAAAATAAACTTATTAAAATTTGGCTAAATTTTCGAAACTGGAGTTTCGATAGAGAGTTTCTTATATAAATAATCACGAAATTGATGTTTCATTTATTACAAAAACCTAAAACCTAAACTTAACAATGAGAAATCGTAAGTAAGCCTAAGACTCTTTTTAAAAAACCAAAGGAATTAGTGTAAATTTATACATTTAAAATTAAACAGCTAAACCACTCCTTAAAAAATTCTTCACATATTATTGCACGTTAAATAACTAAAAATATCAATGGAAGCAAAAGGAAAAAAATTCGAATAGTTGCTGTGTTGTTGTAATTTTTTGCTCAACAAACAACAAATGAAGAAAATTACAGAAAAATAAGATCATTGAATCGATCAAGAAGCCAACCCTGTCCCTACACCCTACATCGTATATCTTGGAAGCAATTTAAAATTGCGATAAATAAACAAAATAGCAAAAAGGAGCTACAAATCACAATAAAATCTTTAAGCTGTTCCCAGACAGATAAACACAAACTGCATAGAATGGGTAAATGAACTGTAAAACAGGTCATTTTCATTACCACTAAAGCAGGTGGCTAAAAAAATTTTCTTCATTTTGTTCTCTTCTTTCAACCAATCCTGCTTTTAAAAAATTCCTGTGGTGGTGGTAATCTTGACGTTTTGCTTAATGTCCTGACTAAAAATTTTCTGGGTCGTTTCAGATTACCAACGTCAATAATAATTATTTTTTCGTTTTTTTCTTTTGAATATTTGTTTCTGTTGTTTCTTATTTGCAGTAAATCTGCTTGTCGTTGGCAAAAAGGGAAACTGGTTTATTTATTTTTAGGATAATCAATATCAAAACTGAATAAAAGGGATAGAAAGAAAAACAATAACAACAACAAAATTAATGATATAAAAAGCCACAAGTAGCCTAAGGTACAATGATTTATTTTTCATGATATTTCTTCATGATCGAATTTCAGTTAATGTCGATGTGAATGCGTTTCTTTTTTGTACCATAAATTGGTAAAAAATTAATATGATTTGGTGGGAATTTATGTTCAAAATTTCCGGTAAATATTTTTTGAATTATTTAAAGATTTTTCATTGCTTCAAAAATGACCAATTGATAATTTGTTAAATAACAAGCTCGATAAGAATATCCCTGGAGGCCTTCTTAGGCAAAATGAAACAATTTTGGGCTTACTGAAATTATGAAAATAAGGTTCTTTGTACCAGGATATAAGAGATGGAATTATATCATTTATTTTTATTCACTGTTGATGAATTCAATTACAAACTTTAGATTAAAGACAAAAAACATATTTTATGGTGTAAAAGGTGTAAAAAACGATGCAAATTTTGGTGCTATAATAAAAGATGACTGAAAAATGTTGCATTTAATTTCAATCCAAAGCTAAAGATTTTGAGATTTGGTAAATTTTATTACCTGTGATGATTTTTTGTTTTTTTTAAACAAATGCAAAATTATTTTTGAGTAATTTTTAAACGAGTTTTCACACATATTTTTTATTAAAACATCCACTAATGAGCTTTAGGGGCTTCTGTATAAACAGTGTGGGTTTTGTTATCTTCTAAGGAAATTTATCAGAGGATCGGGAAACTGTTATACGTCATAGTAAATAGTCAAGAGACTTAATTATGGTTTCGCCTTGTATTTGAAGCATATTATCTTCCACTTGGATTAATCCAATAAATTAAAACCATTATTAAATAATGAAATTTTGAGCCCAATTACTAAAGTTATGGTGAAATAAATGTTATGAAGTCTCCTATTAAGGGTACATAGCACTATTTGCAAGGTTCAGAAAATCACTTCTCGATATAGAAAAAAAGGGTCCGGGACCAAACGTGCAGAGCGTCTTAAGAGTTGATGCAATCTTTTTGTTTTAGAGTGGCTAAAAAGCCGAGATGTAGAGTATTTGCCTTGTAGGGCAGCTAATGGTGGCTAAAAAGCCGAGATGTAGAATATTTGCCTTGTAGGGCAGCAAATGATGGCTAAAAAGCCGAGGTGTAGAATTAAAACACAAGATAATTTTAATTTATTAATTGCCAATTGGGGCAATTTGTTGACTTTATTTTTAAAAGATAGACTTACCTGCCGAGTAGGGCTTTGGTTTGTCTTTTGAGAAAATTAAACAAGAACTAACTTAACTATTACAATTGATTTACTTTTATAGGGAATTTTTAATCCCACCCCTCAATACAATTTTTTCATGTTCCATAGTATTTTTTGCGAAATCTGCAAATCAATAAAATATATTTCGATTTGCAAATTCCGCATTCTCAAAGTTTATCATGGTTCATTGTATTAAATGAATCAAAGTTTTATAATATACATACATGCATATTTTGTTAGAATTAATTGTTTTTTTGTTTATTTTTTTTTATTTGAAAAATTGAGAAAAATATGAAGATTGGAGATCTTCATACCTAACATAAACAGGCCAATGTGGTATTGATTCCTAAATGCTAATCATCTAATTCCATCTTTGCCATTCGATTTCTCTATTTATTATTAGAGATACAGGTAGTACTTTCGTACAGCTGTGACAAATACAACCAACATAAAAGATGCGCTGCTTAAACAGATAACTCTTTAAACGCTATTAGAAAGTACGAAATTCCGAACACCATCAATTTTACAAATCATATAATTTATTTCCGGAATACACTTCCAAGAATGATTCATTGATTTAGATAAACTTTTGCAGTGAATTCAATATTATTTTATTTTCTTTGTCTTTAAAAATCTCTGTGCATTAATTCCACTTTTGATTTGCTTACATTTGGCTTTAATGTCAACTATCTCCATCATAGCAGGTAGTCTCAAGCCAATTATATAAAACATGAAAATTTAAATCACGTTTCTTTGGTTTCTTTAAAAAAAATTTAAGATCTGCACAACAAAAATTACACTCCGACTTTATATGTCTGGCTATTCCTAAAAAGTTTCTTAATCTATAATCGAAATATTCATCAAAAAATCACTAGACAAGAAATTTTTATTGTAAAATTTATTCGCTTAGAAACACTTGGTTGAATTTATTGAAAAAACTTTGAAAAATGTCAAAAGAATCAGAAGAACCTATTCTTAATGGTTCAAAATGTCCTACAAATTCACGGGGTTTCAATTATAAAATATTCAATCTATAAAATTTGTTTACACCTAAAAAATCTCTGTTTTATTTTATATAAGAACAAAGAAAAATTTCTATACCTTTTTTTCAAATATTAATTTTGTTAATATTTTTGTTTTTTTTTTTTTTCAGTTTGTGGCCGTAGAATGTTTCCAAAACCAAGAATTGTTGGTGGAGCAAACTCAGCATTTGGTCGCTGGCCATGGCAAATATCTTTAAGACAATGGCGAACATCAACATATCTTCATAAATGTGGAGCTGCTTTGTTAAATGAAAATTGGGCAATAACCGCTGCACATTGTGTAGACAAGTAATGAAATTTTCTTTTTTTAGTTTTAATTAAAATTATTAGAAATTAATTGAAATTTTATTTAAAAAACCAATAAAGTGTGCCACCATCTGATTTACTTTTACGTCTTGGAGAATATGATTTAGCTGAAGAAGAGGAACCGTATACATATCAAGAAAGACGAGTACAAATTGTGGCATCTCATCCACAATTTGATCCACGAACTTTTGAATATGATTTGGCCCTACTGAGGTAATAAAACTATTTACCTAAATATTTGATTTTTTTTTTTTGAGAAAAAATTTACACTCAATCCTTAGATTCTATGAACCGGTTGTCTTTCAACCAAATATAATACCAGTTTGTGTTCCTCAAACTGATGCTGAATTTATTGGAAAAACAGCATATGTAACTGGCTGGGGAAGACTTTATGAAGATGGTCCATTACCAAGTGTTTTACAGGAAGTATCTGTGCCAGTTATTAATAATACTATTTGTGAGACAATGTATCGAACTGCTGGATATATTGAACATATTCCACATATTTTTATATGCGCTGGATGGAAAAAAGGAGGTTATGATTCCTGTGAAGGTAGTTTTATATTTTTTTTAGCAAATTACATAATTTTATTATTAAAATAAAAAATCTATTTAAAAACACCAATCTGAAGAGTTCTTAAAGTTAAACTAAATTACTAAAATTTATTCTATTATATAAAAAATAAGGCACACATACATATAAACTGAATATTTTAGTCTAGGAATAACCTAACCATTTCAATAGATTTTATGTTCTGTATAAGGTCTTCTAATTTGTATTTTGGAATGTTCAGCAAATATTGAACGAAAAACAAACACTAGAAACTTTAGTTTAAATTAACTCATGCATCGATAGCATTTTGTTGTTGTTTATTTTGTCAATGCAATAGGATAATAGTCATGTTTCTATGTAAACATTTTTGCTAGACATTGTAAATTGGAAAAGTGAACATTTGTGACAATTTTCCAATTTAAAATGGCAAATAAAGTTCGTCATTGACATTTTTACTTTTTATTATGAGACATTAATTGTCATGCATGACTGTAAATCAATCAATAAGTTTTTTAAGCTTTTTTAAATTTAGTTTAAATCCTTCTTTTTAGCTTGAATTATATAAAAAAAAGGAAAACTTTTGTCTTATTTTGTATGGAATCTTTCGATTACCTACAGCCTTTCTGTACCTTTTGATTACTTACAAAAATATTTTAGTTTTTTCGGTTTTAGCTTTTTCGCTAAATAATTTTGCTTTAATAAAAAATTCAACCTTTTTAAGGAAACTGTTGTCTCTAATCTATTTATTACTTGTATTGAAGTTTTCAAAATTTAAAACTAGCGCTCAACTATCACAAAATTTTGTGTAAATTAACTTTATTTGATTAAATTCTTTAAGTCCGTAAGATTCTTTGGAAATGTTTTTTTTCATATAAGACGAGTTATAGCATGAAATAAAGCAAAGTGATATCAGCTAATAAGCAATCGCTCAGAACAAAAGAAATAAAAATATTTTAAAAAAATATAATAATTCAATTAATTAATTCGAAAATTTTTTTATTTTAAAGGAGATTCAGGGGGCCCTATGGTCCTCCAACGTGATGATAAACGATTTTTACTTGCCGGTGTAATATCCTGGGGTATTGGTTGCGCTGAACCAAATCAACCAGGCGTCTACACAAGAATATCAGAATTCAGGGATTGGATAAATCAAATTTTACAATTTTAGCAATTAAGGAAATCACCGCAAAGCGGAGATAATGTTTAACAACAACAAAAAAAAAAGTAAAAAAATAATTAATAGAAATATTAAAAAAAAAAAAAAACAATAATAATAATACAAAATTTAGTGTGAATAAAAATACTCCAAGGACTTGGTTTATAAAGTTTCAATATTTAAAAAAAAATAAAAATAAAAAATAATAATTCATGATTTTAATAATTTTATAAAAATAAAAATTGAAGAGCATGTGTTAATTATTATTCTAATTAGAATTTATGCCATCTGCTGGCTTGAAACAAAACCAGTGATCTGTGAATAGTATTTAGGCAAAAGACAATTTTGATCAAATTTTAGTTGTAATTAGTTTTTTATTTACATAAAAAAGTACATATTTATAAATATATTTAAATTATTTATTTATGTCCATTAAAGAATTGAATCCTTAATTCTAAATAATGTTCATTTTGTTATCAGTGTAAATAAATTATATTTCAAATTTTAAGGAATTAGAATATTAAACAGAAAATAATAAAAATATCGTTTATAAGTTTAAATAAAAAATTTTAGAAATTTACTTTGTTTTTAAACATTTAAAGCGAAGCTTGCAGTTCTATTTTTAGGTAAATTTGTTTTTGAAGAAACAAGAAAATGAAATAATAAAAAATAACCAATAGTAAAATTATTATTTTTTATGGTTTTCTTTATAAAAATTAATTGACAATCTAAGATTTGTCATTTTACAAAGTTAATACAACTTCTGTTTTGGTTGTTTATTCAACTTATATTAAATTGTATTAGGTATTAATACCTAATAGGTATTATAGGTATTAGGTTCTATGGAAATTTCGTGGCCAATTTACATTTACCAATAAAATATGCCATTAAAAATATATGACTGTTTTGCACTGTTTTCCTGAAAATTGCAAATATTTTAAGAAGAAAAAAACTAATTGAAATAAATTAATTCGTTTCTATTTTCTAATCCTGTTCAGATAAAAGATAACAAGGTACGTTTTAGACACTTTATGCTTTTCCACTAACGTATTGAAAAAAAAAAGCAACAGAAAAGCTACACTTGTAAAAGTTGTTTACTAAAGGTGTCCCTTCATTGTAGCAAACATGCTTAAACAAATCTAGGAATGATTTCACGTTTGCAGGACACAATGACTACTATCAGAACTATAAAAAGTTCAACAAATTTTTTAATTTTTTGTTGTTGTTATTCACGGACAGTCATAAATTTTACTATTGTAAATTTTTGACTTAAAAAAAATAACAACAACAAAACATATTGCGAAGATAAAACTGAAAATGAGGTATAAACAAAACTAAATGTTGTTCACAATAGCAATTTATTTATTATGAATCACAGTGGCCAACAAAATTTAATATTACTACTACGTCACATCAAAAATCGGATTGACTGCCAATTTATAAGCATTTAGTAAATTTGAGCCTCTATCTGCTAACTCAGCTCAAGGTTATCGTTATTAATGGAAATCCTAATTGACATTGAAAGATGTGTAGCAAAATATATACACGAGTCACTATTAACCACTCTGAAAGCTAGGGCAAAGTATCCTTTGCGTCTAGTAGAATTAGAAATAAATTTTTGCAAGAGTTCATCTCTTATCTAGATGAAAAATTATGATAATTGTGGTTTGATCAGACATTCCATCCTTATTAACTTATTCAGCTACTTGCAAAATTTTCTTAACAGCTGGACACCAAAAGTTGGAGAAGAGAAGGGTGGATACATATGATATGTGAACAAATATAAATTTATCTACGTATAAATATATATCGACAAAAATTTTTCATGCAGTCTAATATCTGCAGAATACATAAATTCCATAATTTTCTGTAGCAAAAAAGAAAAGCCTTTGAAAAAATAGAAGCATCAGCTTTTTTTAGTATTAAACGCAATTACTCTAAAACTAGAACAAAATCTGCTAAAGATTTATTTACCTCAGACACCTATCCTTAAGAAGTTTTAGATGCATAAAATTTTAAGCTTAATTAATTTTAAGCCTTCTTCAAGACTTACAGCAATCGAGACAAAAAAAAATTATAAGAACATAAAAAAATCATTAAAAAACACGTTTCTAATTTTATTCCATTTTAGCCTTAAATAAATCAATTTAAGCGAAATATTTTCTCAAAGTTAAATTAACTAAGTTAAGTTTTAAGAGTCTTGCTAAAAGGTTGAACCAAATTCAAAAGTTTCATCTTTTGAAATATGTTTCATAAAGAAACAAAAATTAGGTTACTGAAATGCAAAATAATTTAGTAGAAAATTACTAAAGTTAATTTATCCAAAAAGGATTTATGTAACTCCTCACTTCCCTTTAGAAGTTAATTTGTTAATTTGCTGTTAGCTAGAAATGTTGGCTGACTTTATAATAGAAAGAGCAGAATCCCTAAAGCGATTGTAACTATGAAATAAAATGCAAGCCGTTAGTTAAAAATGAATAATAGACATCGTAGTCAAGCAGAAATATTTTCCTTATTTTTGTCACTTTTATTGTATATCCTGCAATCTTAATGACAAAAAGTTTATTTACATTATCATTAAATAATTTATTTTTTGTGGCAAGCTAAAAATTCATTTAAGAAATTTGGTGTCTTGTTTTTCCCTTGAAAGGCTAAATTGCAAGTTTTTAAAATTTCAAGGCAACTGCAATATGAAAAAAAGAAATGAATAAAATTTTTTCTGATGGTTACTAGTTTTTTGGGTTCCGTTGATTTGAGAAAAAAAATATCATCATTAATGACAATAAGTTGCTTGCCTTAAAGGTTTTAATGTAATCAGAATGAAACTGTTTAAATTTCATAACTGAGAAATGGAAAAGGGACCTTTTTACTAATTAAGAAAAAACTTTCTCATCTCTTATTTGTTTTTCTTGAAAATTATATTGAAAGTGAACCTTAAGTTTTATTAGATTCCTTAAAATTATGTCCTGTAGTCAATTTTTTCTTAGTACAAAAAAAAAAAAACAATTTTAAATACGACGGACAGGAAAGTTGGTACCATAAATAGCCTATAATAAAAACTTATTAACAGCCAATTATTAAAATTGAAAAAATGTAATCTAATTTATGTAACTCTAAGATAAAACTAAGTATCCTTATTAAATAAATATAAGAAAAGTTTACCTAAAAAATTTAAAAATTATTATAGCTTGTTTGCAATTATTAAATAGCTTAGAAACCAGCTTTAGGACAATTAAGAGGAAGTTTAGAAATATTTCTATGCAATTAAGTAAAAAACTTTGTCAATTTTAAGCACGCAATCATTTTAGGAAATTGCGTTTTTTCCTTTCTTTGTTTTTTTAAGGACAATATTGTAGACCTTAAGGGGTGTGACATCAAAAAAAGGGTAATTTTTATGAATTTTTTTAAAAAGAGTATGGCATCGAATGTTTTGAAATTGTTTGAAATTTGGAAGATATATTTTTGCATAAATGAAAAATACAAAGTAATTTTTTGAAATAAAAATATTTTCTTTTCAGCAAGTTATCAACCATCTCCTGAAAATTAAAATCAAAAACAAAAAATACCACAAAATGGCAGATTTCAGAACGAAAAAGAAGTTTTTTGTTCCTCGCATGAAAAGGTTCACGGGCTAAATATATTTCTTGTTTTATCCCCGGAATAAACAAAATTTCAGATACAAATCAAATTAGCCTCACTAAATTTTATAGAACTTTGAATATCCATGAAAATTATTAAAAAATCCGCTTTCGGTGGAAGTCGGAGGAGCTGTTTTTCGATCAAATGCAACTAACTGCCCCCCCCCCCCTCCCTCCTACCCATCCCACCCTCCACAACTGGGTTAGCCGAATTCGTCAAGTTAGCGGTCAAGGTTGATTTGTTATCGCCTACAATACCGCTATGATTTGTTTTTCTAGAAAGTACAAAGCGAATTCAATAATAGCTAATAATCCTGAAGTTATGCAATTAATACCTGCGGCTAATTTAGCTATTTTTAGTTACTTTCAGAATTCCGATTTATTTAACTTAGTTAGTATGCCAATCAATAATGAATGAATCAAATAGAAAAATTGGTGATCTTTTTTTTGTGTATAAAAAATTTTATACATTTTTGAGAGTATATCCTTCCTTGAAGCATCTGCTAATCAGCTATTTTCCTCAAATTGTAATAACATAAACTGCTATAAGAAATTAACCCATTTCTAGCTCTAACCACGATTCCAGTTAATTCTTAGAAGCCGCTACTACTTACTTAATATGCAATGAGCTACTGAGATTCAAATCAATGCAGAACATTGCAAATTAAATAAAAACATGGTTGCAACTTGCTTTCATTTCTAGTCACATTGGTCAAACTTTGCGAGGATGTTGTGAACTAATTTGCGATGCGCTACTTAATTTTAAATTTTAAAAAGTAGCTGCGTTGAAAATGTAGCAGAAGCGTTTGAACTTTTTGAGGGATGATAGTACACAAATTAGTAATCAAATGGAGCACTTATACAGTTCGTGAAATAAAATTGTAAATGGATCTTGTAAAGAATATTTTTTATCCTCTTATTGCCATTCAAAGGTATTAAAAATTATTTTTGTTAATTAATTTTATGAAATGATGATTAATTAATATCTATTTTTTAAGTTTTTCAATTTGTTTTAAATTTTTCTTTATTTTAAGTTCTGTTTTTTCTGATTTTTGGTTTTATTGTATTAAAAATACTAGATCACAAATACGTCTATAATGATTTTAATGAACAGAATGTTTTTATTAAGATTCCTAAAGTAACTGAAGATCTAACTTGCCTCTTTCCTCCTAGAACAGTTCTAAATAAAGGAAATATTGCTTGAATTTAAATAATGCTGAACACAATTTAGCATTTAAGCTCAATGAATTTTATACCTGTACTAGAAAAAATTCATTGGTTTTATAAACATAATGCAGTTCGAATCGATTAAAGAAACTTATCATAAAAAAAACAACAATAACAACAACAAAAACAATATGCATTAGAATTAAATACATACCAAAATTTAAAAATGAGACTTCATAAATATTCACCTCATCATAAAAGATGATCAAAAATAGACCAACAAAATGTCATATCATGTATATCGGGTACATTCTCATCAACTGAGTATCCTTTTGGAAGACGTCTAAGATTTTCCACATAATCTTAACAGATACTTCGAGAGCAAATGTTCAACGATATGAATAGACTTTAAGAACTTATTATTTATTATTTAAATTTATTTAAAACTTTTCAAAAGTTCACTAAGCATATACAAAAGGATATGAATTCTAGGAAAAATAAACGTCCACGTAACATTTATATGAACAAATCAAAAAAAATATATATCAAGAGCTTCCTTTGCTCAACAAAAGAACAAAGAAAATTTTTGTTTATAAACTAATATACATACAAATATTAGTTAGGATTTTCATTAGAAAAATTTGCAACTATAAAAAATCTACCAATATAATCAAAGAACATTTTTATGTTTTTGCTTCCTCTCATCTTAAATTGTAGTTGCCAATACCTTTCATGGCAGGCCAAGAGTCTCTCGACCAACGAAAAAAAAAAAAAATAAATTCTAAATATTCATTTTTTATTTTAATCATAAAATTTCAGATACTATAATAGTCCAATTATTTTAAGATTAGACCCTTCAAACCCAGGAAATTAAATCAAAAATAGAGCAGTGCAAAACATTAAAACTATCTCGCTGGTAATTTAATTTTAATTGTGACAAGTTTCATACAGAAAAAAATGAAAAACAAAAGCAAACTAATCACTCCTCCACATTTTAGGTTTCACCAAGTCAGTCTGATTTGTATTTATTTTGTTGTTTTTTTTTTTTTTTGTTAAGAATAAATAAACTACAAATACCACAAGATCATACTTAAAAACATTACAAATTTTATATTATTTAGAAATGACATAGTTGTCGACAAATTGCTAACCCATTGCACGCATCCGTTTAAAAGTGGTCAACTTTAGAATCACAGTTGTGAATTTAAAATTTGTGTCTCTTATAAGGCCCCTCTAAACTCGCTACAAAACATTTAAAATTGTTAATGCAATAGTATTTCTATAGTCCAATATTTTCATACCAGACCAACAACGATGGCTGGAGGTCTCTTTTCACTTCTTTGATCTGCTGATTTAGCCTCATTACCTACTTGTAAGTAATTTTTCTACACAAATCAGTTTTAATCTATCTGCAAGATATTTAATTTATCTATATATGTGTATATATCTATTTTGTAGATTGATTTTGAGTTTTTCAATGGTTTTAATAATAATAAAAAAATAATAAAGAAAAAACTTGAGAAAAAACTATATACAAGAAAAAAATTAAATGCACTCAAAATTATGGCTCATAGATAAAATCATCATTAAAATAGCTACGTATGTCATTTGATTTAAGGTCTGATAAAAACCTGACCTTTCTTTCGATAATTTCCTCCTTCCTTTTCACTTTGATGGGACCCAAAGTCCGATACATGCAATCATTATTAAATATTTGAGTGGTAATTTAGTTAGCTCCTACGATATACAATATATATATATGTATGTATGTATATGCTAGACAAAAAGTTAGGCTATTATGACCTACATCTAAAGTAATTACTATTTTCTGCTTATTTGATAACAGGTAATAAACTATAGCTCTAACTATTTGGACCACCGCAGCAATAACAGCAATACTAACAACAACAACAACAAAATAGTGGACATGTTGTGCATCGATTTCTATTTACTTGGTATTCATAAAATGAAAGGAATAGAAAATCTTAGTACATGTGAAATCGAAAAAAAAAATATGTCCATCAAATTTAAAGATTTTGATATGATTTGCATTTGATGTTCTGTTTTTCGTTTATTTCTTTTTCACTTTTATTGTTTTTTTTTTCTTTTTGCTCTAAATGGATTTAATTATAATCTATGCAAAAAAAAAACTACAATTAACAATAGGTCAAATGACAAAAATTAGCTTTATAAAAATTATAAATATCTGGGCATTTAATTTGAAATAAATGCGTTTTGAAGGAATTAACTATTATTATCTTGAGATGAGAATTAGGTTTTTGGGACAAAAAAATAATAAAACTGCACCAAAAAAAAAGAAAAACGCAGCAAATCAAAAAGCAATTTCGAAAAGTGATGAAAGAAGAACAATGCTGCCAACTTTTATCATAAAAGACTATTATAATTTTTTGATTTTAATCAGACTCGGCAAAGATTTATGAATTTTCAAAAAAATAACAAAAAAAAATTTTCATTTTTAAATTTATTTCTCTCATTTAAGTAGTGAAAGTATTACAAACTAAAGAAAATATCACATTGTGCAGCTCTAGAATCAGTTTCAAAAAAATTTTAATCAAAATTTTATCTTATTATGATTTGTTTATAGAAATTTAGATTCTAAAACAAAGTAAAACTAGTCTAAACTAGTTCACTTAATGAAAAAATATGAGGTTAAAAAAAATAGTAATAATAATAAATTGTTTTTGTGCAAATTAAATTTTAACAACCTAAAAATGAAACCTGAAATTTTTAAAAACGTAACAATTTTTAAAGGAAAAAAAAAAATTAATAATTTTTACATAACGGCAAAATTATATACACTGAACATACAAGTCGTATTAAGAGAGCAAAAATCAAGAAGTTATTACCCAAAGTCGACTTATAAACTAAATTTTAATAAAAACTTTAGAAAAAACAGCAGTTTTATTGGTTTTAGGAACCAAGAGTTCGAATTGTAGGACAGGACAATATTTAAGAATTCACACTATAAATGTGAAATTTGTTATATGTCATCGACTTCTATTGCAGAAGGCGCATTTTAAGCTAAAGTAAATAGATGCGCGATTACAAACGATTACATCTTTTTTTCGCTATTTATACAATTGATCAAAAATTAATTTAAAAAAGTAAGTAAAATGTGCTATTGAATAGTATTTCATGTCTTTTTTATCAAACAAACATAAAAATATTTAATAATGATATTCGACTCTAAAAATATTTTAAAAAATTGGCGTCGAAACCTATTTGTTGGACTAAGTTTTTTATTTAAGTTTAGCTATGTCATCTAAAAAAAAAACTGATCAAGCATCAAATAAAGTGATGCTAAATGCATGCAGCTTTTTCACTTGTCAAAATTGCGACAGTAATGAAGGTTATTAAATTTACTAAATTTTATTTTTTCTGTTTATTTTTTAATAAAATTCTTAAATTTTAATAAATAATAAGGGGTTACTCAAAGACACAACAGTGTCCCATAACCAGGGACAATTTTTTTTGGCAATTTGAACCTATTTACTAATTTGACCATAAATCTTGTTTTACGAGCTCAATTAAGCTAATTCTTTGCAGGAATATAATACTTTATCAATGGTACATACTCGTATATGACACAATAATATTGATCAAGTGCAAAACTGTTCATGAAAATTAAAGCATGTGCTCCAACTAGCTATACTCTCCTACAACTCTCCTTTATATTTATCAATTGAAATAAAAATATATGTTATTTTCATCGAAAACGGCCACCTTTTTCCATCTTTCAGGAAATTTATGAATACCATTCACATATTATTGTGTACGAATTGAAGCTACTCAGAGAGTACCGGATTAGAGCCGAGACGACACTGATTCCGATACTGAAGACTATAAAGTCGTTATTGGTAAATTAATAGGAATCTGCTGAAAGTGTTCAGAGTGCAAGCCTAACAAAGAGTAGATTATCGTAATGGGAATCGGTGTCAGCTCGGCTGTAAGCCAACACTCTGTAGGCATCTTAAGATTAAAACAGATTTTTTTTTACAATATTTAAAAAATTCGAAAAATAAAAAAGAGCTTCTTCTTTTAGACCGGCAATTTTGCAGAAAAATTTTTCTTGTCAGCTTTTCTTTCAGTTAGTACAGTAGTAGTATTTCTCCAGATTAATAATTACTTTTTTTTAATTTTTACTTCAGATTACTAAGAGGGTTATAATCGTAAGAAGCCTCACTGTTTCTTTTTTCATGTATTCTTTAAGCATTATTAAATATCTTGTAAAATAAAAGATGATAAAAATATTGTTTGTTTTTTCGTTATTGCACCTAAAAAATACCCAAAATTTATGTATCTAGACTAAAATACCCCCTTAAAACGGATAAAAAACTCCTTTAACAAAATTAAATTAATTTTCAAAGTTTGGATAATTTAGTTCTTATGTCGGAAAAAACCTTTCAAATCTTTGCTTGGTTTGGAAATTTGATTTTTTAATTTTTTAGCGAAAGTTTTTACACTCTACAAAATTTTTCTAAATTTTCTTATATTCTTAACTAAATCAGGGCAAATTTTTTTTTCAAAAAGAAAAAAAATTAGCGCACCAAACTATTGCAATCTAAATTGTTCTAATTTTAATTAATTTGGCATATAAACAGTTATATGTTTTTTTCGATGTTCTCCTTTTAATTTCATTGTAAACATAAAACAAAAAAAAAATTGATATGATCATTCGCCAAATAGTTACATCTTAGAAAGCTTAGCGAATTTTTTATAGCGAATTTTCTCTTTTAAATATTGAGAATCTATATTGTTTTTTTCCTTTTTCTTTATAAATAAAAAACAAAATTGAAAATTCTAGAGAGAAAATCAAATATACAAAAATAATGAAAGTGAATTTTATTTTAATCTAAAAATAGTTAAAATACTAATTTCTTTTTATGTAGGCAGAACAGTGGGGGCCAGAAATGTTTTAACTTCAATCAAAAACAAAAAGAACACAAAAAAAAGAAGAAATTTTAAGCATTGTTAGTTAATTAAATTCTGTATTTGGGTAATTTCGATATTAGAATGGCAATGATACGCATCAAGTGACACAATTAAACAATGTCGTCTTAAATTAAATTTTCCAAATGGGTTTTAGTTAAAATCAATTTCACTAGAAAGTGATCTACAGAAGATTAACCTGTAACCAGAAGCTATTTTTTTTTAATATCTTTATTTATAATTTTGTATTTCCGCAATAGTTTTTTACTATGACCTCAAATATTAATTTTGCCTATTTAAATTTTTAAGGGATACACATTTGCATTGAAAGTTGCATAAAATGTTGAATAAATTTTATTTTTATTGTTGTTTCTAGTTGTGTTTAAAAATTTAATACTATCGATACCCACACAAAATATTTTAGCTTTCTATGTTAAACCGGGTCTGTATCACAAATTTAATTTCATTTTCGGAATTAATAGCTTAGTATTTACCTACATTAGGTAGAATAATTTTGCAGAATTACCATTTGATGAATTTAATAAAGTGAAAATATACTTATTTTTTTCTGTAGCGCTCTAGTAACATTGATGCCCTTCGAAAGTCAACATTAAAATTCCAATCAAAGCTGCTTTCGCGGTTGAATGAAAGTGAAGTTTTTTTTTTCAGTAAAAACAAAAAATTTTATTAATATTTTTGTTTTTGAGGTTTTTCTTAGTATTCTATCGAATATTTGTTAAATAGATATATTGCTTTCTCATTTGAAAAACTATACAAAAAAACCAACAAGAAAAGAAAAAATTTCATTTCTCATTTTCAATTATATTTAATTAATTATAATTTTTCAAATAGTTTTGCACTTTTACTTTTATTTTAGGAACTATAATGACGGGATACTTGTTTCCTGCAACGATTGTTAATTTTAATGAGAAAAAATTTATTTTCTAGCGTAGTTTTTTTTTTTAAATTTCAAAATGAAAGCAGGTGCTTAGCTAGTAAAGAACTTTATATATTTACTTATTTTAAGAAAATTAATTTTATTCCCATTAATTCATTGATTAAGTCAAATTCAAAAAACAAATATAAAAATTATAACTAGTAAGACCGTGGCCCTAAATAGAGTCAAATATTAGGCTACTTCTTTATATAAAATAAATTTTTACAGACTTAAAATAATAAATTAAAAACTTATTACTGCTCTTTAGTTTCGATAAGGTCTTATGGGAACTTTTAGTCCTTTTATCAGAATTTTTTTTATAAAAGTAACTTTTAGCAATTTTTTACAATTACGCTATTTCATTCATAAAAGTCACAGCCATATGACAGCCATATCACAGCACCTTATGAGAAATGTATAGAAAAGTAAATTAAGTGCTGGTATATGTGTATTAGTTTCTACGTTGATTTTTTTGAAGGCTATATAATAAGGATATAAAATAAAATTCAAAAAAATGTTTTTTATTTTACAAATTATGGAAGCTTATTGATTATCAAGCTTTAGGTTTTTTTCTCGAAGTAGATAAAAACAACTGTGCTTTGATTTTTTTAATATTACTCAGTGACTAAATGCTCTAAAAAGTAAAAATGATGACTTTCAACATAGAAACTTTTTAAGCTTAACCTTTTTTGTTCGTGTTCACAAATATTTTAAGGCTTTTTAACAATCTGTGATGTTATGAAATGCTGGTATAGACTCTTAAAGGGAGATGTTACCGAACCTCTTCAACAATGTTTTCCAGAATTTTATTTGGCAATACAGATAGCTCTAGTTAATTTAATTAGTTTTTACATGTTAACACAATATTTGAACAATTTTTTTCCAAATTTTCAATTCAAAATAGTAATAAGTAAGCGAGGAACTCGCAACAGAACTATCTTACTCCCAAAAATCAAAATTTATTTATAATGCCACGAATGCGACTCTAACTAAGCCACATATGACAATCTTTGGAATAACTAAAAACTAGTTGTTTTTGTATATAGTTTAATTTTTTACATTTATCTCAATACATATGTTATTGTTTTTCTGGCATTCGAAGACAAGGAATTCTGCTCTGCGGTCTTCCTTGATGTTTCTCAAGCTTTCAACAGAGTATGACATGAAGGCCTCAGTTACAAAATGAGCACAATGTTACCACACAACCTGTGCAAACTACTTGAGTCTTACTTGACTAACCGAAAATTCAGAGTAAAGTATGAAGAAGAATTATCGAATAACTATGAAATAAAGACAGGAATTCCACAGGGTACTGTCCTAGGTCCCTTACTATACATACTATATACTGCGGACATCCCAATAAAAGATGGAACACTCATTGGTACATTCGCTGACGACACTGTGGTATTAACGAAGAATACATCACAAGAAAAAGCAGTAGAAAAACTGCAATCAACCTTGGATAGAACAGGACAAATAACTGGAAAATAAAAATAAATAGATCCAAATCTGTATATGTAACATAAAATCTAAGAAAAGTAAATAGAAATCTGCATACATTTCTAAATGGTGATCAAATTCCACAGGCTGAAACTGCGAAATACTTAAGTCTCCACTTGGACGAGAAATTAAATTGGAAACACCACGTAAGACAAAAAGCCATAAAAATAAAGCTGCTAACAAATAAATTCTATTGGCTAATTGGGAAGTTCTCCCAATTGGACCTAAGAGGTAAACAACTAATATATACGTCAATAATCAAACCTACATGGACGTATGGTATTCAGGTATAGGGGTGTACCCGTAAAACAAACCTGGAAATAATTCAGAAATGTCAAAACAGACTCCTACGCATTATAACCAATGCATACTGGTATATGTAACAAATAAAGAGCTACATGAGGGTTTGGAAGTCAAACTTATAGAGGAGGTAGTACGTGAACATGCAATTAAGCATGAGAAAAGGCTGCTACATCACACAAACACAGAAAGAATCTGGACGTAACCAATCAAACAAGACGACTCAAAGGAATTAAGCCGTATTAGCTAACCCATTAGCATAAACTTCAATTTCAAGGAATTAATCATTGGATCATCCTCCCACACTAGTGAATAATATAATTAGTTAATAAGTTATACATATGTCAACAATGCTAATGAATTAATTATAAGTCAGAATTGTAGCATACAAAAAAAAAATTGTTTCTCGAGGTAATAAAAAGAAAGTTTCTTTTTCGTTTTTTCATTTTTTGATAGACTTTGGAAGCCAAAATACAGATTTTTGCTTAAAAATCCAATTATTTGTTATTGTTAAAATAATTAATTATAAGAAGGATCTCATTTTTACCTGGTGAAATACGTGAAGAAGTAAAGTGCAAAATTTTAAAACGATTAGCTTAGTAGATTTTGAGTTATCGTGAACACCGTCTTCGAAAATAGCAAGTTTCAGATAAACGCTTTAATGTTTTACTCATTCATTCCTTATTCTAGAGCTAAAGATGCTCAAATGCTTAAAATTTTGGTAATCAACTTGAAATTTTGACACAATATTTTAAAAGTGTTATTTAAAAAATAAAAACAAAATTGAATACAGAACCATCCCCCTAAAAGATTCAATTTTGAACAGTACAAACAGGGAAATTTCTTTTGAGAGACAAATTTTTTACACATTAACTTTAAGATGATATTAATTTAAAATTAATTAATTTAAAAAAATTAAAATAATAGGAAAAAAACTAAACACCGAACCTCCTTTTTATGAAGGAGAAGTTTTAAAAAATTTTCCCATAAGTAATCAAGCCCTTCGCAAGTTCTTCGATAAGAAGAATCATAGTTAGTCAGTGTTGAAATACAATCCGACAAAAAATACCAATATTTATGAAGATATTCTTAAGCTAAATAAGTGTCAGTGCTATAAAAAACTGAAAACTCAACCTCAAAGATGTCACACGATAAAAATCAACTTTAACTATTTATACTATGAAAGCAAGTATCAAATTTAATGCAGCTTTTACTATGACTTGAAGACAAATTTCGGCCTTGCGCTGATACAAAATAAAATCATAATACACCAACAATATCCTTATCTAATTTTGAATTGTATTGAAAAACGAATCACACCAACAGTTTTAATTTAATTAACTTATTTTTAAAATATCAATTTTATTTATTTTACCTTAACCATGTCAAAATAATCCTCTTGTATACATTAAACGAAAATTGTAATGTCACTGCCTTTAAACATCCAATCTTAGTTTTCATTACTTTTTTGTCTATGCAACTGTCTCAGGTGAATTCATTCATAATGGTCACATGTAGAACGTACGCTGTAATCTTTTTCTTATACCCAAAAGTGATTTATGGAGTAAGTTAAGGTTTTTTTGTGCCTCTATTACACTTGTTCTCGACACTGTTGTTAGAAAGATATTGATCTCTTCATTACAAAGTTGAGCCTACACTTTTCTTTTTCTTTTTTTTTTGGTGTTTTGTTTTGTGTTTATGAATCTTTTAAACATGATTACAATTTTATAATATTATTGATAGATATAAGTTTCTTAGGGTTTTAGTAGTAAATTTTATGATTTGATTTGTTGATTTTTTAAAAATAAAAATATAAAAATCTATGAAGCCATTAGATATATTAATTTAAGGGTTATTAGGTCAAAAAGTACAAATTTATAAGTTTATAGGTTATTTTCGCAGAAAGCAAACACTACCAAAGTTGACTAGTATATTTATGACAGCCTAAAATTTGGCTTGGAAAATTACAAGAAAAAAATAATATTTCAATGGGAATTTTTAAACGAAAAGTCAGTAAGTCACAAAATTTCCGTCAAAAGTAAAGGTACGGAATATATGTAGAAGTGTGTTTCTAATATTTTATTAAAATCATAAAGAATAATATTGAAAAATTATTATTTTCCATGAGTGTAGATTCAAATACTCGTAGATATTTATAGTTTCATTGACAAGTAATCCGAATCGAACAACTAGTGACACATTAGACATAAGGTCAAACGAGATAATAACAAGAAATATAATACCAGACACTAAAGTGACAGCAAACCAGATAGATTATATGTCATTTAGATTTATCTGCGTTTTGAAAAATAATTTAAACTAAAATTTATAAAAGAAGAAGTACTTCTTAAAGTTAAAACAGTTGTTTAAATTGTTATAAAAAGGAGGTAGTTCTTAAAGGCAATTTATATTCTATGAATAAACAAGAGCAAACATGGATTGGCTTAAAAAAATGAATGTATTTTTTTATATGCAATTAAAAAAAAAAAAAAACAAAGAAAATTTCTTATAATCTCAGTTCGTGTAATAGAGAAACGTATGAAGAAGACTCACATAAAATTTCAAGTTAATCGGTTCAGTAGAACTTGGAAAATCATGACAAACTGCAATTTTTGCTCTATACATTGGATTCTTGCTTGCTACATTTAAAGCATCAATGTGGATGTTGTTACGTTTAATGGCGAATGAATAAGCTTTTGAACCAATTGTTTTTTTAAAATGGGAATGAAGCCTTCTTTAAAAATGCAAACTGCTATAAAAGTTAAAAAATATGTATTCCGGCTTGTATTCGTTTTGTTGCAAAATTTCAAATCAATGAAATCAGAGATACATTATTATTTTGAGTTGGTAGCACTTCTGATGATCAAATCTCGTAAATCGGTTTTATAAATTTCAATAGGTCGTCACACGGAAGATTTTGGTAATCGAACTCGTGTAGTTTATCTGCGGATCTTCATTTGTGGAACTATTCTGATGCCTGAGACTCACTAGCGCTTAGCGTGTGGAGACGACTTAGTACAGTAAAAATGGAGAGTTTTTTTTATATAACAGTGGAGTGGAACATCAGTGGAAACTAATGGACTCATTAGCATTAAGCACTAAATTTTGTGCCGCTAAGCGCTAGTGAGTCCCAGGCATGGTAGTAAGTACCCGTTTTTCATGTCCTCAACAGAATTTGGATGCCTGCAAATCACTAAACCTTAATATAAAGACAATTTATTTATGTCTTTATCATTTATCATTTTCCTTCATCTTTTCTGGCAATCCCTTTGTTATCTTTTTTTTGCTTTCTGTGGCCTTGCAACCATTCTTCTTTAGACAAGTCTTACATTGAATTTAAAATATATATAAGTGTACGGAAGACTTTACGAGGGAACACGATCGCAAGTAGACGAAGAGTTTCTATCGTCCTTTTTCGATTCTTCTCGGCCAAGCCGGCGTGGATGGCACATCACTAAAACATCTATACCTCCAAAAACAATTTAAATTTTTAAAAATCCTGATAAAAATATATGCTTAAAGGTATAAGCTTTGAAAATATTTAAAAAAAAATCGACTTTTCCAAAAATGTAAACTAGAATACCTAGAATTAAATCAAAACCAAAGTTCTTGGAAGAGATTGCTTGCGTTTCAAAAACGCAATAAATAACCTCCATTCGTTAGTCAATACTGTTTTTACTTATCGTTATATCCATTCTCTCTCTTAAGCAATTAAATCTTCAAGACATAAATTCCCTTAGAACAAGTACTGAGCTTGAAATTTTATGTCAAGACTTTTAACGATCCAATAAAAAATAAGAAAGTTGTCTCTGAATATCTTTAAAAATAATAAATTCACAAAATATAAAGAAATTATTTTCTTTTTATAAAAAAAGAGTAAAAAATCAAAACTCAAAACAAAAATTTACAAAAATGCAAAAGAAGAAACAAATAACTTAGCAAAAATCTGAAAAAGGACATGTAAATAGATCAAAAACAAATTTTTTGTAACATAATTTGAAAGTGCTACCACTTGAAACTAAGAAAAAAGAAATTTTAAAGCTCTTTAACTTTAATTATGAATTAAAGAAAGGTCTCGTTAAGAAAGAAAAAATTAGCGCTTATTTTTGATTTATAGGAACTATTAAAATCTAGCCGATACTTTCAGTGAAATGATTGACATAACTAAAAAAAAATATTAATTAAATTTAAGAACTTTTAATTAATTTGACTTGACTCATTTGAAATCTTAAAGAAAGTTGACTTATGTTATTATACCAAAACATGGATGACACTAATTAAAGGAAATATGCATATCTCACGCCATTTTTTCTATAAAGCCTGACTAATTAGCAAGTCTCTACCACAAAAAAAAAAACAAAAAAAATATATATATATGGGAGGAGATTAGGTTAGGAAAATTAAAAAGATTGTCTGTATTTTTGTTTCAAAAGTTGTGTTTTTTTTTCTTTTGTTTAATTTTTGTTACTGTTGTGAAAGCTGCCAAGCATCTTTAGCTTGAGATGTATCCAAAATAAAATTAATTATTGTAAAGAACAAATGTAAAATTAGGTCCTCATTTGACTATAGGTTAATCAGAAGTTTTGAAAGTGAAAGGAAAATTTTAATAGAAGAAAATTTCTATTTATTGTGTTTTTACTTTTTTGTTGTTTGAAAGGGTCAATAGAGATTTGAATGACTAAACTAAAAAAAACAAAATTTAGTTATTATTTAAAAAATTTGTTTGCCTATTTTATTTTCAACTTAGAGTACTGCAAATTTGAAGTATAAAAATAGCTTTATTTGACAAGAGTGGAAAGCCTTAAATTATGAACTCTGCAAGAATTTGTTTTGGCTATTTAATAGTTTTATATATAAACGTATAATTTGTACATCAAGACTAAACAAGCAAAGTGGAATGAATATATACAAAAAAGAAGTACTCAACAAAGACAAGAGCAAGCATATGTATTTATCGGCTTAAGTTTCCTCTTATTGTTCGTGTACAGTTGGAACCTTAATCAATTATCAAAGCAACATTTTGTATTCAACTAGTGAATTCAGGATCAGTTCAAAATCTTACATTTATCTACGAAAAAACAAAAATTTACTGGTATTTGCGGAATACAATACAGAATTTTTCAAATGATAAAATCAAAAGATTTTAGTTCTCTGACCAAAGTCCTAGCAAGTGATCTTTTTTTATCTGAAAAATCAAGATTTCAGTTAAAAGGACCCCCATTTTATCAATAATAAAAAAACTTAAAAAGGCTTCCATCGAAAGTTGCTTAGTAATAAAAGTTTTCCACATCTAAAATAAAAGCTCTATCTTACTTTATTTAAATCAGACCCACTTCTTAAAAAGAAAAACGATCAAACAGACACGAACTGTAAAAAAAAACGAAATCATTTCAGATTTCGTGATATTTCTGCTTAGCTTGATGAATTTCATAGATTGGCAATAATCGACCTTTTGCATACCTTTATGATTAGTAGTCAAACGGCTTAAGGTCACATGAACTCGACAGCTAATTAACCTCCCTAAAACTTGAATTAGAGAACAAATAAGTCAAAATTAATCACTTTTTTATCTTGTAGCATCGTCTGATTATAATCCTGAATAAACCAGATTGAAATCTTCAACTTTTGGTAGCAAAATATCACTTAAAATTGATAGTGAAAATAACTGCTTTTCATTTTCTATAAAATATGGGCGAATGATGCCATAGACCAAAATGTATATAAAATTTGAAGACCTTTTGTAGATACAGTAATTTGTAGATCTTCAAATCCTAAACGAGATTTCTCAATAAGAAATGAGGCTCATCGTTGAAGATGATTTTTAGTAAAATGTTGAAAGTCTATCTACACGAAGTAAAATAATCTGAAATTAAATTTCTTATGAATGTGACGGACAAAATCAAATAACATAATTTCAAGATCATTCAAAAAATTGATTTGAACTAAGATAAGGGAAATTATAACACTCAGACCCTTTGTAATTCAATGCAGGAAAGGAAGAAACCAGATTCCTCTTTTTAAAACAGCCAAACTTCACTGAAATCTTTTTCAGCATATACCTTTGCAGTAAAAGTCATGTAGAATTGATATAGACCATGATCCATGAAAAAAATCTAAATAACACTAATATAAATGACAAGTCGTTACGCAGAAACCGAATACTTACAAGTCTTTTTTTTCAATTCTTCAAAATGGAGGATGTATTGTAGTTACAGCACTACGAAAAGTTTTTCTTTTAAGAAGATTCCTTTTACAAAATGGTGGCAGTTTGAAAAATAAGCTTTGTTTTTTCGCTGTTTATTTTTTATGAATTAAAAGTAAGGAATAAAAATTTACTGAAAAACTCTTCGCAGTGCGATATTATAATATATTAAGAAGCACTGTGACAAATTTCAGGTGATTTGGTTATGATGAACTTGAGATATCATGCACACAGTTTCGAGAAAGGGATCAGTTTGTCGACACGTGGTAAAATGAGCTGTAACTCGGAAAATTATTCAAATTTCGAAAAATCCACTTAAAAACATTTTCTTAACATTTTCATTTTTCGTTTTAGGAGCATTTTTTGTTTTTTCCTTGTTTTTTTTTTTGCCTTTTAAAAAATAAAAAATTACTAAAACAACTCTTCCTAGTGTAGTGTTATAATATATAAAAGAGCTTTGTGCCAAATTTCAAGTGAATGGGTTAAGACGAGCTTGAGATATCATGCAAACCATTTTGAAAAAAGTAGTTTCGAGAAAAAGCCCGTTTTAAGTTTTAAAAACTTTAAGTGAAAAGTTAAAAAGTTTAAGTTAAAAAACCCCTGCAAAAAGATTCACATTTCGAAAAATCCCAAAAAAAAAATCAATGTTTTGGAAATTCTAAATTAGAATACACCATTAAGAAGTTATAAAAGAATAAATTCAACAACAAAACTTACTAGCAAAAAGGAAAAAAAGCTCATTAAAAGAGGCCCTTACATAAAACAAATGCATGACGAGCCATAATTTTCAATAGTGCTCAAAAGGTAAAAGAAAAAAGTATTATTAATGACTTTAAATAAAAAAATTCAGCCTCTATTTTACTAAACTGATCATAATTTTTTATGGATAATAATAAACAGAACAAAAATTATATATTTAAAATGAAATTAATCAAAAAGTAATAATCCTGGGAATTTTGCTTATATTTAATATTTGAATTACAATTTGTCAGATCAAATCCAAAATTAAAACAATACTAGACGCTTTTTAAATGAAATCAAAAGCTACAGACAAAAAAGACAATAAGAACAAATTTTGCATAGTTTTAAAAACTATAAAAGCATTAAATATAGCAACAAAACACACTAAGAAAGCTGCATTTTTCTATTGTTCAAAATACTAAACAAAAAATTTCTTTAAACAGGACAGAAATTTCATAAAAATCTGAATCTTAAATAAAAATTAATTTACAAAAAAACTCTCTCAACTATTTAAATTCATTTATAATTTTGCATTCTAATCAAAAAGAAATTACAACCTGTTGTTATTATATATTGCCTAATGACCAACTTGACCTAGAGAGACACTCGACTACTATTCAGAAAATTTAATGCAAAATGGCTCAGCTTAATATAATTTAAAAAAAAAAAACAAAAACCCGAAAAGTTTTTATATGAAATTTAACACACCTTCAATTTACATGAAATTCAAATGCATAATAGGATCTCATTGCAGTTTAAATTATGCAAGGTCGTCATCAATTTTTAAAATTTTAGTGAAAATGATAATGATGATAATAACAAAAAGAGAAAGTACTATCGATAACTAACAATGCTGATGATAATTGAACATTAAGCAGATTGAATATAAGCAACACAGTATAAGGCATATAAAAATGAATAAAAACAACAACAACAACAAAATAGAAAGAAAATTAATTTTTATTTTTCTTTTCTTTCATTAATTTTAAATCTTGAGCAGGTTAAAAATAAATTTTTTCTGATTCTATTTGGCTTGATTGTGAAAACTGCATAAATTACAAAAATATATAAAATCAAAATAAAACAAATTTTTTTATTTTTTTTTTATTATTTTAAAGACTTTTTTGTCTGATAATTTATTTATTTGGCCCTCTTTTGCATCCGATTGAATAGATAAATATGTTCGGAACACTTTCCCTGAATATATCGGGCATACATTTAATTGATTGTCTATTCGTCCCGTATATGGAAATTTAATAAAATAGAAATATGCATTTCCGTTTCATAGAGATCAAAAAATAAAAAAAATAAAATTTTATGCTACTACTATATAAAATTGATATAGTAGAGAGTCAAAAATTCCATCTTCTAAATACGATTGAAGTTTCTTTAAATGTGAAAGTGGTCATCACATTTTTAAAAGCCCCTAAAAACCCTATTTTTATTTTTATTTTGTATAATAAGTGCAGCTTTCCCTGATTTTTATTTATTTTGTTTTTTATAATCTTATGGGCTATTTTGCTAATTTATAGATAAACATGATGTTTGTAAGATCCAAGACGACATTTTAAAGAAAGTATTTTGATTTTAATTTTAATTTCAATTTTGATTTTTTTGTGTATATATGTGTGTATTTTTTCTATTATCTTTAATATGGTCAAGTGCAAGTTAGATAGTAATATAAAGTGCTACACATCAAATTTTATTTTAAGTACCGATTTAACAAACGTTTAAATTCAATGAATTTCTGGTACAAAAAAACAACAAAACCACTAATAAAAAACAATAACAAAATTTTGACCCACTTTTTTTTAAAGATTTTAATATTCTTTTTATCAGTGAATTTTAAGGTTAACTCCTATAATAATTAAAAAATTTATTATCTATTACACATAGTCATATAAGATACACATATATATATATATATATATCAAAATTTTAAGTACATTAATTTTAAAGACTTAATTAAAAATTATATTAGAAAAGCAAAAAAAGTAAATTAAACCTTTCAAAAATTCCAATATTCCTAGAAATAAAATAATAATTTTTAATCTAATGTGGTTCATAATTTTTTGATCCTTAATCCTTTTTGAGCTGAAGTCAATTTTAATATATACTGAGTGGATTCCAAAAACTCTATCAAAATAAGGAATACATACACTTTCCATGTATAAATAATAACCGTAAAATTGTGTTATTATATACATAGTATATCCTTTTAAATTTTTAAATTGTCTTTAGTGGTTGGTAAAAGTTAGCATGTGACATTTTTTGATATCTGTTTTAATGGTGACACACGCAACATATCAAATTATAAAAAACACAAAAAAACAAAACAAAACATTTACTATAATCATTATAAGACTTTGTTGCAGCTGAGATAAACTTTCCATTTGGATGGAATCGATAAGAGTGAATTAAAATTTGGCTAATAAAATATTTAAAAAAAATTTAGAGAGCCCCTTAAAAAAAAAATGTTTGCCTAAATTAAGAACTTAAAATGAAACTTTTTCTTTTTATGTTTTTATTTATTATAAAAATTCTTAAAAATTATATTAACAAAACTAGCCCAGAGAATAAATTTTAATTAAGTGAAAATTTATTTATTGAGGACAATTTCCATTTCAGTCGGATTTTATCAAAGAAAAAAAAATCAAATAATAATCAGGATAGATTTCTGATGGAATTTTACCGAAATTAAAAATTGCAAGTTTTTTGAATTCTCAAAAATTTATAAGTATTTTAATTTGTTATAAATACAACCGAGTTTAATTATTTTATTTAAAAAATCAATAAAAATTTGTATTCTATAAAATTAATTTTGTTATTATGACGGAATTAGAACGATGTTTTTTTTTTGTTTTTTTGTTCAATGTTATATTTAAATGTTTTAATAACTAATAGTATAAAAACATATTTTCTTTTAAATGTAATAGTAACAAATAATTTAAATATTTTTTAAAGGGCATTAAATAATGAATGCATGTGTAATTCAATGAGGAGAAAGTAACAAAAAACAAAAAGATTAGTAACGATTGAAATGTTAATAATTAGTGACGGTCGAAAAATGCCTAGCAATAAATTATGAGATGTTTTTTTAATTTTTTTGTTTTGGTTGTTGTTGTTGTTATTATTATTATGATATTACTTTACCACTAATTATACTTGTATAGTTGCATTTAATTAAAGCACCCAATTATTAAGGTTAAAATAGAATTTTATTTGAGAAGTGAGCTAAAAGTAGCAAAATATAATTATTTTTGTTAAAATTTTAGCTTATTGATTGAGATTTTTATCGAGTTACTTAGATTAAAAAAATTGAAGAAAAATAATTTTGTTTTAAATAATTTAAAGTATATAAAGCGTTTTTCTCTGTAATTTTCATAAAGGTTAATTTATTTAGCTAAGTACCTTGTAAAGAATTAAATAATTTTCTAATCTAGAAACTTTAAAAAAACAAAACTGAATTGAAAAAACTGATCTGTCGTAATTTGCTTTGCTATTTTTGGACAGAACTTTGAAATGGATACTTCTTTTTCCACTTTTAATCATCAATATTTTTCTTTGAATTTATAATAAAAGTGATGTTAAGCGTAGCAGAATAACATGCCAAAGTAAACCAGCAATTTAAATTGGACTTTAAAATGTCATTCATTATTTTTAGTTAAGTTTAAGCTGGTAAAATGAATATAAAATATTTATTCTTATTTACTTAAAAAATAATTAGCTCCTTTACTGAGCCTTGAAATGGAGATAATAGTAAACATAGTTATTTTTATTTGAAAATAAAAAAAGGAGACAATAGGAGTTAACGCGATTTCCTTTGTAAAAAATGAGACAAGTTCTCCTATAACACGTTTTTTATACAAGAACAATCCAACAATTCAAACGGCTTGTAAAATTAATCTATGGCAACACTTATTCGAAGTGTTCAATTTTTTTAGAACTATTGCACGAGAACTCGTACACAAGACATTGTTAAAATGGTTAAAATGGAACGAGCTCTGATGATTTGGTCAGAAGACTGTGCAACAAAAAAGAGCCTTACAACATTTTCAAATCAAATTTCTTTTAAAGATTGTCCAGGAGTGAAGTGTCCTGGTAATGATTTGATTCCGAAGAATTTACTTCACTTTTTGTAGGTTCAAGCTGACTTCAAGAAAAATATGCAAGCTGTATGTGCTTGTAGTCCTGGAAACTTGACCATATGCTCCAAAAAATTTTAAACTATAATAATCCCAATATTTTTCTTTCTTTTTTCTCTTCCTGTATGGTAGATACTTGATGTCAAGTGAAGTTTTACTCAAACGTTAACACTCGTAGATAAATGCTACAATATGCCATATTGGACAAAAGACTCAAATCTCTCAGCTTCGTGATTTCAAAAAAGCCCAACACTTAGCCCATAAGTCTATGTCTTTTATATTTTGGATTGCAATATTTATAAACAAGAGATTCTCAGATTCTCAGATTCTCAATCTATGCCGTCAAATTCTTTAGTTTTGCAACCTCTTACAGTAAATTTCTAATTTTATTACTGTCATCATTTTTAAAGTTTGCAAATTAGCAAAAATTTTCACTATAACTAAACTTCACTACTTCCTATCTGACTTATAATAATTAATATCGAAATTAAGAACCATAAATAATTATAAAAAAAGTCAATATTTAAAGTTCCTAATAGTAACTTTAAAAGATAGAAAATAAATGAAAATATTTTCCGTAGATGGAAATATTTTTAGTCATATTATACACCAATTTTCACACAACTAATTCAAAATCATTATTATAGATAAACTTTTATCTATACAACCAATCAGCGTATCCTTCAGCCTAGAGTGCCTAAAAAATATGGCATTGGGAATTTATATTTTTTGTTTTAAAAAACATACCATGAATTATGACACCCTAGAGGCAAATTAATTTGCTACTAATATATGAAAATGTTCTTCCGTTTAATAATAAAAGGATATTTTATTATATCCGCTTTTAGTGTTTGATTATACAAACATATCGGCTATGAAATTGTATTAAATACAGTTGGTTGCACACATTTTCATTGAATATTAACTTATTCCCTCGATGAGGATATTTTTTACAATATCTGCCAAATTCATGCTAATATTTTAAACTACGCCGAAATAATTAACAATTAACAAAATTAAAAGCTCTTCTAATTATAATAGTAAATGAGATATTTTCTTGTTTGTTATTTTAATTAAATTTTCATAAGTTTCAAGGAAATTTATTAAATGTAGTTTTATAATTCAATGTTTAAATTAAGTTTTCAAAGAATGAATTAATGTTTTAGAAGGAGATAAAGCCTTAAGGAATTTGAATTTTTGATAAGAATATGCTATCGGGGTATTATTTCAATATGTAAAAAACACAAAGGAGAAAAATTCAATTCATTCAACCATTTCTAACCTATATTTAGTTTTAAACATTTTAAAAATCCATGAAAATGTTTTAAGAATTTTGGCATTCCCAAAGAATTTTGCTAAGCAAAATATTTCATTTAAGATTTTAATGATTAGTATTTATGGAATTGATGGAATTTTTTGAAGTTGAAAATTTCTACTGGCGTTAAATATTTAAAGAAAATTATATTAAAGATAACTTTCCATACACATGTTTGTAGCTATGGAAATATTAAGTTTTGATAATGATATCATCTTCAAATCTTTAACTCAATCTGTTCTTCTTATAAATAACTGGGAAACTGGGAAAGTAATTGCATTAATAATACAGGTTTCAATTTTTACTTTAATTCTCCTTTTTCTTATATTAAATCTTTATAAGTAACATTTTCCTTTTTTGGGCCTTCGTTAAGGATTTTAAATTTTATATTTATAATTTTAAAAATAATCAAAATTTTATCTTTTCGTTTTTATAAAAAAAATATTGAAGCCTCGTGGTGTATAACGAGATAATATTGGATTTAACTTTTTTTTCTACTAAACTGCTCCAAAAATGTTTTAACTATTTAAAAAAATACCTTTCAAATATTAGCTACGAGTTTTGAAATCTATAGATACCTCTTACTAGCGCAATTACTTTCAAAAATTCTTACTATTTTGCAAGTAAAAGTTTTGCGAAGCAAAAGGAATTTAGTACACCAAAAAAAAAACATACAAACAACAAATTTTACATAAAAAGAACTTGTCCCACTTTCATTTATTATGTGTCACAGGAATTTAAAAATATTCCAAATATCTTTTGATATTGTATAAGAAATCTCATGAGATTTTAAAGATATTGTTAAAAAAAAAAAAACTAAAGGTCACTTACCTCTAATCAAACATGCAAAACTAAAATTGATTAGTAAATATTTGTTAACAACTAAAAAAAATATTGTCCAATTAACAAATTGCATAGTTTTTTTGTATCTTGTAGATAATAAAACCGTTTACTGACTACATTACACTAAGTGCTAAATGTACAATTTTATTAACCTCAAACTTGACCATAATATTAAAAAATTTACACATTAATCGAAAATTTCCCACCATATTTATAATAAACAAAAATAAAAAAAAAAACAATACAATAAAAAAAAAAGTCGCAAAACTCGCATGAGCTTTACCTAAATGCTTTATGATCCTAACTACCTTGCACAAAAAGCTAATGATCCAAAAAATAAAACAAAACAAAAACAACAGAAAGAAAAAGAAGAATAAAAAAAAATTGTACTGCTTTCCATTTAGTAAAAGGAAAATAATATACAGCAGTAGCAAACTTAAAGAATAAGTAGACGCGGGTTATTTTTAACGGGGCCCATCCGTGATCGCGCTAAAGTGAAAATTCACCTGAAGTTATACCAGTGCCGTATGCCGTTTTTAGCTTGCATACTACTTCTCTGCATGGTTTGTCTTAAGCTGATCAGTTGAATTCCGTTTGTGATGGCGGATGGTCATAATAATATCTAAGACATATTTAATGTTAAATTTAATAAAATTTAGTGAAAGTACCGACCGTTAATATACAATTCAAAGTTTTTCCATATTTTCCGGTTTATTTTTTTTTTTTGGTTTTTTCTTCATTTCTTAAATAAAATAAGAAATAAAAGTTGGAATTAATATATTTATATATATTCTTTAGAGTTAATTTTTCGGTTTTCCAAAAAAAAAGCAGTTTTAAAACAAACAAACTGTGCCAAGATCAGTGATCGTAATATCCAAATTTTTTTTTTTTTCAATTAATTTTTAATTTATTTATTTTAATTTCAATTTAGTTTTAAAATTATTTAACTATTTAAGTGATATATGTGCAAAAATATCATATTTAATTATGGGCTATATATATCCGTATTAAATAAATGACTTAAATTCTTGGATTTTACTGTTATTTGCAATTTAGTAGTAGTAAAATTGTGTACAACGTGCATTTTTCTAGATCGTTTCTAGTACAAAAGAAAAAATTTATCTGGCAAGTGACTTCATTGAAGACAACAGAGCCAAAAATTTTGTGTTAAGTGTTTTTCGATTGGTTTTTGATTTTTAAGAAAAAAGAATTATTTTAAGGCGATCAATGTAACAACAGCTTTGACATAGTTTTTGTTGTTGTATTTGACTTTTGACGCAAACCCAAAAACAAAAACTTTACTTATTTTTTTGGGTTCTTTTTGTTTTTTAAATTTTTAAATTTATTTAAGGATATCAATTTTAAAGTGAAGTTGAAAGCGATGTCAAACCTCAAGTGGGTTAACTGTGTTCTCACATCAATTTTGCTGTTAAGCTTTACTCTAGCGCCTCTAGCGCATGGATTAAGCACTGTTAATGAACGTGGTATGTCTTAAACTAATTTAGATTTAATATAATCTTTAGTTTTCCATTTCTTTTTCTTAATATTTTTTGTTTTTTTGTTAGTTTTTTTGATACCGATCTTCTTAATAAACAGCAAACGTTATATTTTTTATATTTCGTTGTTTTTGCTTCTTCTTATTTTGTTGTTGTTGTTATTGTGTTTTATGAAACTGACCTGAAATTGTGAGAGATTTTGATGTTATAGTTTTTTTTTTCGGAAAGTGTGAATAAAATGATATATCTATAACTCTAGAGTTTTTGGATGATGTTCGAAAACTTTTACATTTCAATCATAAAAATTTATTTGTCGTTGTCTAAAAAGAAAATCTTAAAAATTAATATAACGAAATCTAATAAATCTTAGTAATTTATCTGAAAAGCAATAAATATTAGATCTTTAACACTGTTCTGATATATCAAAAAAATTTAAAAATATAACAAAAAAAAAAATAAAAACCTGAGGAAATTAGTAATTGGTTATTAACGGGAATATAGGCTTGGGCATTAAGAAGTTTGCATAATTCATGTGACCTAGTTTTTTATTTTCAGTATATTTGGAAATGTAACAAAATATAGAAATAAAACCAAAACAAAAAATTTAAAGTACATATAAAATTTTGTTTAAAATTTTAGATTTATTGAAATCAGAAAATGAAATTAAACGACTTTAAGCTTTTCTCAGATTAGACAGGAGTTTCAAGATCAACTTCTTTTGTAAATAGTTAATATTCTTTTCCTTCTTTTTCTTTACTATTTGTTAAAAGCATAACAGATATTTTTAGGGAAATACTACCTAGTTGTCAAATGTTGTTAAAACAAAATAACCTGAAAAATTTTAACGAAAGAAAGCTGGAAAATGTATTCTTATACTCGTTCAATCTTATGTAGAATTCAAGAAAAAAGATAAAAATTTAAGAAAAAAAATTGTCAATATTGTTTGACATGAAGTTCATAAAACTCGTAAGCTGATTATTTCCAATTTAAATATATAATTAAACTTATAACTAAGATTTTGAGTGTATTCACTTATAAGATTTAATAAAAAATATAATAAAAGTCCAGGTAGCTCTTAGAAAAACTTTTCAAGCCAGCGAAAAGAAATATAACCTATAAAAGTTCCATGAGGTATACTTTTTACCTCAAAGGATCTCTTTCAACAAAAAACAAATGCAATTTCAAACCAAAATGTTAGCCTCCAGCTAGATTTTATAAATTGAAATATTATCTTTGATTTTTTACAAAACCTTCAAGATATATCTTTAGTAAATGAGGAAAATAATAATGACACAGGAAGTTATGGATTAAAAAGAGTTGGATTATAAAAACAGAACAATTCGATTAACTTTTAAAGAAAAAATTGAAAGTAGTAAATTTCAGTTTTCAAAATTTGTCATTGAAGATATTAGAAATTAACACCAGATTGAAACTTTAATTTCAATAACACTTAGAAATTTTCGAACAATATTTTCTCTCCAATAGATAAATCCTTAAATGACCAAAGTTAGCTTAAAAATGATAAAAAGCTTTCTTGAAGCTTGTAAAATTTGTATGGATGAACTAAGATTTAATAATTTAAAGACGGTTTTATGCTTAACACTTTTATGATGTTATATTCAAAATACGAATGTGAAGCCTGACATAAGACATGTTAGTTGGCCTAATTATCCCCATGTTAAATGTCATGAAAAGAAAGGAACTTAAATAAATTTAGAACTTTCATTTTGTTTGCCGTGTGAATATTTATCCTAGGTTATACTTAATATTTTTCTAACACTTAAACTAAATTAAAATTTTACTCATAATTGTTATCAATTGAAAGAAAGACGAATTAAGTTAGTATTCATTCAATTCCTTACTCAAATTGAAAACAACTTAGGCAATGGGACTTGGTAACTTGCTTTTGTTTTTTTAAAGAGAATAATTTTTCAACAATTTGGAAAACTTGTCAATTTATTTATAACATAAAATGCTAACAAAAAAACCTTAATTTTAAGGTTATTTTAAATTTATAACAAATTTTATTTAAAGAATTTATTGCGGTGTATTACAGTGTTCGTTAGCTTAACGACAAGCTTGTTCTCCTTAAGGAATTATTTTACAAGAATCACTGCAATCTTTTTGTCTAAAAAGAAGCAACACAATTACAAAAACCAATGGTAGTATAAATAATTTAGCATTTTAGCAAAATAATTCAGTTTGAAATTTAAAAAAATTTCAATCTGAAAATGTGTTAAAAGTGAAAACATGAACTTTAAGATTTGGATGATTTTTTTAAAAAATTTCACTAAAGTCACTTACTTTTATTTTTAATTTTCGAGTTTTAAGTGATTTTTGTTAAATATAAATAAAAATATAATTTACTGCGACTTAAAAGATAACGAGCTTCAATTTGAAAGTTGAAGGCAACGTTTAAGGAAAATAACTGAATTCAGTTACAAAAGTATCATAAAGGGGGTTTAATTTTTTAGAAAATTTTTAAAAAATTTATCTTACTATCCTTAGTTTTTTTTTTAAAAAAATTGATTCCTTTTTTAAGTTGTTACCATGTGAGAAATGAACTTGATCTATGAAGCTTGAAGCACATCATGAACGCAAAAGATAAATTAAGGAAATATATTATGAAAAATACAAAACTAACATATATAAAAATTTACATGAAAATCTTGATTAACCCTTTTTTGAACAAATGTACGTATTTGAGCAACTCTCTTTACTAACGGTTTTTAAAGAAAGACAAAAAAGTGCAAATAAAAAGAAGATGAACAAAAAACAAAACTATAAAAATATGAATCTTAAAAACAAGAAAGACAATTTACTTTTGCCGATCGGCAATCGGCTATAATTATTTCAAATGAATGCTGTTAGCGCAATTCAAATGCGAAATGGTTCTAGAAGATACAATTTTAGATTGTTGTTTTTGTACAATTTCTATTAATATTTGTATTACCTATTTTATGGTAAAAACAAAGAAATTTCTATTAATAAAAAAGAAAAACAAATAGAAGACAAAATATTTTTGCTATCTTAATTTTTCGATTAGCTCCTTTTACATTCAACAACTTGAAATAATGTTTGTTAGCTTGTTTGAAAAAATCATAAACACCTACTACATATCTTGAAATAATCGGCAAATAAAACGCGATGGCCCTTTATGAGCTCGTAAACATGTAAAAAGTCAGTCCAAAAGAAAAGGTGTCATATTTATTACTTTTTTTTTTTATTGTTTGTTGAATATTTTTTTAAGAAAATCACAAATATTTCTACAAATTATTTTTAAATTAATATGAAATTCTATAAATCACATGAGCTTAAGGTGGCTCATTAACCAAATGCAAGATTAAAACAATAACAAAATTTTCAGAAATGTATTTACCAATTTTTTGAGCTCCAATCAACTTTTTCTACCAATAAGCTATCAAAACATTAAAACTATTTGCAACATTTGCTTACAGGAAATCATTCAATTTTTATATACATATATAAAAAAAAAGACTTATGAAATTTGGTTGCACGGGTTTGGATTCTATTTTGTTAGCTTCTTTATAACTAAAACAATTTTTTCATGTGTAGCACAGAAAATAGTAATAAAAATGGTAAAACTTGACTTTTTCTCCTTAAAACAATTATTATATCTGAATTTGAGCCCAATCCGATCAATAGTTTCATAGTTAATTGGTAACAAACATGAATCATCCCTATTCTATAGATATATGTATATCTAGTTAAAATGTGATCGTAAATGTGCTCCAAATTATTACACCTTACACCTTACACCTAATTTTTGGGTAAATTTATATATTTCAAACAACACCAATCGCTTCCTTTCAATCAGAAAAGTACATTTATCACACACTTGCTTAACTCTTAACGAAAATTATTGCAATTATAATTTTTTTAAGAACTACAATAACAAATATCGACAGCTTTTTTTTAAATATCTTCCCCAAATTCATTTCTGGTATCCAAAATTAAAGAATAATTTATCAAATTTTTTCAGAATTCCATGGTAACTTGTTTTTACTAAAAAATAGCATTAACAAAAAGTTTTAATAATAAGATCAATTTTTTCTAACTTTTCCTGTGCAAAAAACTTTAAAATAGTCTAGGAGAGATTTTCATAAATTTTTCTAGATTAAAGTGTCGTCATTTATAACAATATTTATCGCACAGAATATTTCAAAAATTTTAAAAACAAAAGTTGAAAGTTTTTCTTTGAGTTTTTTGTTGTTTTTTTATTTTAGTATTTAATTTTTTAAAAAATATATATATTTCTGTATTTTATTTGGATGCAAGTACCTACCTAATAAAAATTTTAAAAACTTTTTAAGGAGTAAAATTCAAATCAAAATAATATTTTTTACTCACTTTGACATATAATTGAAGCCGGTATTTAATGGAAGAATTTGACCTGTAGGCGTGGAGACCGAAGATCGAAGATGAACGTGAGGTGTAAAAAAAATTCAAAAATTTAAAGCACATGAACGAATGACCTAAAAAAGATAAATATAAAAATTGATTAATTAAAATTTAATAAAATAATAAATAATTTTTTTATGACAATTTAATTTAAAAAAGATAATTTGTATCCATCTAGAGCCGATGTACTTTACTGAAGAAAATTTTTCTTCTGTGCTATATTGCAAAAATATATAAACAAATATTTAAGGCTAGAACTATGATCTTTGCCTCAAATAATTACGAATTTGTGTTATTATGACTTTTGTGAGCTTTACTTGTGATTTTTAAATTTTATATCTCCCATCTCTCTGAATAACAACAAACCATAACAAATTTTATCGATTTTTGAAGTTGGGATGTTAAATCTTTTCAATTTAAATGTCAAATAATTAAAAGTCTTCGATTTCTAATCTGGGATGTCGTTTCCTATCTATTGAGTTAGATTTTGGTAATGAATATAGAAAGATTTCCATTAAACTTAATGTGAAGTTTGGTATAAATACTTATGTAGATCCTTAAAAAAGTGTTTAGTGTTTCGCTAAAAATAACAACATGACATCACTATAAAAGCACTAGTCATTATAGCATTAGGAGAAATGAAGAAGAATACATATTGACATGTTTTGGGTCAGAGAAACCATATATAGAACCAAATTTAATTTTACCAAGCTTGATCAACATAACCAGATTTTGATAACCATCAAATTGTTAACTTAAACCTAAGCGTTACTAAAATACCAAGGGATGTTCCAAGGTAATTCGTCTATTTAAAAGAAAGATTCACAATTTTAAGGTAACAAATAATCTGGACGGTAAGACTATTAACATTCCCACATAACTTATCAATGTTTTCAAACCCTTTGATATATATTCCTATAAGATAAAGAAACCAAAAGCGAATAATTAATGATAGCAAAATTAATGGTCCTGAGTAACAACAACAAGAAATGAAATAAATTGCAGGTAAAAATAAAATAGTTGTTCGTGTTTTCGGTTAGTCATCATAGTGCATGGCAAAGCTGACATCATGCCTAAAACTGTTCACCCATGTTTGCTACAATGAATGGGTACCTTAACATAAACAATTTATATTTGAGCCGAGGAGACTGAGATGGAGTACAGGTATCTCTACATGCTAATCGATAGTGAGGGAGGATCATATGTTACAGATAGGCAAAAATCTGTAGCTGTGGTGGCAGCAACAATACCAAATCAAAACTATATTTTTGCTTTACCAAGATATTTGAGAATAAATTTTTAAACACAACATGTCATTCAAGGGGAGCAAAAATTTTCTTCCTCCTATTTGTCTTCCTTCTGCTGCTGCTCCTGCTACGTCACAAACCTAATCAATATGTAATCAAGTTCAACTTAAAATAAACAGATGCTGACGAAAGTATACGAATTTTTGATTTGGATTAATGCACATTAATTTCGTTCAGAAATATAAAAATATTTAGTCAGGTAACTACCTGACTATTTGCAAATTTTTTTATTTTTCAAACACTCCAAAATCAAACTGTAGAGGTGGAAATTAATCAAATTTTTCACCTTTGGTATTTTTGGGTTAAAATGTGATAACTTAACAAACTTTGCACCTTGCACGAGTTCACAAATTACGTACCATAATATCTCCTTCATATTTTAATATTTCTGTTATTAATATGTTTTTCTATTTTTTGTGATATATTTTCTAATACCAACGTAAGAAAAAAATACTACTTTTAGGCCACTATTTGTTATCCTCAAATTGGTATAAACTCCATAGTATCAACAAAAAAAAATTGGTATTTTTTGAATTTCATTTTCATTCAATTAATAATAATAGAAATAGAAAAAATATACAACATAATGACTAAACATATAAAAAAGAAAGCCTTTTTCTTTTTACATAAATAAATTTTTCAATTGTTGTTATTTTTTTTACGTGTCTAACATAAAAAATCCCGATATATCTAACGGAATCATTATGCGAAATCTTGTTAACTGATTTCATCAAAAAAAAAAAAAAACAAAAAACCTCAGAATAAGATTATCTTACCATCTGCAATAAGATAAAATAATTTATCAAAAACTAAAGAAAAAAGGTCAACACTGACATTAATGATGCTAAAAAAACTAATTAATAATAAAGTAGCTACAAAATAAATTACTATGACAAGCCAGCCGCCTCTAAGTACTCTAACAAATGATTACCTCAATTTTTGTATCGTCATCAGTAAAAAAAATGGTAATGAATAAATGAAAAAACAACTTTTACAATTACTAATTAAAAAATCTTTAGACACACACACACACACACAAGAAAAATAAAATAATTTGCATTATTACACCAGTATTTGCCCTCCAGACAAATTTCCCTTTAAAATCAAAACAAAAAAAAATACAACAACATCTAAAAAACAAGAAACGTTTTCTATTTATAATTGGAAATTACAATTAAAATTTGGTTTTAAACCAAAAATTGAAAAGTAAAAAGAATCAAAGATAAGACATTTTGTCTTTTGCTTTGCATAAAATTTGTTTATCCTAAAAAGTTTACTAAATAATAACAACAATAATAATAGCATTCAAATGTAATTAGCCGCAATAAAACAAAAAACAGCCTGCATTGAAAGTTTATATCCGTGTACGGTGGTCATTTCCTGTTTTGAAAACAAAATAATACACAATTTAAGAACATAAAAAAAAAACAGAGAAAAAAAAAATTGCAGCCCATTTCTTTTCATCTTAATCACTTTCTACTTGTCTACGTTAATGAAAAAATAAAACAAAAAACACAAAAATCAAGTAAAAAAAAATACCAAACCAAATAAAAATCCTACACTTGAAGTAAATCAAGATTTAAAAAAGAGATAACAAGCAATCGAATCAAGCCGCAGCAGTTCAGTGAATATAACTTTCTTCAGATAGAGCGCATCGAGTCGTGAGAATTAGTCTGCTGCTGTTGCCGCCACTGCTTGCTTGCCTGCAAATAAATTCCTCTTAAAAGAAAAACAAAAAATACCATCACAACACACAACAAAAAAGACCGAAATAGAAGTAGAAGACAATCCACTTGTGTCAGGTATAACAGTGACCTAAATTTCATTTATGGCTCTTAAGAGTAGTGAAGTGCTACATGGCTTATGGCTCGCTATTGTTTTTAGCATATTTATTTAGTGGAATTTTTATTTCTCTCGTGTATTTCATATGATTTAATTGCAAATACCAGACTGATGGTTATTTGTTACTGACTAAAAGCTTTATAGCCCTGTTTTTTTTCTTTATTATAATATTTAAATATTATTTAAGGAATCTATTTGCTGGTAACAGTAGTAAAAATTGAAATTAGGAAGTAAAATGAACCTTAAGAATCTCAAAACAAAAAAGAATTTTTGTTTTTCTTCAATATAATTTCTCCCAAGAGCAAAACAATCATTCTAATACTTCACTAATAGTTCTATGCCACATTTAAGGAAGTTTAGTCCTTTTTCCCATAAATAGATTTCACTTTTGGCAATAATTTGTGCCATTAATTATTTTTAACTTGTAACAATGTTTTAAGCTCTTTGATAAATTGTCACTGCAGGACTACACTCGAAGGATTTGGGAAGGTTCCTATTTTACAGATAAAGCTCCCTATTCCACTTCCTGGCATATTATGACTTAGAAAGCCCAAAAAACGTGCCTATATATCTTGACATTCAAGGATTTTTTTTCACCTTTTTCAGATGAGCCGATTTAATTCCGGAGTATCCATTTTTCATATTTCTCGTTAATCGTCTTGAAAGAATCTAGTAGTAGTAGTAGTAGTAGTAATAGTAGTAGTAGTAGTAGTAGTAGTAGTAGTAGTAGTAAAACGAAAGGGGGACAAAAAGCACCGCGACCAGTCTTGATCCTCGCCAGACATGTTATTATGGAAACCTAGTATCCAGTTCAGGACATCTCTCAAATCTATTTCTAACCCTCCCATGCAAGTCACTTGTCAAGTGAGAAGATGCTTCACTATCTCTCCCACAGTCAAAGAGCAGGTGAATAGGGGAGAAAGATTCTAAACCGTATTCCAAATCACAAATGTATTCTTCTGAAATAGTCTGTGAGCCAGTGTCAAACTTTCCCCTTTTTTCACATTAGCAAAAAGTTATCCATACCTATTTGTTTGTTAGAATATTATAAAAATTATCAATTTATAGCGTGCACTTGATCTTATGATCAGCGTGAAAAATTTTGCTAATTTTCAAATTGTTTAATATTACGACCAGTTGTATTTGTGTTGAAAAAAAAAAAATCTGATTAAGCTAGGTTGTAATTCCAACACACACATAAAACCTGCTTGACTTCGGCACCAATTATCCGAATTTAAGGCAAGGCAAACTATGAAAGCTGACAATTTCCTTTGTTTTTATTACGTTAAAAGAAGTTTTTCACTAAATCCAAACTGATACTAGAGAAATTTTTTCTATTATTGGTTTTAAGCTTTTTACTTGATTTGACATAATTTTGCAGTATATCTGATTAAGCCAGATTGATCTCTGTTGCCATCATCTAGGAAGATGGAAAACATTTCAGACAAAAAACAGAATTAAGCACTTCTTGCTTTACTTTTCCTTAACTAATTTTTTTTAAATTCGACCCAAGATTTGATCAACATTTTTCAACATTTATATAATTTTTATTTTTTTATATTTATATATGTAAAAGCCTGACTTCAGTTCTTTTAACGATTCATTTGTACTTTCTCTGATATGAAGTTCATAGTTTACTTAACTTAAGCTTTAAACTTAGAATTTTGTAATGAAATTCTTCATCTTAGCAGACTCTTATGTACAAGGACTCAATAGCATAAGTTGGCGTCTACATATCTAGCTTTTTCATAAAAATCAAAAAAATTTTGTTTACATAAATTCTGATAAAATTGATAGTAACTTTAGTGAGTATAATTACATAAAATACAATTTTTGCTAACATTTGACAGTTGAAAAGGTTATCTTTTACTTACTGACGTTAAAAGCACAAATATTAGTGAGTCTACTACAATTGGTTTCAATTTAATCTCTTTATTTTTAAAGCACTAATAGTGTATTTGTTAGAGTACTAGACAATGTACTACCATTTGCTCCATATATAAAAATAGGTGCATTCTAGTAGTTTTTGATTAGTACATATTTTGGTTAGTACATATCTCCTTATCTTTGTTGTTGTAAAAAATACTTTACATCATATTCACTATCAAATTAAATCTAACTTCCACATTTAATCATTGTTAAACTATTTCCGAAAAAGAGAGAATCCGAAAAATGATTCAAAATTTAGCCTCCGTGTCACCAAGAGTTATCTAGTACTTTTAGCAATGAACTAGAAAGTAATTTAGATTTAGATTAGTACATTTCACCAATAAACTAGAGATTTCCCATACAAAATTCTAAAATGGTAGTAAATTGTCTAGTACTCTTGGTGACTATAAGCACACACATTACGTCAAACGGTATTAAGTGCTGGGCATTAAAAGGACTAATAAATCACTTATACAGATAACAGAAAAACTTTTTAGCTAACATTTGAAAAAAGCTACAATTACATTTTCCTTAAATTAGAACAGATCTTAAGAAAAATAGAAAAACCATCTATTCATACATAATTCAAAGGATATTTACTTAAATAAAATATTTTCCAAACAAAATAAACAAAAATTTATTCAAATTCTATTGTAAAAATTAATTCATTGTTTGTCAATGTCAAAATTTTCTTGTGTAACTCTAAGTAATTATCTAAATAAAATTAATGCCAAAAAGGCGCGCCTAAAAATTTAGTATAATTAAGTGCCAAAAGAATTTTATTGTCGTTAAGAAGTCACATTATAAAACTAAGTGAAAATTTTCGTGTGCCTAATTTTAGTAATTAATTTCTCTTCCATGTGTCTTCAATTTATATAAATATTAGTATCACCAAATAATTGTAGTCATACGCAAACGCCAATAGCAGGGCAATTGTGTAATGTTTTTTTTTATTTTTTATCTTTTGTAGTTCACCCATTTATAACACTGACCGATATGAACATAAACTAGGAATACAGGTTTCTATCATAACATATTTAACATTAATGCCGCCATATAAAATAATATAATGAAATGGCAAAACTTTGAAAAATAATAACAACAACAAAAATCTAGATTTCTAGTATATATAGAATATTTTCAACTGTTAATCCCTGTTATGTAAGAATTAGTTAAAATATTATTACATTGGTATATGATATGAAAAACTTACATTTCATAAAAAAAAAAAGCAAAACTAAAACCTAAATGAAAACTACTTCATTGCATTAGCGGTCATCATAAGAGCCGTTAGATGACAGGCCCAAACAGATCGAGACCAACAAAATGACAGAGAGGAGGCCTACTATCTTTGGTTATAAGCAGCTTCTTTTTTTTTCAAATGAATACCGTTTGCCCATTAAATATAGCCGCGTCAACTGTATATGTACACAAGAGATATACTCTCAATGTAACAGTATAAGATTTGCATGATATATGAGATGAAAATGATCTTCATCAGTGTTAATGGACAATACAACTAACTATCAAAGATGAAGATCAAAGATTTTTTTGTGTAAGGTGTGACTATCAGCACCTGCTGTCACATGGTTATACCTACACTTAAAAGGTCTAATTGGTTTATCCAAAAAGGAATAGTTTTATGACGCAGCGTTATCAGCATCACAAATTGAGTATAGAGATTCTTCTTAATATTATATATGTAAGATATAATTGAATTTTTCTGATTGTTGTTGTTGTTGTTGTTGTTGTTGTTAGTTAATTTTATATTATTTTTGTTAGTTTTGTATAACTAATTGATATTTGGGTTTACCTAGTTGCCATGTCATTGAATTTTTTTATTTTTTGTGTTTAGATTATTGTTGTTGTCATTTTTACAACTATTTAGAATTTTTTTTTTGCAATTTTATTATTTCAGAGGGAGTTTCTCAAATGATATAAAAACAACAAAAAATAAGGAGATAATTTTAAATAACGGTAATAGTTTTATTGATTTGCAAAAATTTCTTTTTATACAGAAATCACTCACAAATTGCAAGGTTTTACAATTCAAAAAAAAAAGGCTTTGGTTATCGATCAATATTTGATATTCTCATTCTCACGCTAACTTCTCACCAAACAAGGATCTCATATCTGTATTCCAATTACAGTAGAAACAAAGAGCAAGCAAACCTTGCTAATATAAATGATTGGCAATGGACTTAATATAATTTTCGAGGTTTACCAAAAGAATTTATTATTTGGCAAGGGTTTAAAATGAAGAAGAAGGGTGATACAAGACATTGAGCAAGATGTTAAAAAAAGTTTTATTGATAGCAAAATATAATTCTAAAATGGGAAGACATGATCAATTTTTGACAGTTTCTTTTATATTTAACTCTCAATTTTAGATTGAATGCTTTTTACCTTCTCCATGGTTTCGAAAATTTGCAATTTTTCTCTCTTTCTTTGATGCACACCTACCAGCTAATCTAATAACAAAATGAAGTTTCATATCTGTTTTCCATTTAGTAATACCGAGGACATACATTCCACTATACCACATTTAGTGCATTTGAAAATTGGGTAATTCGGAAAGTCATTTCGTTTTTTTTTTTTTGTGAAAACGAAACACAAATTTTTAGGTATATAAAAATTTTATTAAATTATATATTTTCTATTTTGGTTCAACAACTTTTGCCATATTTCGCACAAAAGATTTATTAAACACTCATAAAAATTCTGATGTTTGATAACAAAAAACTAATCCTAAGTAACATTTAACGTCCTCATTTGTAGAAGTCCAATAAATTTTATAGAGATAGGAACAAGTAATATTCCATAGGTGCCAAATCTGGAGAATATTTTGGCGAAATATCAAATATACAAGAAATCTCGCATTATTATGATGTAACACTATACCTTTTCTATTGATCAATTCTGGCCTTCTCTATTTAATTGAATCATTCAATTTGTTCAGTTGATCACAGTATACTTCAAAAACACCTCTGGTATTGTCCGCTAAAAGCTCAAAGAACAACGATACCCTTAAAATCCCACTAAATAGAAAGCATAACCTCCTTTTGGTGAATATCGACCCTTCAAAGTGGTTTGAGCTTTTTTACTCCAATTTTGGCATTGTTGTTCGGTCAATAAATCTTCTCCATACATATCACATAATTTTTGCTTTGCTTGCATACATTTTTACATTTTCCATAGTAAGAAAAGGTAAAATATGACGAAAATATTGCAAAATAGCCCTACTATATTAGCTGTCAAAATATGCAACGATTAAATACGGCTTAAGTGTGTAAAAAAAAAACCAATTAGGTCCTCTGTTGGAATATATATAGAAAAATAATTCATAAATAACAAATGCACATTAATTAAATATTTAAGATAATTAACATTTTGAATTAACTGAGATTTAAAGCATTTGCCGATATTTAATAAAACCTAGGTCAAGCCGTACTGAGCTCCCACACACTTAGTTATGTCGGAAAGAGTAAAGTAGCTTTTCCTTTATTATTTGTCTCGGCATAAAATTCCATTTAATCTATTAACTTGCCCATTGATTAATGATTATTGAACTGCAACTTAAACATAAACATTACTTCAATTACGTAAAAATATTCAACATATTAGCGAGATTTAAACATTATTTATATATTTCACCTGGCATATATTAGGTCACTAAGACAATTTTCATGACCTTCAAAAATTACTTTACAGTAAATCAAAGAAAACTTTTTTATCTATAAGAATTTAATTAAAAAAAAAAAAAAAACAAACAAAAGAGAAATAACCGTTCAACAAAACCTGAGACAAGGTAATATTATCTAATCAAAAATAATTGCAAAATCATTGCAGAAGATTCCAGCTAAGAAAAGTTAATGAAGACGTAATCGAAAATTACAATTGAACTTGCCAGACATTGAACTGAAAGTTTTGATTTAACTAAAAAAGTTTAGCCTAAGGCCGAATCACTTGCTAAAAAAAAATTTATTTTTAAGTCTTAAAAATCAGTGAAATATTTTTGGAAGTTTATTTTCTTAATCATTAAATTATTTTCTCTTCACAATGTTTATAACATATGATTTGAAATTCCTTATTATTTCAATATATTGATTGAAATTTATATAATTTCAATACCAATCTTTTTTTAGTTTGTAAATAAATATTTACTTTCCTGTCCTTTCTTTATGTTTATACGCACAACTTGGTTATTGTTCCTGTGGATAGTAGAGTAAAAAATTCAATCGGTAATAAAAAAAAACTACATTAAAGAATTCATGAAATTCCCCAAAAAAATATTAAATCAGAGTATAGGGACTTATTTTCCTAAAACTACTTTGAATTTTTCCTTTGTAATTTGTTTTATTTGTTTTTCTTATTACTCTTCTAAAATATTAATGGAATTAGAAACAATAAATTTTGTATACATTTGAACCTTTTTTTGTTACAATTTATAAATTAGAGAAATGAACAAAGGATACTTGTGTCAAAGGTGGCACAGCGAGCAGCTTTTATTTGCTGCTGGGAGCCAGATCCGGTAATTATAAAAATTGAAAATCAACCTGGAACCACTTTGGAAATTTGAATATCATTAAAAAACTTAGTGACGTAGTGAAATATCTTTGTGTAGCAGAACTATTTTACGTTGTGCTTTTTGGAGCCTTTTTTGTGATTTGTTCATTCTTTCAATTCATTCAATTCAATTCATTCATAATGGCTTTCTTTTTCTCAAAGCAGCGAATCAGCAGAGTACTTTGAACATTCCAAATATGCAAATGACAGCGTATTTGCCAGCTGCTCTCCACTCAGTTTACTATTATATTGAGTCAGTTTTTTGGCTTGAATGTGAAAAGATGTGTTAGATCCAGGCATCATCCATACAGTATTTTATTAACGAAAGCCAAAATGACACCATTTTTAGGAGCATCTTTCTCATAGACAAATGTTAATTCCTTTAAAAACCTGTATAAGGCGAAATTTTGGCATCTTTTGTGGATTTACAGATTGTGTAACAAAATAAAATTAAAAATTCACTTATTTATTTGTTATCTAAATTATTATTTAATTGTTTTGTCTTTTTGTTATTCAATTAATTAATTTAAACACTTTTAAAATATTATTTCAGTGCAGTTGAATGATTGAATGTTATTTTTTAGGACACTTATTTTAAAATTTTCATTATATGTTCTAATATAGATTATTGCCAATGAAAAAACGATTTTTTTTTGTACGGAAGACTAATACACTCTATAAGCCTCAATAGACAAAGCCAATAAAAACTGGTGTTTGAACAGCCATATTTTAAGTTGGCAAACTAACGTTTCCTCATTGCTCTCGGTAGAACAAAAACCAATTAAAACTGAAAATTTTACTCTGACAGTATTTTGTGTCATTCCAAAGCAATAATAATAAAAACCAAACGAATTTGATTTAATAATAACCAAAATAGCGTCTCTAAAACTATTAAAACTAAACTTTAAAGCGTTTTTCTGAAACTTGTTATCTTTGGTGTTCACGATAACTCCAAATCATCTAAAGTGATAGTCTTGAAATTTTGCACACTACTTTTTGACATATTTTTCCCGGTAACATCGACAGCTTTTTTTTTTTAAATTATTAAATTTGGAATAACAAATAGGTCGATTTTTTAAGCGCAAAACGGTATTTTGACATACAAAGGCTACCAAAAATATAAAAATTGAAAAAAAAAAAAAATCCCTCGATTTAACCTCGAAAAATATATCCTTTAATAAATAAAATTCTTGAAAACATGCCTTTTTTTGAGCGAATTAACCGAACTCCCTCCTTAAATCAAAAAATGAAATAACTTTCTTACCAAATTAAAAACGATACAAATATCTTTGAATTAAGGTAAAAAAAAAAATGAAATTATAAATAAAATGACAAGTTAAATACTTTGGTAATAGGTTACCGTGTTTCCTTTATAATATACAAAGTCAATATGTATGAATCACGCAGCTAACACTATCTGACATCCAAAACGAGCTCCAGTCTATTAAGTTTCTTTCAATTAATACTAATTAATATGCATGTTTGAAGAAAAACAACCATACAACTCCTCAGGTTTAAAAAAAATATACCACACAAAAAATAAATAAATACATTTTCAACACTAATAAATAATTTGGTCATCATTACTTTTGAGTGTTTTATAAAAATTTGTTTTTTAATTGTTAATAACACATAACTACACTTCATGCTTAGCCTGGTGACCCAATTCTTCTTCTTCCAAGCTATGATATTTTATCTTTATGTTAATAAATAGAAAACATTACTTATAGCCACTATGAACGTGAAACATTTTTATTTAACAATAATTATTTTTATAGTTTACCAAACATATATATTAATAAAACCATTTAGCTATGCGTGTTAAAAAAAAAACCTAAACAAAACCCAGCAGAAGTCAATCAGGTCATTGTGTAAGTAGTTAAACATGTAATTTCTATAAAAATACAAATCTATACATTTTGTTTATAACTATATAAAAAACAAAAACAAAAAAAAACTATATGATCTGTTCATGCATATTATCATGTCTGTATATAACAAGAACTATTTAATAACAGAATCGAATGGTGAGAGTAAAAATTTTCTCAATGTAAAGAAAAGACATTTTCAAGTCTCAGTCTTTTTTATTAGTATACTACACATGATTGCATATTCGATGTAACTTTCACATTTATACCGTGAGAAAGTGTATTAATCTATCATCATATAGCTGTTGATTATAGTTTGACGAATATTCTTAATAACATTTAATCAATAATAACTATTTTTGAAACTTCAAAATCAAAAAAAAATTTTTATAACTTCAACAGGTGAAGCGTAACTGACACTTCATTAAATATCTATTATCAGCAGGTAATTTTATTGCTGCTGCTATTAGATTAACTTTTACTATAGATCAAGATCAAGAAAAAGTTTTTACGTAAAGATAGAAAAAGTAACAACAATTAATATTAAAGATATAGCAAACAAAAAATATTAAACTAAAAGGAACTCTTATTTTAATGTTTATAAAAAGTTAGAACGGATACAAAAACTTTCACTTAAACTTAAAGATATTTAATATATAAATTAAACAAAAATAGGCTAACATTTTTTTGTTTGTTTTGTATATCAACGGGAAAGGAAATTTTCATTTTCATTCATTGAAAGTTAGTTGCATTAAGAAAAATTTCCTGCTGGTTCTATGAATGCAATTCGACCCCAAATTAGGGAGTATAGTGGCTGTCAAAATTTTAAATTGAAACAATTTAAATTGAGTTTGCTTTTTATTTAATTTTAGTTATTTAGGTCTTGAGAACTTTGTTTAGGAAAAACCCAAATAAAAAAAATTAATATATTGTAGTTAATTGTTTGATTTTGTTTTTTTTGATAAAAAAAAAGTACAATTTTTTGGTAAAAAATCAGGTTATCAAAGATATATTTTAGTTGTAATAATAAAAAAAAACGCATTTGTTGTTAAGGGGGATGGTGGGTTAAGGTATTTGAATTTTGCTTTTTACTCTAAAAATTTACTTATTTATATTTTTCTAACATCTTAAAAATATTGTGTCAAAAATTCAAATCGATCGGAGCAAAATTGCTGACGTTATGAGCATATGACCGTTCGTGGCTGTAGAACGTTTGAAAATAATTTCCAAAGTCTATAAGTGGTTCAATTTTTTAGTAAGCAAAGTTTTAAAGTATTGTCCTGAACTTATTTTTTAAGTCGGTGTTCACGATAGCTCAAAAACTACTAGACAGATCGTTTTGAATTATTAATAAAATCAACAAATAGGTCGATTTTCAAAGCGTAAACCCTTCGTTGTTACATCCTTTGATAAATAAATTTTGATTTTTGGTTTTGGATGATTCTGTTGTGAATTATGATGCTTACCGTAAAACTACTATTGTTCAAGGCACAATTGGTGAAATTCAAGATCCATTGCTATACTCCGGAATCAAATCGGCAGTCAGCTGAGTAGAGAGCAACCGGGTAAAAACATCCAAGGTGATTAAACAACGTGCAGGAATCCCCTAGCAAAGGCTACGTCTTCTGTAATTTAGGATTCACGATATTCTGGGAATTGGTTCTAAGGAAGTGGTCCTTATGGCAAAGACTTTAAGCGTGATTATTTCACACAATCTAAATTTGCTTGTAAACGTTACGATAAAGACAAAGGCCGAAAACATTGGCTATTATTGGATCAATTGAATCAAGAAATTATAAAAACCCGCTCACAATAAAAAAGAAAAAAAATTTTTTATTCTAAAACTATACACCATGACACAAATTTTTTAAAATGATGGAAAAATTTTGCATTGACCCTATCTGTAGATCCTAAAAAGCAGAGATCACAAAAAATAGTAGTTTTATTATTTAATTAATTAATCTCATTTATGAACTCAAAATTATGAAATTTTCATTTCCACAAAAAGACAACATAACTTTCTTACCAGCCAAGATCATTAAATTAAAGTCAGATTTCCTTTTATTAAAATATATACCATCTTTTGGTATTCTACATCAAAAGTCATTGACAAAAGAGCTGAAAGTTTAAGATTTCTTTATAAGAAATACGAGTATATCCAATTACTTTCTTTTATCTAAAGTATTTTTTTTAATAATTTTTTTTACAATGTGTCAAAACTTTTAATTCCTGATATTATAATTTTCATATGATCTCTGCTAATGAACTTCTTTTTTATATAGTTTATCATGACCGAAAATCAAAGTAAAGTATCATCAAGTAATTTAATCAACTTTTAGTTTTTCTTTTTTTCTTTTTTTTTTAGATATTAATCAAATTTAGATCGCTTTTATATGAAAACAGATTCATATATGATCTTAAACAAATTGTTTGGCCTAGTTTTTCATTTCATTTTATCTCCATTTGATTATATTAGTTAGAAAATTTCAATGGATTAATTGATAGAAAGTGAATAATTTAGGTTATTAACTATCTCAACAAAATATTATAATTAATAATAGTATTTAAATGATATAAAAATTGAAATTAGTTTTGAAGAGAAAAACAAAAATTTAGCTTTGGAATGAATCAATTTTTGGTATTTCGATACCTTTTCTATTTGTCAGCTTAAATTTAAGTTTTATTAAAAATTTTAATTGACCTTTAGCATACTTTTTTGTGTTTAATAACCGTAGAGATTGACGGTAGTGTAAGCAAAATGGTAAATTTTGTGCAAGTAAGCAAATTTTTTTTTTTCTATTTCCTAAAATCAGTTTTCTTAAACGAATTATAAAAATAAATTTTACAAATCACCAAAAATAAAAGTCACAAATAATTCCAACAGTCTTTTTATACGTCGTTCTTCTCATTTCTTGTTCCATTCATTTCTTACTGATCAACGCAGCAAACAGAATTTGATGTTACCATGAAATGATTTCCAAATCAATTTTGCAGTATTTGCTACAATGGATTGATACCTTATGAATCACCTCCTTGGTTTAATATCTCTTTAAATAATACAAATTATATACCAAAATTTGACTCTTTCATTCTCATACTAATTTCTCACCGAGACAGAGTCCCACTTCTGATCTATAAAAATTGTATAAATACAGTATAAACTACAAAATTGTTATTAGTGTTTTTTGTAGGTAAACATATCATGACAACTGACCAATAATTATGCTTTTAGGCCGCCAACCCTTAAAAATATTTTTTTCATTCAAATCCAAAAAGAAATTAGTACCGATCTATGACCATTATAAAATAGTTTTATAATTTATTCAAACCAAAAATTTTTAAAACAAATTTAAATAACTTTGTTTTAAGCTATAAAATATTAAAAATATTTTTATATACCTGCAGCGAATAAAGCATAATGAAATTTTTTATAGTCAAATTTTTGTTTCTGTATTGTTGTAACCACTTTTGAGTTAACTTTAGGTATACATGTTCCATAATAACCATAAAGTTAATTATAAAAGATCGTAAGCACAATTAAACTGCGTATAAATGTTTTTAAATATTGTTAATTTGCGTTAGATTTTTTTTTTTTTTTTTTAATTATTTAGCCTACTACAATCTTAATATTCTTATTAATTTATTAGTACTTATGATATTAGTGAGTTGGTAGTGTTGAGGTAAGTTCGATGTGTGAGGGCTATCGTCCAGTGATGACACCCATAATGCATTGAAATTGTAGAATTGATACTAGATTGTCAATTCATGCGGTTTTTCTCTGCACAAGCGCCTGGTTTTGCCAAATGTATTCATCAGCTAGATGGCCTCAATGTTTGGATGATATATATGTCTTCGTTCATGCTTAGAAGCGTAATCGCGGATAACATCCTCTACCCACTTGATATTCAAGTCATCGTAAAGTTCCTTGTTTGAGATGAAGAAATAGGCGCTGGTAATTATTCTTAGTACCTTGTTTTGACTTTTCTGGATGATAGCTCTATTTGAGTGTTAGAATGTTTCGCAATTTAATTGAACGCGTATAAAAGTTCTATACCACCATTGAGATGATCTGTAAACTTCATACAAGATTCTCAAAACGTCATTGATTCGTACTTTCGTTAAGTATCAAAGATTTTAAGCATAGTTAAACTACGTGTAAATATTAAAAATAATATTAGCTTTATATAAAATCTCCAGAGTATCTTTCCAGCAAAGATCAGATCCCTTAAGTTGAGTATTAAAGATATTAAGCAAATTTGAACCGTATATAAGAAATCTAAAAAGTCATCATACTTTATAAATGTTATTGATTTAATTTTAATGTTTGAGAGAATATAAATGAGCAATTTCTGACATCACCGGAAAACAACAGAAAAATAATCATGTTAGTAAGATATACTTTAAATTATTTTTTGTTAAAAATGACCATTAATTTCTTATTATATTTTTTGTAAACTGTAACTAAATTTTATATAAAAACATTATAGAACCACCATACAAAATTTATGAAACACTTAAGAATATAAAAATAATACCTAGCTTGGGTAATTTACTGTATTCCCGTATATCCCAAAGGAAAACTTTTATCATGCTCTAACCTAACCCCTTCTTGATATACGTTTTATGGTGAATTTAAAAGGATAATTAATCTTAAAAGTTTACTAAAGCTAATAAATTATTCACTCGGGAGAAGAATCCTCTTTTAAGTACATTTTTTTCTACTTGAAAAACCTTAAAATCTTTAATCAACTTAAAAACTAAAAATAAATTATGGCAGATGGTTCACTAAATCATCAACATTAAAAACCAAAAAATAATTTGAATTTTTATTGTCATAAATTTTAATAAAATTTGGATGGTAAAAAAATTTTTAATTCAATAAGTACTTTCTCTTGCAGTCAACAAACAAATGACAGTTATGAAATAGTTGAATCTTCTAGAAATGAATACAAAATTTAACAAGCACTCAACACAAAAAATTTAAAGAATCTTCTGTATGCAATGTTCTTAACTTTGATTTGTTTGACTGTCATTTATATTTCAATATTAAGAAAATTTTCTTGGTATCATAAACGATATATAGCGGAAGATATGTAACGTTTATCATTTTAATATTTATGGTGTTAGAAATTTATACTGTAACTTCTTTTACGTTTCTTAAAAATAGAACACTAATAACTGTAACAAACATACTCTTATTTTATACCACAGTATTGCAATAAGTGGGCTAGAAACTTTATATTAACACAGAAATATTTTTTATTACCCTAAACCAATAAATCATAATTTCTATTTCATAAATTTCTATTATAGATTGAAGTCCTTTGAGTGATATTTTTATGTTACTTTGTAAAAAATGGAAGCATGAATAAAATAAGTTTTTGATTGCTTAAAACAAATTTTGTTAATACATTTACATTGGTCTTAAAAAGTGTTTTTACAATTTTTCTTTGTCAAAGAAACAACAAATCCTTTGGGATTGGGTTCAGCTGAATCTCATATAATTCCAATATCTCTCCCAAAATCCGAAATGACACAGTGAGTGAAGAAAATATAAAAAAAAAAATAAACTCACTTAAATTTTCTCGCTGATCATAAGATAAAATTTCGCATAGTCATGATCCTTATAGAAGCGACTTTCATCGGCCTTTGTCATGTAAAATATTGGCTTAATACATTTTAATGACGAATGTCGATAAATCCAATAAAACGGGAGATATTGCTAGTCGCTGAAAATCTCATTTGTGGACAGTATTATAAAAAAGATAAATTCAACAATATTAACAATAATAATAATAAACAGAAAACCTGCAAAATTCCTCCCCGTATTTCTTATAAAAAAAATAAAAACATAAATACAAGAAAAGCAACAAACTTGCTAAGCACAATTGACTAATTTTAATTAAAAACTACAATAAAATTTTAACCTCGCAATCTATTGCTCTAAAAGCTGACCCTCAGGGCTTATCTAATCAAAAATTACAAAATAAAATTTTAAGAACTTCAAATTTATTAGGTTAGCTAAAATATACAAAAAAATTTTTAACTATAATGTGTCTTAATAGGAAAATTCTCTCACCATTAAAACAAATAAAGAAATTCAATTCCGTCTGATGAAAAAACAAAACAAAAATGAATTGTTCTACATTTCAATTAAAATTTTAAAATAAATAAATACTCAACTGTAATATTGAATTTAACATCTTCTTCTTCTTTTTTCGAAAAAAAAAATGACATGATTTACGAACAGAATTTTAATTGATTTCATTTAAGAGAATCAGGCTATGTACCTCAAGCAATTAACATTGTTAATAGAATTGCATGTTAGCAGGTATTTCTCTTGTGGATGACTGATTTAAGAAGAGATTCCTTATAATTCAATAGTTTCATTTCTATTAAACATGAAATCAAATTATGGATGTAATTGTTTGAAAAACTATTCTCAAAGTATATAAATAGGTTATCACAATTTCTTGAAATTATATTACAGTTACTGTTGAATTTGTTTAGATATCGATAGATTGCTGTAAAGGTATTTTTATTTATAAAAAATTTATTGAAAAAAAAAACAATTACAGGGAGAATAATTCGATATTTTACATTAAGTGATCAATTATTGTGCTGATCTCATAAAAACCATGAAGAATTAGTTCTATACAATAGAAAATTATAGTAATATATTAATTATTCCAAAAAAATAAAATTTTATTAATATGTTCCATTTTTTAATAAAAATAATAGAAATTTTGTTTCATTTGAAGATAAAAATTAAAACTCGAATTATAAAGGAAAGTGAATTGTTGGAGTTCTGCTATAAGGGAAGTTTTCACTCCGTTATCAGCCGATAAAAAAATACAGATCCCTTAAATTTCAATGTACTATATATCTGAGTTTCAGGAAAATCAGTCAGTTCAAGTTAGTGCGGTTTTCTTATTATCAATCCTAAGATCACACCTAGGTGAACTTCGACCAAAGATAGATCCAATTATTTTAAAAGACCATCATTTTATATTGGAAAAAATATTTCAACTTCACTAATCAAAGCCAAAAAAACTATCTAGGCTAAGCTTTATCTTTGGTATTTTGTTTCACTTGGTGAAGGAAGATGTGACTAGGTTTTCTTTCAACATTACCTTCAAGCTGTCAGATGCTCATTTCTTTCATGAGAAAAATAGGAGCTCACTATGGTTGATGTCTTTATTTTATAAAGGAGTTTTTCATAATTACCATGATCCGTGATGAGAAATGTCAATAATTGAATGGAAATTCTGTCTTATTCCTTTGTCTAGTTCAGATCTCTTATCCCCCATTTGAAGAATATTCTGGATTATGCTACGATGGATTATAAACTATAGCAGGTTTATCATTAAATTTGTCAAGCTAACAGTTTTGTATCTTTATATGAACGCACCCTCAAACAATTTTAATGATCTGTAAAAGTCAAAACGTCAGTTAAAGTCTACATTTTCATCATGGTAAAATTCCGAAACCTACAACGTTTAGAAATTATTAAAATTTGATACGGAATAATTATATAAATATCATTTAAATATACATGGAAAGTAATAGTTGCTGGGTGTCATCTGCCTAAACTCATTCTGTGCACTGCACAGGTCTCCTATACACGCATGAAATTAATTTGGCATTGTTAAGGAAATTAATATTCAAATTTCCTGGACTCTCTATTGAAACATTGAACGAGCAGCCCTCTGTAGTAATATTTTCTGCTGGGCTATATTGACTAGAATTATAAAGCTTTTATAGCAAAGAGCATTAATCCTTATTCATATTCCAAAGTCGGTTTTCGATTTATCTTTGTACGGAGCATAGCCATGCTAAACGAAAGTGCTTGATTTCTCTCTGATGGTATCTTTCGGCTTTGTATTAAAAATATTCCTTGTAATGTTACCTGTTACTTTGTTTATATTAAAAATCATCAGAGTTTTTTCTGCTGTTATACCAATTTTTAGAGCATTCTTGCAAATTTTGACATGATTTACAAGAGTTTACCTAATGCTATTAGCTTTGCAGCTCGCTTTCATGTAACTCGTGTTTAAAATACATAACAGTAAGCGTTGGATAATAGTTTCGAGAAAAATGTATTTAAAGTTTCGCGTAAAGATAAGCACAGCAGTTTAAGCTTTTAAAATGTGAAGGAAAAAAAACTCCAATTCTTTTTAAAATTTCTAGACGAGAATGGCTACTTAAAAAAAATAAATTAGGTAAAATAATTATTAATAAATCCTGTCTAAATCTTCAAAACTTTTATAAAATTCAAAGAACATTATTTGTTTTAATTCAAATTAAGACTAAGCCTGGTACCAAAACTGACGAAAGCGTAAATTTTTATAGCGGTCATTTTTATCTCACTGGATATTCACGTCAGTCTTCAAGATATTCTGAATTATCTTATCCTTGAATTTGGTTTAAATATTCAATCAACCTCAAAATCAATTAGATTAGCAAAACTGTTTCTGCTTCTCTTCTTATAAATTTCAAAACAAAACTGAAATTCTTTTGAGAAAATTAGAAATATTTTTCTAGCAAAAAAAACATCGGTAACATATTTTTAAAATGTTTACATTAAAAAAAAAAGCAACGAAAAAAAAAAACACGGTAATAGTTATATAAATTTTAAACCAATTTTTATTAACAATTTTATTTATATCATTCATTTGGTTCAATAGGCTACACCTAGACAAAAGGTAAACAAATTAAGTTCTACATAATAATTTTACTTTCAACTGATTTCTTTCTAGTCATTTACAAAATATTTTGGATAAATAAAAAACTCACAAAAAAAAAAAACCAAAAAAATTTTACTACGCTCTATGCTCAAATTGTGTCAAGTTGTCTTAGGTTAGACATAAAACTTCTTACCGTGTCAAGTTGAATTTTTTTATCGTTTTTTTTTTTGTTTTACCTACAAAAAAAACATAAATGCAAAATCTTAGACTGATGTTACGCAAGAAAGGGTCTTTTCATTCAATTTAAATAAGAAATACGCAAGTCATTATATGACCCAGATAAATCCTTCATTTTTGTACGGTCAAAACAAACAAACAAAACTAAAAGACAAAAACAATTTTTTTGACAATTAATTTACGGAAATTAAACCATAATAAAATTATCAAGAGAATGTTTGGTTTTTTTAAAAACACAATTTTTAATAAGAATTAAAGGTTCGATAAATAAAGAGAGGGGGGTGTCGTCATACCTGGTAAATAAAACAATTTTATTTAAACGAGATGAAAAATGATCAAAATTTTTTGATCTAGTGTTGTAGACTTTTTTTCTTTTCTTTTTCTTTAAAACAAATAATTTTACTTCTCTTTCATTTATTCTGTTTTTTTTTTTTGTTGTTGTTCTTTCAAGATCAATTTGTCTAATCACAAATTATCTCTGTAATTTGTCTGATATGATTAATAAATTTTTGGATAAAATTATCCAAAATTTTATCTAATTATAAGCATAGAAATTAAAAAGAAAAATTAACACTTAACATAAGTAAATTAATTTTAAAACATTCATTAACTTAATTTGTTTTTTTTTTGGGTGTTTTTCTTTTGAAATACTCTCCTAAATTGTGTCTATACCGGAAAAAAAACATTTTGACATTTTATATTATGTCATATCCATTCACTATAGAATACCACCACCTCCCAAATGACAGATAGCTGTTAGAATTTAAAATGAAAAAAGAAAAAACCGAAAAAAAAGACAGAATACGTTCCAGTTTTTCATTTATTATTTATTTAATTTTTTGTTGTTGTTGTTGTTGTTTAAATTAGCACTGTGGTAAAAGAATTCAGGTCATAACGGTACATTAACTGGTTATATATTACTGACTGATATCTATGTAAGGCCATGGCCAAAGCATTTGACTCCCAGCTATGATGGTCATGGCCGCTAAAGTATATAATACAAACAAACAACAGACCCAACAACTATTAAGATACAGGTGGAAATAAAGTGAAAATGTTTGTAAATGTCAACTTTGAATAATAATTAAAAACAACAACAAAATGAGGAGAAAGACACACAAAAAAAACACTCTTTAACACATACATATCATCTCAGAAATTATGAATGAAATTTTTTGATTTTTTTACAATGTATCAAATATGAAATTTTTAAATCTTGAATTGTTAGGTTTGATTGCAACAATTACAATTCTAATATAATTTGATAATTTATTGACCTTGGGAAATATCAGCTGATTAATATAGAAATAATTTTATTAAATTCATATACAAATTTTATGTCTTGATCAACTATGTTTCATGTTCCTCTCTAGAGCAAAAACATGAAGCAAAAAAATGATGACGATCAAAATTGATTTTAAAAAAGTATTTTATGATTTTCGGTCATTTTTTCTTTAAATCATATAACATGAAAGTACATACTTCATTTTTTGCTTTTGTATCAACTAAAGATAAATCAATTGGTAAAGAATTTGAATTTTGAGGAAGTGAAAGTAGATTAATTAATTTTTTAATTAATCGTTTCATTAATGTCAACCATTTTTTAATGTTAGACATTAATGTGTGGATATCTTAGTCTTTATTTTGACCTGAATTTAAAAAAAATTTATATGTATATATATACCGTGAAATGAAGAAAGTATTTTACAAATTCAATGTTAATTATATTAATTTTAATTTATGAATTTCAATAAATTAAGGCAGATGTAAGGTAAGGGATTGCACTTTTGAAAAATCAATTTTATTTTTTTTTCATTCGTCTTTTCTCTCAAACTCTCACACTTATTGTCTATATATAGTTAGTCTCCTCTCATTTACTCATTTAATCATTCTCTTTTAAGGTGTTTTAGCAAGTCAAAATATTATTGATAAATTAATCTCCTCTCCTTTACCGATTCTGTCATTCTTTTTTAGCTTTTAAACTTTTTTAAATGCGTTTTTCTCAAACGCTGTAGTGTTCACTTCCATTCAAAAATTATGTTACCGATTCACTTACAAGTTTTAGAATTTTTTTTTTACATTTTCCACTTTTTCACTTATAAAATGACGGAATTTTTCGTCGGAAACAGTAGTTTCCACTTTAAATGAACACCAAAAATTTTTGAATGGAAAGAAAAAAATAATCAGACACCGTTGGGGGGAGAGTTTGATGATACTTTGACGAGATTTTATGGATTTTGGTTTCAGGTAATTTCAGATACTGAGATACTGAGAACACAAAAAATCATCCGTTTCCAAAGACGTCTTTCGAAAAATTTTGCCACCCAAAGGCTTGTTTGTAGATATTTTCTATTAAAAATGTTGATAAGGTCATGCTTAATAATGTACAAAAGGTTTAAATAAATTCATATTTATGAAAAAAATTCACGAAAAAGGTGTTTATTTTTTAAGCTGAAGCCCTTACTCCTCCCTTACATTAAAGAAAAGCTTTTTTGGTAGCAAATTTTATATTTGGTTATTAGCAAAAACAAACCTTGAAGTATAATATATTCTTTTAAAAGAAAATAAAATTTTCTATCAAGGATGATAAAATATATATAAAACTTTCTTTATATGCATTTCTTAAGTTAAATTATAGAAATTAAGAAAATTTATTCATTTTTTCTATCTTTTTCACATTCAAATTTTATTTTACTTCTCTAAATATAAAATAAAAACAACAATTCAAATTTGCTTTTTTCATAAAAATAAATTTTTATAATATAAAACTACCAACAATGACAACAGAGCACTTAAATAGTATTTGCACACTTGATCAATATTTATGATCAAAAATACCAACATGAAAATAAAACACTATAAAATAACAGACTATTAACTTTCTCCAAAGTCATAAATGCTATTAAAATTAATTTTCAAAAATCCAAAATGATAATAAAATTTTGAATGTTTAAATAAAACAAAAGAAGTTAAAGAAATATTTGCACAATTTCTTAGATCCTAATCATAACTTTCTAATATTTAAAACGATTTTATATTTACAATTTTGATTTTACCTTGATTTAATTTCGCTTTTTGTTTTTTTGTAAGATTGCATCTAAAAAGTTTCATTTTTCATATTTACTTTTTTTATTAAAAGAGCAATACCAAAAAAAGAAAGAACAAAAACAAATTTAGGATCTTAATAAAAAATTTTGTTTTTTCGTTTTTTTTTTTGGAAATCAACACATTTTACTAGATTTAATGTACGGTTTTGAAATGTAGAATTTCATGGTAGTTTAAGGATAAAAATATCTTTTAAGTTATATTTAGAGCAAGAGTTCATAAAGTTGGATTTTTTTTTCGTATTATCATCATAAACTTTAGTAAAATTTTAATTTAAAAATGAAAGTGATGAGAAGTCTACAAAGTTCACTACAGCCTATTTTCCTTTAAGTTTCACTTTATGAATTAGCTTCTTTTAGACAAAAGTTAAAGAAATTTTATAACAGCTGCATACTGCCTTTGAAGGAAAAGTATCTTTGCTATTTTCATCAGTTTTAATATGGAGCCTCCTATAATCTCTTTAAATTTGAAGTGGGCAGGTTTTGTTTATGACAATTGTGAAGCCAGCATTAGTTTAGCCATTAAAAATTTAGTTTCAGAAATCAACATTTTGATTCTTGATCTTTATATTCTGCGCTACACTTAAACTGTTTTAGACAAATAAACTTCGACAAAAGTCCTACATTAATTTTTCGATTTCTGTAAATATCAAAGGAGAAACAAAACTTAACAAAGACATCTTTTAATAAAAAGGAATAACCGTAAAATACATTACGATCCGAAAAATAGTTCAAAATAACTTTGTAATTTTAATTGTAACATTCTGAATAATTAATAAACAAAATTCAATTTTTTTGCTTTTCAGAAGCGCGAAAACTTTTTGGTGGTTACAAAATAACTCCAAAATTCTGTAAAGCATCAAGAATACTACCACGTTCAGATGTTCGATCAACGGGACCAACAATTTGTATGTTTAATCATGAATGTGCTCAAAGACAAGGAGAGGTAGTTGGAACATGTATGGATGGGTAAGTAAATATTTTTTAAGAAAGAAACTACAATAATATAATTAAAAAATAATATTTTCTAGATTCCTTTTTGGTGCATGTTGTCAGATACGAGGTGATTTACATGCTAGTATCTTACAGGAAAATAATCAAGAATCTGACTCTCATACATCAGCAAGTGAAATAGTTAATAATACACTACATAGCAGTGAACATTTAAATTATAATGGAGGTAATTCATTAGAACAAGATGATCACAATAATGCATCACCTATATCGAATGGTATAATAGATGAACAATATGGTGATCATTATAATACCGCTGAATCTAGTCTAGTATATCAAGGTTTTAATCAATTTACAAATTCATCAGCAGTTAAACTTCCATATGGTGATCAGGATAGTGAAACACATTCTTCACGTCCAGCAATTTTAACAGCACAAGGACTATATCATATACCAATCAATACTGAACTACCACAATCGTTTAGTACAAAATTTTATGGTCCTTTTACCCATAGTGGAATAACACATCCACCAGCTGATGCAGTACTTGTTGGTGAAGATACAGCTTCGACACAAAATATGCATTTACCTCCTCAGCAGGTAATTCATACAAATAAGCGACCAATATTTCGACCTAAACCAACAATTACATCAACAACTGTACGTCCAAATTTTGTTCTTGTACAGACATATGAAAATCAAAAACAACAAAATACAAAACCACAAAAGCCTGTATCTAGTGGATCAGGATCAATACATTCAATTATTCTTATGCTAAATAATACTGGACATGGTCCTCAATACGAAACAGTTAATCAAACAAAACAACAATTACTACCACAAAATATTACAACAAATCAATATTTCTATGATAAGCCAACAACACCAATGACACCACAACATTCTTCTAACTATCAACAAAATCATACTGGACATATTTCCAATGCATATCCAAAGCCAACAACATCATCATATACTTCGACAAGTAATTTTTATACTCAACAGCAATACCAAGTGCCTCAACAACAACAATATCATCAGCAGTCACAATATTATCAACAAGATTCGGAACAATATCAACAGTCTCAATATCAGCAGCAGCAACAACATTCTCAAGAACAACAACAACAACATTATCAACAGCCACAACAGCAGCAATATCAGCATCAGCAACAACATCCCCAAGAACAACAACAACATTATCAACAACATCAGATGCATTCTCAGGAGCAGCAGCAGCAACAACAGCAATATCACCAAACTAAACCAGCACAACAATATCAAAAACCGCAAGAAATGCAACATCATCATCAACACTATCAACAGCAGCCCCAGAATCCACAATATCAACAAGTACAAAGCCAACAACAACAACATAAGCCAGTTCAATCACAGCAGCAACATCAACAACAATCAACAACACAAAGTCAAAGACCACAATATCACACAGTATTCCTTAGTAAATATCCACAAAGTTCAACGGTTCAACAAACCCAGCAGACAACACAAAGACCAAATTATATATCGACAAATCAATACCAAAGTTCTATACCAAGTTCATCAAGTAATAATAATCCAGCTCAACAAATATTATATACAAGTACAATGGCACCAACAACACAGGGACACGATCCACATTTTCAATATTTAACATCATTACAAACAAATGATGTAAATCAAAGACCACAACAATATCCAACAACAAGTGCACAACAATCATCTAACTCTCAATTATCACAATATCAAACAGAAAACCACCAAAATTCACAATACTCGAAACCAGTACATAAACCAATTAACGAAGAGACCTATCAATCACAATATTCTCAAACATCAACAAGTCCATCACAACAGAATCAAATAATAAATAATCAACAGGTACATCCTTCAATTCCAAGCTTATTCTCACAATTAAATCAACCACAATCTCAAATTCAATATGGCCAGACACCAGTTGTTACTCAATTGTTACACGATGAATATAATCAACAATTACAACATTATCAGCAGCCACTTTATACTCAAGTACCTACATCACTCAAACAAGGTAGTGTTCCTGGTTATATGCCAACACGAAAACCAACAACTCCACAAGTAACATCTTCAATTAAACCTCCATCAACTAGTTATGTAACTGGACCAACATCACATAGGCCATCTAGTATCTATCATACACAAGACGGTTCAATAACAAGTATAGGCCTTTATCCACCCTCAACCCCAGATTATTCAAGTGCACAATCAGAGAGTAATGAAGATGATCCAAATTATATTCATATTTCTGATAGTATTAAGCCAGCACCAACAATTGTTATAACACCTAAACCAACCCAAGGTACCTGGTCACAACGTCCAGCATCACCTCAAACTCATACAACACAATTACCTAGTACATCATACATTTTTAGTCCTGTTATCTCTCAGCGACCCGATATGACAAGTACAACAAGCCAACATATCAACTTATCTCCAGTTATTCTACATGAATTTGATGATCCTGGTTATTTTGGTCATGTATCACCTAATAATATAATTTATCAACAGAAGCCACAATATCAGCAACAATATCGTCCGACAAGTGTTCCAACATATTTCTATCAATCAAAACCATCAACATATAATGTGCCAACAGTTTCCAGTGAACAAACACCTGAAACATATACATCACCACTGGATCTAGTCAACTTCCCTCCAGTCCGCAATCCAAATCTAAATTTATCAGCAAGTATGAGTTCAGTTACAAGTGATGTAGATATGTCAACACCAGCATTTGTTGATGATGAAGCATTAAAAGATAAAATGAATCTTTTAGTTAATAAAATTGTTGAATCATTAAATGGTCATTTTGATGTATTACATAATATAATTGATGATAATACAACATCAACAGTTAATAATAAACGACCAGCAACAACAAGACCACCAACATCAATACCATCAAAACCAAATGCTGTTAGATATCCAACAAAGAAGCCAACAACTGGAACTAAACCAGCTACAACACGTCCAGGAAATGTAAGACCAGTTACAACTAAACGGAGTAGTACTACAAGAAAACCAACTGTAACAAGAAAACCAACATCAAAACCACCAACAACATTTTTATCAAGACCAACAGTAAAATCAACAACAAAACCAAATACTCGGCCGGCAGCAAGTAGGCCAACTGGTTCAAAACCACCTACAAAGCCTGCATCAGCACCACCTAAGAGACCAGCAGCACCTTTGGTAAGTAAATTATCTTTGTTTTTTGAAATAATAATTTAAAAACTAGAAACAGCAAAACTAAAACCATAAACACTAAGCTAGGGATTAACTATAAGTTGAAAGAATTTTTATTTTTTTTTATTTTGAATTATACAATGACGCCATTTTGTAGATATTAGGCCCATAAAACTGACTACTAGAGCTAAAATAAAAGAAAAAGTGTTTCGTAGCACTTTTTTGAACTTCACAACATTTTTAAAATTTTAGGACTTCACGCAGTGAACTTTATCCTTAATCAAACCTCCTTAGAACTTTCAGAAGAAGAGGAGAAAAAATCAGTTTATCCTGGCTCATTGTAACTTTACTCAATTTGAGATTTACCAGAACAATATTCACTGATCTATAGAAGGCTTAAGGATACAATAAAAAAACACAACTCGAATTGAGGACTTAATTCCAATAAAATACTAATAGAATAATTTTAGGCGATTTTTACTATCCAAGACTATGGTCTAAGTGCTTTTTAAATTACTTATTTTATAAAATTTTATATTAATATCCTGAAATCACTTCCGGTTTCTTAACATGTTTGTTAAAATTGTTTTAAAAAGACAATTTAATAAAAATTATTTTAAGGATAATATATATAGAATTAGTATGAAATTTTGACAAGAACATAAATTCTTTGAAAACCAAAATACTCTCAATAATTCATTAATTTTATAACACTTTATTAAAAATTAATCAAACTAAAGGATTAAACACCTAGAATTATATTTCCAATGCATTTCCAAGGCTTGGCATAATTTCATTGTTTTAATAGAATAAATTAACCGTAACACCAAAAATATCATAATAAGAGAAAAACATAAGTTACTATATATCATAAAATCCGACAGAATACTAATCAAGGATATAATTTAAAACAGTTGGTGGTAAATCCTAATATAAAATTATATATTATTTTCTTGAACACCTTTAAAATCTTTTTTTGGTTACCTACCTAGCATGATATCCTTTCATATTTTAGCAAAATTATTATGGTCATAATAACATTTTTAGTTTCATACTAAAGTCTGTATTAATTTAGGATACATTTAAGGATGTTCTTATGAATAAATTTGGTTTTCAATGTGTAATTAGGAATTCAGTAAATCTTAGTTAAAATCAAAGTTCCTGGCATTTTTGAATTTATTATATGAGAAATTCGAAAACGAAAAATGTGTCTGTATCCTTTTTTATTTGAAGGACTAACAATAAATCGTCTTTTTTCCCCTTTTGTAGTTCTATAAATTAGTGTTTATATTTGTACATAATTTACTTATTTTGGTAATTTATTTAGATACTTCGTTTTTTTGTTTTTTATTTTTGGCACATAGTAATTAAGTTCAAAAAGGTCTATAACCTGTAGGGAAAACAAGAATAGATTATCAATTAAAGAAAACTACTTTTCAGTAATAGAGACGACTTTCTCGAAGAACAAATTAATGAATTAAGTTCTAGAATAGGTTTAAAAGTCTTCGTCCTGGCTATTTTTTGGATGTACTATTGATAAATTTTTCACTTATGCACTTTTCCATCAAAAGCACGCAACAGTTCTTTTATAAAAAATTCACTATTGGGATGGGTACACAGCCTGAAACTTTTCCTATTTACGGGGTTCATTACAGTCAATTAATTCTGTAATTATAAATTATCAACAAAATCAAGATTTCGTTTTATTTCAGCAAATATGTTTACCTAAATCTTTGGATGTTTTTGATTTGAATGTTTTAACAAAAATGTAAATAATATAAAAATCAACAAATTTTTGTTTTAAATTGGAAAAATTTGGGATTTTTTGACAAATTATCTTCTTATATTTTTTAGAAATTTGACCCGAGGGCTTTCTTGAATATAAGAAATACCTTAATTTGGCAAAAATCAATGAACACGGCCGATGGACCTTATGAAATGAACTTAATTATCGTGTGTAATTTTTGGTTCTTTTTATGAAATTTGTATTTGTAAAAAAATATGTTTTTAAGAAGTCCCTTTAAAAGTGCATGTCATACTAATTTGTAGATATTTAGTAATTTTATTTTATTGCATATAAAATATATAAACATGGATCAAAAGAGTCACTACGTTTATCAAAATTTCCTGGAATTAATTTAAAAAATAAACAATACTAGTTTATTATAGGAAATCTACATGGTCCCCTTCAAATTATATTCCCCGTCGACTGAAACGCACTTATACCAACGCTTCAACAAGTCTTCGAAACTTTAAACTCGACTTTAGGTATATCCATTAGGCCCATCTTCGATTGTTCCATAATCTCCTGTCGGCTGCTGAAACGCATGAAACCAGTGAAAGGGTTTTTGATTCGATTAAACATGAAAAAGTCACTGAGGGCGAAATCGGATGAATTTGGTGGTTGTTTGGTTGTTTGTTTTGATTTTATCCAAAAACTAGAGGATAATGATCGTGAACACGATCAGACACATGTACTCAACTCGATATAACTTTCACAACTGATAATGAAATTACGCCAAATTGAAGAGGAAATCAGTGACAGTTGAGCAACACAACAACAAGAACAACAACAACAATTGCCAGCCGAGTGCTAGTAGCGCCACATATCATTCCGGGAACTTTTTGATCAAGAAATTAAGTACCCAAAATTATTATAACAAAAAATATTAAAAAATCAATGCATTAATTAAACTCTTGCAAGGAAAGATTAAAATTATTTAATAACAGAGCAACGGGGAGATTTTAAGGGTAATTGACTAAGCCTGTTCGGCATACTCTTTATTAAATTCTTCAAAACATCTGTCGATAAATTTTCCCATGCGTTTGTAATCTTGCGTTTAAACATGCTAAAATTGCGAATTTCGGGGAGTCCAGGAGGAGAAACTTCATGGCAAATAATGTCACATATGTCCTATAAGTTTACAATGGTTTCGAAATGTGGGCTTAATGTTGACCAATCATAAACAAAAACTCCTTTTCAGAAAATTATCGAGTAAAAATGGAGCATCGCGTCTTATTAGAAAATGAGTAAATGACACAAATGTAAATTTATCGAGTTCAAAATTTAAAACATCCCCATAACAAACGGAAAATAGTAACAATAATTAATGGTATTACCTCATGTATTTTCCTTATATTACGTTTGTATAACATTTTTTAAGTTTAAGAAAGGAAACGGAATATTGAATTTTTCATGTAAAAACATTGATCATAATAATAATTCAATTTGAAAAGGCTTTAATAGTTTTCAAAATAACGATACACTTCTTGCTGCTTTTTATGTTGCTGCGATTCTTTTCACTACTTGTTGTTGTGATCAAGAAAAACATAATATATACGTCATAATCAATGATTTTTCATTTTTAAAAAGCTAAACTTAGCAAAATATTTTGTTAATCTATGATTAAACAATTTATATTGAAGACAACTTTTTATTATCATAAGATTTAGAGAATTTGAATTTTAAAAAACAATGTTTTAGAATATTTTTTCCAAACGAAAACACAAAATTCATATTTGTGTACATCACAAGATTCAAATGATTAAATCTAACACAAAAGCTACATTCCCTAATTAACATAGAATTCAAATCTAACCAAAAATATAATTTTTTATATTTTTATTATTTTAATTTTTATATGGACATAGTTCATACAAAATTAAAATTGTTTACCCAAACAAAAAACAAACAAAAATTTTTTAAAAATGTTTTAAAAATTATTCCCACAGTTTATTTGAAAAAATTTTTTCAGGGGAATGCAGGCAGATCCAGAGTTCGCGGTACATGAGAAACTGTTAAACATTGTGAACAAAGGAAATATATTGGACGGTTCTTAAATTAAATTCCCTTTTGTTATGTTTTTTGTTTTGTTTTTGTTAATATTTAAGTGTAAATTGTGACATTACTCGTAGGTTCTTAATTTTATCCGAGTAATGTTATAAGTTATATGTACCTAAATACTTGTATATATATATATATATATATATATATACAAATATATATCTAAATATCTATTTTTTATGTAAACTATCATTTAAATAATTTTGTATATTCTAAATGGAAAATTCACAGTTTTTAATTAATTATATATTTATTTTATGTGGTTTTTCTTATTTTCAATGTTATTTTGTTTTATTACTTTATATGTTATTAACTTTATTAAATTATTTTATGTGCGATATTAAAAAAAATTTGTTGTGATATACTAAAATTTAGCGTGTTTAAGTTTTTTTTTACAAAGAGATTTTAAAAATCATTGGCTAAAGGTGCATTTTGGGAATAATAATTTGATAAATAAAATAGGTATAAACAACCCAAATTGATTGTTAACAAATTTTAATGTTCTTAAACAAAGCAATTAAATATTTTCATTCTGAGTTTTATGCTTTGAATTAGCTATAAAAAATGCAAATGACAATCATTAAAGCTCACACAATTAAAATGATTTTTTTAAACGTTTTGGACTAAAACATCAAATTTTGTTAATTCAACTACTACGTAGAATGGAGTTCACTTCACATATACTAAGAGCTATAAGAACTTTTTTTCTTTTTTTTCAAATATTTTGTAGTCTAAAATCATTTTGAGTTGACACAGAAATATTGAATACTAGGATAGAAAAATCATAAGAGAAAACGAACTTTGATAGTTTTATTGAAGATTTTTAGATTTTGTCATCATAGATTTAAAGTATTTCGGACTTTTTATTGAAAGTAAAAAAAAAAACTCAATCTTTAGCGTTATTCTGCGGTTATGAGACTATAATATTTTAAGATATAGCTACCCTCTGATTGTTAATTTTTAAAACATTTCCTACTTCAACCTGACAAAATTCATATCATTTAAGGTAAATGGATACCAGTTAAAAAGTTAACTCTCAAGAAGGATTTTCAACTATGAAAAATAGTACAGACAAATTTTAAATAGAGTTTTTGAATTTTTTAAAATATTTTTAGTTCGTTTTTTAACAACACATACTCAGTTTACCCTTTTTATATACCTTGCTATTTGAAGGATAATAAATGTTAAATATTTGAAAAAAATAATATTTTTATTCCTTTTAGGATAAATAATTTTTTAATATCTTTGTCTCATGTTTTTCTCTGCAATTATTTTTACTGTAAGCGGTAAGGAAATTCTAATCCCTAAGTTCATTTCATATTAATTATAATAAAATTAAGAATAAAATTATAAAGTTTGCTTTCTTATGACGTTTTGTATTTTTAAATAATTTCAGGTAAATTTTATTGTAAAAAACAAATTTAAAAATTGTTCTCATAAGAAACACAGTTATCTAATTGTGTATTATTTTTTTTTAACTTTGTTTTGTTTTTTTTTTTTTAAGTTCTAGTTTCCTTTAATTAAAATAGCTGTTTTTTTTATTTTCATAATTAAAACCATTAATTGCAGACAACACAACCTCGACCAACTACAAGGCCAACAAAACGTTTAAAAACTACTACACCAGAAATCGAAGAGGATGAAGAAACTGAAGATGAAGAAGATGAAGAAGAAACCGAAGAAGAGCCTGAATATTCTGAATTAGCTGATGAATCTACAGATGCACGAAGATACCGTAAGTTATTTATTTAAAAACAAAATTATTATAATACAAAATTGATATTTATTAATTTTTTTTTAAATTTTCTTTATTTTGGTGGTTTTTTAATTTTCTAATTACTTAATTTTTATTTTATACAATTTAGAATGTGGTGTTAGACCATTAGTAAAATCTGGACGTATTGTTGGTGGAAAAGGAGCTAATTTTGGTGAATGGCCATGGCAAGTTTTAGTACGTGAATCAACATGGCTTGGCCTATTTACAAAAAATAAATGCGGTGGTGTTTTAGTTACAAATAAATATGTTATGACCGCAGCTCATTGTCAACCGGGGTTTGTTTTTATTAAATTTACTTTTAATTTTTTTTTTAATCTAATTTCATTTTAATTAATTTTATTCTTTTATTCTTTTCTTATTTTGAATTTATATATAGATTCTTAGCATCATTAGTTGCTGTATTTGGTGAATTTGATATATCAGCTGATTCCGAAGAGAAACGACCAATTACAAAAAATGTTAAGCGTGTAATCGTTCATCGTCAATATGATCCGGCTACATTTGAAAATGATCTAGCATTATTAGAGCTTGAAAGTCCAATCCATTATGATTCACATATTGGTAAGTTGATAGGTTTTTTAATTGATTAAATTGATTTTTAAATTTCATTACGATACTTTCTTTTTTTTTTTTTGATTTTGTTATTGTTTTCTTAAATAACATTTAAATGTTTAAAAATATAAATTAATTTAATTGTGTCACTAGGTTTTTGGTTATATGGTAACAAGAAAGTAAATTTATTGATCACATTTAAATGTTTTCTAATCGCATGTGATTTATAAAAGCTTCTATTAAGCATAACGAAAAAAAAATAGAGAAATAGAGAATTGTTTATGCCTAATTTGAAATTGATTTTAAATTTTTTTTTGCTTTTTCTTCTTATTTATTGAAATTGTTCATGGTTTCAATTGTCATATATGATTTTGCTCTATTTCACGGATTAATTAAATAGTGTTAAAAATTATTTTTAAATTTATTAAATTCGACACAATTCAATAAAAAAAAAGAAGAAGAAATTAAGGCACAAATGGAAACAAGGAAATTCAAAATAAATTCAAATCATTCTAAGAAAAAATCTTGAATACAATTTCTTCTTATTAATATTTATGAAGTAAAACAAGAACAACAACTTGGTGGATATTTTTCAAAAAATTACTACTCAAACCGTTAAATTGTGAATACTTGACATTATAAACTCTAAGGAATTTAAACAAAAATTGATAATAACTTACACCTAAATAGACTTCAAAATAAAACTTGCGTCATACGAATAAATAAAATCTCTTGAGAAATAACAAAATATTGAATTTTATGTAGGAGTCAAAAACAAAAAAAAACAATGGAAACATATGTATACAATATTCGTAATTTCAATCTAATATTAACCAAAAACATGTGAATTAGCTTTAAATTTTTTTAAAATTTAAAATATTACACAAACTTTGAAATATTTAATATCAATGAAAAAAATTCTAACAGGGTGTGTGTGCGATGATGATTATTCAAAAATAATTTTTTTTCATATATCAAAAAAAAACTCTTGTCTTTTTACTATCTAAAAAAAAAATTATCTAATTCTAACCATAATAAATTTCGGATAATTACTATTTGTAGGCGGATAATATAAAGCATCTTGTCTCATATAAATTAACATTTAAATAGAATTTTCTATGAATTTTCATATCCTTTACATTTAATTAAAGCTTCCTTGACCTTTATCATATCATTACCCCAAAAAAAAAATATTGATCGACCTTATTTTACCTTATTTGCACCTACTAAAACATTTGTATGTTTTGTTTTTGTTCATAAAAAATAAAAATTACAGTTGACTTCAGGGCTTGATAATGTATATGTCATTAATTAGTTAAGTCTTTGATAAAATATAATGATAAATAATGATTAAAGAACAAGAACTTTGCTTAAAAAGACTTTGAAAAAAGGAATTCAAATTTAGTGTACGAAATTTTATTCTAAATCTTAAGAAAATTGTCATGTCTCAAAGGTAACATAAAAACAACCACAGACCTACAATAAATCTGTAATATTTATTCATTTTGCTACGTACAAAAATATAAAAAGACATATTAAAAACGCTTTATTATAGACGAAAGAAAAATGATGAATTTATGCTCTAAAATATTTTCACTATGAATAAAAAAAAATTATAACAAATTCAAGGAAACTAATTTACAAAAAGAAAAAGATGTTTTAATATTTAAATCATAAAATAAACATTCATAAAGTACAAAACAGATAACTATAAGAACCAAAAAAAAAAAACACGTAAACAAATTTCGTCCTTCGAAACTATAAGTATCACGTTTTAAGACAACCAAAACAAAATTAATTCTATTTAATTGAAATATTAAAAATTCATTGTACATTATTCTCTAACATTAAAATTGAATTAATGCTAAAAACTTTTCCAACAATAAATTCAGCAAATAGAAAACAAAATATATGAAAGTTTTTAAGAGAAACTTATAAAACAACTTTTGATACTCCACTAGCTTAACATATGACATTTAATTTGAGTGTCTAAAAAGCAATTGGGATCAAAAACTATTTTTAATACATGAAATAAATAACAAAATTACATTAAATACTATAGAAATCTAAGGAAAGACGACTTTCAAGTTTAAGAAAGAAGCACAAAACAAATGAATTGAATCAACACAAATGAATATTAATTTTAGTGTGACTGTTAAAATATGGAACAAAATTTTCAAAATATAATCAAAAATCATGGAATAATAATTTTTGGTTCCATTTAAGTAAAATTGTGAATGCAATTTCCTGTAATTGCGGTACACAATATTTAATGGTGTAAATACTATTATCCAAAAAGAGCATATATTTCGTATTATCCTATACAAAAGGACGTAAACAATTTCATGGAATTAGCTAAAATGTGGATCATGATTTTGTTATTTCTATAATAAGGGATTTAAATGAATATTAATTTAGTATTGTTTGGTATCTTTTTCAGTCAATAATCCTGGATAATATTGATTTATTTTAGCTAAATAGTGTACCTGAAATTTAACAGGATAGGAATTTCAGCTTTGATAATTTGAAATCTGGTAAATTATTTAAAGGACAATTTCTTCAAGGCGAGCAAAGGAACTTTTTTATAAATATCTCTACAAATAGGGAAGAAAATAGATTTTTTTTGGAGATTGTCAATAAAATCAATGGGAGTTAAATGTGAGCCTCAAGAAGTCTGAAGTAATGACAAAAAATACTTTCAATTGAAATCTACAGTCTGCAGGACCACTGGATACTAAAAATAATATATAAAAAGGACGTAACAAGAAAAAATTCTTATCCTGAACTCTCCGGTTCTTTTCGAACTTTTTTTTTCGAAAAACAAAAAAAAAGGAGGAGTGCAATCAACTAATTTATAATAAAAATTATAATAATTTTGTTTGATCAAAAAAATTAATTATTACTCAGGCTATAGAAGAAAGTTTGTTTGCTGGGGTAATTTTTGGGGCAGTTTTACACTTTTAGTGGATTGAAAACAAAAAACGTGTGTCTTAATTTTTGATAAACTACAACATACCTAACTTTCAAGAAAATCGAAGGATTAGGATAAAAAAATCATTCCCTGTAAGAATGGATGATTCTAATTCATTCGAATTAGACCAATTCAGTAAACAAGATGTATACTTAAAACATTAGACCCTTAATTTACATAAAAATATTGGCTAAATCTTGCAAAGATAGGAATAGAATAAGAGAGAAAGACAATGAAGATAATTTTAAGATATACATCCCGATCGTTTTTGCACTACTACCCTCACTAGGGAAAGTAGCTCTACTACATTAATGAGAGAGAGCTATTTTTCGGTCATAACAGCTACTTTGTCAAGAAAAACATCAAGGAATTTTGTTAGTGGTGACCTTCTACATGAAAATATGACTGAAAAGTATCTACAATTGCTACTTTGTGCATGAATAGAGTGAGATATAAAAATAGAATTCCTGCACGGCAGAAAACTTTTTTGTATAATAGAAAGATAGAGAGAGGGAGCTGTGTAAATAAAATTTATGCACGGCAACGAAAAGCTTTTCTATATAAATAATACAAAGTAACAGATATCAAATAAAACTCTCGCACGACTACCCCAAATTTTTTTCAATAAGAGAAGATAAGTTACTTGGGGTTGAATAATAAAATATTATTACACGAATTTTGCTCAGCTGACACATTAACATAGTATATTTAAATAATTTTAACAATCAAGCGTTTAAGATTGCAGTCACAATAGTTGACATTGACCATTTTCACATGACTAAAAAGTAGTTGCTATTTTACTTCTTCATTGATGAGTTTCTCCCTAGCCCACATTTGAAATTATAGTTGATGTATATATTCATTGATGAAAAATTTCAAATCATAATTAAAAAATTGTATTTATGTGTCAGTCCCCGGGACTTAGTGAACGATTTATTAGTTGAAAAATGCCTAAGGTATTTTGTTTTTTAGATATTTTTTATTTTATTTTGGTTTACCTAACACAAATCATACGAAGCATTAAAGTAGAATTATGAAGAAAATTACAAAGAATTATTTTGTTAAGCTAGAAGTATTCAACAATATGCCGTCATTTTTTTTCTCGGTAAATCAGTTTTGATTAATTTAGATAGTAGCTAGACTGTTAGATACGTAATCAGGTGATAACATTAAAATTTTACCACTCATCAATTATTATTTTTATTAATTTTCCAATTAGCATAATAAATTATTTAAGTAACATTTCATTGTGTTTAAATATTGGGCTGTTTTTTTGTTTTCTTTTTATTCTGGTTTTATCTATAATTTTACACTGAGAAATGACACAAATGAGAAAGTAGCGACACCTACTTCTGTAATTGATATTCACCATCAATAATTAAGTGATCAATAAGTCACAAGGCTAACTAACCCTTATATAGCAAAACTGTTTCCTATTGATTTCAAAGAATTGCCAGCATTTCATGTAAAAATTTCATGCTACCCTGAGGTTTAGTTTTGAAATTACTATTGCTTTAGTGACGCTATTTTTCTTATTTAAAAAAACTAACAATCCATGTGTTGGTTATTATAAAGATATTTTACCATTTTACATAAAAAATAACACTGGTCAACAGTGTTTTGCCACACGAAGTTTGGTAAGTAATTTTGTTAGAACTACCCACCCATATTACGAAAATGAACTTAATTTCATTCAATCACCCGCATTTTTTTTTGTGATAACCCTAAGTTCATTTCAATGTTTTTGCATCTTATGCCACGGGCCCCATACTTTTTACTTGTGCGCTATATCTATATATCAGTCTACTGCGACTTTATAGACTCATCCAAAACAAGCTTAAAAGCAGTTCTTCTCTATAATGGCAATGTACTTCCTTCTGTTCCACTAACACTCGCTTTTAATATGAAAGAAGCTTACGAAAATATGAAACTATTGCTTGAAAAAATCAAATACAAAATTTGCGGTGATTTAAAATTTGTTGCCCTACTACTTGGACTACAGTAGGGGTTTTACTAAATTTTGCTGCTTTTTATGCGAATGGGACAGCAGAGACAAAAAGAAATCATTACAGTGAAAGAATATGGCCTGTGCGTGAATCTCTACGCCCTGGGCAAAAAAATGTGAAGTCTTTACTACTTGTAAACCCTTCTGATGTACTGATGTACTTATGGAAAAATCAGCATGGCAATGTTTTAAGAATGTAGCTGCAGATTTTTTAGGTAGCCATAAGAGTACTATAGAGAACTGATTAACGAATTGCTTTTGTCATATAAAACTTTGGGTTGCAATATGTCGCTAAAAATCCATTTCCTAGACTTACAACTTGATTTTTTCTCTGAAAATTTGGGAGATGTAAGCAATGAGCATGGAGAAAGGTTCAACGAGGACATTTCAAATATAGAAAAACGTTATCAGGGTAGATGGAGTGTAAGAATGTTGGCTGACTACTGCTGGACGATAAATAGGGATCAACCGAAAGCTAAATATTCCAGAAAGTCGTAGACTTTTATATATAATAATAAATACTGATATAAATAAATATTTATACCATAAATTAAACCAGAAAATAATTTCCCATGCTATGTTTTTATTAATTTTTCTCGAAAATTGTTATTTTTTCTTCAAAATCAATGTTCCTCCACCAAATAAAATTTACGGGTGATGAAAACTTTAAAACTGCTTAATGTTACTAGTGACAGCCTCTATTATATAAAAAAAAAAAACACCAAAAAGTTCGTGTGGCATAAAAAAAGGTAAATTTTGTCGACCAGTGTAATCAAAGAGAATGTTGGTGCTATATTTGGTCATAGTTGTCCAAAAACAACAATGCATCAATCACTCAGAATAGTTGTTGAAATATTTTGGGTACAATAAAAAGGATTTATTATATATTTTTATGTAACAAGACAGATGAAAAATAATACTACTGAGTGAACATTAATGGGTAAAATCCTTCTAAAGAGAATAAAAGCTTAACAGCATGCTGGCAAAGTTATGGCTTCTGTATTTTAATATGTTTACAAATATATATATTATACATTCATATTTCTATTTTTCATCCAATTGTGTGAAAAAACAAAAACCCTTAGCAGTTAAATTTTGTTATTGGATCAAATGACGGAAAAAATTACATTATATGAATAAAAAAGAGTGCAATTTCACCAAGACAAACTGTAATCAAAACAATGAGATTTGAATCTTGGCTTGCTAAGTGTTCGCAGTTCTTATAAAAAGTACTCATTGGATAAAGATTTGACACAAGTAAAAGAAAGTTTTGTCGAAAAAATAAGAGATATATATGTGATAGTCTCTTGGCATATATATTTACCGATGTGTTAGTCTTACACATTATTTACTAATAAGAAAATTCTTATTAGATGCTTAAACTAAGTTTCCTTTTATTTTAAATTCAATTAAATATACACTTAAAACTCTAACCTTCTCAATATAGTTGCTAGTAAAAGTAGTAAAGAAAAAGTATTTTACGATCCACAAAATACATTTTAATTAGTTTAACAATTAACTTTTAGTAATCTATTATAAAACTTTAACTAACAAAGTACTGAAAACTTTTGGTTAAGACGTAATTACTAAATAAAAACAGCTGCTAAGAATATAATCAGTGATTAAAAGAGAATCTGCTTAATAACAAAAATCTCTTTAATAAATGAATTTAGTTAGTGAATACTAATTAAATTAAAATACACCCTTAGTCTTGTACACGAAACTGATTATCCTATTAGAGGTAAAATAAAAAACATATCTAATCATTAGTTGTATGAAAATTAATGAATTGAGTTAAATTTTGCTAGTATTATATTATATTAAAGGAAATTATTTTGTTTATCATTTCAACACTCTTTGTACTACCCAAAATAATTAAATTATTTAATATCTTTTTTATGGAAATATTCAGTCTTAAATTTCTTTTAATAAATTCTAGTACCAATTTGTTTACCACCTGAAAATTCAGATTTTATTGGGCGTATGGCAACAGTAACAGGTTGGGGTCGTCTTAAATATGGCGGAGGTGTTCCATCTGTTTTACAAGTTGTTCAGGTAAATTACAAATATTAAAATAAATTATTAAAGATAAATCGTAATTTAATTTAATTTAAATAGGTGCCTATAATTGAAAATAGTGTCTGCCAAGAAATGTTTTATACTGCTGGACATAATAAACGTATTTTGCCATCATTTTTATGTGCTGGCTATGCCAATGGTCAAAAAGATTCCTGTGAGGTAAGACTTTTAAATTATTTTTTAAGTTTTTTTCCGTTTGTTAATGGCATGACATTATTTCGTTTTTTAAATGTCTTTAATAAGAACATCAAATCAGAAATGATAAAAATATATAAAAAAAAACAATGACCCTCTAAAACACATTTCCTATTTAATTTCCAGGATTTTAAGAAAATTTAAAGTTTCAAAAAATCGATTTCAACTTTTATTTGGGAATTGGGTTTTCAAATTTATAACCTCAACGGAAAATTGTTAAAAAAGTTCTCTACTAATAACCGAAAATCATTTAAGATATCATAATGCAATTCAAAAAACTGCTAAAGTACATTTCACTTAAAATAAAAAATCAACAAAAAAAAAACAATCCAACATTTTATATTATTGTTCATGCACACTTAAACCTGTACAGCTGGCTCTTCATACTTTGTAGTAAATTCTAAGCAAAAATGAATAAACCTAACCAGCAGACTTAATTGTACACTAAATATCCTTTTCAAGCAAAACTAAGTAAATCTCAGGAAACTTTTTTAAAAACTTCCTCTATTAAGCATAGCCATCAAACTAAATGGGTCGAGTTCTTTTTGAATAAAACAAGAAAAAATCTGTTACGATTACAAAAAAAAATTTAAAACACGAAATAGAAACACAGACAAAGCTTTAAATATAAAAGAAAAGAGTTTAACCCTTTTAAAAAAAGAAAAAGCAGCTCAAATTAAGAAAACTGTTGACTTGATAGTGTCTTCCATCAAAATAAATTTTAATAACCACAGAAAATCTTAAAGAAAGACTGTAAAAAAATTAATACAATAAAATAGGTCATGTTTATTTTTCATCTAATTTAAACAAATCACATTTTTTAAAAATAACAATAACTCCTAATATTCGTTTAAATTTAACATATTTCAAAATAAGAAAAAGCTGACAGACTAACTAACTTAATCCTGAGATCGTAATTTTATAGGATCTATTTAAACAAGTTGTAACAACCCCTAGAGTACTCTTGATGTATTTATAAGACAGTAGAGAGTTGAGCTTTGAAGTTTAACCTAAATTCACGTCCTTCAGTCTTATAAATATGAACTTTTTAGAAGTACTACTCAAAAGGTAACTGTCCTTCAGACAAATAGCCACATTAGTTCGTTTTAAAATTAGGTTCCATCAATATTAAAAACACAATTTATAAAATATTCCGAAATTTTATATCCAATATCATAAAATTTAATTAAAGCGGTACTAAATAGAAGAGCGTATTTAGACTAAATTTAATAACACGACTGATATTGAAAAAAGGAAGCTTACGTTGCCTAAAGTTTTATTGCCTGTCTGCACTATTGTAAATTTCTGAAACGAGTAGTTTACATAACCCAACATTTAGAGCGTCTAAAAAGCCATACAGACGGCTTGTTGCTTTTGACAAATCCTATTTAAGAGGAAGAGCCATAAATAACTTTATCAAATATAAAAATAAATATTATAAAACTCATAACATAAACAAATCATATTATGAAAAGTCATTCAAAATCATGTAATTCTATAACAAAAACAACTATTATATATCTGGGAGTCATAAATTTTCAAAATCATCAAAAATTAAATCTAATTTTAATACGAGAAAAAGAAACTGACAAAAATGATTTTCAAACAAATCTCATTTTATCACAAACTTTGGAGCCTCAAGCAGTTCACAATTAATCTCAGAAACAAATTTAAATTCTCCTTTTATTTAAAAAGGAAAAACAAAAAACATCCTTCTTAGAAAATTAAATCATCTTAACTTTTTAGATCATAAAAGAGAATCATAGTATTATATCAATTCCAATTGGGAAAAAAATATATAGTTAAATCAAGAAAAACTAACTTAAAAATTAAAATCTTGTCTGGAAAATATTTTATTTACAGTCATTTCAAAAGATCCATCAACTTTTTAGCGTAAAAGTTTTAAAGAAAGTTCGTTACTCGCATTTAACTGAAAGTATTTCAACTCAACAACAACAAAATTGCAAAACTTAAATTATACTTCAGTCCACTTCATACTGAATTTTTGTTACTTAATGAATAAGTAAATTTAATAGCGTTGATTCCATTCAACTTAGTGACAAATTCCATACAAAACTCCCTCCTCCATTCTTAGCTCAGAAATAATATTTTTTGTAAAGAGACACTCATAAAATGATTTTTCTTCCAAATATAACCTATAGACTTCAGGATTTCTTCATAAATTTCTTAATAAAACGAACAAAAGAAAATAAATTAATAAAATTACAAAAAAAAAAAATAGGATTTTATTTTCAAGATAAATAACAGAATAAATATTTTTTACTAGACAAAATAAAAATTGAAGTTAAGGATATGCATACATTAACGGTATTTAACTGAATTTTGTCTTGCAGCTGATGTTTTTATCAAGCATTAAATAATAGCGGTTTTATACGTTGATAAAATACAAGCAATCCTTATTTTCGTATTTCAATTATAAAAGTTTTATGAGTTTTGATATTAGTTCATTGAATGGTAAAAAGTTGAAGGTATATGAATTACATCGAAAAATTATTATTATAATAAATAAAATTACAAAAAAATAAGTTTCCAAAAATTACTCACTCTAAAATCGTCAGTAATTTTACACTTAATTAGTTCACATCAATATATTAATTTAATTACAAGTTAGTAGTTGGCTATCTAAAAATATAATAAAATATCATTAAAAATATTTGCTTTATAAAATTTAAAAATAGTGTTATCTATTTCATTCAACATTTGCAAATTTCCCATCTTTCTTGGAAAATGAAGCTTTTTTACTAAAAAGAAATTACCTTCTTAATATTATTTAATTGTTCTAAGCTCATATTAAACACGATTATTGATCTTATCTGATCTTTAGTCGCTCATAAAAACTAAAATATCACTTCACTTTTAATAAATCTTGTTAATTAACAGACATTTTGTATAAAGTTTCCCGATTTAATGAGATTGGCGCTTAAAATTTTGACATCTTTAAGTGTTATACAATGAAGTTAGTATAGTTTAATATGTAAAAAAATTTTTATAAAGACCTATTTGAGAATAAACTGTTATAAAACCTATTTTTTATACTGTATCACCTCAAATAAAACTCAACTTTATAAATTATTAAATAAAATTAATATTTTGCTTTATATAAATAGACATTAATACAAATTTAGTTTAATTTAACAGTAGTACAGTCTATTTAAGTTAAGCTGCGCATATGCCTTAAAGCTCTGAAAACTTTGCTACCTTTACTTAACTTTGCTACTGTCATTTTTGAATAAAATTTTCCGCGTATTTAAAAGTTTTTTCTAGTTAAGGTGTTTTTTTGCTTTATATGTTTTTTACATATTTATCTAAACAATTATTTCCCTTTAGGTAGGTTTATTATCATTCCTTGTTAAAAAGACAACATTTGTAGACATTTAAATGTCTTTCAGGCAATTTTTTCCTTGAAATCTTGTCTTATCTTAAAGAAATTCCCAATTCAAGGGTATCCTTAAACTATAAAATAGATAAAAGGGATTTTAAATTAAAAATTTTTTACCAAAACAAAACAAAAGCTACCTGCCTTAATTCTTCGATTCTAATTTAAAGTATCTTTCTCTGTATCTTCAATTTTTAATTCTTTTTTTAAAAGTCTCTCTGAAAATAATTCAAATTACACCAATTTTAAAGTAACTTTTATTTACCTATTAAAAAACTTTCCTTGATTTAAGAAAGTATTTATTTTATTAGTGAGACAATTTTAGGTTTGTATTTGCTTACAAATTTGTAATTAAACCTTACAAAATTTTCCAAGCTAAACAATCCCTATGTACCCTATATTAAAAGAAAAACCCAGTGAAGTTAAGATAAGATCCAATATTCTCCTTTTTCTTTATATCCATATTATTCTGTCAGACGTAAAACTTTTGAAATATGTAACAAACTTTTGTCTTATAGTATTTTATTTCTTAAAAACCTCACCATAATAAAAAGACGGAATACAAACAAAAAATTGCCAGCATTAGTTTTATTTTATTCAAGTTTTTCATTTTGTCTTTTTTGTGTTTTTTTTTGTTTTTCATACTTTCACAAAACACTGCATTTTTACAGTCTTTCGTCTTACATGAAAACAGCTTACAGCTTTTTTTATTGAATTGCATAAACTTGAATGTAAAATTACGTTGCAAGTATTTTATTATCCACATATGGATTGAATACAAATATTTTTTAAAATCTTATATCCTTTGAATTATTCCGTTATTCGTAAGACTTCATTTTTCCTTTGGTTGTAATATGAAAAACCTTTCAATGTAATTTTAGCTTTAATTTGATTTATTAAATTTCAGAATATTTGATATATGAAATAAACGGTTCATTGGATTCACTTCATTCCATTTACACTTTTTTTTTATAGGTAATAAAGTTAACAGAATAACTTTACATCCAGGTATTCTGCAAAAAAATTTTCCGTGACGTCAAATCACATATTCAGGAGCATGAAAATCGATTTTTATTTTGCATTTCATTTAGTAGAGTCAACATTCTAAAATTGTGATAAAATACTTAGAAGTGTTATAAATTGAATTTTTTATCATATAAAAATTTTTAAACTAATTTTCTAAAACAAAAAATATTATGTTGTTGAACAATATTACCCAGCCAGCTATCAACACTAATAACCAGTTGCATTCATTAATAGTTTTACTTTACTAAAGAAAATAATTTAAAAAATTTATTTTATTGCTAATATAAAAAGGATAATTGTGTTACACTTCCATTTAAAAGGTGACTTCAACAATTTTATATATCCCTTCAGGAATATTAAATGAAATTAAGTATGGCTTTTATTAGTATCTTTGAGACAAGAAGTTTTCATAAAATATATTTCACCTGATTACTTTGCTTTTAAGGATACAAAATTACTTTTGTCTGTTCTATTTCACTTAATAAATAAGTCACGTAAATCCATTTCTAAGCTGGACAACTGGGCACGTGAATCTCTTTTATTAATATGAATATAATTTAGATTCAAGATGGTATTTCAACTTCAATCAAGAAAATAACTAAAAGATAGACTTCGATCTGGTGGTAATGCTATTTCTATTGAAGAATTTCATTTCTAAATTGTAATATTATGCGTAAAATAAAGTTTCAATTACTTTTGAAAATCACTCACAGTGAAGTACGATAAATCTTTAGGGTGTTTGAGTTTTACTTTAAAAAATTAACTTTACAAAATTTTAGAATAAAGAGAAAAGTTTTTCTCATTCAGGAAATCATTCCGTAGAAAATTACTTACTTTCTCTCTATATTCTTAAGGAAGCTATCAATTAGTCGAAATTGATAAAATTTTATGTCTGAATATAAGAAAAATGTTAGTCGAAGCTTACCCTATAGTTTATTCACTCACCTTCCCTTTTTGTGTAGCTTAGAAAATGTTTAAACTAGTTTCTCAAAAGAGGATATTTGATTTTTAATATTGTAGCACACATTTATAAATTTACTAGGTCAAATTTTTACCTTTGTTGACCTTACTTAATGTCCTAATTTATAAAAAAAGAAAATGTAATAGAAAAAATAGTCTACCTTTCTTAGGATAGAAATTCACTAATTGCAAACAGCGCTCTGTCTTATTAGCTCTACGGTCTAAACAAAATCTCCTAAACTTACTTGAAATTCTGATGATGAATATACATATGTAATAAATATAAAAAAATACTATGCGGACTATATATGCGGTCTTAGTGTTGCAATTGGAGTTTAAAACAAGGGACATTACGCTATACTCCATTTAAGTTTTGAGTAAATTTTATACTTATGAATTCCATAATACATATTTTCTCTAAATAAAATTGAATTTTGGGCATTTATGGTTTCAGACTCACAGTCACATGCGACTTGAAAAATTATTTTTTGTACATTCACGAGATATAAATGTGTTTTTAAGAAAAATTCCTGACCTCTTAAGTATTAAATAACATTATTTGAATGTTTTAATGAAAGAAACTCGTGAGAGCATATTTCAGTTGCATATTTTATACCAAATTGTATTTTTTGACCAGTCGGTGTTGCTGGTGTGTAGGGTTTTTAAATATTTTAATTTTATGCTAGTTCCTAGTAAAATTTTTTTGTTTTTAATTTCTTTATAAAAAAAATTAAATTCTAATTTCAACAAGAAAACAGAAAATTCCTTCAAATCAAAACAAACGAATAGCCGACAGTAAGAAAAGGATTTCTTCTGGCTAGAATTTTCAGTTCGAGTGTTTAAAATGGCCAACTAAGCGGAATCTTCTGATATTATGTTTTCTTCATATGTTCTGAGTGATTGTCTTCTTTGGTAACGATAAAATTATATTTTTTCATTTTTTTCTCTCTTATGAGCGAAAAAAATCCCAACATTTTTTATAAATGCTTTTTAGCTAAATGCAACTTGAATAAAAATTTATTACTTCAAATAAAAAGCAAACAAACTTTTATAAATAATTTTAAGTTTTGAAAGTGATAAAAGTTTCAGCGTTATGATTCCAGAATATTTTATTTGATTCACGGTTCCGGTAGACTTAAAACTCAACTAACTTTCTACAAATTCACTAAAGAAATTTTTTTTTTCTTTTTGTTTTTATGAAAACAATAGTAAAATCTTAAATTAAAAATAAATTCTTTATTTTAGGGTGATAGTGGTGGTCCACTTGTACTGCAACGTGATGATGGTCATTGGGAACTAGTAGGAACTGTATCACATGGAATTAAATGTGCTTCACCATTTTTACCAGGTGTATATATGAGAACAACATACTACAAACCATGGCTATTAAGTATAACAGGTTTGAAATCACGATTACGACCTAGACATTAAAGTCAGCCTCCAAAAATGGAAGTCTTCATTTGTTTTCTCATTCAATTGAGAAATTTAGTTAATTTTTAAGTAGTATGTTTATGAATGTGATGAAAAAAATAATTTGTGTGCAAATTAGTTATGTATGAAAAAGGTGTGATCAATTATTTAAAAACAAAAAACAATGAAAAATTTAAATTATTTAGCTAATCATAAATTATTTATTTATTTAAATTATTAAAAGGAGGTAAAAAAACAAACAAGACACTGTACGGATAGCGGAATAGTTAACTGTTCAGCGTCATTTCATTGACGCTTGTTAATGTTTTAAAAAGGAGAATTTATACAAAATTTTACTAATTTTGGGTTCATTTAAAACTGAAAATAAGTTTGAAAATTTATATTTGTACTGTAAAAAATAAAAAAAACAACCATTTTAAAAATGATTATTGTTACAGATAGCAAATATTTTGTTGTTTAGTTATTTGATTGGGTCTGTAAGTTAATTTTAAATAAATGTTAACAAAATAAAGAATTAAATTTAATTCGCGTTTACAGGTTAAAAAGAAGTTATTTTTTCTTAGTAATTCAAAAACCTTAATCACAAATTCAACTATTAAAAAAGAATTTTGATTATTTTAAGTTTATTTTAGTTTTGGTTTAATAGAATCCTTCTTTGAAATAATTGAGCAAAAAAGCTTTTCGGTTTGATGACTCTGTAATGAAATTTCAAATATTATTAAATCTGGATAATATTCCTGCCTGTAAGAAAAGATCGATGCTACCATCTTAAAATCAGGATGCTTAAAAAGCTCTTATAATATCCATTCCTTTCAAATAAATTTCCCATATATCGGTTTTTAAATTCCAAGCATGAAGTTACTACGATTAAAACCTCTGTATTTTGGCATGTTTCTTCTGTTCATCAAATAGCTTGAGAAAATTGATAAAATCCATGAATTTTAATATTTACATTGAGTTGTTGATTGTTTCTTAGTAAGAAATTGTGCAAAAACAATCAAATATAATGAAAAAGAAAAGAGCTATTTACCTAAACAACGTCGTAAATAGCTGAAACAATAACGAAAATATATAATCTGAGCTCGAGCTGTTTTTTAATTCCAATGTACTTCCCATATCGGGTAACAAGTCTATTCGCAGATCTTAATAGGATGATCAAGAAAAAGAAATTTTGTTTAAATTAACAAATCATGGCTGAAACTAAGGGCTTTTTAAAGGTAAAAAATAAGTCCTTATGCACGGTATAGATACATTAGAGAAGCATAATACTTTTCGACATGTTTCTTAAATGCTCCTAAAAAATGTCTTAAATCATCTTGTAAGATTTTTTATAGAATGTATCGCTCTTGAAGATGATAATGTAGATGAATAAAGTCGAAGTTTGCCAAAAAATTTCACTTTTATATGTCAGCCTAGAAAAATATTTTTCAATATATTATCTCACTCTTTAATTCAAACTTTTAAAATTTGTTTTAATGTCCAGACATTTTATTAACTTAAATTTTAGCCAAGGCACGTAACAGTGAAAAATATCAAAACAAAGACAAGTAATTATTTTCTGTTATAACAGTAAAATTTAGTTTAAAATTCATCACTTTAGAGCCCACGCATTTTTTATCCTTCCTATAGTATATTTTATTCGAACTTGAGTCCTTTTTTTTTTTGGAAAGTTTACATTTAACGTAAAAAAATTAAAAAGCAATCAAAAATGACAGTCAAATATTTCCATATTAATTAATTCCTTGTGTAAAGAAAAATCTATGAACAATATTCAAATATCCTGAAAAAATTTTTCTATAGAAACTTAATCAGGTGTTATGTTTGCAGGCTGAAATGGTAATACGCAGGCGTTAAATTTTATCAATTCTCATGCTCTTCTCTGGATGAAAAATTCTTTTAGTACTAAATTAACACAAACTTATTATCACAGTTGGTCTAAACTTCTTACTGAAGACGGTTGTGTCCTTAGAGAAAATTTGTCAAAAAATTAAGAAAAAAACAAAATAATTTTTGTTGTTACTAGATTAAGGACATAAAAGGCAAATATGTAGAAGACATGTTTTAGTACGAATTGTGAATATCGTACAAAAATTGTGATCCAAGTGTCAATTGAAATATTTTAATTATTGCTTTTTTGTTTGTCGCATATAGTGAGCGTATTTGTGAATCATTTTTATTATATTATATGATTTATTTAAACAATTTTTAAGGTAATTTGCTAAAAATTATATTTTCATTCATCTTTTCTAGCATATTTTATTGTTATTATTTAGGATATATGTAGTTTTTACTCTAATATAGAGAATTATCGATTTTTAATTAATTGAAGTTATTATGTTCGTATTGAAAGGATTTAGATTTAAAATTCTATAAATATAAAATGTATTTCATAGATATTCCACTTCTTTATGAAAGCATGACTTAAATCAATTTTGTGATTGAAAATAATACCAAAGAATTCATTTTAACAAAGCCTTGTGATATTCAAAAATATTTCCTAATCCTGTTTAACACTTTAGGGTTTTATGGTTTTAGGATTCATGTGTCAGATATTAAATGAAATCAATTTTTATAACTCTACAACTACGAACTTCTTTTCTAGAAATATACTAAATTTTTCTTATTTGTTTACTTTGTTTTCCATTGTTAAAATAAAATTTTATTTTACAAATACATATCTAACGAGGATAATATTTTTTGATACTATCGAATAGAATAAAACTAGCTTAGCTAAAAAGACTTTAAAAAGACTAGTTTGAAGTATTTATTATTTTTTGGTTTTTACATATTTTTGCTATTTGAAATACATTTGTATTGTCTTTCGGTCATATATGTAGTAATAAATAAAGTCATATCTGTAAGCCTATCGGCTTCTTTATTAAAAAACGAATGGAAAAGACAAAATCTGACATAGGGATATTAGATTAATTGTTAAATTTATTAAAGTGAGATTTGAAGATTTTATTCAAATTTATGTGATATTTTATAATATTTAATTTAAACATTTTTTTAACCTTTACCCAACTAACTTAATTTTAAAATCGTATATCCTTCACAAAAAATACAATATTAAATTAAGCCAACTTTATTAAATCTTTTTTTTCTATATATTTTCGTTGGAATCGTTTTTCAATTTCTATTTCATTTTAATTTGTTCATTATTAGATTATTATTTATTTTTTTATTTTTTATTATAGCAAACTTTTATATTTATTTATAAAATCATAAATTATTCTAACTATTTTACATATATTTTTACTAAACTGATACTAAAATTGAACTAAGTATTAATCGACTTAAAAAATGTAACAATTACTTGACTGGTTAATGAAACTATTAAGGACTACTTGATTTAAAACCTTATATAATTTATATCGCTTTTATATTTAAGTGTAAAATTATAAAATTATTATTTTTCTGCGCAATATTACTTCTTCCATAGCACTTTTATGATTTTTTAAGTATTTCATAAAAATTAAAATTTTGTAAATATTTTAGAAGTAGTTTCCTAATGCACTGAGACTAATTATATTGTTCTATTGCGTTTCCTATCCCATGCAGGTAAAATCCTTCCTGTAATATCCTATATAAAGTGAATAATTTATTTAGTCAACTTTTAAGGGGACATGCATGCCTTTTTAGACTGTGACGGTGTTTAGATTTCATATACAGCTGGGATTGTGTTGGACAATCAAACTTTAATACTTTTTTAATGAAATAGTTAGGAAATTTTATGCTGGAATGTTTTGATATACAATTTTATTGAATTTATTCAATAAAAATTTCTGCTCTCAACTCAAGTAAACTTAACTACTCAAACTCCTAGAATTATTGACTTACTTTTCCTGTAGCAGCTGTATATTAACACCTTTTTTCCCAACAGCGTAAAGTACTTGACTTCATTTCTGGGTTTCTTGATTGAAAATTTGTTACAAATACATTTCTAGTCATTTTTATTTTTAAATATCAATTTGTTTGCTTAAGTACTTTATGATTTGTCTGAAGAGCTCTTTTATAGAATCCGACGGTAGTGCAGGAAATTCGAGTTTTATTAATCAATTTACTATTAAGCAAACCTAAATTTTATTCTGTATCACTTGCAAGATATTTTGTTTTATTTTTTAAAACAACTTTACAATATGGTAGATTCTTTATTCATTCTCTCAAATGATTCCTAATTAAAGCAGGTAAAAACTTACCCCGCATTTAAACGCAATGAATCCTTTACGTTTTAGTTCAAATTATAAGATAGGTTGCAATTGGTAATCTTGCTACGTAAGATTGTTACGAGATATTTCATTGTTGGCAATGATTGGCTTAAACAGTTTGATTGTGCTCTCATTGCCCATCTTAATCGGGGATAGGTATTCATTGATAGTTGTTTTTTTTCTTTTATTTCCTTTATTAAACCTAGAAAATTATTAACATTAATTTCCATCTCATCCAGTTGAGCCAGTTTATATAAAGCCTAAGTGATTTTTTTTATAAAAGACTAGGATGTTCCGCCCCTAAAATATTATTTGTCCTTCTCGTCGCAGGCACAATTGGAAAATTCTTTTTTAGCATTCAGACTTGCTTAGCTTTTTACCTTACTTTTAGCTTGAATATTCAAAGGGTTCCACTTATTTGTTATCTTTCAGGCCAAAGTACTAAAATGAATTTCAAGGGTGACAGCCCAATTAGTAGATATAAAATTCAAAGGATAAGAAATTAACCTAACAAAGAATTTATCTAGGGATTTGGAAATTTTGAAATTCATGTCTAAGATCTCGTCAACTAAACTTTTTGTTTTGTTTAGTTTTTCATTTGATTATATAAAATACAAATGTCTTAATCACTTAAATCCTTTTTCTAAAAGCAAATTACTTTTTAAAAATTAGCCCTTAACAACTATATTTTATTTGTGTATCCATAGTACAAACACGAATAGCAAATAATTACTTTATTGTCTAGCTAAAGAAATTTAATTCTAGTAACTTCCAAGTATCTTTTAATTTAACGAGCCTCATTACCTGGAACAGGTCCTTTTTTAAGCCCTTGAAAATGCTACTCAGGTTCTACATTTATTTTATAAAAGCCAAAGAAACTGGAAAGGGTAATGATCCCAGGGACGTATGTGCTATGCATAATTCTCTTTTATTATAAGAGAAATTCTATAGAAGCTAGCAACTGTTCAGCAGATGCCTTTTTGTTATGGATATTAAATGAAATATAAATGAGTTTTGGATAGATTCAACAAAGAATAAAGCCATCCTCAAATTGAAGTCTTGAAAGAATCAAGGCAAATTGATTTATGTAATACTTTTTCATTGCATCCTTCAAATATAGCTAAATGGATTTTTAGTTTTGATTTATACAATACTTCTATAAGCAAGAACTTGGATCTGTTGTAGACTTATCTTTAGACTATAGAGAATGTATAAGATTTTTTCAATTACTTAGAAAAAAATAGGATAAAGTTTGATCAAAATGTAAATGAATTATTAATTTATAAGATACTAAAGGTAGTTAAGTAAAAATTCAATTTCAAGAACGTAAAAAAGTGTAGTATTTTGTGGTTAGTGATAAATAATAACTTAGATGAATAATCAATTGACCAAATCCAATGATAGTTTATTAAAATCAAACAAATATAAAATAGAAAAAATAGGAAAAGTTTATATACGAGAATCATAGATCTGAATTTAAAATTGTATCACACTGACAAAGTATTTGGGTGAAATTTTGTTTTTTTTTTTTTTTTTTTAATATTCCATTGCTTACTACAATCTTAATCTAATTACAATTAATTTATTAGTACTATTAACTATTTAGTGTGAGTGGGACGTGTGCGGGAGTGAAGATCCATTGATCAGTTCCCTACAAGCGTTGGTATTAGTTCATGCTAGTTAGGTCATGCGGTTTCTTGCGGTGAAGCCGTCTTGTCTGGCTTGTTGTGTCCAGTAGTAGTACACCTTCTATGTTAGGGTGATGATGGAGTCTTTTTTCATGTCTTGCAGCGTGTTCTAGGATGACTTCTTTTACCCATTTTATTTTTAGATCTTCATGTATCTCTTTGTTAGTCACGTATCGGTATGCGTTATTTATTAGTCGTAGGATCTTATTTCGACAAGTTTGAATGGTTTTTATGTTGCATTCACTCGTACATCCCCTTGGCTGTATTCCGTATGTCCAGATTGGTTTTATAATTGTCATATATATTAATCTTTTGTTACTTAGGTTCAGTTGCGATTTATATCCAATTAACCAGTTGTACTTCCTTATTATTTCTTTGATATGTTTGGCCTTCTGTCGCACATGAAATTTCCAGTTTAATTTGGAATCTAGATGTAGACCTAGGTATTTCGCTGATTGTTCCTGCGGAATTTGTTCTCCATTGATATATATATGTAAGTTGTCAACTTTTTTCCTCAGCGTGTATGTTACGTGAGTTGATTTGGTTCTATTGAGTTTGATCTTCCAATCTGTGGTCCATTTGCTGACTTCATTTAGTGTATTTTGTATTTTTTTTACAGCTTTTTTTGCGTTTTATCACTTGATATTATTACTGTGTCATCTGCGAATGTACCAATAAAAGTATCTTCTGTAGTAGGGATATCTGCTGTGTAAAGGAGGTACAAAAGTGGTCCTAGTACACTACCCTGAGGAATTCCTGCTTTCATAGTATAGGTGTTTGGCATAGCCTCTTCGTTTATTACCCTATATTTGCTGTTTGTGATGTAGGATTCAAGTAGTTTGCACAGATTCCCTGGCAACTGCATGCTCATCTTATGTATCAGACCTTTATGCCACACTCGATCAAATGCTTGAGATATGTCTAGGAATACTGCAGTGCAGTATTTTTTTTCCTCAAATGCTTGTTTGATTATGCTTGTAGCTCTATGAACTTAGTCAATGGTTGAGTGTTTATTTTTAAATCCAAATTGGAAGTCAGGAATGCTTATGTACGGCTTGAGTCGTTTTATTAGCAGTTTTTCGAACAGTTTTGCGGTTGTTGGTAGAAGAGAGATTGGTCTATATGAGCAGGTGTCCTCAGCTGGGTGAAATTTGGTTAGATTTTTGTGGTTCTGGTAAAGTCCTGTGAAATCATAGACGAGAAATATAAAGAGCAAGGAGAATGTACAAATTTTTGGAATTAAAAATAAGCCCATCTTAAATCGAGTTTTGGGTGGCTTTACAAGCACAACCAACTGTTTTGACAGCTTTAACTACTAAAAATTTAAGCACATTTTGAAGTCTAACCCAGACCAAAGCTACAGCTGCAGCTACAGTAGCAGTAACCGTCGTGGCGACAACAATATTACAATACAGAAAAGATGTCGTTTAAAAAGATTTGAATGGGAGAAATACTTGTGTGTCATCTCTCCATGACGAGTAAATAAAGCAAACAGCTAGTCTTCATTAAATCTTTTACCAAAATTACTGTTATTTAGAATGTGTACAGCGATTTCTATTAATTAAAATTTAGAACAAATCCAAGGTACATGGTAATATCTGAAAAGTAAGAGAATAATTTATAAAAGTAAATCAAATAAAAGACAGAAAAATTGAAAAATTACTATGAAAAACTTTATTACAGAGACACACTTGCATATTATTTGCCACAATTTCACCAGATAAAGTTCATTTTAGATAAAATCATTTTTTTAACACTTTTTTCCTAAAATACTGAGATTTAGTGATTATTCAGTGAATAAGTAAACTTTATGGTTAATCCAATATAGCTGTTACCATAAATTATATAATTAAATACATCCCTAGTTTTTGATATAATTTTATCCGAGTATTTCATCAGCCTACAAATGCTGACATAATGGATGCGATTTCATAAGCAAGTGCCAAATGCAAAACTTTTGGAGTTATTGACTCAATTTTCGAACGCACATAAGATAAGCTGCCGTGTCGAACTTAGCAAGTGATGCACAAAAAAATTACATTATAAAACTCACTACACTTGCATCCGTAAATGTATACTAGTAAAATGTCACACAAAAGGTTGTAAAATTTCTGGGCCATTCCGCCATTACACTTGAGGCCACCAACTGCCATTTTTATTGTGAAACTTCATTATAACTAATCCTTATAGAAAAAAATAGCATAACTAGTGCCCAAATTGTAAGTATTTTTCAGTAAAACCTGGCAAATAAGTTAAATATTTCTTTTTATTAAAAAAATACTTTGGGGCAATTTCTTCTAAATAATACTTGAATAAGATTTAAAATTTCATTTTATTTAAATACTTTGACGTTTTCTTAGTATAGTTAAAATCTATTTATTTCAGATAAATTCTTGAAAAAAGAATGGGGACAGGTCTGATGTGGATTGTTTTATTAAGTACAATTATATTATTTGGTACCTCTGTAAATGCCTGGGGTGGATTGTTTAATCGATTTTCACCAGAAATGCTCGCTAACATGGGCTACGGTAATCATGGAGGAGGATATCGTTCATTTTTGCAGGTAATTATTTAAAAAATCATTTTAAAATAAGTTTAAAAATAATTTACATGCAAATACGTAAGCAAATAATACTAAAGACTGACTGAAAGTTTTGTTAATTGTATTCATTGTCTTGAAAAAGTTTTTTCTTTTTGTTATCCTGTAAAAATTTTCTTTTGTTGCATTGATAAAAAATCAATTGAAAAATATTAAGCAATAGATTTGAACAAATGACAAAACGACAAAGTATTATGATATAATTTAGATATTTAGCATTTCACTAGTCGTCGGAACTTGCGGCTTAGTGGACACACTAATTCTTTCAGAGAAAGATATCTGTTTATTTATGACTTGAATTCTGACAATTGGATTTGAATAGTAGAAAATGAGACAATTATTGATGATTTTTTATTGGAATTCAGAAAAACTGAACATGTTTTAGTTCAAATATTTGAACTATGTCTGCAGCATTTGTTGTGCTGTGTTTAAAATGAGAAATAAGTCTTTGGCTGTTTGGATTCTTGGAGTTACTACTTAAAAAAATTAAATTAATTCTTCTCAACATTTTAATTGGGATAAAATAATTATAACATCCATAAAAATGCTTAAGTAATGCGATGCAATGGAAATTTTTTCTAGCTCTCATTCCCAGAATATTTAATTCCAAACATTTATTGCCAACGAAATTAATTTTTTGTACTGGTTTCAAAAAAAAGAAAATGTACTTATTAAAAAAGAATATTTTTTATTCATTAGCCATGAACTTAAAAATTTCCTTTTTTTTGGTAGATTCGTTTAGGGAGGCATCCCTTTCTTTCTTCGTTTCCTTGCACTGTAGGTGCTTTGCTTCCTCTTTTTCTTTTTCTTTTCTGTGCTTCGCTTTGAAAAATGTCCGATATTTGTTCAAAAGAGATATTAATGCCAAAACTGATAGCAATGAATCGAATGATGGAATTTTTAGAAATTCTAGGAGAACCAGAAATTTATTTGGAAGCCCAATTATCAACTAGCAAATTTAAATCTTCTTTTTCTGTTTTCGACGAAATTGAATGTTCAATCATAATTTGTTTTGGATACATTCATAAAATTTCTGGTTGACCAAAGTAAGATAAAAAATTTGAAGAGAAATTTTAGTGACGAATATTACTTTTTGCGTTGGTGGCGGGGGAGGATATGAATTACGGTCATTCAACATTCGTAGGCTATTTTTTCCTTGAGAACCACTAAATCATTATTAACCAAGGGAGGAGATTAATCCTTCTGATCCCATCCCCTATCTAACGGCTGACATTTTTTATAATTTTATCAATAAATCAATTAGCTTCAGTTTTAGGAATAATTTTAAAAGGTTATGATTACTCTTGAATATCCTTTTTAGTAGTTAACTTTTTTCTCTAAACTATTTTTTGAATATAACTAAGAAATTTAATTTATGATGAATTTTAATAATCATAAAATTTATTTATTAAATTTCGTTTTGTGGTAAATACCAAGCGTAGTACAAAAAATTATTTAAAAACAAAAACGCCGTCAAATGAAATAAAATATCTTTCCGTGCTTAGATATTAAATATCAAGAAATTATATTTATTGGCTTATAAAAGTAGTGAAAAAAAAACCCAAAACAAAACCACAAACTGTGTTAAAGAAATTAATTTAAGAATTTATTTTTTCTTTCAGAATGAAGGATATATTGATGACGAGCCAATGATAGAAGATGAACCCTGCTATGGAAAAAGGTGCTCTGCAAATGAATATTGTTGCCCTGGAAGTGTTTGTGTTGATGTTGATGGTGGTAAGTTAAGAAATTTTTGAAAAATTTGTATGGTTATGCTATAAAAATACAAATTTAGGCGATTCAAATTAATAAGACTGATTCTTTCTATTTAAGAGCAGCAAATGTGTTTTTAACTAAGGATATTATCAAAAACTTTAAGGATATTTTCATATATCCAAGTAATTACTAAAATATTAATGAAATAATACTCTCATTACAGCATATAAAAAATGAAATATGAAACAAATGGAGTAATAGAGTCTCCATTTCTGGACCCTTTGGATTTTATGTCAGAAATTAGTAGCTTCGTTTTGAATAAAATGTTATGTTATTGTTGTGTAAATTTGAATATTTACCTTGATGTAATTTGACATGGCATTTCTTTTGTTACACATAGATTTTTTTTCTAGCGTTCAATTTCAGAAAAACTTTAAAAAAGCTTAGGCTTTTTTATAGGATAAATGAAAATTCCTTTCCAATTGCAATAGTTAGGGATTAAGTTATCCTATTTTACTGAATAATGCGTTCGAGTTCAAGGTATTTAGAACTTAATGCATTAACTGCTTAAAAGAAATGTTTTAGATTTCAGAAAGTATAGCGTTATCTTTATACTTTTTTTAAATAAAAACTGTTTCAATTCAGGTCCTTGTGCTTTATTTCATTAAAAATGTGTTGCAAATAGTAAATTTCCATTTAAAATCTTAACAAAAAAAAAAATTGTACTTCACAAAAGGTTCAGATCTATTAGAATTTTCTGGTTGGCCTAATTAAAAAGAACCAAAAAATACTGCCATATATGCATATGCCTCTGTTACACAGATGATTTTTTCAATGAAACCGGATGGTTAAAGTGACTTTTCTATCCTGAATGTGTCTACTAAAGGCAAAAACAGTTCTTTAAGTTGCTCTGAATTATTTATACCAAGATAATAAAAACCAAATGCTACTGGTTCCTATCAAAAATGAAACTATTGATGGCAATAAAACGGATTAATATGTGAAAATTCAGGAAAACTGGCTATAAACCTAAAACCAACTTTTTCGGTAAATTTTCCTTATTAAACATGAGGCAAGTAATTTTAATGTCAGGTTATGGGAACAAAAACCAGGATTATTGCAGTTTAAATGGGTATCAGTTAAAGCATTTTGACGTAGCAAATAAAATACAGCGAAAACTGATGATGAGATACATTCAACTGAACTTTTTACTAACGATAAGAAGCTTATATTTGCTCAATAACAGAACCACATTTCCACACTTCCTTTTTGACTGAGATACGGAAAAGATTAAAACATCTTAGCCTCTTACTTTTATACCCATCACATCTAGTCAAAAGGAATTTGGTCCTAGAAATAATATCGTTTTAACATTAAAAAACTTTATTTAACTTAAAATTTCTTTACTTTAACATTTTAAAAAACATATTTTCAATTTAACTACTAAAAAAATTTCTTGTAGCTAAACAAAAACATCAAAGTAGAGCATAGAATTACACGACACTAATAAATCTGCTATCTCTCTT